>CM060414.1:157946804-158546804 GCA_030545235.1 Helianthus tuberosus | reverse complement strand
ATGAAGGATCACATGCAGCAGCAGGTCAAGACTAATGGCAGGATCCTTCGCGAAATTGATAAAATTAGCAGAGGATCACTCCCCTTTGATGTCGAGGTCGCTGAATTTCGACACTCCGGCCATAACTTCCCAGCACTTTGCAGCTCCACATGTCCAATACCAGGGTGGATCAACAGGAATACGTTCTGGATCATCGGCAATGTCTCAGGCTCAAGGATCCTCTTTCCAGCCTTCAGGATCCTCATTTCAGCATCAGGGATTCTTCACCAGTTTAGGAGAATGCATGGGGACGCAGCCAATTCAAGGATCCTCGCAGGTTCAAGGATCCTCGCAGGTTCAAGGATCCTCGCAGGTTCAAGGATCCTCCCAGGTTCAAGGATCCTCTCAGGTTCAAGGATCCTCGCAAGTTCAAGGATCCTCTTAGGTTCAAGGATCCTCTCAGGTTCAAGGATCCTCTCAGGTTCAAGGATCCTCTCAGGTTCAAGGATCCTCACAGGTTCAAGGATCCTCTCAGGTTCAAGGATCCTCTCAGGTTCAAGGATCCTCTCAGATTCAAGGATCCTCCCAGGTTCAAGGATCCTCTCAGGTTCAAGGATCCTCTCAGGTTCAAGGATCCTCCTTCCAGGTTCAAGGATCCTCATCTCAGGTTTCCGGATCCATGGATTATCCTCCAAGACCCCCATTCACAGCACTTCAAGGATCCAACATCTTCCAGGATCTAGGATACTTAAGGAGTGTGCAACCCAGAAGTTCAGATGTTTATCTAGGAGACTTCATACCAATGCAGACCATTGCTTCCTCTGGTCCCTCGGTTATGCCAGAATCCCGCCAACATGGATTCACATCTGGAATTCCAAACTTGAATCATTCAGGAGAGATACCGAAGAGGTTTCAGACACCAAATCTGGTTGCTTGTACAAGGGCTTTGGATCCACACTTACCGGATCAACATTAAAATGGCTGCTAAGTCTTCCTCCTTACTCTATTACTTCATTTGCTAATCTAGTTAATTTGTTTAATAGCCAATTCTCATGCAGTAGGAGATTTGAACGATTAACTAGTGATTTATATAGGGTAACTCAAGGTCATAATGAATCACTTAGAGATTACATAATTAAATTCAGTAAAGAATCCTTAGAAATCCCTAACTTAGATATTGCTACAGCTCTAGAAGCCTTTAAAATGGGTTTGCTTAGGGATTCAATGTTCTATGATGATCTTGTCATGACCCCTTGCAGGAACTTAGATGAGGAAAGATACAGGGCCCTTAGGTTCATCCGTTTAGAGGATGACAAAAGGATCCATGAGAGATTGTCAGGATCCTCAAAGCAAGACAAATAAGGATCCTATCTCAAGGATAACTGATCCAAGCAATACTCCAAGCATGACAACCAGAATGTGCATGATGTGGAACAAGAGGAAGATGATAAGGATTATCCTCCTATTTCTGAATATTGTTTTCTTGCTGATAATAATGAACTAATCCTTTCTATGCAGAGTTTAGGTGACAAGGTTAGGTGGCCAAGGAAGAATGATAAACTGCCTGCCACCAAAGACGAATTGAAATGGTGTGCTTACCATGGGGATTCTGGTCATCTCACAGATGAGTGCATAGCATTAAGGAAGGAGATAGGTTATCTTTTGAGCAAAGGATAGTTGAAGGAATTGCTTGGAAGGAAAAAGTCAAGGATCAAGGATTCTGAGAAAGTTCCTGGAAAAGCTCCTCCTCCACCAGCTGATGCTCAAATCATCCATTTCATCTCTGGAGGTTCTCAGCAGCTAAAAGACGTGCAAAGGAAACAAAGATGGAGAATGGGGGCAGACCTGTTCGGACCTCCATCCTTACCCAGCAGAAAGTGATATCCTTTGATGAGGATAACTGTGTGGACATTCAGGATCCTCATCATGACGGTGTAGTTATTACATTATTTATATCTAACCATTTTGTTCGCAGGATTCTCATTGATGGGGGAAGCTTGGTTAACATAATCCGGTTGGATGTTCTCAAAAGAACAAATATTGTCCCAGGATCATCTGTCCTTATGGGATTCAGTGGAGAGATAAAGATTACATTGGGGGACATCAAACTTCCAATTTATATATATAGGGAGTGAATTCTGTTTAAAAATTCTATGTTATTGACTGCTTATCTTGCTGTAATGTTATCTGTGGCAGGCCATAGATACACGATATGAAGGCAGTCCCCCTCAACATATCATCCATGTGTCAAGCTCCCAACTCTATGGGATGTGGTGAAGATAGAAATTGATCAGCAGGAGGCAAAGAACTGTTACCCTTCTTCAATGAAGCCAGCCTCCAAGGAGCGAGATGTCATGGAGGCAAGAGAGCCATATGTCAAGGATATTATGTTGAACTCAGAGGATCCTGAATCCAAAATTTTTATAGAATCTGGGATCCTAGACAGTATTGAGCAGGATTTAGTATCCTTCTTGGAAAGAAGAAAATCTACCTTCGCTTGGAAACATGAAGAGATGACAGGTATATCTAAGAATGTTATTACTCACAAACTTGCTATTGACAGGTCTTTCAAACCAATACACCAAACAAGGAGAAAGTTTGCACTTGAAAGGAATGCCATTATCCAAGAAGAGGTAGACAAATTGCTCAAGGCAAGTTTGAGTGGACTGATAAGCATGAAGCTGCACTCAAGGTTCTTAAGGATTATCTATCCTCAACACCAGCCCTGATGAAACCAGAAAATGGAGAATCGTTATCCTTATTCTTAGCTATTTCAGCTAAAGCAGTAAGTGTGATCCTAGTTAAGGATCATGAAGGCTCTCAACATTCGGTATACTATGTAAGTAAAATTCTACTTGATGCTGAGGCCAGGTACTCTCATTTAGAGAAATTAATTCTTGATTTAATTATGGCTTCTGCTAAACATAGACATTATTTAGAAACTCATACCATTATTGTGAAAACTAACCTTGCTATCAAGAATGTTCTCAGGAAACTTCAAATGTCAGGTAGAATGGCAAAATGGGCAATCAAGTCCCAAGCTTTACTTGACTTTGTGGCTGATTTCAGTAGTGATCTACAAAGGGAAGCTGAATTAAAAGTTCAACAACTTGAGAAGACCTAGGATCCTTAGACACTCTTCACGGATGGAGCTTTAAATGTTAAAGGAACTTGACAAGGCACACTACCAAAATCGCCACAGGGGGACATTATACCCCAATCCACTGCATGGAATTCCAAACCACTAATCATGAGTCAGGAAACTGGCAGATTCTTTTGCTTTTTTCAGTCTACCACAGGTACCCAGGGAAGAAAATGCAGAAGCTGACGCTTTAACTAACCTTGGATCATTCCTAAAGATGCCAGAAGATGTGAAAAATACCCATCACCCATGTTTTAACTCCTGCAATTGAGGATCACGTAGCCATGGAGATAGTGGAGGATTCTGCAATCATACCTGGTGATCCTGCACAGTCGAATTCAGGATCTTGGATCCTTCCAATCCTAAGATATATACAACATGGAGAGATTCCTACAGGAGAAAACCCTAAGGCTTTCAAAATTAAGGTATCTCAATTCACAATTTTAAATAATATGTTGTATAGATGATCTCTTGCAGGACCATACTTAAGATACATTAAGGATCCTGAAATCCAAGAAGTTTTAAAAGACTTCCATGAAGGAGATTGTGGAAACCACACTGGGGGCAGAGCACTATTCTCAAGGATCCTTAGAACAATATACTATAGGCCTACCACGAAGAAGGATGTTGTGGATTATGCAAAGAAGTGTGATGCTTGTCAAAGACATAGTAATATTCTACACCAACCAACATAACATCTGCATCCTAAGAAGAAGCTTTTGCTCAAAGTCAGAAAAAAGGAAATGGCCAGTTATCAACAAAGAATGGCTGGAGCATACAACAAGAATGTCAGGATTAGAAGATTTCAAGTTGGTGATTTTGTGCTAAGAAAAGCATTCCAGAACACTACAAATCCTTCTGATGCCAAGCTAGCACCAAAGTGGGAAGACCCCTATCTAATTGAAGCTGAATCAGGAAAGGGGGCATATCATTTGTTAACAATGGATGGTGATCTCCTACCAAGAGCGTGGAATGCTGTTCATCTCAAAAAATACTAAGTAAGAAGGATCAGGGATCCTCAACGATACCGGTATTCTGATTAAGGATCCAGCATCCTCAAAGGATACATGATTCTACATTTGGTAACACATTACTTTCATTTTCATTTTCATTCATTTTATACTTATTACTTATCATAAGTTAAAGATGTTAATCAGTTAACATCTATTTTCACAAAGTTTAAGCTTTTGCAGAGTTGTTATCATTTTACAGAAGATCAAAGTGGTTGGCCAACCCTCCAAAGTTTCGGGCTTGTCCCCAGTTTGGGCTTGTCCCCAGTTCCGCCTGTAGCGCACGATGATCCTGGTATAGTTCAAGGCTTTGGGACCAGTACTCGTTCTAGGGGCTGATAATTCCATTGTTCTGGCTATGCTTAGGATCCTACGT
This sequence comes from Helianthus tuberosus, assembly GCA_030545235.1. Taxonomy (NCBI): domain Eukaryota; kingdom Viridiplantae; phylum Streptophyta; class Magnoliopsida; order Asterales; family Asteraceae; genus Helianthus; species Helianthus tuberosus. The sequence continues at coordinate 158,542,297 of CM060414.1, read as the reverse complement.
ATAATGGTAGACGTACCATACATCCGTTCCTAAGGTTTCTAACGTTTTCACGTTAGCTAAGGTTTCTAACGTTTTCACGTTAGCTAAGGTTTTGGCATTTTCATGTCACTAAGTTTGGATAGTCGCCAGTTAGGGCCATACTCCAGTTTACATCCGTTTATATGGGCTTGACCCCAGTTTACATCCGTCTATATGGGCTTGACCCCAGTTTACATCCGTTTATATGGGCTTGACCCCAGTTTACATCCGTTTATTTGGGCTTGTCCCCAATTTATTTGGGCTTGTCCCCAGTTTGTTGGGCTTGTCCCCAGTTACTAACTCTTATCTTATATTGGATTAGTCCCAAGTTGTATCCTATTTCAGGTTTTTGGAGACAAACGACCAAGGATTCTTGATCCTTACCTTCCATTAAGGTTTGTCTTATGGTTATCCTGTTTATAATGATAAAGGTTAGGATCCCAACTTGGATTCTCAGGTATGATCCTTAACTATTTTGATTTTATTCATTATTCGTTTGAATAACCCTTATACTTTGACAACTGAACTTATGATCCTTAAAATATACTACTTTTCGGAACTTTTCAACTATAGGATATTTGATCCTGGATCATATCCTAAAATTCTTAAACTTAATTTGTTTAACTTTTCTTATTCAAACAAATGTATATCACAACAATTGAAAACTAAAGGATACATAAGGATAGCAACACGGGAGATAGCCAAAAAGTTAAAGTTATTTTATTCACAAAACATTAAACCTTTTAAGGTTGTCAATATTGTCAACCCACGTTTCTACCAGCAAAACGTGGCCCGTCCACATGGGTTGGCAAAGGGTGTCCATTGTTTACGGGTCTTTGTAGTGAAGAAAATAAAAGACGGAAGGATAACGAGTGGCTTCATCCCCCAAACAGAGGATCCATCCACCACCCATTATCCTGCCTATTGTTCAAGGATCCCTGATCCTTCACCTTAGAAACTGCTGTCTAAAGTTATACAAGTTCTGACGATAAGGATCCTTGATCCTAGAAGCTTTACTTTTAATAGTTTGCTTATTTAGCAATAATTTACAAGGATATAGAATCCTAACTTGGATTCTCTGGTATGTTATATTCTAACTTTTTCTAAGCTGTAAGTTGTCTCTTATCCTTTTTGGTTAGGGATCATTGATCCACATTTGTTCGAACACTTCAAGTTTTCTGTTAAAAGTTTTACATTATCATCAGATTTTCAATAACTTTCCAGTTGTTTGGTGATGATATTTTTTAAAATAGAAAGCATACATGAAAAATAAAAAGGGAAGAAACAACTATAGATGTAGCTAAAAAGTTTAATGTTATTACCTATTCATTATGTATCAAAATCATCTGGCCTGGATTTCACCAGCAAAACCGTGGACCATCCACCCAGGCCGGATAAGGCTATCTAACAGTTAAAGTGTCTATGTAGAAATTAAAGTGCAGGAAGGTTAATAGCAAACTGTGTAGAAGGATTCATTCTCCACGAACGGAAGGATCTTCTGATCTGTAAAGGCACTTGAGGAGTTATCTCTAACTCTATATTCTGCAATGATGATTATAGCAGGTCTTATCAGTGATGACAGGCAGTGTAACGACTAGATACCAGCAGCAACGGCTAGTCCGCTTCTGACGGAAATATGACAGCTGTGAATCCTTATCACAACTGCCATATTGGGGGCAATTGTTAGGGCATGAATTTTATGCTAAGGATCATCTATCCTGAGTCTGGGCATGGATCACGGATGCTTAATGGATGATGCAGACAGTCTGAGGATCCAGAGTCTGAGGATCCAGAGTCTGAGGATCACGCGTCTGAGGATCACGAGTCTGAGGATCAGGATCCTTAACAGAACTTATGTTTTGCACGTTTTTAATGTGCAAATGCAGGTAATGGACGTAGTGGACCACTTCTTTGCTGGAATCTCGTGGAATATGCTTTATGGGCACGTGCTAAATGAAGAAATAACCGTTAGTGGTGGTCATGGGTGACTTCCACCTTTTTAGGAGAGTTGGTTTCTTGATATTTTCTTATCTTTTTAAGGGGAAACAAGCTCAAAAGAGATATAATTCGTACACACCAGAAAAACAACACACAAAGCACGAATTCTCTGCAAACACTTAGCAAAAAAACACACACTTACACTAGAAATTCATTGTATCGAGCTTGTTTCTTCCGAAGTTGTACAAGGATCACTGCTGTTTTTGCAATATAGTTGGTGATCGGTAGTTTCCATCACCCGAGGTTTTTTATGCCGGAGATCTTCTAAAGATCAAGGGCTTTTTCCTCGTATAAATCTCGGTGTTCATCGTTGATTTCATATACTTGTCGTTCATACAATTAACCAAGCATCATACCTCACAAAATCAGATTTGGTTGCATTATCCTTGTGTGATTTTTGACCAAAACACTATTATTCAAGGATCCATGATCCTTCACCCTAGAAACTATTGTCTAAAGTTGTTACAACCCAAGATTGTTTCAAAACACCATAACCAAAATAAAACTACCAAATTCTAAAAAATGGGCTCCGGCTACGTCTAGAAATGTCCTTCATCGCCCATTCCTGCAGCTTACACCTTTGCTGCATCACCATCTCCTCCAGCTCCAGCATCATCCACCTGATCCATGACTCCACTGCTGCCAGCCTCGATTGCTAAGACCTCTTCTTCATCATCCAGCTCAGCCAATCTAGCCTTCCAGCCCTCTACGTCCCAGCTGCTCTTGTCAAAGTCAGGATCCAGAGCTTCTTGGGCCATCTGCAACTGGGTTTTGTACATAGCAATGGCAGCGGAGATTTTAGCATCATTGGTGATCTCATTTTTCTCCTGATCAGCAGTAATGTGAGCCAAGACAAGTTCCCTCTTCACCAGATTGACTTCATTTTCAAGGGAGGCAATCTTCTTATCCTTGGCCAGCATCATCTTTTGGAGATCCACGCACTTTTGCTCAATCTCTTCAACATTGCCTACGTAGTCCTCGATTTCAGCAAATTTCTGCAAAGAAGACAATGTAAAGCTTAGGATCACATGATCCTCAAGTGGGTAGGATAACTAAGTTAAGTTAGTGATCCTTACATCAGCAAAGTACTCAAGGAACTGGTGGCGAATTAGAGGCAGGCCTTCTAGATTGTCAGCCTCAGAGGCTTTCCTCTTCTTTCCTTTGGAAGCAGTAGGCTTGGGAATGGCAGTACTTGGGCTAGCAGCAGCTTTTTTCTTCCCGGACCTGGGACCAACAGTGGTGAGATCGGTGACACTGAAACGGGTAGCAGACTTCGATGATTTTCCAGCACCTACACATTCAAACACAGATAAGTATCCTTATTTCATTTTAATTTAAGCATTTAATTACATATAAACATGGATACTTACTTGACATTGTGACAGAACCTGAGGATACCTCTTGAGAATCCTGGGTAATTGCTTTAAATGATCTTATTTCAGGATCAAGCCTCCGAAAAGCAGCAAGCCTTTCCTTCGTTGCAGGTGTTGAAATAAGGTGTGCGACAGTGATAGCTGTAAAATAAAAACAAAAGGATGTTAGCAATCCTCAGCAGAAACAAGGTCATCTGGTGATCCTTCTAAGGATCCTTTATCCTACCATGGGTGGTCCATTTTCTAGGCAGATCCTTTCCATCAGGGAGAGAATCGCTTCTGACAAAAAAGAATCGCCGTTTCCAGTTGGTGTCATTTTTAGTGGCTTTGAAGATGGGGTTTTCTTCACCAGGTTTATGTTTGAGTAGATATCGGTGGGATCCATGGCTAACAAGGTCATACATCTTTGCAAACTCCGACATTCCCAGATCAATTCCTTCATGTTCAATGATCCTTTCAAGGGTATATAAGACCCTCCAGATCATTGGCATCGCTTGAATGTAGGAGATGCCGGTGAGAGAGAAGAAGGATTGGGTGAAATCTGGAAAAGGATATGAGTATCCTATTGCAAATGGTGTGACCGGAAAGGCTACCCAAGTTTCAGAAATATAGTCACTTAGAACGGTGGGGTCAAATGGTTTGAAAACGGTGTTCGCCGGGAAACAATGGCGGATTCTGTCTATCTGTGGATCGGAAAAGCAGCATCTTTCTTTCGCGGAATCTTTGATGATCCCTTGGGACTTCAAGGGACTGTCCTTACGGTGATCCTTAGCCGGCGAAGATCTCAACATCATCTTGATCGCAGATAAAGATGAGGAAAGAAGGAACAGAGAAAGAAGATGAAGAGAGAAAGGAGAGAGAATTACCTGATCGGATCCTTGAATGAGGATTTAAAGGAGGAAACACACGAATTTAAATGCTCTCTAACCCTTATCTCTAACTTCAATTTATAATGATGATCTTGCAGGGTAGTCACTTCAGTGACGTCAGGATGGCAACGGATAGTTCGATTACAACGGCTATATATCCGTTAGTTGGTTACGGATAAGAACGAGAAAATACAACTCGTTTATTTACAAATTACTCCTTATATTTTGGGGGCAATTGTTAGGGGAGGATTTTCCAATGATCAGTGATCCTCATTTACTGTTGGGTTTAGTGATCCTCAATTCTGTCTGAATTAGTGATCCTTAGAAAGTATTGTAGGATCAGGATCATGGATCATCATCAGGATCCTTATACTAACGATTGTCTACTTTGAATGTGAAGTTGTTTTGAAGGAGTACGAGCTTGGACTTGGTCTTGGCGATATTCCTGGAGCATATTCCATATTTATTCCGCACGTGCATGACTGAAATGGACGTTATGGAAGTCGTGGAAGACTTGCACAAAATGCGGAAACTTTGTTAGCTTAGATATTTTCCATTTTTAAAAGGGGATAGCGAGCTAAATTAGAACACTGGGCTATTTTTAGCTTAACACACACACTCGCAACTGCTTTCTCCAGCTCTCTACAATTCACTTGGCGATTACACACTTTTTTGCACATTACACTATAGTGATCCTTGTAACTAGCTCGCTATCATCCGAAGTTGTAATACATTTCTTGTTTAATCTGAGTTGGTGATCGGTAGTTTCCATCACCCGAGGTTTTTTATGCCGGAGATCATTCATTGATCAAGGGCTTTTTCCTCGTATAAATGTTTGTGTCACTTGTTCATTACATTTCTGAGTGATCCTTCGCATTGTTCATTGATTCAAGCATCACACCCCACAACAGAAAGTTTGGTTGCATTATCATTACTTGATTTTTGACCAAAACAAATGTCTAAGTTTTGTTGATGCCATAACTAGGGCTAATATCAGCTTCTCTAAGTGAGAATACCTAGTTTCAGCATCTAATAACCTTTTACTAACAAAATAAACAGGATACTGCTGACCTTCATGATCCTTTACAAGGACAACACTTACTGCATTCCCTGATACTGCAAGATACAGGGATAATGGTTCACCATCCTCAGGCTTCATCAATAAGGGTGCGGTTGAAAGATACTGCTTCAAATCTTGCAAGGCTGCTTCATGCTTTGCTCCTCATTCAAACTTCTTATTCTTCTTCAGGATATCATAAAATTCCTTGCATTTTTCCGAGGATCTTGAAATAAATCTATTTAATGCTGCCACTCGTTCTGTCAACCGTTGAACATTCTTCATATTTGAAGGTGACTTAATATCCAGGATAGCTTTAATCTGCTCCGGGCTTGCTTCTATCCCTCTTTTAGTCACCATATATCCTAGAAACTTTCATGCCCCTACTCCAAAATGGCACTTAGCAGGATTTAGCTTCATGTTATACTGATCCAGGATATCAAATGCTCCCTTGATATCCTGGAGGTGATCCTCAGCCTTTTTAGATTTTACTACCATGTCGTCGATGTACACCTCCATAGTATCCCCCAGCTTGTCTTTGAACATCATGTTCACCAATCTTTGATATGTTGCACCTGCATTTTTCAAACCAAAGGGCATAGCAGTGTAGCAATAAATACCTGTTGGTGTCATGAAGGCGGTGTTTTGGTTAAAAATCAAGCAATGATAATGCAACCAAACTTTCTGTTGTGAGGTGTGATGCTTGAATCAATGAACAGTACTAAGGATCACTCAGAAATGTAATGAATAAGTGATACAAAGATTTATACGAGGAAAAAGCCCTTGATCAATGAATGATCTCCGGCATAAAAAACCTCGGGTGATGGAAACTACCGATCACCAACTCAGATTAAACAAGAAATGTATTACAACTTCGGATGATAGCGAGCTAGTTACAAGGATCACTATAGTGTAATTTGCAAAAAAGTGTGTAATCGCCAAGTGAATTGTCAAGAGCTGGTGAGAGCAGTTGCGAGTGTGTGTATTAAGCTAAAATTAGCCAAGTCTCTCTATTTAGCTCGCTATCCCCTTTTATAAATGGAAAAATATCTAAGCTAACAAAGTTTCCGCATTTTGTGCAAGTCTTCCACAACTTCCATAACGTCCACTTCAGTCATGCACGTGCGGAATAAATATGGAATATGCTCCAGGAATATCACCAAGACCAAGTCCAAGCTCGTACTCCTGCAAAACAACTTCACATTCAAAGTAGACAGTCGTTAGTATAAGGATCCTTATGATGATCCATGATCCTGATCCTACAATACTTTCTGAGGATCACTAATTCAGACAGACTTGAGGATCACTAAGCCCAACAGTAATTGAGGATCACTGATAATTGAAAAATCCTCCCCTAACAATTGCCCCCAAAATATAAGGAGTAATTTGTAAATAAATGAGTTATATTTTCTTGTTCTTATCCGTAACCAACTAACGGATATATAGCCGTTGTAATCGAACTATCCGTTGCCATCCTGACATCACTGAAGTGACTACCCTGCAAGATCATCATTATAAATTGTAGTTAGAGATAAGGGTTAGAGAGCATTTAAATTCGTGCGTTTCCTCCTTTAAATCTTCATCCGAAGACTTGATCAGGTATTTCTCTTTCCTTTCTCTCTTCATCTTCTTTCTCTGTTCCTTCTTTCCTCATCTATATCTGCGATCAAGATGATGTTGAGATCTTCGCCGGCTAAGGATCACCGTAAGGACAGTCCCCTGAAGTCCCAAGAGATCATCAAAGATTCTGCGAAAGAAAGATGCTGCTTTACCGATCCACAGATAGACAGAATCCGCCATTGTTTCCCGGCGAACACCGTTTTCAAACCATTTGACCCCACCATTCTAAGTGACTATATTTCTGAAACTTGGGTAGCCTTTCCGGTCACACCATTTGCAATAGGATACTCATATCCTTTTCCAGATTTCACCCAATCCTTCTTCTCTCTCACCGCCATCTCCTACATTCAAGCGATGCCAATGATCTGGAGGGTCTTATATACCCTTGAAAGGATCATTGAACATGAAGGAATTGATCTGGGAATGTCGGAGTTTGCAAAGATGTATAACCTTGTTAGCCATGGATCCCACCGATATCTACTCAAAAATAAACCTGGTGAAGAACACCCAATCTTCAAAGCCACTAAGAATGACACCAACTGGAAACGGCGATTCTTCTTTGTCAGAAGGGATTCTCTCCCTGATGGAAAGGATCTGCCTAGAAAATGGACCACCCATGCTAGGATAGAGGATCCTTAAAAGGATCACCAGATGACCTTGTTTCTAATGAGGATCACTAACATCCTTTTGTTTCTATTTTACAGCTATCACTGTCGCACACCTTATTTCAACAGCTGCAACGAAGGAAAGGCTTGCTGCTTTTCGGAGGCTTGATCCTGAAATAAGATCATTTAAAGCAATTACCCAGGATTCTCAAGAGGTATCCTCAGGTTCTGTCACAATGTCAAGTAAGTATCCATGTTTATATGTAATTAAATGCTTAAATTAAAATGAAATAAGGATACTTATCTGTGTTTGAATGTGTAGGTGCTGGAAAATCATCGAAGTCTGCTACCCGTTTCAGTGTCACCGATCTCACCACTGTTGGTCCCAGGTCCGGGAAGAAAAAAGCTGCTGCTAGCCCAAGTACTGCCATCCCCAAGCCTACTGCTTCCAAAGGAAAGAAGAGGAAAGCCTCTGAGGCTGACAATCTAGAAGGCCTGCCTCTAATTCGCCACCAGTTCCTTGAGTACTTTGCTGATGTAAGGATCACTAACTTAACTTAGTTATCCTACCCACTTGAGGATCATGTTATCCTAAGCTTTATATTGTCTTCTTTGCAGAAATTTGTTGAAATCGAGGACTACGTAGGCAATGTTGAAGAGATTGAGCAAAAGTGCGTGGATCTCCAAAAGATGATGCTGGCCAAGGATAAGAAGATTGCCTCCCTTGAAAATGAAGTCAATCTGGTGAAGAGGGAACTTGTCTTGGCTCACATTACTGCTGATCAGGAGAAAAATGAGATCACCAATGATGCAAAAATCTCCGCTGCCATTGCTATGTACAAAACCCAGTTGCAGATGGCCCAAGAAGCTCTGGATCCTGACTTTGACAAGAGCAGCTGGGACGTAGAGGGCTGGAAGGCTAGATTGGCTGAGCTGGATGATGAAGAAGAGGTCTTAGCAATCGAGGCTGGCAGCAGTGGAGTCAAGGATCAGGTGGATGATGCTGGAGCTGGAGGAGATGGTGATGCAGCAAAGGTGTAAGCTGCAGGAATGGGCGATGAAGGACATTTCTAGACGTAGCCGGAGCCCATTTTTTAGAATTTGGTAGTTTTATTTTGGTTATGGTGTTTTGAAACAATCTTGGGTTGTAACAACTTTAGACAATAGTTTCTAGGGTGAAGGATCATGGATCCTTGAACAATAGGCAGGATAATGGGTGGTGGATGGATCCTCTGTTTGGGGGATGAAGCCACTCGTTATCATTCTGTCTTTTATTTCCTGCACTACAAAGACCCGTAAACAATGGACACCATTTGCCAACCCATGTGGACGGGCCACGTTTTGCTGGTAGAAACGTGGGTTGGCAATTTTGACAACCTTAAAGGGTTTAACGTTTTGTGAATAAAATAACTTTAACTTTTTGGCTATCTCCCGTGTTGTTATCCTTGTTAGTACTTTATTTTTCAATTGTTGTGATATTCATTTTGGCTAAACTTATCAATTAAGGAAAAAAATTAATAAATATCCTCAAAAAGTTTAGGATATGATCAAGGATCACATATCCTATAGTCGACAAGTTCTGAAAAGTAGTGTAGTTTAAGGATCATAAGTTCAGTTGTCAAAGGATAAGGGGAACTCAGATGAATAATGAATAAAATCAAAATAGTTAAGGATCATACCTGAGAATCCAAGTTAGGATCCTAACCTTTAAGACTTATAATCAGGATATCCAAAAGACAAACCTTAGTAGAAGGTAAGGATCAAGGATCATTGGTCGTTTAGCTTCAAAAACCTGAAATAGGATACAACTTGGGACTAAGCCAGTATAAGATAAAAGTTAGCAACTGGGGACAAGCCCAACAATTCTGGGGACAAGCCCAATATACTAGGGACAAGCCCAAAGGATAACTGGGGACAAGCCTAAAAGATAACTGGGGACAAGCCCAAAGGATAACTGGGGACAAGCCCAAAGGATAACTGGGGACAAGCCCAAAGGATCGTGTGTAAACTGGAGTATGGCCCTTACTGGAGACTATCCAAACTTAGTGACATGAAAATGCCAAAACCTTAGCTAAGGTGAAAACATTAGAAACCTTAGGAACGGATGTATGGTACGTCTACCATTATACGTAGGATCCTGAATATAGCCAGTACAATGAAATTGTCAGCCCCTAAAGCGAGTACTGGTCCAATTGCCATGAACTATACCAGGATCATCGTGCGCTACTGGCAAAACTAGGGACAGGCCCAAACTGGGGACTAGCCCAAATAACTGGGGTCAAGCCCAAATAACTGGGGTCAAGCCCATATAACTGGATACTTCTATGGATACTCAATCCTTTGTTAAGGATACCTGAACCTTCAAAACTCAGAATCAAGTGAAAGGAGGATAAAGGATGCAGGATCCTTATCCTTATATAAGATAATTAATGAATGAAATAGTTTGAGATTAGATCATTACCAAAATGAGGATCATCGGTCCTGTAAGAATCCTTCAAGGATACTTGTTAGATAAGGATCATGGATCCTCGTTACATGAAGTATTTCTTTAAGTGGACAGCATTCCAAGCTCTTGGTAGCAAGTCACCTTCCATTGTTAGCAGTCGATATGCCCCCTTTCCTGCCTCAGCTTCGATCAAGTAAGGGCCTTCCCACTTTGGTGCCAACTTTCCATCAGCAGGATTGGTGGTATTCTGAAATGCTTTCCTTAACACCATATCTCCAACTTGGAATTTCCTGATCCTGACATTTTTGTTGTAGGCTCCAGCCATCATTTGTTGATAACTGGCCATCCTTATCCTTTCCAAATCCCTGAGTTCTTCTATAGTATCCAAGTCTTGAACCAAGTTTTTAGGATTTTCTTCAGGATCACGGATGCTTGTTCTTGCAGTAGGAACCACCATCTCTGTAGGGATCACTGATTCTGCCCCAAATACCAAAGAGAATGGAGTTTGGCCAGTAGCATTCTTGGGAGTTGTCCTATCAGCCCAAAGTACATAAGGTAGTTCTTCTGCCCACTTTCCTTTCTTGGATCCAAGCTTTTTCTTCAAATTGTTGATGATGATCTTGTTGGATGATTCTGCCTGACCATTAGCTTGTGGGTGGACTGGTGTTGATGTTATCATCTTAATCCCCCAGTTGTCACAAAAGTTAGTAGTCTATTCCCAATAAACTGGGATCCATTATCACAAACAATTTCAGAAGGGATACCAAATCTAGTAATAATGTTTCTCTTAATAAAGGATATCACTTCTTTTTCTCTGACTTGAGCAAAGGCTTCAGCCTCTATCCACTTGGAGAAGTAATCAGTCATAGCAAGCATGAATACTTTTCCACCAGGTGCCTTAGGGAGCTTACCAACTATATCCATTCCCCATCTCATAAATGGCCAAGAAGAGGATATAGGATGCAAAAGTTCTGCTGGTTGGTGAAGGATATTACTGTGTCTCTGACAAGGATCACATTTCTTGGCATATTCCACAGCATCCTTCTTCATAGTAGGCCAATAGTATCCAGTCCTCAGGATCCTTGAGAACAATGCTCTGCCCCCAGTGTGGTTTCCACAATCTCCTTCATGGAAATCCTTTAGGACTTCTTGGATTTCAGGATCCTCAATGCATCTTAGATATGGACCTGCAAGAGATCGTTTATACAACATATTATTCAATATTGTAAATTGAGATACCTTGATTTTGAAAGCCCTAGGGTTTTCTCCTGTAGGAATCTCTCCATGTTGTATGTATCTCATGATTGGAAGGATCCATGATCCTGAATGAGATTGAGCATCATCACTAGGGATGATTGAAGAATCCTCTCCTATCTCCATAGCTACATGATCCTCGATAGCAGGGGTCAGGACATGGATAATAGGGATCTTGATATCCTCCGGGATCTTCAAGGATGATCCTAGATTAGCTAATGCATCAGCCTCTGCATTCTCTTCCCTTGGTACCTGTGTCAAACTAAAGGAAACAAAAGAGAGTGCCAATTCTTTGACTATCTCTAAATATTTGATTAGTTTTTCACCTTTAACAGCATAGGATCCATTAAAGTGATTAGTGATCAATAAAGAATCTACATGTACCACAAGATACCTAATCCTCATATGCTTGGCAATTTGCAAACCAGCTATCAAGGCTTCATATTCAGCCTCATTGTTGGTAGTTTGAAATTCACAAGCTATGGAGTAGGGTATTATGTCCCCCTGTGGCTATTTTAGTAGTATTCCAAGTCCTGTTCCTTTGACATTAGAAGCACCATCAGTGAAGAGTATCCAAGGATCCTTAGTTTCTTCAACCTATTGGACTTCTAACTCAGCTTTCTTTTGCAAGTCACTACTGAAATCTGCCACAAAGTCAGCTAAGGCTTGGGATTTAATGGCAGTTCTAGGCTCATATCTTATATCATAAGCACTAAGCTTCACTGCCCACTTAGCCATCCTTCCTGACATTTCAGGTTTCTTGAGAACATTCTTAATTGGAAAATTAGTTTTAACAATAATGGCATGAGTCTCAAAATAATGTCTTAATTTAGTAGATGCCATAATTAATGCAAGGATAAGTTTCTCTAAGTGTGAATACCTGGATTCAGCATAAAGTAAACTCTTAGTTACATAATAAACAGGATGTTGTGTACCTTGGTGATCCTTAACAAGGACAGCGCTTACTGCTTTTGAGGATACTGCTAAGTATAAGGATAATATATCCCCTTTTTCTGGTTTCATCAAGGTCGGGGCTGAGGATAGGTAATCCTTGAGAGCTTTGAGGGCAATTTCATGCTTCTCAGTCCATTCAAATTTCTTGTTCTTCCTCAGGATGTCATAGAATTCCTTGCACTTTTCTGAGGATTTGGATATGAACCTGTTCAAGGCTGCGATTCTACTTGTCAATCTTTGCACATCCTTAGCATTGGCAGGAGATTTGATATTCACAATAGCCTTGATTTGCTCTGGACTTGCTTCAATGCCCCTCTTTGTCACCATATAGCCTAAGAATTTACCTGCCTTAACACCAAAATGACACTTGGAAGGATTTAGTTTCATATTAAATTTATCAAGGATATTGAATGCTTCCTCCAAGTCTTTAAGGTGATCCTCAGCTTTCTTGGACTTAACCACCATGTCATCAATATAGACTTCCATAGTGTGTCCAATTTGTTCCTTGAACATCATATTGACTAGCCTTTGATAAGTAGCACCTGCATTCCTTAGTCCAAACGGCATAGCAATATAACAATATATACCAGTTGGGGTCATAAAGGCTGTATCCTCTTGATCAGATGGTTCCATCTGAATTTGTTGAAATCCAGATGAAGCATCCATAAAAGTCAACAACTCATGACCCGCGGTAGCATCCACCATGGAGTCAATGTGGGGTAATGGGAAAGGAATTTTTGGGACATGCCTTGTTTAAATCAGTAAAATCGACACATACCCTCCACTTTCCATTTTTCTTTTGAACAACAACCACATTGGCTAACCATCTTGGATACTTAACCTCTCTTATCATACCTGCCCGAAGTAGTTTATCTACTTCTTCCTGGATAATAGCATTCCTTTCAGGTGCAAACTTCCTCCTCTTTTGATGTATAGGCTTGAATGACCTGTCAATGCCAAGCTTATGAGTAATTATATCCTCAGATATACCTGTCATGTCTTCATGTTTCCAGGCAAAGGTGGATTTCCTCCTCTTAAGGAAGGATACTAGATCCTGCTCAATGTTGCTAAGGATCCCTGATCCTATGAAGACTATGGATTCAGGATCATGAGGATCCATGAGGATTTCTTTTACATCCTGCTCTCTTGCCTCCAAGACATCTCTTGAAGGATACTTTAATTGCTATTGCTCCCTTGGTCTTGAGGCTGGCTTCATTGATGATGTATAACAATTCTTAGCCTCTTGTTGATCACTCTCAATTTTCACCACTCCCCATGGACTTGGAAGCTTTACACACTGATGATAGGTGGATGGAACTGCCTTCATATCATGTATACATGGCATGCCAAGGATAACATTGCAACAAGATAAGCAATCTATAACACAATTTTTTTTTATAAGAATGCAATCCTTCAATATAGATTGGGAGTTTGATGTCCCCCAATGTATTCTTAGTTTCTCCACTGAATCCCACAAGTACTAAGGATCTTGGGACAACATCAGACTCCGGGATATTCATTTTCTTGAGGACATCAAGCTGAATGATGTTCACAGAGCTTCCTCCATCGATAAGGATCCTGCGAACAAAGTGGTTAGAAATAAACAATGTAATTACAAGACCATCATGATGAGGATCCTGGACATCAACACCATCATCCTCATCAAAGGTTATGACTTTATCCTGGGTAACAACGGAGGTCCGGACGGGTTTGTCTCCATTATCCATCTTGGTTTCCTTAGCATGTCTTTTTGCTGCTGAAAAGGAAGTACCACAAATGTCTGATCCACCGGATATGAAGTTTATAACTTGTGCATCTGCTAGAGGAGCAGGAGCCTTTTCCGGGATCCTTTCAGGATCCTGGATCCTTGACCTCTTTCATCCCAAAAGCTCTTTCAAATTCCCCTTGCTCAACAAGTAACCAATTTCCTTTCTAAGTGCAATGAACTCTTCAATGAGATGCCCGAAATCCTCATGATATGCACACCACTTGGACTTATCTTTTGTAGCAGCTGGTTTATCAGTTTTTCTCGGCCACCTAGCTTTTTCACCTAGATTCTGCATTGCAAGGATTAGTTCATTGTTATCAACAGAAAAACAGTATTCAGAAATAGGAGGATAATCCTCATCATCCTCTTCTTGTTCCACTGCATGCACGTTCTGGTTATCAGATTTGTTATAGGATTTTGATTTATTGTTCCTGAAGTAGGATCCTTGCTTTTCCTGTTTTGAGGATCCTGACAATCTCTCTTGGATCCTTTTATCATCCTCTAGACGGATGAACCTAAGGGCCCTGGTTCTTACTTCATCAAGATTCCTGCATGGGGTCATAACAAGATCATCATAGAACAATGAATCCCTAAGCAATCCCATTTTGAAGGCTTCTACAGCCGTAACTATATCTAGGTTAGGGATATCTAAGGATTCTTTACTAAACTTAGTGATGTAATCTCTAAGTGATTCATTTTGACCTTGTGTTACCCTATATAGATCACTAGTTAATCGTTCAAACTTTCTACTACAAGAGAATTGACTATTAAACAAATTAACTAGATTAGCAAATGAAGTAATAGAGTAAGGAGGAAGACTTAGCAGCCATTTAAGAGCAGATCCTGTGAGTGTGGATCCAAATACCTTGCATAGACATGCTTCTTTTAACCTCTCAGGAATTGGATTGATCTCCATCCTCTCCCTGTATTGAGCTACATGCTCCTCTGGATCCGTTGAACCATCATACAGCTTCATGGATGGTATCTGGAATCTTTTGGGTATCTCAGCATCACAAATAGGTGGTGCAAAGCGAGATATCCTATGGCTACCATCTGCAATTTCAGGAATGGGTTTGACCACTCCTGGTACACTGGATATCATGTCCTTGAGCTTCTGTAACTCCCTGGCCATAGCCTGATTGATACCTGTTTCCTGCATAGAGCCATGGTTAGTGTTAGGGGAGGATTTTCTAACAATTAGTGATCCTTATTCGTTATCCTAACTGGTGATCCTTACTTCTGTGACAGGTGGTGATCCTCAGAAGAGCTTCAGGATCAGGATCATGGATCACTTTAAGGATCCTCGTACTGACGATTGTTTATTTATGTATTGTACTATCTCGTAGGTATAACGAGCTTGACCAAGTCTTGGCGACATTCCTGGAGAATATTCCTAAACTATTATGCACGTGCTTGACCAAAAATAGACGTTGTGGAGAACGTGGAGGCTTGGCACGAAAGTCGGATAATTAGTTTAGGTGGTTATTTCTATTTTAAAAAGGGAGTAACGAGCTAGTAGAAAACACTTAGTCATTTCTGAACTACACACACTCATACAAACGCTCATACAAGCTCTCGTTCAAACACTTAGCAATTTCATACACTTTTTACACATTCCACCGTAGTGATCTTTGTACCTAGCTCGTTACTATCCGAAGTTGTAAACATTCATTCGTTTATTTAAGCTTGGTGATCGGTAGTTTCCATCACCCGGGGTTTTTTGTGCCGGAGGTCAATTCTTGATCAAGGGCTTTTTCCCCGTATAATCCCTTGTGTCGTTTGTGCAATTTTACATTAAAGTGATCCTCAACATTGTTACACATTTTAAGCATCATACCCCGTAATCTAGAGTTTGGTTGCAATATCCTCATCTGATTTTTTGACCAAAACAGTTTGGCGCCCACCGTGGGGCAATTGGTGCTTTATCCTTGAAAGAATACGCATTTCTGTGCTCATTCCGGTTCACTACAACCAAGCAAATGGCTTCCTCAGCGAAGAGTGCTTCAAACTTGATGCCCTCATTCACTTCTTCACAAGGCGTCCCTCCTTTTCCTCCACCACCTTCTGGATCCCAGAAGAATACTGAGAATGCCGCGAAGAAACCAACTCCCATTTTCTCAAAACCACCTACTTCTTCTGTTTCAACTAATCCTACTACTAATGATCTCTATGCCTTGATTTTGCAGATGAGGAATCACGCACAAGAGCAAGATAAGACCAACGAAAGGATCCTCCGGGAGATTGACGAAATTAAGAAACAGAAGAAAACGGCGGAGGATCGTTCCCCATTGATGCCCAGATCTTTGAATTTTGATACTCCGGTGATTACTTCTCAGCCATCAGTGGTCCCAGACATCCAATATGTGGGTGGACCAAAAGGAGTGCACTACGGAACAACAACAATGATCCAGGCATCAGGTTCATATTTCCAGCCAGCGGGATCCTATCCTCAGCATATGGGATCCCTCACGAGTTCAGGAGGATATTCAGGAATGCAGCAGTTTCAAGGATCTTCCTTCGTTCCAGGATCATCCCAGGTTCAAGGATCCTCCTTCGTTCCAGGATCATCCCAGGTTCAAGGATCCTCCTTCGTTCCAGGATCATCCCAGGTTCAAGGATCCTCCTTCGTTCCAGGATCATCCCAGGTTCAAGGATCCTCCTTCATTCCAGGATCATCCCAGTTTCAGGGATCCTTCCAGATGCCAGGATCCTTAAGGAGTTTGCAAACAGGAGGTTCAGATGTCCATCAGGGAGATTTTATTCCAATGCAGACCAATGCCTCTACTGGTCCCTCGATCCTTCCAGATCCTCAACAATATGGATTAACATCCATTCTTCCTAACTTGAATCCAATGGGAGGTAACACTCTTAATAATTCTCATACTACTAATCATGGTCTCATGCAGGATCCAGGTATCAATCATGCCATGGCCAGAGAACTGCAAAAGCTAAAGGATATGATATCAAGTGTTCCGGGAGTGGTCAAACCTATCCCAGAGATTGCAGATGGAAGCCACAAGATATCTCGTTTTGCACCACCAATCTGTGATGCTGAGATACCTAAGAGGTTCCATGTGCCTACAATGAAGCTGTATGATGGTTCGACAGATCCTGAGGAACACATAGCACAATACAGGGAGAGGATGGAGATCAATCCAATCCCAGAAAGGTTAAAGGAAGCATGCCTGTGCAAAGGATTCGGATCCACTCTTACTGGATCAGCTCTCAAATGGCTGCTAAGTCTTCCTCCCTATTCTATTACCTCATTTGCTAATCTGGTTAATCTATTTAATAATCAGTTTTCTTGTAGTAGGAAATTTGAACGATTAACTAGTGATTTATATAGGATAATCCAGGGTCATAATGAATCATTAAGGGATTACATTACCAAATTTAGTAAAGAATCCTTAGACATCCCCAACTTAGATATAGCCACGGCTGTTGAGGCCTTTAAAATGGGATTGCTTAGGGATTCGTTATTTTATGATGATCTTGTTATGACACCATGCAGGAACCTAGATGAGGTAAGAACTCGGGCCCTTAGGTACATCCGGCTAGAGGGCGACAAGAGGATCCAGGAGAGGTTAGCAGGATCCTCAAAGCAGGATAAGCAAGGATCCTCATTCAGGAACAACAAGTTCAGATCCTACAATAGATCTGATAACCAGAACGTGCATTCTATAGATCAAGAGGAGGATGATGAGGATTATCCTCCAATTTCTGAATATTGTTTTAGTGTTGATAATAATGAACTAATCCTTGCGATGCAGAGTCTAGGTGATAAAGCTAGATGGCCCAGAAAAAATGATAGGCCAGCTGCAACTAAGGATAAATCAAAGTGGTGTGCATACCATGAAGATTTTGGGCACCTCACAGAAGAGTGCATTGCACTAAGAAAGGAAATCGGATACTTGTTGAGCAAGGGGCATCTAAAAGAATTGTTGGGAAGAAAAAAGTCCAGGACTCAGGATCCTGAAAGGATCCCTGAAAAGGCTCCAGCCCCTCCAGCGGATGCACAAGTGATAAACTTCATTTCTGGAGGATCAGACATTTGCGGCACATCCTTCTCAGCAGCTAAAAGGCATGCAAAGGAAACTAAAATGGATAACGGAGAAAGACCTGTTCGAACATCAAGTGTCTCGGAAGGGAAAGTCATAACCTTTGATGAAGAGGATCGTGTTGATATCCAGGATCCTCATCACGATGGTTTAGTTATTACTCTTTTCATATCTAACCATTTTGTCCGCAGAATCCTTATAGACGGAGGAAGTTCAGTGAATATTATCCAGCTTGATGTCCTAAAGAAGATGGGTATTCCTGAATCAGAGATCATACCAAGATCCTCTGTGCTCGTGGGATTTAGTGGAGAAACTAAGAATACCCTGGGGGACATTAAACTCCCAATATACATTGAAGGCCTACACTCTTATAAAAAATTTTGTGTTATTGACTGTTTATCTTGTTGTAATGTTATCCTCGGCAGGCCCTGGATACACGATATGAAAGCAGTCCCATCCACTTACCATCAATGTGTGAAGCTCCCTAGTCCTTGGGGAATAGTGAAGATTGATAGTGACCAGCAGGAGGCCAAGAATTGCTACACTTCATCGATGAAACCAGCCTCGAAGTCAAGGGAGCAATAGCAATCAAGGTATCCTCCAAGGGATGTCTTGGAGGCAAGAGAACAGGATGTGGTAGAAATCCTCATGGATCCTGAATCCAAAATCTATATCGGATCAGGGATCCTTAGCGAAATAAAAGAAGACCTCATATCCTTCCTCAAGAGGAGAAAGACTACCTTTGCATGGAAACACGAAGATATGACTGGTATATCCAGAGATGTTATCACTCACAAACTCGGCATTGACAGATCCTTCAAACCAATCCATCAAAGGAGAAGGAAGTTTGCACCGGAAAGGAATGCCATTATCCAGGAAGAGGTAGAGAAATTGCTCCGGGCAGGTATGATTAGAGAGGTCAAGTATCCAAGATGGTTGGCCAATGTGGTTGTTGTTCAAAAGAAAAACGGAAAGTGGAGGGTATGTGTCGATTTTACCGATCTAAATAAGGCATGTCCCAAGGATCCTTTCCCTTTACCCCACATTGACTCCATGGTGGATGCAACCGCGGGTCATGAACTGTTAACTTTTATGGATGCTTCATCTGGATTTCAACAAATCCAAATGGAACCATCCGACCAAGAGGACACAGCCTTCATGACTCCAACTGGTATATACTGCTATATTGCTATGCCGTTCGGATTAAGAAACGCAGGTGCAACATATCAAAGGCTGGTGAATATGATGTTCAAGGATCAGATTGGACAAACTATGGAGGTTTATATAGATGATATGGTGGTAAAATCCTTAAAAGCTGAGGATCACCTAAGAGACTTGGAGGAAGCATTCGATATCCTTGACAAATATAACATGAAACTTAATCCTTCAAAATGTCACTTTGGTGTTAAAGCAGGTAAATTCTTAGGATATATGGTGACAAAGAGAGGCATTGAAGCTAGCCCGGAACAGATCAAAGCAATAGTGAATATCAAATCCCCGGCCAATGCTAAGGATGTTCAAAGGCTAACAGGCAGGATATCAGCTCTGAACAGATTTATATCCAAATCCTCAGAGAAGTGCAAAGAATTCTATGATATCCTAAGGAAGAACAAGAAATTTGAGTGGACTGAGAAGCATGAAAATGCTTTAAGAGCCCTCCAAGATTACCTATCCTCAGCCCCAGCCTTGATGAAGCCAGAAAGAGGCGATGTGCTATCCTTGTATCTTGCAGTATCCTCAAAAGCAGTAAGTGCGGTCCTTGTTAAGGATCATGAAGGTACACAACATCCTGTCTATTATGTAAGTAAAAGTTTACTTGATGCCGAATCCAGGTATTCACACCTTGAAAAGCTTATTCTTGCATTAATTATGGCATCTACTAAGTTAAGACATTATTTTGAAACTCATATTATCATAGTTAAAACTAATTTTCCAATTAAGAATGTCCTCAGGAAACCAGAAATGTCAGGAAGGATGGCTAAGTGGGCAGTGAAGCTAAGTGCATATGATATAAGATATGAGCCTAGGACAGCCATCAAATCTCAAGCACTAGCTGACTTTGTGGCAGATTTCAGTAGTGATTTACAAGAAGAAGCTGAGTTAGAAGTCCAGCAGCTAGAAGAGACCAAGGATCCTTGGATACTCTACACTGATGGATCCTCAAATGTCAAAGGCACAGGGCTTGGAATACTACTAAAATCGCCACAGGGGGACATATTACCCCACTCTATAGCTTGTGAGTTCCAAACCACTAACAATGAGGCTGAATATGAAGCCTTAATTGTTGGTTTGCAAATTGCTAAGCATATGGGGATCAGGTATCTTGAGGTACATGTAGATTCTTTGTTAATTACAAACCACTTTAATGGATCCTATGCTGTTAAAGGTGAAAAGCTAACCAAATATTTAGAGATAGTCAAAAGTTTGGCACTCTCTTTTGTTTCCTTTAGTTTGTCACAGGTACCAAGGGAAGAAAATACAGAAGCTGATGCATTGGCTAATTTAGGATCATCCTTGAAGATCCCGGAGGATATCAAGATCCCTATTATCCATATCCTGAACCCGGCTATTGAGGATCATGTGGCTATGGAGATAGGAAGTGATTCTGCAATGATCCCTAGTGAGGATACTCAATCCCATTCAGGATCAGGATCATGGATCTCACCAATTATGAGATACTTACAACATGGAGAGATTCCTACAAGAGAAAACCCTAGGGCTTTCAAATCTAAGGTAGCTCAATTCATAATTTTAAATAATATGTTGTATAGACGATCTCTTGCAGGACCATACTTGAGATGCATTGAGGATCCGGAAATCCAAGAAGTTTTAAAAGACTTCCATGAAGGAGATTGTGGAAATCACACTGGGGGCAGGGCATTATTTTCAAGGATCTTGAGGACAGGATACTACTGGCCAACCATGAAGAGAGATGCTGTGGAGTATGCTAAAAGATGTGATCCTTGTCAGAGACACAGCAATATCCTTCATCAACCAGCTGAATTATTACATCCTATATCCTCCTCCTGGCCATTTATGAGATGGGGTATGGATATAGTTGGTAAGCTCCCAAAGGCACTCGGTGGGAAAGTATTCATGTTAGCCATGACTGATTACTTCTCCAAGTGGATAAAGGCTGATGCTTTTGCCCAAGTCAGAGAAAAGGAAGTTATATCCTTCATTAAAAGAAACATTATAACTAGATTTGGAATTCCTTCTGAGATTATATGTGATAATGGTTTCCAATTTATTGGGGGCAGAACCACTAACTTTTGTGACAGCTGGGGGATTAAGATGATAACATCAACACCAGTCCACCCACAAGCTAATGGTCAGGCAGAATCATCCAACAAGATCATCATCAACAATTTGAAGAAGAAGCTTGGATCCAAGAAAGGGAAATGGGCAGAAGAACTACCCTATGTGCTTTGGGCTGATAGGACTACCCCCAAGAATGCTACTGGTCAAACACCATTCTCTTTGGTATTTGGGGCAGAATCAGTGATCCCAACAGAAATGGTGGTTCCAACTGCAAGAACAAGTACCCGTGATCCTGAAAAGAACGATGAAAACTTGGCTCAAGACCTGGATACTATTGAAGAAATCAGGGATATGGCTAGGATAAGGATGGCCAGTTATCAGCAAAGAATGGCTGGTGCTTACAACAAAAATGTCAGGATCAGGAGGTTTCAAGTTGGAGATATGGTATTAAGGAAAGCATTCCAAAATACCACCAATCCTGCTGATGGGAAATTGGCTCCAAAATGGGAAGGCCCTTATTTGATTGAAGCTGAAGCAGGAAAGGGGGCATATAGATTGCTAACCATGGAAGGTGATTTGCTACCAAGAGCTTGGAATGCTGTCCACTTGAAGAAATATTTTATGTGAGCAGGATCCTCATGGCACAGATGATCCTCAGGATAGGGGTATCCTTAAAGGATCCTCAAAGTATCGGTGATCCTTACTTAGGTAATATCCTAAACTTAAACTATTTCATTTCTTTATTTTCTCATATAAGGATAAGGATCATGTATCCTTTATCCATCTCTCATGTGAGTTCAAGTTTTGAAAGTTCAGGTATCCATAGCATAATGTTGGTTATCCGCAGAAGCAATCCATCCTTTGGGTTTAACCCCAGTTATTCGGGCTTGACCCCAGTTCCGCCTGTAGCGCACGATGATCCTGGTATAGTTCAAGGCATTGGGACCAGTACTCGTTTTAGAGGCTGATAATTCCATTGTTCTGGCTATGCTTAGGATCCTACGTATAATGGTAGACGTACCATACATCCGTTCATAAGGTTTCTAACGTTTTCACGTTAGCTAAGGTTTCTAACGTTTTCACGTTAGCTAAGGTTTTGGCATCTTCATGTCACTAAGTTTGGATAGTCGCCAGTTAGGGCCATACTCCAGTTTACACACGATCCTTGGGCTTGTCCCCAGTTATCCTTGGGCTTGTCCCCAGTTATCCTTGGGCTTGTCCCCAGTTGTCCTTGGGCTTGTCCCCAGTTGCTAACTCTTTTCTTATATTGGCTTAGTCCCAAGTTATGCTCTATTTCAGGTCCTTGAAGATAGGCAGCTAGGGATCCTTGATCCTTATTTCACTCTAAGATTTATCTTATAATTATCCTTATTATGGTTAGGATTCTAACTTGGATCCTCAGGTATGATCCTTAACTCTTTTGATTTTATTATTCTTTTAAATAACCCTTATACTTGACAACTGAACTTGTGATTCTTAGACCATATCACTTTTTAGAACTTATCGGTTATGGGATATGTGATCCTTGATCATATCCTAAACTTTCTGGATATCTTTTCTGATTTTTCAAGGCTTGATAAGTGTAAATAGAATGAACATTATAACAGTTGGAAAGTAAGATATTAAAAAGGATAACAACACATGATAAGCGACAAAAGGTTAAGTTTTTATTTATTAACATAAGGCTAACCCTTTAAAGGTTGTCAAAATTACCTACCCGAGCATCTACCAGCAAAACGTGGCCCGTCCGCTGGGGTAGGTAAAGGGTGTCCATGATAATGAGTTCAAAGGTAGTGCAGGAATATAGAGGCGGCAGGATCACAATGGCTTCATCCCCCAAACAGAGGATCCCTCCACCAATTGCAATCCTGCCTATTGTCCAAAGGATCATACATGATCCTTAATCCTAAAACCTATTGTTCAGCACAGACCATCATTGTTTTAAAACATCACAACCACAAAAAAGAAAACTACTACCAAACTTAAAAATTGGGCTCCGGCCTTGGCACATATATCCATCATCGCCCAATCATACAGCCTAAACCTTTGCTGCATCACCGCCTCCGGCTCCACTTGCTTCACCAGCTTCATCCTTGCTTCCAGCCTCAATTGTCAGGATCTCCTCAGCCTCTTCATCACCCAATTCAGCCAGCCTTGCCTTCCATTCTTCAATCTCCCAGTTGCTTTTGTCGAAGGCAGGATCCTGAGCCTCCAAGGCCATTTGCAGCTTGGTTTTGTACATTGCTATGGCGGCAGAGACTTTGGCATCATCTGTGATCTCCTGCCTTTCATAGTCAAAGTTAACCAGCACCTTGGCCATCTTCTGTTTGGTATCCTTGAGTTCCTGCTGAAGATCAGCAAGTGCAAGATCCTTGAGCACGGCAACTTGCTGGAGGTCGGCAATCTTTTTATCTTGATCCTCAACGTGGCCCACATAATCCTCAATCTCAGCAAATTTCTGCAAAAGAAGAGGGTAAAGCAGTTCAAGACCAGGTGATCCTCAGATCAGCAGGATATATCAGCAGGATATATCATCAGGATATGTCGACAGAATGAGCAGAGACAATGATCCTTACCTCATTGAAGTACTCGAGGAATTGGTGACGGATTAGAGGCAGACCCTGCAAATCCTCAGCCTCGGAAGCCTTTCTCCTCTTGATTCCCTTTCCTTTGAGGGGTGCCTTGGGGATTGAGGCTATCGGGCTGGTAGGAACCTTTCTCTTGGAGGATTTAACAGTGGTGAGATCGGTGACACTGAACCTTGAAGCAGCTTTGGCAGATTTTCCAGCACCTACATAACCAAAACAAGATAAGTATCTTCATTATATTTATGTTTCACTATTTATATAAATTTTCAAACAAAGATACTTACTTGACATTGTGACAGAGCATGAGGATACCTCCTGAGAGTCTTGGGTTGTTGTCTTAAAGGTTCTAGTTTCAGGATCGAGTCCCCAGAAAGCAGCAAGCCTTTCCCTGGTTGCGGGTGTTGTGATGAGATGCGAAACAGAGATAGCTGCATGGCACAAGACAAAAAGGGTTAGTGATCCTGTTACAAAAATATGACCATCTGGTGATCCTTCTCAGGATCCTCCGGCCTACCATGGGTGGACCATGTTTTTGGTAAATCCTCTCCGTTTAGAATGGAATCCCTCCTGACAAAGAAGAAGCGACGTTTCCAATCTTTGTCGTTCTTAGTGACTTTGAGAAGGGGATGTTCTGCACCGGGTTTTCGCTTGAACAAGTAACGATGGGAACCAAAGGTAGTAAGATCATACAGCTCCGCCAACTCCGACATTCCTAAATCAACGCCTTCCTGGTCGATGATCCTCTCTAGGGTATACAAAACCCTCCAAATCATCGGCATGGCTTGAATGTAAGATATGCCGGAAAGGGAAAAGAAGGATTGTGTGAACTCTGGGAAAGGATAGGTGTACCCTATAGTGAATGGAGTGGCTGGAAAGGCAACCCATGTATCAGAAACATAATCGCTAAGAACAGTGGGATCGAAGGGTTTGAAGAAGGCATTCGCCGGAAAACAGTGACGGATTTTATCTACTTGTGCATCGTTAAAGCAACATCTCTCATTCGCTGAGTCTTTGATGATCTTTTGACTCTTCAAAGGGCTATCCTTTTTGTGATCCTTGCCCGATGAGCTTCGGAGCAACATTATCGAAGTGACGGAGATAAAGAAGGAGATACAGAGTAAGAGAGGGAGGAACAGAGGAGAAAGAGATACCTGATTGATCTTCAACTGAGATTATAAAGGGAGTTTCTTTCGGATTTGAATGCATATTGATCCTATCTATATCTCTATTTATAATTATGATTCTGCAGGATTGTCACTTCCGTGACATCATCATCGCAACGGCTAGTTCTATTTTAACGGCTATATATCCGTTAGTTTGTTACGGATAAGATCAAGAAAACATAACTCGCTAATTTTACAATTTCACTCCTTATATTTTGGGGGCAATTGTTAGGGGAGGATTTTCTAACAATTAGTGATCCTTATTCGTTATCCTAACTGGTGATCCTTACTTCTGTGACAGGTGGTGATCCTCAGAAGAGCTTCAGGATCAGGATCATGGATCACTTTAAGGATCCTCGTACTGACGATTGTTTATTTATGTATTGTACTATCTCGCAGGTATAACGAGCTTGACCAAGTCTTGGCGACATTCCTGGAGAATATTCCTAAACTATTATGCACGTGCTTGACCAAAAATAGACGTTGTGGAGAACGTGGAGGCTTGGCACGAAAGTCGGATAATTAGTTTAGGTGGTTATTTCTATTTTAAAAAGGGAGTAACGAGCTAGTAGAAAACACTTAGTCATTTCTGAACTACACACACTCATACAAACGCTCATACAAGCTCTCGTTCAAACACTTAGCAATTTCATACACTTTTTACACATTCCACCGTAGTGATCTTTGTACCTAGCTCGTTACTATCCGAAGTTGTAAACATTCATTCGTTTATTTAAGCTTGGTGATCGGTAGTTTCCATCACCCGGGGTTTTTTGTGCCGGAGGTCAATTCTTGATCAAGGGCTTTTTCCCCGTATAATCCCTTGTGTCGTTTGTGCAATTTTACATTAAAGTGATCCTCAACATTGTTACACATTTTAAGCATCATACCCCGTAATCTAGAGTTTGGTTGCAATATCCTCATCTGATTTTTTGACCAAAACAGTTAGTGTTATATGAATTATTAAAAGTGTTACCTCCCACAGGATTCGTGTTTGGAATTCCAGATGTGAATCCATATTGACGAGACTCTGGTATGATTGAAGGACCATAGGAAGCAATGGTTTGCATTGGTATGAAGTCTCCTTGATGAACATCCGAGCTCGGGGGCTGCATACTTCTTGGGAATCCTTGATCCTGAAAGATGTTGGATCCTTGAGGCTGAGATGATCCTTGAACCTGAAAGGACCCTGGATTCATAAAGGATCCTTGGACCTGGGAGGATCCTTGGACCTGGGAGGATCCTTGGACCTGGGAGGATCCTTAGACCTGGGAGGATCCTTGGACCTGGGAGGATCCTTAGACCGGGAAGGATCCTTGGACCGGGTGCATTCCTAAATATCCTCCTGAGCTGATGAAGGATCCCTGATGCTGAAAAGAGGATCCCGATGGCTGAGAGCAGGATCTTTAAGGTTGGAAGTGAGAACCAAATGCCTGACTCATAGTTGTTGTTCCATAACACCTTTCTGATGGACCACTTTGATACTGGATGCCCGGAACTGCCGATTGTAGGGTAGTTACAACTGGAGTGTCAAAATTCAATGACCTTGGCATCAGAGGAGAGTGGTCCTCCACTGATTTCTTCTGTTTCTTGATATTACCAATCTCTTGGAGGATCCGTTCAATGGTTTTGTCCTGCTCTTGCATGCGATCCCTCATCTGCAAAATCAGATTAAAAAGATCATTAGTAGTAGGATTAGTGAAAACAGAAGAAGTTGGTGGTTTTTGGAAAATGGGGGTTTGTCTCTTCGCAACATTTTCAGCATTCTTCTGGGATCCAGAAGGTGGTGGAGGCAAAGGAGGAACGCCTTGTGAAGAACTGATCGCCGACATAGAGCTTGATGTGTTCTTTGCTGAGGAAGCCATTTGCTTGATTGTAACGAACCGAAATGATCACCAGAATAATAATTTCTCAAGAACGAAGCACCAATTGCCCCACGGTGGGCGCCAAACTGTTTTGGTTAAAAATCAAGCAATGATAATGCAACCAAACTTTCTGTTGTGAGGTGTGATGCTTGAATCAATGAACAGTACTAAGGATCACTCAGAAATGTAATGAATAAGTGACACAAAGATTTATACGAGGAAAAAGCCCTTGATGAATGAATGATCTCCGACATAAAAAACCTCGGGTGATGGAAACTACCGATCACCAACTCAGATTAAACAAGAAATGTATTACAACTTTGGATGATAGCGAGCTAGTTACAAGGATCACTATAGTGTAATGTGCAAAAAAGTGTGTAATCGCCAAGTGAATTGTCAAGAGCTGGTGAGAGCAGTTGCGAGTGTGTGTGTTAAGCTAAAATTATTCAAGTCTCTCTATTTAGCTCGCTATCCCCTTTTAGAAATGGAAAAATATCTAAGCTAACAAAGTTTCCGCATTTTGTGCAAGTCTTCCACGACTTCCATAACGTCCACTTCAGTCATGCACGTGCGGAATAAATATGGAATATGCCCCAGGAATATCGCCAAGACCAAGTGCAAGCTCGTACTCCTGCAAAACAACTTCACATTCAAAGTAGACAATCGTTAGTATAAGGATCCTTATGATGATCCATGATCCTGATCCTACAATACTTTCTGAGGATCACTAATTCAGACAGACTTGAGGATCACTAAGCCCAACAGTAATTGAGGATCACTGATCATTGAAAAATCCTCCCCTAACAGGCGGTATCCTCCTGGTCTGAAGGTTCCATTTGGATCTGCTGGAATCCTGAAGATGCATCCATGAAGGTTAACATCTCATGGCCGGAAGTAGCATCCACCATTGAGTCAATATGAGGAAGAGGAAATGGGTCTTTGGGACAAGCTTTGTTTAAGTCTGTGTAATCTACACAAACTCTTGATTTCCCATTTTTCTTTTGCACCACAACTACATTCGCCAGCCATTTAGAAAACTTCACTTCCCTAATCATCTTGCTCCTTAGTAGTCTTTCAACTTCCTTTTGGATAATCACATTTCGCTCCGGAGCAAACTTCCTTCTCTTTTGTTGGACAGGCTTGAATGACCTGTCAATACCGAGCTTATGTGTTATAATATCCTTAGAAATACCTGTCATATCCTCGTGCTTCCATGCGTATGTTGACATCCTGCATTTCAAAAAATTAGTCAATTGATCTTCAATATCCTGAGGGATATTGGTTCCCACGAGCACCGAGATATCCGGATTATTCTGATCCAGTACCACTTTCTTTACATCCGGCTCTGAAGCCTCCATGATATCCTGGCCTCGAATCTTTAATTGCTATGCTGCACTAGGCTTTGTTGAGGATTTCATCGAAGAAGAATAACACTCCTTTGCTTCTTGTTGATCACTTTCCACCTTGACAACTCCCCAAGGAGTAGGGATCTTGATGCATTGATGGTAGGTTGACGGAATAGCTTTCATATCATGGATCCAAGGCCTACCTAGTATAATATTATAGCAGGATAAAGAGTCCATGACACAAAAGCGCTGCATTGAGTTGACCCCTTGAATATACACGGGCAACTTTATCTCTCCTACGGTATTTCTAGCTTCTCCACTGAAACCAACGAGCATAGTGGACTTCGAAGTAATATCCATCGGAGATACATTCATCCTCTTCAATGTTTTCAGCTGAATTATGTTGACTGAGCTGCCATTATCCACTAATATCTTGCGTACAAAATGGTTAGCAACATATAGCGTTATCACTAAAGCATCATGATGGGGATCCTGGACAGTATCCCTGTCATCATTATCGAACGTGATGACTTTGTCAGTTGTGAGGGTTGACATCCTTGTCGGCTTTTCTCCCCTCTCTGCTTTGGCTTCCTTCGCGTGTCTCTTGGCCGCAGAATACGAAGTCCCACAGATGTCGGATCCTCCTGAAATAAAGTTGATTATCTTGGCATCCGCAGGAGGTGATGCTGCTCGTTCAGGATCCTTCTCAGTATCCTGACCCTTATTCTTCTTTCTTGCCAAGAGGTCCTTCAGATATCCCTTACTTAAGAGATAGCTTATTTCCTTTCTCAAAGCGATACAATCTTCAGTAACATGCCCGAAATCCTCATGGAAGGCACAACACTTGGACTTATCCTTCCAATCAGTCTTTTGTTGATTCTTTTGGGGCCACCTTGCTTTGTCTCCTAAACCCTGCATAGCATACATTAGTTCAGGTATGTTAACAGAAAAACAATATTCAGACAACTCAGGATACTCCTCAGGATCCTCGTCTTCAACAGCATTCACTTTTTTGCCATCATTTATGTTTTGGTCAGAAAATCTGATGAGGATATTGCAACCAAACTCTTTGTTTAGGGGAATGATGCTTAAAATATGTAACAATGATGAGGATCACTTCAATGTAAAGTGCACAAACAACACAAAGATTTATACGGGGAAAAAGCCCTTGATCAAGAGTTGATCTCCGGCACAAAAAACCCCGGGTGATGGAAACTACCGATCACCAAGCTAAAATAAATGATTGAATGTTTACAACTTCGGATAGTAACGAGCTAGGTACAAGGATCACTACAGTGGAATGTGTAAAAGGTGTGAAAAGTGTATGTAATTGCTTGGTGTTTGAGCGAGAGCTTGTATGAGCGCTTGTATGAGTGTGTTTGCGAGTGTGTGTAACTGCCAAAATGACTAAGTGTCACTAACTTTCTAACTTAGCTCGTTACTCCCTTTAAAATAAGAAAAATATCTAGCTAACAAACTCTCCGACTTTCGGGCCAAGCCTCCACGTTCTCCATAACGTCTAGTTTTGATCTAGCACGTGCAGAATACTTCGGGAATATTCTCCAAGAATGTCGCTAAGACTTGGTCAAGCTTGTTATACCTGCGAGATGTTATAAAACATAAGTAAACAATCGTCAGTATGAGGATCCTCGAAGTGATCCATGATCCTGATCCTAAAGCCCTTCTGAGGATCACCACCTGTCACAGAAGTAAGGATCACTAATTAGGATAACAAATAAGGATCACTAATTGTTAGAAAATCCTCCCCTAACAATTGCCCCCAAAATATAAGGAGTGAAATTGTAAAATTAGCGAGTTATGTTTTCTTGATCTTATCCGTAACAAACTAACGGATATATAGCCGTTAATTTTGAACTAGCCGTTGCGATGATGATGTCACGGAAGTGACAACCTGCAAGATCATGATTATAAATAGAGATATAGATAGGATCAAATGCATTTAAATTTTCAGAGAAACTCCCTTTATAATCCTCATTCCGAAGACGTTCAGGTATTCTCTCTCTCTATCCTTTTTCCTCTCTTGCTCTGTTTTTATCTTTCCATCAAAGATGTTGCTCCGAAGTTCTCCGGGCAAAGATCACAAGAAGGATAGCCCTTTGGAAAGTCAGAAAATCGTCAAGGACTCAGCGAATGAAAAGTGTTGTTTTAACGACGCACAGATAGACAAAATCCGTTGCTGTTTTCCGGCGAATGCCTTTTTCAGACCCTTTGATCCTACTATCCTTAGCGACTACGTTTCAGAAACATGGGTTGCATTTCCAGCCACTCCATTCACCATAGGATACACCTATCCTTTCCCTGAGTTTACACAATCCTTCTTTTCCCTTACCGGCATCTCTTATATCCAAGCCATGCCGATGATTTGGAGGGTCTTGTATACCCTGGAGAGGATCATCGAACAGGAAGGCATTGCTTTGGGCATGTCAGAATTGGCGGAGCTGTATGATCTTACTACTTTTGGTTCTCATCATTATTTGCTTAAGCGAAAACCCGGTGCAGATCATCCTCTTCTGAAAGTCACCAAGAATGACAAAGACTGGAAACGTCGTTTTTTCTTTGTCAAGAGGGATTCCATTCTAAACGGTCATGATCTCCCTAAGGCTTGGTCCACCAATGGTAGGCTGGAGGATCATAAGAAGGATCACCAGGCAATTTTGTTTTCGTATAAGGATTACTAACCCCTTTCTGTCTTATGTTATGCAGCTATCTCTGTCTCACATATCCGCACATCACCTGAAACCAAGGATAGGCTCGCTGCTTTTTGGAAGCTTGATCCTGAAACAAGGACATTCAAGATAGACACCCAAGACTCACAAGAAGTATCCTCAGGTTCCATTACTATGTCGAGTAAGTATCCTGTCTTTTGCATAGTTTAAATATTAAAATAAATAGATAAATTGAAATAGGATAAGGATACTCATCTTGCTTTGAATGTGTAGGCGCTGGAAAACCTGTCAAGCCTGTTTCCCAATTCAACACAGCTGACCTTGATCTCGTACGACCCAGGAAGAAGAGGTCCACTACCAGTCCTAGCATCTCCATTCCAAGGGCACCCACTAAAGGAAAGGGTGTCAAGAAGAGGAAAACTTCTGATGCTGAGGATCTTTAAGGCCTGCCACTGATCCGCCACCAATTCCTTGAATACTTCAATGAAGTAAGGATCCTTAACTTTGCCTAGGTATCCTGCTCTTATGAGGATCACTTGACCTTGAACTGCCTTATCTTCTTTCTGCAGAAATTTGCTGAGATCGAGGATTACGTGGGCAATATTGAGGAGCTGGACAATAAAATAGCTGATCTCCAACAGGTTGGCGTGCTCAAAGATCTTGCACTTGCTGATTCTCGGAAGGAACTCCATGATACCAAGCAGGCAATGGCCAAGGTGCTGGTTAACTTTGATTATGAAAAGCATGACCTCCTCGAAAATGCCAAGCTCTCTGCTGCCATCACAATGTATCAGACTAAGTTGAAGATGGCCCAGGAAGCTCAAGACCCTGCTTTTGACAAAGACAGCTGGGATGTTGAAGGCTGGAAGGCAAGGTTGGCTGATCTTGAGGATGATGAGGAGGAGGCAGCTGATGTCCTGGCAATTGAGGCAAGTGGCAGTGGGAAGGATCAGGTGAAGGATACCGCAGCTGGAGGAGAAGAGGATGCAGCAAAGGTGTAGGTTGCACAATTGGGCGATGATGGATATATGTGCCAAGGCCGGAGCCCAATTTTTTAGTTTGATGGTTGTGATGTTTAAAACAATTTCATGGTTTGTACTTTGAACAATAGGTTTTTAGGATTAAGGATCATGTATGATCCTTTGGATAATAGGCAGGATAGCAATTGGTGGAGGGATCCTCTGTTTGGGGGATGAAGCCATTGTGATCATGCCGCCTTTATCTTCCTGCACTACTTTTGAACTCATTATCATGGACACCCTTTACCTACCCCAGCGGACGGGCCACGTTTTGCTGGTAGAAGCTCGGGTAGGTAATTTTGACAACCTTTAAAGGGTTAGTCTTATGTTAATAAATAAAAACTTAACCTTTTGTCGTTTATCTCGTGTTGTTATCCTTTTCAATATGTTATTTTCCAACTGTTATAATGTTCAATTTGTTTATATTTATCAAGCCTTGAAAAATTAGAAAAGATATCCAAAAAGTTTAGGATATGAACAAGGATCACATATCCCATTACCGATAAATTTTAAAAAATGACATGATTTAAAATTTACAAGTTCAGTTGTCAAGTATAAGGGTTATTTAAAAGAATAATGAATAGAATCAAAAGAGTTAAGGATCATACCTGAGGATCCAAGTTAGAATCCTAACCATAATAAGGATAACTATAAGATAAACCTTAGAGTGAAATAAGGATCAAGGATCCCTAGCTGCCTATCTCCAAAGACCTGAAATAGAGCATAACTTGGGACTAAGCCAATATAAGAAAAGAGTTAGCAACTGGGGACAAGCCCAAGGATAACTGGGGACAAGCCCAAGGATAACTGGGGACAAGCCCAAGGATAACTGGGGACAAGCCCAAGGATAACTGGGGGCAAGCCCAAGGATAACTGGGGACAAGCCCAAGGATCGTGTGTAAACTGGAGTATGGCCCTAACTGGCGACTATCCAAACTTAGTGACATGAAGATGCCAAAACCTTAGCTAACGTGAAAACGTTAGAAACCTTATGAACGGATGTATGGTACGTCTACCATTATACGTAGGATCCTAAGCATAGCCAGAACAATGGAATTATCAGCCCCTAGAACGAGTACTGGTCCCAAAGCCTTGAACTATACCAGGATCATCGTGCGCTACAGGCGGAATCTGGGGACAAGCCCAAATAACTGGGGTTAAACCCAAAAGACGGATTGCTTCTGTGGATAACCAACGTTGTGCTAAAGATACCTGAACTATCAGAACTTGAACTCACGTGAGAGATGGATAAAGGATACATGATCCTTATCCTTATATGAGAAAATTAAGAAATGAAATAGTTCAAGATTAGGATATTACCTGAGTAAGGATCACCAATACTTTGAGGATCCTTTAAGGATATCCCTATCGTGAGGATCACCTATGCCATAAGGATCCTGCTTACATGAAATATTTCTTCAAGTGGACAGCATTCCAAGCTCTTGGTAGCAAATCACCATCCATGGTTAGCAATCTATATGCCCCCTTTCCTGCTTCAGCTTCAATCAAATAAGGGCCTTCCCATTTTGGAGCCAATTTTCCATCAGCAGGATTGGTGGTATTCTGAAATGCTTTCCTTAACACCATATCTCCAACTTGAAACCTCCTGATCCTGACGTTTTTGTTGTAAGCACCAGCCATTCTTTGTTGATAACTGGCCATCCTTATCCTAGCCATATCCCTGATTTCTTCAATAGTATCCAGGTCTTGAGCCAAGTTTTCATCATTCTTCTCAGGATCACGGGTACTTGTTCTAGCAGTAGGAACCACCATCTCTGTTGGGATCACTGATTCCGCCCCAAACACCAAAGAGAATGGTGTTTGACCAGTAGCATTCTTAGGGGTTGTCCTGTCAGCCCAGAGCACATAGGGTAGTTCTTCTGCCCATTTCCCTTTCTTGGATCCAAGCTTTTTCTTCAAATTGTTGATGATGATCTTGTTGGATGATTCTGCTTGGCCATTAGCTTGTGGGTGGACTGGTGTTGATGTTATCATCCTAATCCCCCAACTGTCACAAAAGTTAGTGGTTCTGCCCCCAATAAATTGGGAACCATTATCGCATATAATCTCAGAAGGAATTCCAAATCTAGTTATAATATTTCTTTTAATAAAGGATATAACTTCCTTTTCTCTGACTTGGGCAAAAACTTCAGCCTCTATCCACTTGGAGAAGTAATCAGTCATAGCTAACATGAATATTTTTCCACCAGGTGCCTTAGGGAGCTTTCCAACTATATCCATACCCCATCTCATAAATGGCCAAGAGGAGGATATAGGATGCAATAGTTCAGCCGGTTGATGAAGGATATTGCTGTGTCTCTGGCAAGGATCACATCTTCTGGCATACTCCACAGCATCTTTCTTCATGGTTGGCCAGTAGTATCCTGTCCTCAGGATCCTTGAGAATAAAGCCCTGCCCCCAGTGTGGTTTCCACAATCTCCTTCATGGAAGTCTTTTAAAACTTCTTGAACTTCAGGATCCTCAATGCATCTCAAGTATGGTCCTGCAAGAGATCGTCTATACAACATATTATTTATAATTGTGAATTGAGATACCTTAGTTTTGAAAGCCCTGGGGTTTTCTCCTGTAGGAATCTCTCCATGTTGTAAGTATCTCATAATTGGTGAGATCCATGATCCTGATCCTGAACGGGATTGAGTATCCTCACTAGGGATAACTGCAGAATCATTTCCTATCTCCATAGTCTGGTGATCCTCGATAGCCGGGGTCAGGATATGGATAATAGGAATCTTGATATCCTCTGGAATCTTCAAAGATGATCCTAGGTTAGCCAATGCATCAGCTTCTGTATTTTCTTCCCTTGGTACCTGTGACAAACTAAAGGAAACAAAAGAGAGTGCCAAACTTTTGACTATCTCCAAATATTTGGTTAGCTTTTCACCTTTAACAGCATAGGATCCATTAAAGTGGTTTGTAATTAACAAAGAATCTACATGTACCTCAAGATACCTGATTCCCATATGCTTAGCGATTTGCAAACCAGCAATTAAGGCTTCATACTCAGCCTCATTGTTAGTGGTTTGGAACTCACAAGCTATAGAATGGGGTATTATGTCCCCCTGTGGCGATTTTAGTAGTATTCCAAGCCCTGTGCCTTTGACATTTGAGGATCCATCAGTATGAAGTATCCAAGGATCCTTGGTTTCTTCTAGCTTTTGGACTTCTAGCTCAGCTTCTTCTTGTAGATCACTACTGAAATCAGCCACAAAGTCAGCTAATGCTTGGGATTTGATGGCTGTCCTAGGCTCATATCTTATATCGTATGCACTCAGCTTCACTGCCCACTTAGCCATCCTTCCTGACATCTCTGGTTTCCTGAGGACATTCTTAATTGGAAAATTAGTTTTAACAATGATAACATGAGTTTCAAAATAATGTCTTAACTTGGTAGATGCCATAATTAATGCAAGGATAAGCTTTTCAAGGTGTGAGTACCTGGATTCGGCATCAAGTAAACTTTTACTTACATAATAGACAGGATGTTGTGTACCTTCGTGATCCTTAACAAGGACCGCACTTACTGCTTTTGAGGATACTGCAAGATACAAGGATAACACATCACCTTTTTCTGGCTTCATCAAGGATGGGGCTGAGGATAAGTAATCTTTGAGGGCTCTCAAAGCATTTTCGTGCTTCTCGGTCCACTCAAATTTCTTGTTCTTCCTTAGGATATCATAGAATTCTTTGCACTTCTCCGAGGATTTGGATATAAATCTGTTCAAAGCTGCTATCCTGCCTGTTAGCCTTTGAACGTCCTTAGCATTGGCCGGAGACTTGATGTTTACTATTGCTTTGATTTGTTCCGGGCTAGCTTCGATGCCTCTCTTAGTCACCATGTATCCTAAGAATTTACCTGCTTTAACACCAAAATGACATTTTGAAGGATTAAGCTTCATGTTATATTTGTCTAGGATATCGAATGCTTCCTCCAAATCCTTTAGGTGATCCTCAGCTTTTAAGGATTTTACCACCATATCATCTATGTAAACCTCCATAGTTTGTCCAATTTGATCCTTGAACATCATATTCACCAGCCTTTGGTATGTTGCACCTGCATTTCTCAATCCGAAAGGCATAGCAATATAGCAATATATACCAGTTGGAGTCATGAAGGCTGTATCCTCTTGGTCGGATGGTTCCATTTGGATTTGTTGAAATCCAGATGAAGCATCCATAAAAGTTAACAGTTCATGACCCGCAGTTGCATCCACCATGGAGTCAATGTGGGGTAAAGGGAAAGGATCCTTGGGACATGCCTTATTTAAGTCGGTAAAATCGACACATACCCTCCACTTTCCGTTTTTCTTTTGAACAACAACCACATTGGCCAACCATCTTGGATACTTGACCTCTCTAATCATACCTGCCCGAAGCAATTTCTCTACCTCTTCCTGGATAATGGCATTCCTTTCTGGTGCAAACTTCCTTCTCCTTTGATGGATTGGTTTGAAGGATCTATCGATGCCAAGCTTGTGAGTGATAACATCCTTGGATATACCGGTCATGTCTTCGTGTTTCCATGCAAAGGTAGTCTTTCTCCTTTTCAGGAAGGATATGAGGTCTTCTTTCATTTCGCCAAGGATCCCTGACCCGATATAGATTTTGGACTCAGGATCATCAGGATCCATGAGGATTTCTACCACATCCTGCTCTCTGGCCTCCAAGACACTCCTTGGAGGATACCTTGATTGCTATTGCTCCCTTGACTTCGAAGCTGGTTTCATCGATAAAGTGTAGCAATCCTTAGCTTCCTGCTGATCGCTATCAATCTTTACTATTCCCCAAGGACTAGGGAGCTTCACACATTGATGGTAAGTAGATGGGACTGCTTTCATATCGTGTATCCAGGGCCTGCCAAGGATAACATTACAACAAGATAAACAGTCAATAACACAAAACTTTTGATAAGAGTGTAAGCCTTCAATATATATTGGGAGTTTAATGTCCCCCAGGGTGTTCTTGGTCTCGCCACTAAATCCCACGAGCACGGAGGATCTTGGTATGATCTCTGATTCAGGGATACCCATCTTCTTTAGAACATCAAGCTGGATAATGTTCACCGAACTTCCTCCGTCTATTAGGATCCTGCGGACAAAATAGTTAGATATAAAAAGAGTAATAACTAAACCATCGTGATGAGGATCCTGGATATCAACACGATCCTCTTCATCAAAGGTTATGACTTTTCCTTCAGAGACACTTGATGTTCGAACTGGTCTTTCTCCATTATCCATCTTAGCTTCCTTCGCATGCCTTTTAGCTGCTGAGAAGGATGTGCCACAAATGTCGGATCCTCCGGAAATAAAGTTTATCACTTGTGCATCTGCTGGAGGAGCTGGAGCCTTCTCAGGGATCCTTTCAGGATCATGAGTCCTTGACTTTTTTCTTCCCAACAACTCTTTTAGATGCCCTTTGCTCAACAAGTATCCAATTTCCTTTCTTAATGCAATGCATTCTTCTGTGAGGTGCCCAAAATCTTCATGATATGCACACCACTTTGATTTATCCTTAGTTGCAGCTGGCCTGTCATTCTTTCTTGGCCATCTAGCCTTATCACCAAGGTTCTGCATGGCAAGGATTAGTTCATTGTTATCAACACTAAAGCAATATTCGGAAATTGGAGGATAATCCTCATCATCCTCTTCTTGATCAATAGAATGCACGTTCTGATTATCAGATTTGTTGTAGGATCTGAACTTGTTGTTTCTGA
The DNA here is from genome assembly GCA_030545235.1 of Helianthus tuberosus. Classification (NCBI taxonomy): domain Eukaryota; kingdom Viridiplantae; phylum Streptophyta; class Magnoliopsida; order Asterales; family Asteraceae; genus Helianthus; species Helianthus tuberosus. The sequence goes on along the minus strand of CM060414.1, from coordinate 158,504,616 downwards.
ATGAGGATCCTTGCTTATCCTGCTTTGAGGATCCTATTATCCTCTCCTGAATCCTCTTATCATCCTCTAGCCGGATGAACCTGAGGGCCCGGGTTCTTACCTCATCTAGGTTCCTGCACGGTGTCATAACAAGATCATCATAAAATAAGGAATCCCTAAGTAATCCCATTTTGAAGGCTTCAACAGCCGTGGCTATATCTAAGTTGGGAATGTCTAAGGATTCTTTACTAAATTTGGTAATGTAATCCCTTAGTGATTCATTATGACCCTGGGTTATCCTATATAAATCACTAGTTAATCGTTCAAATTTTCTACTACAAGAAAACTGAGTATTAAACAAGTTAACTAGGTTTGCAAATGAGGTAATAGAATAGGGAGGAAGACTTAGCAGCCATTTGAGAGCTGATCCAGTAAGAGTGGATCCGAATCCTTTGCATAGGCATGCTTCCTTTAACTTTTCTGGGATTGGATTGATCTCCATCCTCTCCCTGTATTGTGCTATGTGTTCTTCAGGATCCGTCGAACCATCATACAGTTTCATTGTAGGCACATGGAACCTCTTGGGTATCTCAGCATCACAGATTGGTGGTGCAAAACGAGATATCTTGTGGCTCCCATCTGCAATCTCTGGAATAGGTTTGACTACTCCCGGAACACTCGAGATCATATCCTTTAGCTTTTGCAATTCTCTGGCCATGGCATGATTGATACCTGGATCCTGCATAAAACCATGGTTAGTAGTATGAGAATTATTAAAAGTGTTACCTCCCATTGGATTCAGGTTAGGAAGTATGGAGGTTAATCCATATTGTTGAGACTCTGGAATGATCGAGGGACCAGCAGAGGCATTGGTCTGCATTGGAATAAAATCTCCTTGATGGACATCTGAACTTCCTGTTTGCAAACTCCTCAAGGATCCTGGCATCTGGAAGGATCCCTGAAACTGGGATGATCCTGGAAAGAAGGAGGATCCTTGAACCTGGGATGATCCTGGAACGAAGGAGGATCCTTGAACCTGGGATGATCCTGGGACGAAGGAGGATCCTTGAACCTGGGATGATCCTGGAACGAAGGAGGATCCTTGAACCTGGGATGATCCTGGAACGAAGGAGGATCCTTGAACCTGGGATGATCCTGGGACGAAGGAGGATCCTTGAAACTGCTGCATTCCTGAATATCCTCCTGTACTCGTAAGGGATCCCATATGCTGGGGATAAGATCCTGCTGGCTGGAAATATGAACCTAGTGCCTGGGTCATAGCTGTTGTTCCGTAGTGCACTCCTTTTGGTCCACCCGCATATTGAATGTCTGGAACCACTGACGGCTGAGAAGTAACCACCGGAGTATCAAAATTCAGAGATCTGGGCATCAGTGGGGAACGATCCTCTGCCGTTTTCTTCTGTTTCTTAATTTCGTCAATCTCCCGGAGGATCCTTTCGTTGGTCTTATCCTGCTCTTGTGCATGATTCCTCATCTGCAAAATCAAGGCATAGAGATCATTAGTAGTAGGATTAGTTGAAACAGAAGAAGCAGGTGGTTTTGAGAAAATGGGAGTCGGTTTCTTTGCAGCATTCTCTGTATTCTTCTGGGATCCAGAAGGTGGTGGAGGCAAAGGAGGAACGCCTTGTGAGGAAGTGAATGAGGGCATCAAGTTTGAAGCATTCTTCGATGAGGAAGCCATCTGCTTGGTTGTAGTGAACCGAATTAAGCACAGAAATGCGTATTTTCTTAAGGACGAAGCACCAATTGCCCCACGGTGGGCGCCAAACTGTTTTGGTCAGAAAATCTGATGAGGATATTGCAACCAAACTCTTTGTTTAGGGGAATGATGCTTAAAATATGTAACAATGATGAGGATCACTTCAATGTAAAGTGCACAAACAACACAAAGATGTATACGGGGAAAAAGCCCTTGATCAAGAGTTGATCTCCGGCACAAAAAACCCCGGGTGATGGAAACTACCGATCACCAAGCTAAAATAAATGATTGAATGTTTACAACTTCGGATAGTAACGAGCTAGGTACAAGGATCACTACAGTGGAATGTGTAAAAGGTGTGAAAAGTGTATGTAATTGCTTGGTGTTTGAGCGAGAGCTTGTATGAGCGCTTGTATGAGTGTGTTTGCGAGTGTGTGTAACTGCCAAAATGACTAAGTGTCACTAACTTTCTAACTTAGCTCGTTACTCCCTTTAAAATAAGAAAAATATCTAGCTAACAAACTCTCCGACTTTCGGGCCAAGCCTCCACGTTCTCCATAACGTCTAGTTTTGATCTAGCACGTGCAGAATACTTCGGGAATATTCTCCAAGAATGTCGCTAAGACTTGGTCAAGCTTGTTATACCTGCGAGATGTTATAAAACATAAGTAAACAATCGTCAGTATGAGGATCCTCGAAGTGATCCATGATCCTGATCCTAAAGCCCTTCTGAGGATCACCACCTGTCACAGAAGTAAGGATCACTAATTAGGATAACAAATAAGGATCACTAATTGTTAGAAAATCCTCCCCTAACAATTTATGCCATATGGTTTATACGAGGATTCTGATTTCCTGTTGGTTAACTCATAGGTTGTGGAAGAATTCATCCTCTCTTGCATCTTTTTATCATCCTCCAGGCGAATGTATCTCAAAGCCCTGTTACGAACCTCGTCCAGATTCCTGCAGGGATTCATTACAAGATCCTGGTAAAATTGAGAAACTTTCTGTAATCCCATCTTAAAAGCCTGCACAGCTGTTTCAACATCAAGATGTGGGATATCCAAGGATTCCTGACTAAACTTGTTCACATAATCCCTCAAGGATTCCTGAGGTCCTTGAGTTATCCTGTAAAGGTCACTAGTTAGTTTCTCAAAACTCCGGCTGTAAGAAAATTGACTATTAAACAAATTAACTAAATGAGCAAATGAAGTAATTGAGTGAGGAGGAACATTTAAGAGCCATTTCAAGGCTGATCCTGTTAAGGTAGAACCAAAACCCTTGCACAAGCATGCTTCTTTGAGGTCTGGAGGGATAGGGTTGATTTCCATCCTTTCCCTATACTGGGCAATATGCTCCGCAGGATCCGTAGTTCCGTCCTAGAGCTTCATGTTGGGGGTTTGAAATCTTTTTGGTATTTCAGCATCACAAATAGGATATGCAAACCGAGATATCCTGTGGCTGTCTTGGGACACTTCCGGAATTGGCTGGACCACCCCAGGTACACTGGATATCATGTCCTTCAGTTTCTGGAGCTCCCTAGTAAATGCCGACGTCATACCTGCATCCTGCAAAGATACACTATTGTTAGTAGCAAGAGTATTATTATTATTATTTGACATGTTACCGGTCTGAGGACTCTGGCCATATCCTGAAGCATATCCTGAGCTCCTCACAGTTGACATCCTGACTGAGGAGGGTATTTCAGGAGTATGATTCTGAGAATGGTTAGGCACAATATTTCCCCTGTTATGCTCAGTATACACGGTCGAACTGAAGTTCAAAGTTCTGGGTTGTAAAGGAGTGACAATGTCCTCAGTGGGCCTGCTTGAGCTGGATTTCAAGAGTTGTATCTCTCTCATCAGCATCTAATTAGTTTCCTGTTGCTGCCTCATCTGTTCCTGTACACTACCAAACAAATTTAAAATTTCTTCGTTAGAGGCCAAAACAGCACCGGATCCCTGGACATTGCGAGCAGGGATAACATCCCGAGCCACATGACTTTCAGTTCCTTGTGAGGAGGCTTGCATTCTCGGAGGAGGTGGTGGAAGCACCGAACCAACTGTTGCAGAGGTTGTAGCAGACACGGTGGACAAGCTCATGTTTGATCTTGAGGCCATTGAAAATAGTGTGGCAAAAAGTTTCGAAAATAGAAAACCAAGTAACGATTTTGCAAAAGTTTTTAGTAGAAATAGCACCACTTGCCCCACGGTGGGCGCCAAATTGTTTTGGTCAAAAATTACTGAAGCAATTAAGTGATCAAATTAGTTAAGTGAGGTAGTGTGCTGGAAATGTGCGTTAAAAATATGCTAGTTAGGTTATTTTCTAAAATAGTTTCAAGATACGGCTCAGGATATAGAGCTGTATCTATGATCAAACAATGAGCAAAAATGTAAAGGGTGACACGAGATATACGAGGAAAGCCCTTGATCAATCTAGATCGCGGGCACAAAACCTCGGGAGCTGACAATCGCAGCTGCCTTGTTCTTCTATTACTTCAAATATCAGGATACAGTGCAGGATATGATGCGGATCAACTAGGTGTTACAATGTAATTTGAGTACAAGTGTTTGTGTGTAGTGATTGCTAGTAGCTAGAGAGTAAAGTGTGCGAAAGAGAGTGAGTGACTTAATCTGATCCGATCAATCTATTTATAGTTAAACGAAATCAACTAATTATCCTATTAAACCGGGATGCTTCGAATATTCTTCAAATGAACGTTGTAGTCCACTTCATCCGGGTTCAACGTCTCTCATATAACTGGTTTGCCCGAGTCTTAAGGAGAAGAGGTCCACTTGACCATTAAGGACCCGCACCTTCTAATCTGCACGTGGTTATATTAGTCATTACCAGGATGTCACATCAGGATGTTACCAATATCCTGATCCGGTATCCTGATCACAAGTAAACAATCAAAAGCAGAATATTAGTCAGGATATAGAGATCAGAAAATGGCCCATAACATCTACAATTACCCAGATTGTATCATTACATTTTCTTGTTTTGCGTAATTTGGTAACAAAATCCATTGTTATCAATTCCCATTTCCAAACTAGCATTTCTAACTGTTGCAATAAACCTGAGGGTTTCTGGTGTTCAGCTTTAACTTATGAACAAGTTAGACATTTGGCTACATAAGTTGCTATATCCTTTTTCATTCCTATCCACCAAAAATTCTTTCTTAAATCCTGATACATCTTATCCCCTCTAGGATGCATCGTATACTTAGACTTATGGGCTTATTCTAATATACGGTGGCGTAGGTTTCCTAATTTAGGTATCCACATTCTTTTCTCATGGAATCTCCATATTCCATCTGTTGGTGCACTGATGTCTGTTAACTTCGTCTTTATTAAGTCTTGTATTATATTTGTATAGATCAGGGCACGGAATTCGAAAAACTGAGTTTTAGGGTAATTCTGCACGAAATTACACTAATGTAATTTCGCACGGAATTAGACATTTCACACGAGATTACTAATTCCACACGGAATTAGTAATACCGCATGAAATCATAATTTCGCTTGAAAAATTCTGGTGTAATTTCGCACGGAATTATACTTTGTGACTAATTCCGCTTGACAGAAACTTAATCTCTCTTGAACTTGAACTAATTCCACACGGAATTAGATCCCGTTTGGTAATTTCGTTTCAAGGTGTATAATTTCGTTTGAAGTATATCTAATTCCGCACGGAATTAGATATCATTCAGTAATTTCGTTTGAAGTGTGAAAAGGCTAATTTCATTTGAAAGTTATCTCGTTTGAAAGTTGTAATCTCGTTTGAAGTTCACAATTTCGTGTGAACTAATTCCGTTTGAAAGCTATTTTTCAAAATTCAAAAATTTTTCTAAGTGTTTGTTGATTGTTTCAGGTACTTAAAATGGATGATTTCATGAATCCTTTCGGTGATGTGTTTGCTTTTACTGGTGGTTCTGGAGATGCTATATCAAGCAATACAAATGAAACTACACCAACACCGAGTGCAAAGAAAAGTCTGTCTAATGCTATGAGTGTAGACAGTGCGTATGGAACATACAACAAGCCGCCCAAGTTGATGGCGATTGAAGATTACAACAGGTGGGCTACAAGATTTGAGGAATGGCTTAAGGCGTTTGCTTATCAGAGTTGGAGAAGTTTGAAAAATGGTTTTGATTTGGGGAGAAATGATTATGAGAACTTGGAAGAAAATCAAATTGAAAGATATGTTGCTGAACATAAATGTATTGCTTTGCTTCACTAATCTGTTCGAGATGACATTATCGCACTGATCGAGTACAAAGATTCAAGAGACCTTTGGGAAAAAATAAAAATTAAATGTATTGGTAGTGCTGAAATAGTTAAGAACAAAAAGAAACTGTTACAAAAAGAGTTTGATTTGTTTGGTTGTTTAAAGAACGAGTCTGTTTCCAAGATGATTGAGAGATTTGGGCATCTGAAGATGGAGCTTGCTAGACATGACATCATTTATACTCAAGAAGAGCTGGTAGACAAATTGTTTGACGCTCTATCAAATGATCAAGACTGGCAGTATTTTGCATTGATGCTGAAGAGTACGATAAAGCCAGCTGATTTGAAGGTTGATCTGCTTATAGAAAGACTGGAAAGCCATGAATTGGAGATCAAAAAATCCAATAAAGTCAATAACACATCTTATCAGCAGAATATGGAGCTGTATTATAGAGGCAGTATGATCCCAAAGACTACATCTCCTAAGACAGCGTTTTCAGCAGAAAGTTCAAACACAATGAATCAAGAAACTCCTAGCAGTGGCTATCATGGTGGTTCTTCGTCAAATACTTCAAATCAATCTGCACCAAAGAATCTATTTCAATGTAACATTGTTGTGGATCTGAAGAATGGTCAGAATTTTAGCGAAGAATCTGCAAAACAACAGATGGTGTTCTTAGCTTCTGTGTTAGAATCGTACGAAAGTCTCGTTGCAGGAAAGATAGGCAACACCAACCTAACAAAGGAAGACTACGATCAAATCGATCCTGGGGAGATGGAATTGATCGATATAAGGTGGTGTATGGCTAGTGCAGTGAGAAGAGCGCAACGTTTCATGGAGATTACTGGAAGACAGTCTATTGGTGGACCTTCTACCAAGTTGGGCTTTGACAAGTCAAAAGTGACGTGCTTCAAATGTAAACAGAAAGGTCACTTTAAGCGTGAGTGCAGAAATGCTTACACAGATGATACTGCAAATCCTTTTCGAGAGGATTATTACAAAAGGGCAATTTATCATCAGAATAAAGCAGAACCTCCCAGAATGAAGCAGATAGAGGAGGTACCCAAAGAGAAATCCAGGGCACTTGCAGTTTTTCATGATGATGAAGGTTATGATTGGAGTGATGTTTTGCCTGAGGAAGACGCATTTGGTTATGCTTTCAAAGCAGCAAAGATTGTTCCGTTTAAAGATAAAAGATCTGAAGAAATGAAGTATGTGAACAGAAAGGAAACAGCTCGAGTCATGAAAAGCAAAATTTATCGTACCTGGATGGAAGCAAAGAAAGCAAGGCGATGGGATCCTGATAGAGAATGTTATCTTGATCCTAATGGGAATATAGCTGTGGATCCAGATACCGTTGATATTGAAGTTCTCACCAAACAACTTGCTGATGAAGAAGAAGCCAGACAGAGAGAATGGTGGCGAGGAGGAGAATCTGATGAAAAAGAGAAAGAGACAGCAAAAGAACCACAGCCAAAGAAAGTGGATGATGGAATTATTGATACATCACAAGATTTCACCGCTGAAAACCTGATAAAGATGGCTGACAAAGTTCTAGCTGCAAAAGAACTAGAGGTAGTTTCTGGTTCTGGAATTGAGTCCAAAAACAAGGTCAGTTCAAACAATACACATGAGGCAGGTAAGAATGGTAAATCTGAGAACAACTGCAAAAATTGCATGAAAGAGTGCAAAGTTTGTAGTACAAATGCTTACCTCAGTGGTAAGAAAATTGAAGATCTGACTAGTAGAGTTAGAAGTGTTGAAGATCAGATCTTAAACGGTGATAAGTTGTTAAAAGCTTCAAACGACAAATTAAAAGAATTAACTGAGAAAATTGAAAACGATAAAATTGACGTAGAAAGAATTAGGAAAGAAAATGAAAAATTGATTCTTGAAAATCGTCAAATCTCAGAAAATTTTGAGAAGCTTAAACGAACGGTTAAAGATTCTGATGAAAGAAATGGTAAGACGGACAAAGAAAATCTTCAGCTAACTGGTGTTCTTAGAGTGAAAGAGGAGTTAATCAACAAACAGTTGGACGAAATTGCTAAGTTGAAACTTCAATTTCAAGAAGCTAAAATTGAAAATGAATGCATCAATCTAAAATTAACCAGTTACAACTCCGCAAGCTTTGTTTTACAGCACATTGTTCCCAAACCCATCGGGAAAAACAAAGCAGGTGAAGATGTTTACTCGGATGGAGCTGGGGTTGGGTTTCATCAGGTTCCACCACCAGTTTTAAACAATTATTCAAAGAAAAAGTCTGGGTTGGTTAATGATGAAGATGAAACAAATGAAATAAAACTTCCAGAGTCAATTGATGTGACATTTTCTTCATCATCATCTGATGATAGTGTTCAAACTGATATTGTTAAAAGCATGGCTGAAAATGTTTTGTAGTCTGGGTCGACAAATACATTCCGAAACCAAAATCCAAAAACAACTTAAATGAAGAATCTACTCTTGTCATGTACAAGATGTCGGGATCGGATAAGTTGTATTCGGATTTTGATTTTCCACTGGAGAATGTTAATGTTGCTAAATTGACAAAAGTGTTCAAATTGATTGAAATTGATCTGTCTGAAGTAAAAAGTTTAAATCAGACAAAGAGGCAAATGAATTTTGAAAAAGATAAAGCTTACTACAAGAAACCTGTTGTTCCACTGCGTTTTTATAACAACAATCGAAACAGATGGTCGGGTGGTTATCAAGGTGTTTGTGACAAGTTCAAGTTCACTTTCTGATGAAGAATCTGAGATTTTTTCAAAATCAAACAAAGAGTTCTTTGAGAAGAAAGCATTGCAGCCTCAGTCTGAAGGAACAAGTCGGGTAGTTGACACCCGAATATGCTTCAAATGCAATCAAGTTGGACATATTGCACGAAAGTGTACCAACTTGAAGTCTAAGACTGAAGTTGTGATGAATTCAAGAAAGAAAGATGATGTGAAGGGAAAAACTCCAGTGGTTGTTGAGAAAAAGGTTTTGAAAAATGACAACACCAAGATCAAAACTGAACCTGTTAAGAATATGGTAACTAAAAATGACAAGTTTTACAAACGGGTTGCATCGTCTCAACAAACATGGAAGCCAAAAATGGTTGAAAAGAAATCAAGTGGTCCAAAACCAAAGGTTTCTGAGACTGAAAAACAATCCTCTTCTACTACACTGGTAAAGATGAATGTTCCTTTGGATCATTATGAGAAACTTGAAAAACAAATGATTTCTAAAAAGAAAGATGTTCAAAAGAAAGACCAATCATTTGGTCAATCTCAAAAAGATGAATTTTTCTTGTATAAAGAGGTTGAGATTGGGTCTGCAGAGAGCTTAAAGATGAACGACAAGAATTTTCCGCCACTTTACATTGCAAAAACTCACCTTAATGTCAAGTTACCTGAGTCCAAAGAGGCTTGGGTGGCATCAACTTCTAACTAAGCATTTTTGAAATGTGCAGGAGCTTCCAAGATCCGTTTCACGTTGGATTATGGATAGTGGAGCTTCTCGGCACATGACGGGGAAGAAGACCCTATTGTATGATGTTAGAGGGTTTAATGGAGGTTACGTAGGATTTGCAGGAAATCAGGGTGGTCGAATAGTTGGTGAAGGAACGTTATCCAATGGGATTGTTACGTTTGAAAGACTTAATTACATTGCTGAGCTTGAGAATAATCTTCTGAGTATTTCTCAGATTTGTGATAGGATGTATACCACTCACTTCACAGACAAAGAGTGTTTGATCTTGAAACCAGGATTTGTTATCCCTGAAGAATGGATTATCATGAGAGCACCAAGAGTTGATGATCTGTACGTGTTGGATATGAGCGTAGCAACTACAACCACGGGTCAGGCTCATTGTTTTATGTCAAGAGCAACATAAAAAGAATCTCGATTGTGGCACCGAAAAATGGGTCATATTCACCTGAGAAAAATGAATCACTTGGTGCATAATGATTTAGTAACTGGTGTTCATTTGAAAGGTTTTCATCTTGAGGGGGAGTGCATTAGCTGTATTAAAGGGAAGTAAAAGAAGAATTCTCACCCCAGGAAGAAAGAAAACTCTATCTCGAGACCTTTAGAGAGACTCCACATGGATCTGTTTGGTCCAGTAAATGTCAAAAGCATAACTGGGGATCTCTATTGTCTAGTAGTTACAGATGATTACTCGAGGTTTTCATGGGTTTCATTTTTGCAATCAAAAGACCAAACATTTGGGAGTTTAATCACGTTGATCAAAAAGCTTGAAAACTTGTACCAAACTCGTGTTCGAAGAATAAGAAGTGACAACGGTACAGAGTTTAAAAGTAGCAAAATGGAAGTATTTTGTGATAAAAGAGGTATATTGCATGAATTTAGCGCGCCTTACACTCCACAGCAGAATGGAGTAGCTGAAAGAAAGAACAGGACGCTAATTGAAACATCCAGGACGATGCTTGCTGATTCTAAACTACCAGTTAATTTTTGGGAAGAAGCAGTGTCAGCTGCTTGCTATACACTCAACCGGGTTCTCACTGTCAAGAAATTCAATAAGACTTGTTTCGAGCTCATCAATAACCGCAAACCGAACCTGAAGTATTTAGAACCGTTTGGGTCTCCCTGCACAGTTCTAGAGCCTTTTGGTAAATTTGGTCCAAAGAGCATCGAAGGAATTTTCGTGGGTTACTAAAGCCATTGAAACGAGTTTTTGTTCCAAGCTTAAAGCGGATCATTGAAGCACACAATGTTGAGTGTCAAGGTTACACAATGCCACCACAGAATCCAGGCGATTCATGGCGTTTTCACTATGACAAATTATGGGATTCATTTGACATGGAAGAAGAAGAACAACAAGATTTCTTTGACGAGTTGGATATTCTAAGAGAGTATGAGTCATCGCAGGAAAGGTTCCCAGCTGAATATTCAAGTCGACCACGACAAACTTCAAAGGACAATGAAGCAGGTCCAAGCAATGCTGGAGAATATGATGATATCCAACAAAATGAAGTTGCTCATGATAATCAGACGGCACAGAATGATAATCAAGAATCTGAGAACATACCAGTATTTGATCGTGGTGATTCAGATTCTGAAGGGGAGCAAATTCAGATTTCAAGTCAAACAAACCTAGTCAGTGAACAAGGTGCAAATTAAAATATTACAAATCTGGAGGGCGAGGTAGATGTTCCAGGCGAGGTGATGCCAAGATCTCTTTCATACCATCTAGAAGAGCTTATCATTGGAGAATTGCAATCAGGCGTCCGCACTAGACGTCAAATTGACCAAGGCATTACCTGTTTTTATTCTACAGTAGCACCTTTACAAACTGAGTTTTCACTTAGTTGTTTTATTTCGCAGATTGAACCGCGAACACACAAAGAGGCACTAACTGAAGATTCTTGGGTCAATGCTATGCAAGAAGAGTTGAGTCAATTCGAGAAGTTAGGAGTGTGGAAATTGGTAGACTTGCCTGATGATCAAAGGAAGATAAACACCAAGTGGGTGTTCAAGTGCAAGAGGGATGATAGTGGGGTTGTTGTTCGTAACAAAGCTCGACTCGTAGTCTAGGGTTTCAGTCAGCAGGAGGGTATAGATTTCACTGAAGTATATGCTCTGGTTGCTAGACTTGAAGCAATCAGAATCTTCCTAGCGTTTGCATCTTGGAAAAACTTTAAGGTATATCAGCTAGATGTGAAATCGGCGTTTCTCTATGGGAAGGTAAAAGAGGAGGTATATGTCGGAAAGCCACCGGGCTTCACCGATCCAATCCACAAAGACAAGGTCTACTTGCTAGACAAAGCGTTGTATGGTTTACACCAGTCCCCGAGAGCTTGGTACGAGACTTTGTCTCAACACTTACTTGCCAACAGCTTCATCCGAGGAAAAGTGGATGCCACTCTCTTCACCAAAGAGGTCGACAGACATCTTCTGATTGTTCAAATATACGTGGACGACATTATATTTGGGTCTACAAATGAGAATCTGTGCAAAGATTTTGAACAAGTCATGAAGCAGAAATTCGAAATGTCATCGATGGGTGAGATGAAATTCTTCTTGGGACTTCAGGTTGGTCAACTGCCTAAGGGAATTTTCATACATCAAACGAAGTACGTTCATGATATCTTGGAGAAATTCGGGATGTCAGGTTCTACTCCAGCTTCCACCCCATTAGCGACGAACCATGGGATAAACCCTGATCTCACCGGATAGAAGGTAGATGAAACGCTTTATCGTTCCATGATCGGATCGCTGATGTACTTGACAGCTTCAAGACCTGATATCTTGTACCCAACCTGCCTCGCAGCAAGATTTCAATATAATCCAAGAGCTTCGCATATGGTGATTGTGAAAAGGATATTACGCTACCTAAAAGGAACTCCATCATTGGGGTTCTGGTATCCAAAATATGGCGAATTCATGCTCGAAGGTTATTCCAATTCCGATTTCGGATGCTGCAAAACTAACGCTAAATCAACAACAGCGGGGTGCCAGTTTTTCGGACCAAGATTGGTTACCTGGTAATGCAAAAAGCAGACCTCTGTGGCTTTATCCACATGTGAAGCGGAGTATGTATCTGCTAGCAGTTGCTGCTCTCAGATCTTGTGGATCCAGCAACAGATGCGCGACTACGGTTTGCAATTTCTTAACACCCCTATCTTTGTTGATAATGAGGCAGCGATTAACATTACGAAAAATCCTGTTCATCACGCTAAAACGAAACACATAGAAATTCGTCATCACTTCATCCGAGATTGCTTCGAGAAGAAGTTGATACGAATTGAGAAAATCCACACTGACGAACAAAAAGCTGATTTACATACCAAAGCATTTGACAAAACTTGTTTTCAATACTTGTTAAAATTGAACGGTATGAAGCTTTTATCGGTGTTGGAGGAGATTCTTGGCGTTGATGAAGATACCACTGTAGATGATGATGATGAGAAGCAATCTGCAATGGTTTATCGATTTTTTACTTGTTTTGGTATTTAGGGGGAGATAGGGTAATATTTTCAGAAAATTCAAAAACAGTAAAAAAATTTCAAAAATCCAAAAACAATAGAAAATCTGAAAAGGAGTTTGTGTAAAAAGGGAAAATGATAGTACATTGGCTTGACAGTTACGGTATGCTAAAGATATGTAAAGTTTAAAAGTTTTAAACAGTCTCGCTGATGATGTGCCGATAGGTTTTTGCACATTTAGTAGGTTTGTTCGGGATATAAACCTAAAATCCTTACTTGCTTATTTCGTGGGGAACACTACTTGTATATATAGGTAACCCATGAAATCTTGTTTGAAGGATCCCTCTTTCTGAGATACTAGGTCTTTATACTCAGTGATATCTGGGGTATTATCCCGGGACTTCTGATAATGCGGAAGCAATGGCCTAGTCCCCGAATAATACTTTACTGCTTGCTTGAAATATAGCACCGCCCTCAGCTAAAAAATGATAAAACATTGAAAAATGCTAATCATGGCTGTTGTAAAAAAGATCCTCTAAAGGGGACACACCTAAAGTCGAACCGTCATCTCTCTGTTGAACGGAAGTTCTGACCTGAGCTCTCACGACTTCACAATTTAATCCCTTACAGATATCTTCTGTGGTATACTCACCTGTAAGACTGAATATTGGGATCTGGATACGGGAGTATATTCAAGAGGTGGGACACATGAATGAGTTTAAGTCTCTAAAACACTAAATCTGTATCCTGGACAGATTGAAATTTGTGTGAGAATTTAAGTGGATCAGTGTATCGACAATCTAAGTGAATTGTTTAATTCTGAGTATGAAATTAAAGCTTAACGGTACTTGTGACTTGTCGAATAGCTGATATGATTCCCTAACACGCTCACTAAAAATATGTTTGTAAATAGTTTACTTTTACTGCATTTTATTTCTACATTTCAGTTCTAGTTTAGAAACTTAATTAAAAATCCAAAAAGATTTTACATTTCTGCTTTATTTTCCGACAAACCAAAGTGGAAAGCTAATCTTTAGATTCAAATTGAAGCAGATGCAGGAAGTTTCTGGGCTGGATGATGAGTTTGGAGTTTAATATGTTAAAACTTGAGAAATTGAAAAGTCAAAACAAGTTCATTGATTTGAAACTTGTAAATTTTCAGAAAATTGATTGAACAAAGTTGAACTAAATGTCAGTGTGATTTATCTCAGGTCAACCAAGGTCATTAAGTTGGACTTGGTAGACAAATTGAGTAATCAGGGTCATTAATTTGGACCTGAATACTTAAGTGGATTTCTATACACTGATTAGACTATCAATTGTGGTGAATGGTAAGTTTAGATTGAAACTGTTATTGTCATATATCTTATAGTTAGGTAGAGATTGTGCAGGAAACAGGAGTCTAGATCCCCATGGCAAAGAAAATGTTAAAGTTTGAACCAGAATTCAAGTCCTAGCTTATCGTGAGAGGGAGTTTTCGAAAGGGGGAGTCAAGATTCTGGATCAACATTCAAAGGGGAGATTGTAGATAAATTTTTTGAAGAAAAAGATTGAAGGAGGCTTTTACAATGTCAAAACAATTTGGAGCAAGACAACGATCAATCAAGACTAAAGACTGAAGACAAGATGCAAAAGACTTCGTCAACATCCAAGGGGGAGTCTGTTGGTGCACTGATGTCTGTTAACTTCGTCTTTATTAAGTCTTGTATTGTATTTGTATAGACCAGGGCACGGAATTCGAAAAACTGAGTTTTAGGGTAATTCCGCACGAAATTACACTAATGTAATTTCACACGGAATTAGACATTTCACATGAGATTACTAATTCCACACGAAATTAGTAATACCGCATGAAATCGTAATTTCGCGTGAACAAGTTTCGTGCGGAATTATAACGCCTATATATACCTGATGCCCCTGATTCATTTGATACGGAATTAGAGTTGGAGAGCTGAGGTGCTGCCAAATTTTTGTCAGAATTGTTTGTAAAAAGCTCAGAGGAAATCAATAAGAAGATAATTAGAAAGGAACAAGCTGTGTTGACATCATTTACATTGATTCCGCCTTTGTATTTGATGATGAACTACTCAGATTGACTCGTTAGGGTCACACGACGATCCAACACCATATGTTCCCTGTTCTAATTCTTTAATCATACCTTTCAATTTTTCAGTATCGTCCTTGATTACTGATTCTTGTGCCTTTCTAATCTGTTCGTTTAAATCTACCTGTAAATTTAATTTAAGAGAACGTACTCTTTTTCGGCTTAAAGCATCAGCTACTACATTTGCCTTTCCTGCATGATACTGAATATTACAATCATAATCACTAAGAATCTCCATCCAGCGTCTTTGTCTCATATTCAACTCCTTTTGCCCGAAAACATACCTTAAACTCTTATGATCTGTGAAAATGCTAAACTTACTATCGTAAAGGTAATGTCTCTAAATTTTCAGGGCAAAAATTATAGCTCCTAACTCTAAATCATGGGTTGAATAATTCTCTTCGTGATTCTTAAGTTGTCTAGATGCGTAAGCTATAACCTTTTGACGTTGCATCAACACACATCCATAACCTAACTTGGAAGCGTCACAATAGATTACAAAATCTTCAGTTCCTTCTGGTAACGCTAGTATGGGTGCGTTGGTTAATCTTTGCTTAAGAATTCTTCTTGTTTTGGTCCCCATTCAAACTTAACAGATTTATAGGTTAACTTAGTTAAAGGAATGACTATTCTAGAAAAATCTCGGATAAATCTTCTATAATAACCGGCCAATCCTAAGAAACTTCTAACCTCAGTTGGCGACTCAGGGGTTTTCCATTTGGTAATTGCCTCGATCTTTGTGGGATCTACATGAATTCCTTCATGGTTAACTAAATGTCCAAGAAATTTTACTTGTTCTAACCAAAATTCTCATTTAGAAAACTTTGCATAAAGCTTTTCTTTTCTTAATAAACTTAGAAGTGCATGCAGATGCGCTGCGTGTTCCTCTTTACTCTTAGAGTAAATGAGAATATCATCTATGAAGACAATTATGAATTTATCCAAATATGGCGTACATATTCGGTTCATCATGTCCATAATTGCAGCTGGGGCATTGGTTAAACCAAATGGCATGACAGTAAATTCATAATGGCCATACCTTGTTCTAAATGCGGTCTTAGGAATGTCCTCTTCCTGTAACTTTAATTGATGATATCCTGAGCGTAAATCGATATTGGAGAAAAATCAAGCTCCTTGCTACTGATCAAATAAATCATCGATCCTCGGTAATGGATACCGATTTTTAATCATGACCTTGTTCAATTCACGGTAATCAATGCACATTCGCATCGACCCGTCTTTCTTCTTGACGAATAAGATTGGCGCTCCCCATGGCGATGAACTTGGCTGTATGAATCCTCTTTCTAACAATTCGTTTAATTGTTTCTTCAGTTCCTGCATTTCTGCGGGTGCCAAACGATACGACGCTTTGGCAATTGGTGCTGTTCCTGGTAGCAGATGGATTCTGAATTCGACTTCTCTGTCTGGCGGTAGTCCTGGTAATTCTTCTGGAAACACATCTGGAAACTGAGATACTACTGGAATATCTTTCTGTTCCTTTCCTTTAGTGTTAGTGATTATGGAAATCAAATACACTAATGATCCTTTTCTTATATAACTTGTTGTTTTCATCACAGAGATGAATTTTGTAGATCTAGATGGCTTATGTCCTTTAATTGTGATCTTTTCACCTCTTGGTGAATTTACTTGGATTGACTTTTGATCACATAGAATACTGGCTTTATTGGCTATTAACCAATCCATTCCTAATACAACATCAAATCCTGCCAGTTTCATTGGATAAAAGTTTGCAATAAACTTTTGATTTAGAAATTCTATTCTTGCTCCATGCAAGATTTCAGAAATCTTAATGGTTTCCCCATTTGCTGTTTCTACCAGACATTCTTGTTGGAGCTTAGTTAATGGTTGATTGAGGAGTTTGCAAAATGAAGTATTAATAAAACTTTGGTTCGCACCAGAGTCAAATAATACTTTAGCAAAAACATCATTAACTAAAAACGTACCGACGATAACGTCCGGAATCATCTTCGCTTCTTCTGCAGTCAGAACAAATGCTCTAGCATTTTTGGTAGTCTTGTTGTTCATGGCTGGAGCTAGTTTTGGACAATTCATCTTGATGTGACCCTTTTCTCCACAGTTGAAGCACATCCCATTATTAGGTTTCTTCCTACAATCTTCCTCCTTGTGTCCCAGTAATTTGCAGGAATTACAGTAGGTGGAGCATTTTCCTGAATGCTTCCTCCTGCAGGCCTTACAATAAGGTGCAGAGGTAGAACCTACATTTTTCCCACGGTTGGAATTTCCATAACGAAATTCTTGGGTAAGCCTTTGAGCTAGGTTTCTCCTCTGGTCCTCTTCTCGTGTACGTACTAATTTATCTGTCAAGGTGTTAGCTAGTTCTACAGTTTCTTCTATAGTTTGAGGTCTAGCTGCCTTGACTACATGCCTAATCTCACTGATTAATCCCCAGATGTAACGGGAGATTAACACTGGTTCAGGTGATGCAAGGGTTGGTACTATTCTAGCATATTCGAAGAATAACGTAGTGTAACCCTTACTATCCACTCCAGTCATCCTAAGGTTTAGGAATTTATTTGCTATCTGTTCTTTTTCATTGGGAGGGCTGAATTTCCTTTCCACCATGTTCTTAAATTCCTCTCATTCCATATTGTAAGTCCTATCACTTCCCCTAGACTGGAGGATAGTGCTCCACCATTCTAAGGCTGAGTTCTTAAATAGATTGGAGGCAAACATTATCTTATCCTCTTCCGCACACTTGCTAATTTTTAAGACTGCCTCAGTCTTTTCTATCCAACGTAAAGCTGCAATGGCTCCTTCATAGCCCAAGAATTCTATTGGTTTACAAGACCAAATTTTTTTTATAAGAACAACCATAAGACATGGTTCTTCTTCTTTTGGGAATGGGCACTTGAAGTATGGGTCCATTGTTCACGCTGTGACTGAGTTCATTGGTTGGTCGTTTACTATCACGGTTACTTTTATTATCAGCGTCCCTAACCGTTTGGATAATAAATGGCATTGCATCTACAATTCCTTGTGCCACTATGTGTTGGATGGCACCGTTATCCACTGGGTTTCCATTGTTATTCTGGTTATCATTATCCTGGTTATCATTATTCTGGTTTTCCTGGTTCACTTCGTTGTCCATCTGGATTTTAAACATTTGCCACATATTAATATCACAAAATAATATTTAATGCAAATGATCACGTAACACGCATTTTGATCAAAATCGTCGAACATTGCGACTTATTCTTTCTTATATATTATGCGTCTAATACAAACCAGAACTGGAATATAAAATTATAATACTATTAGGCATCAGTAGCTATTGTCTAGGTTTTTTTTTCAAACATACACACATATTATATATTATTACTATTATATTATTATTATTATTATTACTACCATCACTATCACTGATATGGGTTCATCCAGAACTCCATATTAGGCTCGTCATACTTCCAGACGAGTCGTTCTCCTATCTGCCTCATCCTTTCACTTCCTTCTAAAATCTCCTCACTAAAGGTTCGGAGTTCTTGCACATTCTTAGTGCTCATTGGTGGTGCATGGGCTGGTACTGGGTTTGGGAACTGGGGCATGGGTTCCTGGTAAGGATACGGATTTTCTAGAATCTCCCTGATGTATGGGTCATTATCGTAGTAGGGATCTAGAGGGTCCAAGTCTGGGTAAGCTGCTAGGTTTGGCATCTGTTCATCTTGTGGTATTGGATAGCGTTGCTGGTAATCCCTATTGTCGTCTAACCACGGGTCATAGTCTGGGTCAACGGGATTGGGTGCTGGTATCCTAGGTATCTCAGCTGGGTCAATGTTAAGCATTGGGATTTGGTTTTCTGGGTTGGCTTCAATTTCCATTGGTTGTGGGGGAAACAGTGGTAAGGGCTGGGGTGCTATGAGTTGCTCAAGGTTAGGGTCGGCAGCTGTGGTTGCTAGGATATGAAAATTTGCTAAACTCCTATTGAGCATATCCTGAGTGTGAGCATCTGTTTCTTTCTTAATGGCTGCTAAGGCTCGCTGCCGTTGTAACTTTCTCATCCTTTTCCTACGTTCATGCGCTCCTCTGCTGAACCATCCTCTTTTCTTGGAAGGGAATGGCTCTTCAGATTTGGCCTTGAACACGAATATCCCATCTTCATTGTCAGCCGAATACCCTGAGAGGGATGGCTGTGAAGAGGTGCCTTCGTCCCTAGGTGAGCTGGACAACCGACGGTAAGCGTCCGAAGGTCCTTGGTCGCTCATACTGTAAACTAACAAATAGTCAAATAACACACAACAATAAAATACAGATATGCACGTATTTCCATAATTTATTTCCTAACACTTTGAATAATATCTCGGTGTCAGCGGAACACTTCTGTGATTGAATCAGTGGCTTAGCTCTAATACCACCCTCTGTCGCAACCCCCGTCCCCTAATTACCCTGGGAACGAGCGGCCACGACCAGTTTCGGTGGTATAGGGTGTTTAATCATTTTGGCTGCGGAATTTACATCAGGACCGTAGTTAGGAAATATTTTATCAGAGTAAAATACCACGCTTTTATAATATTGAACATATGGGAAATTCCCAAGTTTCAAGTACACACATTTTCATAGGGATAAACCCTATTTTATTTAATTAAAACATCTCTTTATTTTAGGTAACTTTATAGCCACTTTTCCAAGCATACAGTGCTATCCAGCTGGTTTCTATTTTGCTTTCACATTTTGTTACCTGAAACGCGTTTAAAAACATTTTGTCAGTGGAAAATACTGGTGAGTGAATCCCAGTTTAATCAAGTTTGGTAAAACCAGTCTACAGTATTGAGGGCGATCTCGCAATTACATTTGTTTCCATCTACTTTAATTACCAACCTCGGTACTGTCAACCCGACTTGTGGTCATGTTACTACTCACAATGTAGTAACAAATTTTGTATACAAAACCCCAACATACTGACGATAATTGTAGAATACAAATACTCAATCACTGTTTAAGATATCATTAATTAAGTGAGGTTTTGTAAAAACAATTTGTAAAAAGGAGATTACTCACATTGCTGTCTTAGAGTTTTCCTTTAGAATTTCCTGGTGATTATCTATTAATTACACAAATGCACACGCGTTAGTATGATAACCCAATATTTACATTAGTAATACCTTTCCCGAGACGGCATTCCAACGACTACGTCAGGCAGAACCACGACAGCCGTTACGGAACCCTGGATCAATCGGGCAGCGTATCTAATACGTAACCGGGGTTATGATACTTACAACGAGGCAGAACTTCGTTAATTAGGGGGTATTATGCCCGAATATTATGTTTATTCTTCAGAATTTCGAGAGAGAAAGAGATTTGGTGCGAATTCGACTGAACAGCCGATGCCATCTATTTATAGGGCTGATTCTGGACTTCCTCACACCCCGCGTAGCCCGAAGGACACTCCTTCGTGGCCCGCGACGTAGGCTGGGTAGGCCCTAGCCTGTCCCAGTCACTGATCTAGCTTCGACACACGTCCGACACGTGGCAGCACCGGGATGCGCCCTGGTGACGAGCTGTCGCGCCCCGCGTAAGATCTCTAAGGGGTCTTCGCGGCCCGTGAGCGACATTATTTTCTTGTTTTTATTTTATCTTTAATTATATAAAGTATTTAGGGTCCGGTTTTCACATACGGGGTATGTTTTAAGACATATAGGAATACTTTAAATGTATTAGGGGTGTCGAAAAATATTTTGGAGGGTTGTTATATAAAAGTATCATTATTTTTTGTCCAGGTGCAAGCCCAGAACTTGTTTCACTAGCATTCTCTGCTGGTTTAATAAAGTTCATCTACCCTTCCCCAAATCTGTTTGAAATCAGCATGTTTCCAGAAGGAATAAAGAAAGCGATAAAAAACTTTCGAAAGAAGATTGTTGCAGCAAAAGATGCAAACATCTTCATTAAGTGTAATTCTACACTTCCCGATTGGTATCAAGGAACATCTTTCCAAAACTACCATCACCTAGAAATCGGGTTCGCTAAAGCAAGAACCGTTAATCCCTCAAAGGTAATGACTGGGGATTATAAAGATCACGAAAATTGGGTCGAAATTAGAGCTAAAGGATTCTTAAAAATCCTAAGCAACCTTCAAAATATTAAAGCAGGAAGCTTTAATAAAGTGAATTATTGCAGTGATAAATGCATCATCACAAGTTACAGTGGAACCCCGCTACCAAAGCACGAAAAAGAGGCTTTAGAAAAAACAGAACAGCGCATTATCTTTAATAAAGTTGATGCGAGTCCAATCACAAGACAAAAACTCTGTCAAATAATGCAAGATGCACATGAAAACCATCATTGTATATGCTGTAAAGAAACCTCCACCGAGGAAAATTGAAGTGGTCCCCCTACTAAAAATAGTATCTACTTTTCAGAAGAAGACACTAGAGAGTTGGACCCAACACATGGGTATGTCGATTAAAAAACGTCATGCATGACGAATAAAGGACATGATAGTCTTTTGTAAAAATCAATTTCCTCTATATAAAGGAAAGAGATTTTAGTTTTAGGTATCGAAACCTAACCCCCACTCTCTCATCCATTATCTCTCGTATCCTCTCCTTTCCAACCTTTTCATTTGTAACTTAAATGTGTGTAAGCGAGTAGATTCCTTGCTAAAGGAGAGTATTATGTAAATATCAAGAAGTTCTTCCTTAGGGAAGAACAGTTATGAATAAAAATATCAAGTTTCCTTTTTATCTATTATGTTCATCTTTAAAAATTTTGCAAAACCTGAAGCCCTGGAGCCATAAAAGTACCGTTTAGGCAGGAGGCCGTAGGGAAGAATTGGTTGGGTTGGTCACTTGGAAAAATCAACTTAAAGAGTTACTTAGCCGGATAAGGAAGAAAGGTATATTTTATTCATAACTGTTAAATCACAATATTTACGTAAATCTCTCCTTAAGCATTTTTATAAACATCTATTTTTTATAAACATACACAAACAAAAATTGATTAATCATTATCGAAATCAAATGATTCTTTTAATCAAAAGTTCTAGTCAACAAATGACTATAAATACTGAATTTCATAAATTCAAAATTATGAATTTTAGAACGACATTCTTTTGTTCAAACCTACTACAACAAAAGACAAAAAATAATGACATTGTTAGTCAAATAACAACTTCATTTGTCGTCAATTTACTACAAAAGTCATCTACACTTTTGGTATGGCATCTTTGTCATGGGCATCTTTGCCAATCATATTAATTAGAACCATTCCTCATTTGGTATGGCTTCTTTGTCATTAGCATCCTTGTCTAACCATTCCGCATAGATGGCGGTTTTAATGTAAACAATCAAATTAATACCCCCCAGACCTTTATTTTTTTCACAATTATTTACAAATCTTCTTCAACCAATCTCACACCAAACGACAAATCTTTTTTCAACCAAACCAACATAAAAAAACCCGAACATGGTGCATCAGACGGAGCAGGAGGAGATCGCACTTGTCACATCGATCGTCGATGCACAACGTACGTTACAACGCAGTCAAACCGCCTATTGGGGACAAGCGTTCCAGCAATACCAACATGTTGGGAACACTCGTCACAATTTAAACGACTGCCAACACAAGCGGCGTGAACAAAAACCGAAGCTGGATCAGTTTAAACTTTGTTTCGACCGTGTCCTTGCGGGCAACCTGAGCCACGACGATCGAATGGAGATCACGAAGATCGAGTGGAAGCACGACGGGAATTTGGAGTTTAAGTGGGTTCCCCACTTTAACATTTATCGAATTTTGTAATTTTTTTAGGAATTATTAACTATTTTTTTGTAAGATTTAATAAGTAGTTTTTTTAATTTTTTGGATGTTATGTAACTTTTTTTTAAATTAATACAAGTTAGTGTTTTATTTTATAAATCTCAAGTATATAAAAAAACCAACATGGACCACCAATGCCGCTAACCCATGCCGCTTCCACACCCAACTTTTTTGATGTGGTCTGGTGAAACCCATAATCACCAAACAATGCTCCTAACCCAAGCCCCCAAACACCCCTATATTCTTATACTATCTCCAATGCTAAGTGTGTCTTTAGTCGTCCTTAGCTGCTACGTTATCTGCCACATAATATCCTTACAAATCCTTAAAAGCCTCATTTTCATCTCTAACCCTACAAATATTCTTACCCTTCTTAATTTTCACCTCATCACATACCCATTACACACAATATTTAAATAAAACTTTTCTTTTTTCGCTTTAGACCCACCATATCGCATGAACCGAGGCAAAGTCATGCCTTTGTATAAGGGCATCCAACCTAAGGGCTTATTGAGCATGAACCGAGGCAAAGTCATGCCCTTATGTAAGACTGCGGGGTATGGGGCGGGGGTTTGGGCGTGGGTTGGCTGAAAACGCCCAAGCCACCACCCCGGGTGGGCATGGGTTTGGGCGTGGGATTCAGCCCGGGCGTGGGGCGGGCTAGTAAGTGACATGGCATGCTCTAAATGGTCAAACCAAATTCATGCCCCCCAACCCAAGCCCCCAAGCCCCACCATACCCCATGGGCGTGGGTTTTGGTGGTGGGTTTTTTCCCATTCCACGTGTCAGCATATGCCCCAACCCACGCCTCAATCCAAGCCCCCATACCCCGCAGTCTAAGGACATTCAACCTAAAGGCTTATTAAGATGGATAAGCTACAATGATAAAGGCTTATAAGTTCTCCAACGGTCCTTGGAGATGGTCTTATTGAGCATCCCCACCTTTTCATGCAAACACGCCAACACATAACTCAACCTTTTGTCGTTATTACTCATTGAGCATCCCACCAACACCAAACTCCACATTTGGTAGTATTTTAAACTCATTGAAAGCAACTTGACCTTTCGTTTTCTATTTTTCTATCATCCACTTGGAATCCGGCCGACGCTGCTGCTGCTACTGCTCTTACTATTTAGATCTCATCCGTCACCGCTAGTTGCTACTGTCGTCCAGATCCGTGTAATTTGTAGTAGTTTTATCATCAACTCATAGTTTGTTTGTGAAACTATTTTTTTCTTGCTTAAAGGTGGGGAGAATGCAACGTTCAAATGCAGACCAACTTGTAAATAAACTTCTGTTGACAAGTGAAATTGTTGTAAGTCCTCTTCTCTTTTCCTCTTAGCGTTTTTTAGTAGTTTAATTAAAGTAGTTTAAGAGGCAAATTGATCATCTTTTGTTTAGTGTAGTCCCTTATTTTATTTTATAGGGTTTTGTTGTTTTTAAATTTAAAAAAAAAAAAAGGAGAAGCGAAAAAAATATAAGGATATATAGGCTTGATAAATCCATTGTCGGAACCACAAGGGGGTCAGTTGACCCTCCGGCCACTTGACATGGGGAAGAAGGAAGAGAAGAAATGAAGCTGGCTAACTTTCTTAAAGTAAACTTATTTAGACCATGCGTAGTCGTTGGGTGAATAATGCCCCACCCTTGGGCGTTGTGCGTCATGTGGTAGCCCATTCAGCAATGAGGCGTTTTTCTAAAATGGGTGCAGTGGGGATGTGGGTCATTCTGGTGTGTAATAGAATTAAATAAAAGAAAAACCATAAAAAAATGTTATTTGACAAATAAAGCTTGGAAACTGGTGATTGGGCAAAAGATTTGAAGTTGGGCGTGGAATATAGCACGCTCCAGACATTTTTTCGCAAAAAAACGCCCACGGGGGCCGAAAAGGGGCGTGGTTTGGGCGTGGTTGGCATAAAAAACGCCCACAATTGCATGACTACGGATGGTCTTAGTAAGATAAGATGAGAGAATGTAAAAGTGTGGTGTCTAAGGTTGTAAGTTTACAATACGTTAGGTTGTTTGAAGATGAGGCATTATGCGACACGTGGACCACATGTCAGAATAGGGCGTGGTGTTAAAACGCACGGTGTGGCCCGGGGAGTGGAAATGTGGTTTTCTTAGACACGTGTCACACGGCTTTTGTATTATTTTATAATTAAAATTATATAAAATGTATTAAAAACTTATAAATATATTACTAGTAATTAAACAAATACATAACACTGAAATTAAAAAAAACATTACATAAATTTTAAAAACAGTACATAAAATAAAAATACGGAACTAAAAAACACATAATTTAAATAAAAAAATCTAATGATTTCCCACGCCGAGCGGACCTTGAATTCACGGTGGTGCGCGTGCCTAAAGTTGATGAGAGCCATTTGAATGATGTCGTCCTCCCTGAGATCACCACCCTCGAGCTCCACAGCGGTGTGGATCGTCTCGAATCTTCCGCAATCAAGACGGATCATCATAAATTTTATTCATCTTTTGGGGTTATTTCATTGTGTATGATGCTGAAGCATTACTTAAATGCTTTGTTTGGCTCAAAAAATCTAAAAAACCCATAGTAGCCCTTGGCCATAACAGAAGCTAAATGCAACTGGACTAATTAGGCGTTTTATTTTCTAAACACCATTTTCTTTTCTGCTTCCATCTCATTTTCTAGCTCTAAACTCTCATGAGAAAGCATTATTATTAAGTCGTCATTTTTATTCATATTATTGATCCCTATAAGTAATCAATGCGATGATTTACTATAATACTAGACCAAATTATGTAAAATGCTTGATTTCCATGTGTAGCACAAATGTTATGTTTGCATTGTTACAAATCATTTCCACTTTCTAACATCTAGTGTTCAAGTATTAAATTTACCTTTTTTTATTCCGGCTCATTAACGTTGCATGGATTTAAATCGAAATCTTAGCTTTTATACTATGAATTTATGACATTGTTGAATTGTTGACATGTAAGTACAAAAAAGCAATACAAAAGTCATGTTGTTCAATGTTTGAAGCATATGATACCATTAATCCATTTTTAAGTCATATTAAACTTTTTATAATATTTTAGAACTTTTTATTACCAAACTTGTTTTTTATCATTACCTTATAATTTTCATTCATTAATTAGAAAAATTACATAAGAATGACAGGTAAACGGGCAACAAGTTGCGCCGCAACCCCTTTTTAATCAATTTCTATCACCAATTTGTAATCTTTCATTGCTCATATGTAGTTTGACAATCTATTGTTTCCTATTAGCATTCACTAATTTGTATATATTCTTTTCAACACCAATTTTGTTTGTCATGTTTGACAGGATAACAAGGACGACCCAAGAATTTCGCTTGAAGACATAAATCATGTCACAGAAAAGTTCCATAATGACAATTGCATTGGCATAGGAGGATTTGGGAGAGTCTGTAAAGGAAACCTTCAAGATGGTGATGGATTTAAAACCATTGTTGTAAAGCGATTGGATACAAGGTTATGTCAAGGGAAACAAGAATTCTCAAGTGAGCTCCTCCAAATGCTACTGGACTGTAAGCATGAGAATGTGATTGGTCGTGTAGGCTGTTGTGATGAAATGAATGAAAAAATCATTGTGTATAAGCGACCCAAAAGAAAGGTAAATCTGACAACTGAAAGAAAACCAAATAAAGTGAAAAAAAACCTTTAATATCATCAATTTTGAAGCCTATAATTTATGACATTGTTGAATTGTTGACTTGTAAGTACAAAAAAAAAAAAACCAACACAAAAGTCATGTTGTTCAATGGTTGAAGCCTATGACATCATTAATTCATTTTTTAAAATCATATTAAACTTTTTATAATATTTTAGAACTTTTTATCACCAATCTTGCTTTTTTTATCATTACTTTATAATCTTCATTCATTAACGATAGAAAAATTACATAAGAATGACAGGTAAACGGGCAAAAGTTGCGTCGCAACCCCTTTTTAATCAACTTCTAGCACCAATTTGTAGTCTTTCATTGCTCATATGTATTTTGACAAGCTATTGTTTTCTATTATCATTCATTCACTAATTTGTACATATTCTTTTCAACACCAATTTTGTTTGTCATGTTTGACAGGATAAGAAGGACGACCCAAGAATTTCGCTTGAAGACATAAAGCATGCCTCACAAAGAGATTGGATAAAAGGAGGAATTAGTATAGTCTATAAAGGAAACCTTCAAGATGATGATGGATTTAAAACCATTGTTGCAAAGCTATTGGATAAATCTGGTCAAGGGGAACATAAATTCTTAAGGGAGCAGCTCCAAATTCTTCTTAACTATAAGGGACTCAAAAGAAAGGTAAATCTGACAAATGAAAGAAAACCAAAAAAAGTGAAAAAAAAGCTTAATATCGTCTAACATTTAAAAGTAGTAATATACATGCGATTGATATATCTTAAAGTGTAATGAAAGAGCACAAGTTAGTCAAATATTTTACTAATTATTATACTATATATTTTTACTAATTTAGTACTCTATTTAATTTCGTAGCAAGCAACTTTTAATACGATCATCGTTATTGCACCACTCTGATTTTGCTATTTTACATGTTTCATAAATGGTTTTCCCTTCTCATTCACTTTCATCCCCCTGTTTTGCTCTTTGTTTTTATGTAGACAAACAACCCGTTTCCTCGAAAAATCCGACTTAAAGAGATAGCATTCGCCACAAACAACTTTAATGATGAAAATCTCATTAGGGAAGGTGGATTTGGAAAGGATTACAAGGGAAAAATGATAGGGTCCGGACAGTTTATTAGTATTTGTGCACGAAGGTTAAATCATAAATATGGGCAAGAAGACATTGAGTTCCAGACTAAAATTTCAATGCTTTCTAGCCTCGAGCATAAAAATATCATCCCTTTCCTTGGGTTTTGCGACGAGGATAATGAAAAGATCATCGTTTATGAACATGCAGTTCGCGGAAGTCTAGACCAACATCTGAATGGTCCAAATCTCACATGGTTTAAAAGACTAAAAATATGTTTAGATGTTGCACGTGCGTTGAGTTCCATCCATTATGATGTCATACATTGTGACATCAATAGCTCCAACATATTTTTGGATAAAGATTGGGGACCTAAAATATTTGGTTTTGAACACTCCACAAAATATCCTCAAAGTTGGAGGCATCGCCTTCTCTTCTCTCACCACTCTAATAACACATATATGACACCAAAATATGATGTTTACTGTTTTGGTGTTTTGCTGTTTGAAGTCCTTTATGGGATAAAACCAGTGAAGACACAACATTGTGTTAAGGTAGAACATGGCATCGTTAATCCTAAGTTATGGGAACAAATGGACAGACAATCGTTGATCCGCTTTACAAAGATAATTGATAACTGCTTAAATGAACATCTTGTGCAACGCCCGACTATGGATCAAATTGTCAAAGAACTTGACGACGTGTTCGAACTTCAATGGAAACACGAAAATCTTGTAAGATTGACCTTTTGGTTTTTTATTTTTCATTTTCATTAATCCTTTAGTCATTGCTACTTTTATGTTTGCTAATATATTGTCCATTGTGATAATTTGTATTAAAGGAACACTCAACAACTGTAGATGAAGATGACCCCATGAAGGTAAACGAAAATGATTTTTCACCCCAATATTAATTTTTTTTTTCAGTTTGTTTGATGTTTCTCAAATATAAATTGTTATAATTTGCAATACTTCACGTCTGAAATGCAAATCAATAACTCGGTTTAATTTTTCTATTAAGGTGAAAGATGTTTTAAATTTTATAAATTAAGACAGAAATTAATATCCAGTTTTCTTATATAGATCAGTTTTATAAAGAGAAAACGATATATAAAATAAATATCAATGGTGTGCAGCACATCACAATCGATTACAACTTTTAGTATTTAATTAAGTCTAGAGATAGAAAAAAAATTGTAAAACGTTACATATTTTTAAATGTGTTGAGCACCTAAGAAATATGTTGGCAGAAATAAAATATTTATTTAATTAAGATTACGAGGGTAACTAACTAATATTTATTCCGAGTGGTTTGAGTAAAAAAACTTTTGGTGCATGGTATTATACTTACTATTTGATGGGTAATTTTAAGGGTTTGGTAACGATACGTTGTTTGATAAGGGGGCGGGGCAGTGGCTTCTTTTTTTTGTTAGGAGTGAATTTAAAAGAGTCGAAGATGAATTACAAACTTGGTACATATGATAAACTTTGTTTATTTGACCTTTTTCTATAAGGTCACTAGCATTTTAGTTTTATAAAATATAGAGGTGGAAGTAGATTTTATTTTTATAAAACTGATCTATATAAAAAAATTGGAAATTAATAATTTTTGTCTTACTTTATAAAATTTAAAAGATCCTTCACCTTAATAGAAAAAAATAACTGAGTTAGTGATTGGATGAAAATTTATAAAAATTATGTGATAAAACTATTAATTTTTTTATAAGAAGTGCATGTATATTCTGTTTTATATATATATGACAATTAATTAAATAAAAGAAATTAAAAAGAACTTAAGTAAATTGCCAAAATCGTCCTGAGGTTTTATATTTGCCAGTTTCATCCAAATATACTTCAGCTTAACAGAAAAAGTAAACTAAGTTAGTGGTTTGGATGAAAATGACAAAAAAAAATGGCAAAGGTGAATGGCTATTGGGCACAAAAAAGTTATTTTGGTTGAAACTGACAAAAAGACCTAAACCTCGACGATTGTGGCAATTTAAATAAATTTATACATATATATTTATATATAATATTTATAATTTTTATCTTTTTTCCTTTATTGATTTTTTTATCATTCTCATTTTGACATGTATATCTATGTAATATTAAAAAGTAAAAAAAAAATTAGTAGTTAAAAAGGTAAAACTTAACAACATAAGTAAAATTTAATATTTAATAAAAACATTAAACTGTTAACATTTAATAAAAACATTAAACTGTTAACATTTAATTAAAAAACATTAAACTATTAACAAGTAATTGAAAATTCAAATTATTAAAAAAGTTTAACAACAAAATAAATAAAATGTAAAATTTTATCCATCCTCTTGTGCGTTTTTCAGTTATATTGAAAATTCTAGTCATTGAACTTTTATCCTTACAAACCAACATAACAATAAAGTAACGGCACTCACCAAAGTTTTGGAAATTTGTATTTCTACAAACTTTACAACACAAACTGCACAGATCTAAATTTGTTGTGGTGTTTCTGTTCTTAAATTGTTGTTACTCTCTTATGTCGTTCTTAATGGGCGAATAAAATGTCATAGGTTAGGTGTTTCAAACTATTTATATTACTTCAGACACATGTCTTGATGAATTGATTGTATAATTAGGTATTTTCCTGCAATTTATATTACTTCACCCTTGCTACCATGTACGTACAAGCTAACACTCCCCTTGTCTCTTAACGCATTATTTTGTAGATGGAATGGTTGAAGATTCCACTAAGTGATATAAGGGAGGCTACAAATGGTTTTGATAAAGAACACTTTGTAGCTTCTGGCGGCTACGGTTCAGTGTATCAAGGAGAACTTGATGTTTCAGATATCCAAAATTTATCATCAATTGAAGGTGAACGGCCAAAGATAAGAACTAGAAGGAAAGTAGCTATAAAATGCATCAATAATAGGCAAGACGAGGTCAGTAAACAAGGGTTTTTAACAGAGATTGAATTGCTTACACGTTGTAAGCATCCGAACATTATCTCTCTTCTTGGCTTTTATATGAAAGCTAATGATATAATTCTTGTTTATGAGTATGCTACTAAAGGAAGCCTGAGTGATTATTTGGGAAGCGAACGTAAAAATATTAATCTTACTTGGGCAAAAAGAATACAAATTTGCCTTGATATTGCACATGGAATTAATTACCTTCACACCAATATGGAGGGAAAACCAAGGATAATACATCGCGATATAAAGAGCGAGAACATTTTGTTGGATGAGAATCTAAACGCAAAGGTTGCTGACTTTGGGCTCTCCAAATTCCACATCACAAATCAACAATCCAGCACTATCCATACAAAGCATATTGCAGGCACGGATTTTTATGTGGATCCAGAGTATCTGACTTCAGCAAAGTATAAAAAGGAATCAGATGTTTATTCGTATGGAGTGGTTTTATTTGAGATGCTATCTGGAAGGTTGGCCTATGATCCCGTCTGCATAGGTGAAAATGACAAGGGGCTTGCACCCATTGCAAGGCGACGCTACAACGAGGGAACGCTAAAGGAATTGATAGATCCTAAAATGATCGAAGAAGACGATGAACGCATTGTTACTTTAAATAGAGGACCCAATGAAGAGTCTTTCCAAGCATTTTCAAGAATCGCATATCAGTGTTTAGCAGAAACTCAAGCCAAACGTCCGACAATGGAAGCCGTCATCAAGGATCTTCAAACTGCTTTGAACTTGCAAGTAAGAACCGTTTACAAAAAATGCCAAACTTTTCTTCATATCCATTTTATTAATTACTATGCTCACTCATTAACATTTTAAATAAATAAATATAGAATTTATAATAATCTCTCTTTTTCACAATAGATAAGGCACAAACTTTGAATTTTTATGTATAAGGGCGCAACTTTGTGGGGGCGGGAGGGGGCGGCGACCCCCCGAACTTTTCGCTCAGTAGTGAACAGTATGTAGTTTTTGTATAGAAATTTTTGGGTATATACGTTTTCGACCCCCCCCCCCCCCCCCCCCCGTCGGAAATCTCAAGCATCGCCACTGTCTATGTACATTAGATATCTTAAGCTAAAAAACATTACATTTAAACTACGAGTTTTTGAACTTATGGAATTATTGATGTTTAATAAGGGGAAAACTTATGACAGAGTTGTTTGAAATTGTAGGAAAAAAAGGATTTGTTAACACAACATGACAAGCTTGTTCCCTCTCATAACATCTTTTGTCATGGTTTTCTTAACATATGAGGATCCCAATCCTTAACTTTTAGGGTTTTTAAATTTTTATATTAAAACCGATTTTATCAACAGTTCGTCAATTTGTCACTTCGAATCTATAACCATTTTTCATTTATACATGAGTGTGTGTGTATGTTTAAGAGGGATCTTGTAAGAAGCTATCGTGAGGAACTAAGTTCCCCACCAATGCCCTTCTCACATTTCCCATGGTATTTATTTAACTTTTTTTATTGGATCTTGATAATTATATATATTTATATCTACACAAATACATACCTTTTCATAGTTGCATATATAGTTTTAATTCTCAGCTATGCAGTTAATAGCGGCGCTATAGCGGTGCTATAATGGTTAGCGGACACCTGGGCTTGTAGCGGTCCAAATAGCGGTTGGTTATAGCGGAACCGCTAATAGCGGCGCTATAGCCCTCTATTTGGCCGCTATTTAAAGACCTGTATAGCGCCTACTGGACCGATTTTAGCGGTCAGCCCAAATTTAATGAAAAACCCACTTTTATTAATTAAACTCATAACAATAAAAGGCCCAAATGTTTTATCAAACCTAGATACGACCAATTAAAGCTAAATTAATGATGTACGACGACCAATTTTCTGGAGCGCACACTGGTTTGAGGTCGCTGGAAGCACTTCTTCATCATGAAGCTTGTTCATACGACCAATTAAACCTAAACTAATGATGTACGACATTACCACTAATATTTGGAATGATAAAACTATGAATTTTGATATTACTATTAATATTTTTCAAAGACATATTTATATATATATAAAATTACATAAATTATGCATGGTATAAAAATTACCACTATATCACCGCTATAACCTATATATCGTATAGCGGACCTTGACCGCTATCCGCTATTTGACCGCTTTAACTGCTTAGATTCTCAGTTGGAAAATTGAAAACATCTGCTTTTTGCCAGATTATACATACACACATGTGTAGGCTCTCATGCCCAACTAATAAGCAAAAATATAATCTTTAGCGGAGGGCACGATTGTTGTTTTAACACTTTACTTATAGATCAAGCTTATATCGTCATTAATAATAATAACTGTAATAACATATTGTACGTATACCGTAGCCTAAAATACACGCCTCACATCTCTGGTGACACTTCACACGAAAAACAACTTTGTTCAGTGATGACGTGGGTGGCTCAAAGCTTAATAAACTGATCAGAGCGCGAAATAGCTTAAAAGGTTGAAAGCGAAAAAGGTTCGAAAGTAAGCAGCTGTCATAAGCAGCAAAAAGAACGAGACAGTGGCTAGTCATATCATGCTTTACGTATGGACTCTCCTATCCAGCAGCAATTGACGCATGTGGGAGAGTAAACTCTATTATCCGCAGGTCAAAAGCCTTTCACCAACCAAAAAGGGGAAGTCCTCCACTGTAGTCATGGATCAAGAGTTAAATGCTTCTCCTTATAGAAGATCCTTTCTTCTATAAATAGCAGACCCCCTTGACTCTAGAACACACACCACATTCTCCTCTCTCTAGATCTTGCACCTTGCCTGACCTATTCTTCACTCCAAACTTTAAATAACAGTAACACATAAACATTCTAGGTTGAAGATCCTTCAATCCAGGATTCAAAACAACAATAACAACTTGATCCAACTCCATGTACTGCAAACGTGGGGGGACCCCACGACCTGCGTTAGGCTAATTGAAACCCTTGAACCCTCTAACCACGTAGGTCCTATTACTACCCTTGGTCTTATATTTGTTGTAGAAACAAGTTATCGCCCACCGTGGGGCTACGTCGCTAAATCCATCTCAAAGACCAGTAGTGTAGCTCCCACTTTCCAAAGTTCTCCATGTCTGACAGTGAAACTCCTGACGAGGTGAATCAGGTATCTCGTGTCACCACTTCAGCACCAAACGTTGGTCAGACATCACTAGCCATGTCCACACCTTTCTCTACTCCAGGAGGCACTCCAACGGGGATCATGTTCCCGGAGTTCTCATCTTTTTAAACACCAACCTCTTCCCGCTCAGGGGTTACCTCTCCCCAAATCGGTGCTACGTGTACACCGGAACGCATAGATCTAATGCCCGAAGAAGTAGCCAGAAACTTCCTACAGTTGAGATCTCTTCTAAACCAGCATGTGAGCTAAGAAAGTGAGAAGGGGGTAAGAATAAAGTTAGACTACGATGAGTCTGAACCGTCACCGTCACCTGGTCCTCCCCTACCTCCTCTAAGCAGCTCACGACCTACAACGTCATGCTTTGAAGCTGGTCCTAGTACAACTTACCTACCACTCAACCCAAGCCCTTATGCTGTTAGGAGGCCAAACCCGATTGCTTTTCCTTTGCCAACCTCCCAACCTGTTGCAACCGGTGCACCCATAGGGCATGAAACCACTCTCGATCAACTCTTGCAGTCACCGGCTTCGAGCGTTCTCCCGCCTATGTCCACTTCATGAGAACAGACCCTGGCCGTCCTACCCATGGCTCGAAGTGCATCCATGAGTAATCCCATGGGAATAAATTACGTGATGCCACTAGAAAGCCTTCAAGGTTTTCACCTAATGCCACCAATGATGACACAAATGATGGCACAATTCCCTTGGCAATACTTCATCAACCAAGTGTTGGCCACCCACCAAGGAACCTCGAATAGTAACCCAGCATCAAGAGTGGAGGATTACCTCACCAAACCTTACAAACTGAGTAATTTGTCTTGTTTCTCCCAAAAAATTGCCGGTTATGATTTCCAAACCCGGATAAAGATGCCATCACACATAAGAACCTATAACGGAATAGAGGATCCTGAAGACCACCTACAAATTTTCACCAGGGCGGAAAAAATTGAAAAATGGTCCAACCCCGAATGTTGTCTTATGTTCATGCAAACCCTCGTAGGGTCTGCACGAATATGGTTCAATGACCTTCCTGAACGAAGTGTTCGGACCTTCGATGATCTCAGCAAAGGCTTTCTAGCCAACTTTTCACAACAGAGGCATGCTAAGGATGCCACGGTAATCTTCCAGATAAAGCAACATGACGATAAAAGTCTTAGAGACTTTATTGAAAGGTACAAGAAGGAAGGTTTAACCTATGTAGGCACTGATGAAAATATGAGGGTGGCAGGGTTCAAGAATGCCATCACTTCCAAGTACCTTACAAGAGATTTCAACAAATGCTTGCCTAAAACCCTTGAAGAACCGCTTGAAAGGGCTGAAGCCTACATCCGAGGAGAAGAAGCGGTTGACGTCAAGGCATAAAACCCTTGAAGAAGCGTTTCAAGTCAAGTAAATGACAGTTACACAGCAAAAGAGCCCAACATGAAGAAGTCCAGAGAGAAATCAAAAGAACTCATGAATACATTTCAAGCATGTGCTATCAAACAGGTTCCAAGATCTCAAAACAAGAAAGCTGATGCACTAAGCAAGCTTGCATCCCTCACATTCGCTCACCTCACCAAGAAGGTACTGGTCGAAGTATTAAGAGCACCATCTATTCAAGAACTTGAAGTTCAAGATGTAATCACCGAATAAGGGCCAAATTGGATGACTCCTATCATCAAATTCCTGAAAAATGGTGAGTTACCTGATAATCAGACAAAGGCTAAAAGAGTTTGCATCAAATCAAGGCAATATGCGCTGCAAGGGGAAATTCTTTACAAAAAAAGGTTACCTTTCACCACTGCTCCGATGTGTTGGCCCAGAACAGAGTCGATATCTAATCAAGGAAATCCACGAGGGAATATGTGGGGCTCATTATGGCCCAAGGTCGGTAGTTTCAAAGTTGATGAACCTCGGATACTTCTGGCACTCCATGCACCGAGACACCTTCGAGCAATTACGAAAGTGTGAAGGTTGTCAGCTACATGCCCCAGTACCCAAAAGTCCCAAACATGACCTTGTCCCAATTTCCTCAGCTTGGCCATTTCACAAGTGGGGGATGGACATTATTTGTCCATTCCCACCAGCCAAAGCAAGGGTAAAATACTTGTTGGTGGCCGTAGATTACTTCACGAAGTGGCCTAAAGTCAAGCCATTGGGAAAGATTTCAGGAAAGCAAGTCATCGACTTTGTGTGAGAAAGCATCATTTGCCGCTTCGGGCTTCCAGGGGTGCTGGTCACAGACAATGGTAAACAATTCGCTGAGAAGCCTTTCAGCTCATGGTGCAAAGAGTTCCGGATAACACAAGTTTTCAGCTCGGTTGCCTATCCTCAATCAAATGGCCAAGTTGAAAGAATGAATCGAAGCATCGTGGAAAGGATAAAAGCCAGGTTGGGAAGACATGGTGATAAGTGGCTTGAAAAGCATTCCAACGTCTTATGGGAAATCCGAACAACCGAAAAGACAAGTCACAAGAGAACACCTTATAGCTTAGTGTTTGGATCTGAAGCTGTCATCCCAGTAGAAATAGGAGTCACCACACAACGAACGTTCAACATCGACCTTGATTCAAACAAGACAGAAACTATGTTGAACCTGGATCTCTTAGAAAAAGCTCGTGACCAAGCTGCTATAAGAGAGACTAACTACAAGCAAAAGATGGAATCTTACTACAACACCCGGGTAAAACACGAACGATTTAAGTCTGGGGACTTGGTTCTCCGAAACAATGAAGCAAGCAAAAAAGAAAATCACTTGAAACTGGGTCCTAAATAGGAAGGACCCTACACCATCCTCGAAGCACATAAGGGAGGGTCATACAAGCTAGCCGATGCACAAGGAAAGAAGCTTCCTCGTCATTGGAATGGTAAAAACCTTAAAAGGTTCCATGTGTAGACAGAATGTCTTAAGAAATGTTGAAAAATTGTTCTATCTTTCCCTTGTAATCAAAGCACCTTTCTATGAATCATGACATTCTCTACCAAAACTTGTCTTTCTATTCTATAATCAGGGTAAGAACCTAGCAAAACACTCCATGGCAGGGGCCATGTAAGGGGATGAGCTCCCGGGCCATATCGCTCAATAGGTTCAAGGGTTGAATGAACCTATATAAGGGGTGAGTTCCTAAATCAATACAACTCCATGAGACTTAGATAAATCTTTAACATGTCTCATAGACGGGTTTGAACAGCCTACACTAATTGTTCCTTAAGCCTCACCAACGGCTTACGAAATAAAGAGACCAAATAGTGTCATAAATAGGATAGGCACTGTATCTTCTTGTTTAGAAATACCCTAAGGCTAAGTGACTGCAACACTAAACCCTTCAGGGTATAATTGGCAAAAGATGCATGACAAAACGCAAAGGCAATAAAAAAACTACCAAAACATAAAGGGATAACAAAACAAAATAAGACAAACATAAAGTTTCAAACATTCCATAGGGCCATAAGGGCCATCAACCTAAAAAATGTTCATAAGCCTTTAAGGCTACATCAACCCAAGGAACCTAAACGGTTCCCCAAAAGATAAAGTGTTCAAAGATCACGGCATAACATTGTTTAACATGCTAAGGAAGCTACGAATAAAATGTTCAATAGGCAACATCAGAAGAAGTGGGTTTCGAAGCTCCAACTTCTTTCACACCTGCATCGCTTGCCTTAGCCTTCTTGGCTTTCATTGCTTTCTTACTCTTTTTTCCACCATCGCCTGCCACTTCCGAAGCTTCAAGGATTGCCTCTCTAGAACCCTCAGAGAAGGTCTCTTCTCTATCACCGGAATGAGAATGCTTCTTAGACAGAGACTTCAACACTTCAGCACAAACGACCTCATTAAGGCCATAGGGTTTCAGCTCCTGTAAAACAGAAAGAGGCTTACCAAAACAGTTAGAGACTTCACCCACATAAGGGTAAGTCAACCGCTACATCTTGAGGACAGATTCCTTGGTTGGAAGCATGGGGATTGCTCTTGAGGCTGCCCGGACTCATGAGCCTTGTAACCAGCAACAAACCCCAGGTGTTTTCCATGATTGAGAAGCTTGGTATACACATCAGCTAAGGCCGAGTTAAACTAGGTGGAATGCAGAAGGTAAGTAACCACCTGCTGTAAGCCATGCTCGATGAGCCATTGATTTTCGCTGGTCGCCTTGGCAAGAGAAGCCTTCAACCCCTCCTTCTCTTCCAGGAAAGCTTTCCACTGAACGTCCAATGCCTCCTTTGGTAGCTTTAACCTGCAACCGGTCCACCTCCAAACGCTTCTTCAACTCCTTCATGTCAGCCTCATGCTTAGAAGAAAGGTCGTCAATCTTTGACAACAAAATTTTCTCCTTTTCAGCAAAACCTTCAGCTTCTTTCTTCAAGGTTGCCAAAGAAGCCTTCATCTTATCCCTCTTCTTTGAAAACTCCTCATACTCCTGCATTATCATACGAAACCTAGACACTCCCTCAGGAAGCATAGAAGCGAAGTTGCAAGCACTCATCATCATCCTAGAAATCATCAAGTCATCATCCATTGTTGCCAAAGAGCCTCGAACCATCAGTGGAGCAAAGTGGGTCAGAACATCTTCACAAACAATCAATGACTTGAAGCTATCACCAACTTTAACATTCCAATCGGGGACATACACATCCCCAGGATTGACATCCTTAGAACCTTCCTCGCTCTTTCCAGAGGAACCTTTTGAAGCAGGCAAAACAACCTTTTTACCCTCCCCCTTGCTCTTCTTACCAACAACCAAGGGCAGCTCCTTACCCTTCTTAGACTTTCCCTCAACTTCAACCTCCTGGTCATCCGAAACCTCAATATCATCACTAAGATCAATGGGTTCAGAAGCCGATGACTAATTAGGTCTCTTCAGCAAACGACGACTTGAACGACGAGTAGAAGGCTTGGAAGAACCTGCCTTAGTAAAACCCTTCACATTCGGAACATTCACATACTCTCCACCATCCAACCTACATTCTGTTGTCTTAGGGACGACCTCTATCTTTATGTGTATGGGTGATTTCAATAATAATTAATTTTTTGGTAAGGAATGTGACTATGTGAGAATATTAGACGCATAACTGGAATGTGGAGTGATGATTACATATATGCATTCACCACTTCACGTGTAAACCAGTTACAAGAAATAGTTTCTATTTTGAAAAGACAAGAACAAATGATTGGATCTCACTATCTGTCTATCTCAGAATCAAGACAACAGATTACATAATCAAAATATCATTGAATAAATCGAATCAACATGGTTTTCAAGATGTTTCATCGGCTATATATATTTGCTGAAAGAAAACATCGACGCCATGATTCATTGAACCATCACAACCGTAACCTAAATGACACGACGTTAAAACAAGGTTGACATAATTATATAATAGTCTATCTAATTCTAGAGTATATACATATTCAACCCTAAACTTATAAAACCAATATCTTTTAAACTTGGGCCAACAAAGAACAGTTTCCTTATAATATCATTATATCATCATTACTATACAAGTGCATGTATATATAGTATAACACTATAATGTTCTCCGTTTATTTTAACAAACAATGTTGCAGGGGGAAACCATGGTACTCTCAAGGTTTCGGCTTAGTGATATATTGGCAGCAACTCAAAACTTCTCTGATATGTACTGCATTGGGCTGCATGAAAATGATAAGGTGTATAAAGCAGAGCTTGATGATTTTGACGACAAAAGTTTGTTGGCATTTAAAGAGAAAAATGACGGTGAATGGCCAAAGACACGCATCATTGTAGCTATAAAATGCATTTCTAGTAGCGTGGATGTAAAACAAAGGTTCTTTTTGGAACTTGATATGCGTACTAGTTATAAGCATCCCAACATAGTCTCTCTTGTTGGCTTTTGTGATGAAGGTGATGATATTATCCTTGTTTATGAGCATGCTTCTAACAACAGCCTCGATGACTTTTTGAATAATGGTGATAACATGGATAATGTTACATGGACACAACGTCTACACATGTGCCT
This sequence comes from Helianthus tuberosus, assembly GCA_030545235.1. Taxonomy (NCBI): domain Eukaryota; kingdom Viridiplantae; phylum Streptophyta; class Magnoliopsida; order Asterales; family Asteraceae; genus Helianthus; species Helianthus tuberosus. The sequence goes on along the minus strand of CM060414.1, from coordinate 158,465,051 downwards.
CGGGATCGCACGTGGACTCAATCACCTTCACACCAAGATGGGCAGCCAAAAAAGGATAATACACGGAGACATAAGGAGCGCCAACATACTGTTAGGAAAGGATTTGGAGCCGAAGATTGCTTACTTTGGGATCTCAAAATTCCACCTAGCAAATGAAGAGGCAAGCGCTCTTATCAATACAAAAGTTTATTGGGATCCAGAATTTGAAAGAACACGTATAATGAAAATAGAATCAGATATTTTCTCTTTTGGAGTTATACTACTTGAGATATTCTGTGGAAGGTCGGCATATGATTCCATTTACATAGATGAAAATGATAAAGGGCTTGCAGCCATCGCACGGAGCCGATTCAATGATGAAACAATAAAGAAATTGCTAGATCCTAATCTAATTATGGAAGTAACTAATGATGACATTTTTACTTCAAATAGAGGACCAAATAAAGATTCTCTGGACACATTTCTGAAAATTGTTGATTTGTGTTTGGAAGAAGCTCAAGCCAAGCGTCCAACAATGGATACCGTCGTCAATGAACTTGAGATAGCATTGAACTATCAAGTAAGTCAATGTTTCCAAAGTATAACATTATGTTCGCCGATTATCAATTTAATGGAAGTGTGGGCTTTGTTTTCATTTTAATTCGCACACATTAAGCACAAACTAGAGCTTTAGATGTATGATAGAATATTTAATAACTTGTATCTTTAAAGCTAATGATATAAGATCATTTTTTTAGACTTGTAATTAGTATGATTGTTATCCACCAGTTTAGACTATTGTTTTAATATTCAGAATGTATATATCTGTGAAAGACTTTTAATATTCAGAATGTATATATCTGTGAAAGACTAAAAATAGTGTAAAATTTTATTTGTCTTATTCATTAAATTTAATGCAATGAATATACGTGCGTATCCACATATCGTTTTTGAAACCACAAAAAACTATTTATGCCTTCACTTTCCAAACTGGGAAACAAATACCAAGTAAAAAAACTATAGAAAGAGACCATGCAGATGCTGTGAGTTTTGTACATCCAAATTCAGAAAAATTTAAAAATTTCAATATATGGATAGATATTCGTGACATCGTTCAGATACCGTATAAGGGTTATGAGTGATTATAACATTTGATCTTCAAATTCAATATTATGACGGATGTGTATAATTTTGTTTTACATAAACTACTTTCTTGTAATCATTTGAATTAGGATGTTGATTTAATGTCTTATGATTCACAGGAAAACATGAAAGTCCTCCAAATTTTACTTGAAGACATTGAATTGGCCACAGAAAAGTTCAGTCAAAATAATTTCTTTGGAAGTGGAAGATATTGGAAGGCATATAAAGGAAAACTACCACATTCTAGTACTGCTATTGTTGTAAAACGGTGGGATAGCAAGTGTGATGATCAATTTCGGACAGAACTCAATGTTCTTTTCAAGCGTAAGCATAAGAACATCATTGGTCTTATAGGCTATTGTAACGAAATGAATGAAAAAATCACTGTTTATGAGCACTCTAAAGGAAGGCTTGATAGTTATTTAAAAGATTCTAATCTTAAATGGATGAAAAGGCTCCAAATATGCATTGATGTTGCAAGTGCATTGGAATTCCTTCATGGAGGTGATGTAACACTGAAGAAGGTGGTACATAGGAACATCAAAAGCCATAGCATATTGCTAAATGATGATTGGGATGCGAAAATTTCTAATTTTGAGTTGTCCTCATTAGATTCATTACACCAGAACATGAAACATATCAACGATGATGCTTATCTTGACCCGCAGTACAAACAAGGTTTCTTAACTGAAAAATCAGACATATATGCATTTGGTGTGGTTTTATTCGAAATTTTGTGTGGTAGATTGACATGGGTAGAGGGGCGTGAAGATACCAGTCAATCTTTAGGCCATTTGGCTAAACACTACTACAAACAAGGAAAACATGATGAAATGGTGTTTGCGGATATAAAGGAACAAATTGTGCCACAATCACTTACTACATTTGTGGATATTGCCTCTCAGTGCTTACATGATGATGATTCTAAGCGGCCTAAGGCAAGTGATGTGGTGATTCAACTTAAGAAAGCATTGGAAGTTCAAGTAAGTTTTCTTGTTTACACATACCGCAAACGCTGGCTTCCTTTCATTGCATCTAGCATGAAACTGCAATAACCATTTATTGTATATTAAACAATTGATCACAAGAATATATGGTGAGATTTTTTTCTGAAAAAAATGAAAATTGATAATGGAGCATAATAGCATTCTACTCTCATCTTTTTGTTGGATATTTCTATTTGTTTTCAAATTAAAAAATAGTCAGCATGTCACTTATTGATATTTTATTTATTTAACTGTTTAATACATAGGAGGACTTTGAAATATGGGAGTCCAAACTACCTAGAGACTACAAAGAAATAATGTCGTTGTCAGAGGCCCCTGAAATCTACCATACCGAAACGAAAAAGGATATATATAAGAAGCTATCCAGTGGAATCCTCCTTCCAAAGGAGAAAGTGGTAATTAGCTCGTTCCTTTCTCTTTTTTTAATGTAGTTTTTGCTATTTAATAGAACATATACTGTTCAAGTCTGTTTTGTTAAGTCATTTCATTCAGTTTTTCCTTGTGATTAGTTTCTCAATGAATATTCACTTACAACAAAGTGATAGTTCAAAAGTCATACATACATTTTCACATAACGGAAGGACTTATTTGATTTTATTTGTTTTGTTTTGTGTATCAGTGGTTTATACTAAGCGACAATGGAGGTTCAAATAAAATGATTTCAGCTACAGCAGCAAAGTTTTCTTATAAAAACCATCAATCACACAAGTGTAGATCGATTCACATATCAAGGTCCACCCCTTCTCCCTCTCCCTCTCCCTCTCGGTCTTTCTCACCTTTTATTTGCATGTACGCACACATCAATTAAAGTTAAATTTCTTTTAGCAAAAACTAATTGTATCATCAACAATATAAATTTATAATCAATGTTGATTAGTTATAGTTCATTAGGGTCTCCACATGCATCAATGAACATGTTGGCCCAATAATCTTTATTCGAATTGGGCATGTTTTTCGATTAAGTATTGGGTCATTTAAACATTTGTTATTACTTATTAATTAGGCTATATGTATTTGAACTAGTATGGCACAGAGGCAAACTCGTTGGGTCGTAAGTCACATTAGATTAATAGTGGGATAAACATCGTGAGGAGGTTACCAACGTCTGTCATGGTTGAGCACGAACCGAAGTGACTCTCTTCATCTGATGGTTTGTTGGAATGTTGGGTATAAATAGCCGAGTCTGTCACTTAGACAATGTAACAATATAATTCGTATTATCAGAATCAGTTTGTGTATTGCTTAATCTTTTTGAATCAAGTTTGTGTGTTATTGTCCAAATATCAAAGTATGGATTGTGATTGTATTTATGTGGAGTATGAATCCTGGTCTAAGATGACCTACATTCATGAATGACAACTAGGCTATTCTTTGCTAAGGTGATAATCAACTAGGTTATTCTTTATTGAGGCGAAAGTATTCTTTACCGTTATCGACTATTGACAACTATGGTCATGGCTATGTTTGCTTCTGACCCGTCCTCTACGTCTACATGCTCCCACTGATACGGACTGCCGAATCCTAATATACTCTTAGAACTAACACTTTCCATATGTAGCAGGTAATCCTCTGGAGAGACTTTACCATTGGAACACTCGTTCTCTTAGCCCATTGTCTGCTAACTATGGTTAACTGCTAGTGCTCCTATTGCCACAAAAACACTTGTCTGGTTTCTCTGAACTTTTTCTAGCACGTTCAACCTAAAGTTGGCCAGTGACTCTAGGTTTATCTCTTGCAAAGCAAAACTTCTACCTATGAGATTCTGTGAACTGGACTTTGTTGTCTTTCTGAATTGTGGTAATCTCTCCCTCAAATGGTATATTGACCATAGAAAGAGAACCTCGTTTCTTTCCTTGAGCCATGACTACGTTCCCCTTAACCACCTTCCACTCCTAGAAAGAGAACCTCGTTTCTTTCCTTGAGCCATGACTACGTTCCCCTTAACCACCTTCCACTCCTCGTTCCCAAACTTCACATCATGCCCCTGCTCATCCAATAACTCGATAGAAATTAAACATTTCTAACTTCATTGTTCACAACTCTTACCTTTCCAAAATCATCCTCATTAAGATTCTTCAATGCTTCAGTGTTGTGGGTAGCGTGAAATGAAGCACCTAAATCTACAACTCAGGAATCCACACTGCTCTCTACGTTACAGATTAAAGCTTCATCTTCTGAGTGATCTGTTGTAGTGTTAATCTCTATTTCTTCTCATCTAGAGATTGATTCCTAGAATGTCCCACTTGATTGTTTGATCTTTCCAATCGAGTCTATGTGTTATTGTTTAAAGGGAAAATTACAAAAAGGTCGTTGACCAAAATCACTTTCAAATTTGGCCACCTCACGCGTCCTTGGAGCGGCGCATCATGCGCAGGATGCATCCATGTGCATACTTCTCAAGCACCCAATAAAAAATGGACACGTGGCGGTCTAAGTGGGCCTAGGCGCATTGGTTTTTGGTGGGTACATATGAAGACTTCTCCCCTTACTAGATGCATTAGAATGTGGGCCTCCATCTTCTGTACATTTGACCAGAGCAACAATCTCCCCTGATAATCACAACTATCGCCGTCGGCAATCTCCACCTAAACACTTCAACAAGTTCATATATGCTTTCCTGAAACCGTGGCACTTGTGGAGATGGAGAAGACAACTTGCTGGAGAAGTTTGAGGTGCGGCGATGGAGAAGACAGCTCGCTGGAGAAGTTTGAGTCGTTGCTGGAGGGGAGTGTTTGCATGTGAGGTGCGGTGATAGAAAAGAAAGATTGAGGTTTGTGACTCGTTGATGGTTGTAGTTTGAGTCGGTGCTGGAGAAGACCGCTCGCCGGAGAAGACCGCTCGCCGGAGAAGACCGCCTGTGTGCGGTTGGAAAATGGAAGACGAGTGCAGACGCATGAGCCTCAAGTGCAAACGCATGGGCCTCAATTGCAGACGCATGGGCTTCAAGACGCATCCCGTGCATGATGCGCCGCTCCAAGGACTCGTGAGGTGGCCAAATTTGAAAGTAGTTTTGGTCAATGGCCATTTTTGTAATTTTCCCTTGTTTAAATATCAAACTATGGATTGTGAAACTGTTTATGTGGAGTATGATTCCTGGTCGGATAATGATAGAAAAATGTGCAAAAGAGCATGCATCGTGTATGATGGTTCATATTCTTTATAAGTATGATGCATGAATATCATCTACTTTAATATGTCAAAACCAGGAGTACATTGTTTGACTAGTCATATACTTAACGCAAAATTTTGATGACTTAAATGCCTCGATCAATCTTGAACAGTGACATTTAGGAGAATTGGATGTCAAGGGCATACTAATTTTGTACTTTTAGCTTTGTCATAACAAACGAAACTTATATTTGAGTCGAGAAGATACAAAGAATGTTTTAGACTGATCGCTTATGACATTTACAGGTTTCCAAAAGTGGCAAAGATGTTGGATATTGCAAATCTAAAGACGAAAGTTTCATTAGACAATCGATTTTTATCTCCAGATGTCACATACGGAATTTATTTGGTCTTCAGATTTTGTGATCCTAGAATAATTTCATGTAAACATCTGTACATGAACCTAAAGTACAAAAAGGGGACCGAAACTTTACATTCATATTTCGCAACACAGAGAGACACGGACTGGATGATGATTGAGTTGTACCGTTTCTTGAATCCAAAGGAAGATGTATCTTTCACGTTTCTACTTGAGAGCTTTTCAAGATACTATTGCACAAGTGGTGCCATCAATATTGAAGGCATTGAGTTTCGAGCAATTAAAAATGTAAGTTTGAAAAATACTCTTTGGTTCTCATTCTAGATTATTATTATTTTTTTACTTTTACACTGTACGTTTCATGTTTATAATAATTTGTTAACATAGGCGACACATGAAAATAGCAAGAATCTAAAGGGACCCCAACAAGTTCAAAAATCAACCTCGGACTTGGATCACTTGCATCAACTGCCAACTGTCACTGAAGAAATATTTAAGAGATCTGAAAATGAATACATGGATGAAAAGGTCCTTTTCTTATTTCTAATCAATAAATATTATCTTTAAAAGAATCATAATATTCCTTGTGATCTTGGTACTAAATTATCTCGGTCATTGTACAGTTGTTCTCATTAAGCGAATTGGATGGAAAGAACCAACGTATACTAAATTATCTCGGTCATTGTACAGTTGTTCTCTCTGCAATGGCGGTTTTGTACAACTCTGAAAAATGGAGGGCTTTTGATTTTAAATCCTCGGCGGACTCAAGGTTTGCCTTTTGATTAACTTTCATTAAGTAGGTTATTAATTCCCCATTTCTATCTGTAAAAGAGTTTTACTATGTGTTTTTCTATTTTCCCTCAGATTTCATCTTTCTAACTTCTAAATACCATTCCCAATGAAATAGAACAAACTTTACACTTATATCCAGTTTTAGCAACCAACTTTAGTTAATTTAGCTAAGTCCATAGGGTGTGGGGCAACACCCCCAGCCACATCAGCTGAGTAGCGCCCCCAACATCCAAGGACGGATCTAGCCCCAATTATTGGGTTTCAGGAATTCAGTCGGTTTGAAACTTTTAGTGAGAACCTATATATAATTTAAATAATTTTTAGTGAAAACCTAGGAACCCACCGGAAAAAAATTCCTGGATCCGCCACTGCCAACACCAACATAGATCCACCATGGAGGGGCACTATGGTTGCCCCCGCCATGCTGCTAGCGAGCGCTAAAGGGGGAGAGGGTGGGGACCACTTTGAAGCGACAATCATTTTTTTTAATATTTTTTTTTAAATAGTTAAAGGGGTTTTAAATGAGGTTTTATTCCACACCGTGCAAGTTAACAATAAAGTTTCCCACTTACGAGTCGCTTATGTGATGTGAGTATCTCACACCCTATGAAGCACGGAGACGGCATATTGCATCGAGTACCCGTCTGGGGACGGCTCGGGGACGGAAACGTGTAGGGGACGGCTCGGGGACGTTTCCCAAACGTACCCAGATATTGGGAACTTCTACAAAACTGTACCCGATATTGGGTACTTCCAAAACAGAGTATTGGGGGCGTTTCCGAAAATATTTAGGGTTTTAACCTTTTTAACTTCCAAATACGTAAATCGGCCTTTTTATAATTATATATGCTACGTCGGCCTTTTATAAATATATATGCTATTCTAAACATTCATGTACAAGTCTGATCATCGTCTCTATTCAAGTATTCATCATTCATCGAAGATGTTGGGTTTTTGGAGGTTGCCGATCTTTAGCTAGATGAACCGGAATTAGAAAACGTTTTGATTATTGATAATTAATTACCTATGGTTGATGTAGTGTTTTTGAAGTTTAATATATTTTTGGACTTTGTTTAATATATTTTTATTTTTGGGACCTTGTTTAATGTATTTTTATTTTTTAATAGAGTAAAATGCATGGATAGTCCCTGTGGTTTGGTGAAATTTCATCTTTAGTCCCCAACTTTTCAAAATTACACTCTTAGTCCCTGTGGTTTGACAAGTTGTTACTCAGATAGTCCCCAAAGCGGATGGAGGTTAGTTTTTTCTGGTTAAGTGGGTGTGAAATGACAAGGACTATCCGAGTAACAACTTGTCAAACCACAGGGACTATCCGAGTAACAACTTGTCAAAGCACAGGGACTATCCGAGTAACCTTCATCCGTTTTGGGGACTATCCGAGTAACAACTTGTCAAACCACAGGGACTAAGAGTGTAATTTTGAAAAGTTGGGGACTAAAGGTGAAATTTCACCAAACCACAGGGACTATCCGTGCATTTTACTCTTTTTAATATTATTTTTTTTGCCGTACCCGTATTTTGTTTTTTTGAGTTTTGCCGTTCCCCGTACCCGTATCCGTGCTACGTAGCTCACACCACATAGCCTAAGCATAAAAACCAACGTATGTTTGATTACTGAATTTAGCAAGGAGGTTACGTTTATCACCCATTGTAGGAAAAAATTGATAATATCACATATTATTATCTTTTTAATTGCCTTTATGTGGTGCACAACAGGGCATTAACTGCCAACTATTTACATGTATAATCTCTTAAAATGTCGTATGTAACCAGTGTAATACATGCAGATTTCAAAATGTGGCGGAGCTTCGACCCCAACAAGTATTTAGAATCAAGTACAAGATTGAATCTCAAATGTTGTCACCATTCACAGAATACATATGTTATCTTGTGTTCAGGGTTTCAGAAAAATGTCCCGGGCTGCATTGTCCAGTGAAAGTAAGGGATCTACTCCATCGTAAAAAGAAAGAGAACAAAATTATTTATTTTAGATCCCCAGCCGCATTGAATCATCATGATGTCTTTTGGGTTCCACAACAAAGGAAAGATGGATGGATGGAGGTTATGATCTGGAAGTTCAAACCAGACTATAATAAGCAAGTTGTTCCTATGAGTTTGAAATTGGTAACTTATGAGGGAACTATGTCAGGCCTTATTATATGTGGCTTGGAGTTTCGACCAGACCAATCGTAGACTTTATGTATCAGACTAATATGTTGTTCTTCTGTTGGGTCTGGTGTTCAATATACGAATGCATCTCAAAAGACCAAAATTCTAACCGATTCGACATTTGAATAACCAAAATCAAATGAACTGGAATTTGAAATTGTTGACCTGAGACTCAAGAACCGAATTCAATATGATGTTTATATATATGTTTTTGTGTTTATATATATGATACAAATAAAGAACTCCATATCTCCTTCTACCTAATGCTTTATAAGTTTGTAATTTAATATTTTAAGTGGAAAGGGTAATTTAGCAAGTTCTTTTCGTCTAAGTCATGCTTAGACGCAACATTAAAAAGTTGTGTTCTTTTATACAAGAGTAAATTACAAGTTTTGTCCTTTATGTTTATATCAAATTTCAAGCGGTGTCCTTTGTCTTTAAAATTGACGAGTTTTGTACTTTATGTTCCAAAACCTTGCATGTTACGTCCTTTAACCCTAACCAAGTTTAATTTTTCTGTTAAATCTAGTTACCCAATGGGCATTTTAGTCTTTTTATCCATATAATCTATTAAAAAAATTGTGGACCCACAACCAATGTAGCCAATCATGTTCATCCACCCTCATGTCTTCTTCATCTTCATCTTAATTCCGGAAAGGGTCGCCGGAATCGTTTTTCCGGCTATACTCCGGTGAGAATCAATTCCCACCACCGCCAAACAAAAATCAAATAAAAATTTACAACTCAATATACTTCCTCAACTCTCTTTCATCACATCCTCGTTTCCTAACTCTCTCTTTCTCTCTCTAGATATACACACACACCAAAAACATACTCTCAACTAATGCAAATCTGATACAAAACTATTGGATTTGCAGTAAATAACAGAATGAATATTCGATGGAATTGTAATCAGTGTTCTTGATTGAATTGGTGAAGAACGAATTGTGCAGTATGTTACATATATATATTAGGGTTAATATACAGATAACCGCTAATACTTAGGTTATAAATTTAAAACTAATAATGCTACATAAAAACTATACTTTATAACTAATCTAATTTATTCTATTCTAGCTTAATATCATTCTCTAATACCCTCCCGTAAGCTAGAATGCAGGGACATTCATGAGATCCTTCATATGTGCAAAATCTTTCGGTTGAAGAGCCTGGGTAAGTATATCGGCTATCTGATGTTTTGTTGGGCAAAATAGGATTTCTACTTCACTGTTCTTAACCAGATCTCGGATGAAATGATATTTAACTCTTATGTGCTTGCTCTTTCCATGATATGCCGGATCTTTGGCTAAGCATATAGTTGATTTATTGTCACAATAGACTGTGAGAGGATGATCAACATTTTCTTGCAACTCATTCAGAATTCCTTTGAGCCAAAGAGCTTGACATCCAGCCATGGAAAGTGCAATATATTCAGCTTATGTTGAAAACAACGCCACTACCTTTTGTTTCTTTGATTGCCATGCTATAGCTCCTGATCCTAAGTGAAATAGATACCCAGATGTACTCTTGCTATCATCAATGCTTCCTGCAAAGTCGCTATCACTGAAACCGATTAAAGTCCCTTTACTTCCTTTAGAGTATACAAGCCCATGATTTCAGGTTCCTTTTATGTATCTTAAAACTCTTTTCCCGGCTTCCCAGTGGCTTCTTTTTGGTTGTTCCATAAACTGACTTATTTTGTTAACGGCAAACATAATATCAGGTCTTGTATTTGTCAAATACATGAGACTTCCAACCAAGCTTCTGTACACGTTCGAATCCATTTCTTCTTATGGATCTTGTTTGGATAAACGTAAACCGTATTCCATTGGAGTTGAAACAGCTTTGCAACTCATCATTTTGAATTTATCGAGTAGACTTCTTGCATACTTCTATTGTGACAGCATTATGTTCCCATTGCTGTATGACACTTCCATTCCGAGGAAATAGTGTAGAACACCCATATCGGTCATCTCAAATTCTCTCTTCATGGACTCCTTGAATTTAAGGATCATGTTTAAAGAATTGCTGGCTATAATGAGGTCATCCACATATAGACAGATTATTAATTTCACTTCCTTAAGAATCTTGGTAAATAAAGTATGTTCATAAGCACACTTCTTGAAAGTTGAAACCACATGATGTGAAGTACCCTTCTATTCTGCTATACCACGCCATCGGGGCTTGCTTCAAACCGTATAAAGCTTTCTTGAGCCGACATACCTTCTTTTCTTTCCCTTTTGTGATATACCCCTCTGGTTGCTCGGCAAATACTTGTTCTGTTAATGTGCCATTAAGAAAAACTGTCTTCACATCCATTTGATGTAAATGCCAGCCATAATGTGCAGCCAATGCTAAGATGAGTCTAACTGTATCAAACCTTATTACTGGAGCAAATACATCTTGATAATCGACTCCATATTTCTGCCTATAACCTTTTACTACCAGACGTGCCTTGTGTTTACTTATGTTTCCGTGCTCATCATATTTTGTCTTGTATATCCACTTCATGCCGATGGGAGTTTGATTCTTCGGAGGATCCACTAATTCCCAGGTGTCATTTTTGAGTATCGACTCCATTTCCATATCCATGGCTTCTTTCCATTTTGTTTCCTTGCATGCTTCTATGTATGAGGTGGAATCTGCATTTGTGAAGAGAACGAAGTGGGTCGAACTTCTGACATTGAGTTGATCCTTTTTATAGAGTTCTTCAACTTGTGCCTTCGTTAAGGCTTGTGAACTTTGATACACGTCAGCAACATTTCGGGTCTTCAAGACTTCATTTTCAGATGATGATGAAGATTCTGAGTCTTCGTGATTGTTAGTAATTTCTTCATCATCATCTTCACTGTGTTGACCATTACTTTGGTTGCTTAACTCCGGCGCTACTGAAATATTTTGATCGCTCACATCTACATGTTGATTTTCTGGAACTTCTTCTACTGCAGGTTGAGTTTCATGATCATCTTCGGCTATAGGTGAACTGTCATCACCATCATTCCTGATTTCGATGTATGATAAAGTTCCTTTACCCTCCTTGATTGCACCCCAATGTTGATCTTCGTTAAATATTACATCCCTGCTTATGATCATTTTATTTGATGATGGGTTGTATAGTTTGTATGCTTTACTGTTTTCGCTATAACCCACAAGTATGGCCTTCTCCGTTTTGTCATCTAGTTTACTTCTATGAGGTTTTGGGACATGAACATATGCAACACATCCGAAAACCTTGAGATGTTCCACATTAGGCTTTCTTCCGCTCCATGCTTCTTGAGGTGTTATTTTAGGCACACTCTTGGTAATAGCCAGATTTAATAAATATGTTGCACATGCAACAGCTTCGGCCCAGTACGAATGTGATAGATTCTTCATCTTCAGCATGCTTCTACTCAATTCCATGAGCGTCCTATTTTTTCTTTCGGCTACCCCATTTTGTTGAGGAGTGTAACTTGTAGTAAGTTGATGATGTATCCCATTTAATTTCTTTGAGAAAATTCTGAAATTCATGACCACAATACTCACCTCCTCTGTCTGATCATATGCTCTTTATCTTGTGATCAACTTGATTTTCTACGAGGCTTTTAAATATTTTAAACCGGCTCAATGCATCTGACTTGAGCTTTAAGAAATATACCCATGTTTTTCTTGTGAAATCATCTATGAATGTAATGAAGTACTTGCACCCCCTATAAATTGAGTCCTCATAGGACCGCATATATCTGTATGTACGAGTTGAAGTGGCTTGCTTGCATGCCATGTAGCCTGTTTTGAGAATGGCTTTCTTGCATGCTTGCCAAAAATGCATCCCTTACACACATTATGTGTTCTAGTGAGCTTCGGCAGACCTTTTACGGTTTCATTCATCCCCATATCATATAAAGTGTCTAGATTCAAATGCCCATACCGTCGATGCCACAACGTGGATGGATCAGTCGTCGTTACATTACATACTCGGGGTGTTATATCTTGGTTCAGATTTAATGGAAACATTTTGTTTCCTGTCATCTTAACTGTTCCAATATAAGCCCTGGTTGAATCTTTGATCATGCACCCTTGATTGTTGAATTTTACTTCATAGCCCTTCTGAACAAATTGTCCAACACTTAATAAATTGTGTTTTAATCCTGCTACATAAAACACATTCGGAACCCGCTTTTCTTGACCTTTAACCTTGATGGTTACATCTCCACAACCCAATACTTCGAGTCGTTTATCGTCTCCGGTTCTCACTTCTCTTCTCTCTGATTCGTTTAGATTAACAAATAGGTTCTTGTCTCCTGTCATGTGATTACTACACCCGCTATCCAGGTACCAGCAGTCATTCTTGGTTACTTCCTCCACATTAAAAATCATGAACATAGTTTCATCACTCTCTTCTTATGTATCATCTCTGTGCATTAGTGCACTATTCATCCTTTCATTATCATCTTTCTTGTTGCAAAACCTTTCTGTATGCCCTAGTTTTTGACAGTTGTAACATCGGATGGAGCCATTATATCTTCCTCGTCCCCTGCCACGTCCTCTACCAGCGTATTCTGACCGAGATTGTCTAGATCTTTCGTAATTCTTTCCTTGAATTTGAAACGCTTGTTCGGTTGGCACATCATCATATTGTTTTAATCTAAGTTCATGTGATTGAAGAATGCCAACAGTTCTTCCGTAGAGATCATATGTAAATCTTTGGATTCTTCTATGGCCACTACTACCGCTTCATACTTTCGTGTTAAACTTCGTAAGATCTTTTCAACAATTCGCTGTTCCTCTATTTTCTCTTCGTTTAATCTTAATTGATTGACTATTATAGTTGTTCGGTTAACATAATCTTCTATCGATTCATTCTCTCTCATTCTTAACGAATCAAATTCACAACATAGGGTTTGAAGTTTTACCGTTTTGACTCTATTTTCTCCCCTGTAGGCTTTGTGAAGAACATCCCATGCATCCTTAGATTTCTGGCATGTTGCGATTCGTTCAAACACTGTTTCATTCATTGCTTGAAAGATGATGTGTTAGGCCTTTTTATCCCTCTTAATTTTTTCTTTGTAAGTGTTTTGATCATTCTCTGATGCATTGGGGGCGATTTCTGCATAACCTTCTTCAACAATTGACCATAAATCTTGTGATTCCAATAACACCTTCATTTGTATATGCCAGTGATAGTAATTTTGTCCCAGAAGTTTTGGAATCTGGGTTTGAATTCCTCCATTGGTCGTCATCGGAAAGCGTTTTAGGAATTACGAATTTGTAAAGAATTGTTCGGATGAGTTTGCTCTGTATTTTGCGGATCGGTGGCTCTGATACCACTTTATTGGATTTGCAGTAAATAACAGAATGAATATTCGTGAAATTGTAATCAGTGTTCTTGATTGAATTGGTGAAGAACGAATTGTGCAGTATGTTACATATATATATTAGGGTTAATATACAGATAATCGCTAATACTTAGGTTATAACTTTAAAAATAATAATGCTACATAAAAACTATACTTTATAACTAATCTAATTTATTATATTCTAGCTTAATATCATTCTCTAATAAAAACAGTTCATCCTTCTGTTCATCATCAACAGAGTCATCAGTATACCAAACACAAGACTTATCATTACCAGCATGCTCTTGAACATACATGCCGGAAACAACACAACAAAAAACTCAAATCAAATTCACACAGCCTAAAATCACTACACCTCACACAAATATTCAACCATACCTAAATGATTAGCACAGATCTTTAACGGTTTCGACTAACGAATAACCAAACGAACTTTTTCAGTTTCTTATGCTTCAAAAACCTAAAAAATTCAGCACCTCATTCCTTCCACTGGTTTCCATCCGTATCTCGCTTTACTAAAAAAATACAATCAATATTAGCGTTGAGATCAGTGGCGGACCCAGGAATTTTTTCATGGGGGTGCGGAAATTTTTTTAAAATTTTAGCCGTCTAGATATATACATAAAAAAACCGGTTCGGGTCGGGTCATGTAAAAAAAGAACATCAAACTTAAATTTATATAATCATCAAAAATGCGTCAAATATTGTTACAAACATATTTAAAAAGTCGCCCTACGGGTTTTCATTTTTTGAAATCTATCCAAAACATCATCTAGAGGTATTTTCTTAAGCAAGTCTTTCTCTATATAACATATACAACTATCACTTAAATTCTCATCGCCAATCCGATTACGCAAGTCGGTCTTCACATTCTTCATTGCCGAAAAACATCTTTCAACGGTTGCGGTTGCGACGGGTAATACGAGAACAAGCTTCAATAAACGATATACCAATGTAAAAGTTACGTGAATATTTGTTGAAACCATTAACCTTACAAGACTTGACAAACCATCCAAGTTGGCGAATTGTTTATCTTTTTTCACAAAATCAATGTAGTTTCCGAGTTGAACCGGAAGCCTTCGTTTTTCGGCTTCATCGAAATCATATGGATACTTTCCGGCTAACTTTAGTATATTTGGAATGTCAAACGCACTAATATTATCACACGGACTCAAACAACTGATACAAAGAAGTAGTTCCGATGTTACCTCGTTAAAACGGTTCCCAAATTCTTGAATTTGCAAATCTAGAACCGCATTGAAGCAATCATACTCGTAATAGTGCCGATTTGAGATGTTCGTTTTTCTTCTTGGCCATCTTGGTTTAATATATTCATCGTCTAAATTTTTCACCTCAAGTTCATACATGTCACAAAAAGAGTTAACCTTCTCCAAGAACTCATTAAATCCTTCCAACCTAAACTTTTCAAGTTGGTTTTTTGTGGAAGAAACCAATTTAACCGCATTCATCAAATCTTGTTCTTTTCTTTGTAGATATTGGGACAATGTGTGTGTGATGTTTAGAATATGCTCCATCAAGTGTATGTAAAATATAAAGTCGTATTTTTTCATATCCTCTAGAAGTCCGTCCGCTTGTCTACTACAAGGAAGAGTTTGACCCGTTTCTACTATACATCCAAGAACTTCCATAATGTTTGGATATAAAGTAATCAAACGCGAAAGCATTTTATAGTGGGAATTCCAACGTGTATCTTCGGGTCTTGAAAGTGTCATTTCTTGATTCAACCCACTTCCGGTACAAAGCACGTCTTCCATTTTTTCCAATTGTCTTATTTGGCTTTCACGAAGCATGTCTTGTCGCTTAGAAGATGCACAAACGGCATTTGTTAAACATGTTATCGTTTCAAATACTCTCCAAATAGGTGTGTGTTTGTGTGCAACCGCCACAACAACTAATTGAAGTTGGTGTGCAAAACAATGAATATAGAAAGCCGAAACATTTTCCTTTAAAATAAGAGCTCTTAAGCCGTTAAACTCACCCGACATGTTACTTGCCCCGTCGTAACCTTGGCCTCTAATCCTTTTCAAACTCAACCCATAACGTGCCAACATATCATCAATAGCCTATTTAAGTGTTAATGCGCTTGTCTCTTTGACATGAACAAGCCCAATAAAACGCTCCTTAACAATCCCAACTTTATCAACATAACGAATAACAACCGCCATTTGTTCTTTTTTTGAAACATCACATGATTCATCAACTAATAAAGAAAAAACATCATCACCAAGATCTTCAAAAATTTGTTTAAGTACCTCTTGAGCATAACAATGTTTAATGTCCGCTTGAATTTTAGGACTAGTCATTTGGTTATTCGCCGGTGCATTCTCTAAGATAACCTTACCAAGCTCTTCATTCATTTCACCCATTAGTTCTAAAAGCTCTAAGAGATTTCCTTTATTTAATGAATCTTTTGACTCATCATGACCACGAAACGCCAAACCGCCATTCAACAACCTTTTTCCAAGCAAAGTAGAAACACTTAATCTAAGTTTGTAATCACGTTTCTCCTGAGGGGTCCTTTTGTCCCATTGTGTGTTTACCGCTTGCTTTTCGTTAAGTAAATCGGCACATTTTTGGAAACATTTGTTGTGGGCACTATTAACTAACCCAACATGTTTTGTAAGTACCTCATGTACTTTTTTCCAATTGTTATACCCGTTCAAAACAAATGTGTCTCTATGATCACCAAATTCGGACCTAAACAAGTAACAACATAAGCAAAACACACGATCCGATTTTATACTATACTCTAACCATCCCTTGTATTCCTTTCGGTCATACCATTCTTGTTTGAATTTTCTCAACTCTTTACCTTGAAACGTTGATGTTGGATATTTAATACCCGTTGGTTGACATGGTCCTCTTAGTAGGTATGCCCTTCTAACATCATCTCGTTGATTCACGTTGTATGATGCTATCGCCTTGCGATCATGAGGATCCGAGGGAAGATCATTCACATCAACAAAATCGGAAGATGATCCAATTTCATCCGCTTTCCTCTTGTTGAGAAATCGCGCCATAACATCTTTACTCATTGTGCCTATTAATCACATACAAAATAAACAATTTAATATTTAATCAACAATCGGAAGATGATCCAAATTACAATATAAACGTTTTATTATTAAATATTAAATTTAACATTTAATAATGAAATCAATTAATCAAGTTGAACCTATGGCTATAAATCAACAGCAAGTCAGCAACCTTTTTTTAATAAACCATTTGCCGACTGCCGTAACTTTACAACAGCAACTTTATCAATTATCAACATTCAACAAGACAACAACCCTATCAAAAACCTTATCAAAACTCTTGAAGAATAAAATCAAGGAGTGGTACCTAGTCGATCGAAGATTCGAAGCCTGTCTGCAGGTTGATCCTTCTTCTTTCTTGGTCGCTGCAGCAGAGAGGGGAGGGCGGGAGAGATGAAAGGTAGATTGGCCGATTGGGTTTATTTGGGTAATTGGGTTTTGTTTTGTTAATTGATTTTGTTATTTGGGTTGGGTTTTATCATAAACTTATTCAATTGGGCTTGATGTTGGGTTATAGGAATACAAATTTTATTTAAAGAGATTTGTTTACATAATTGGGTCGGGTTTAAATCCGTGTTCACAATTTTTTTTTATATAAATTTCTAACATTTTTTTTCTAAGGGGTGCGGTCAGAATTTTCCAAGGGGTGCGGTTGAAATTTTCCAAGGGGTGCGGTCGGGATTTTTCGCGAAAAATAACACTAATTTTTTTTTCAAGGGGTGCGGCCGCCCACCCACGGGCATATGTAGGTCCGCCCCTGGTTGAGATCCGGTACAAATAGAGATGCTTGTCGAAGCTTTAGTCGGAGTTTGGTCCATTCTGCGGAGCTTTGGTTTCTTCACTGTGTCCGAACTCAAAACCGAATCGAAGGACGGCGGTTGATTATCGAAGCTTTTGTCGGAGTTTGCAATTATTTTTTAACCTGTGTAACGAATTATTGCTTGGGGGCCTGGAAGAGGTTTGATTTTGGGGTGATTTTCCAGAATCGTGATGGTTAGGTTTGGTTGTCACAGGGAAATGACGCAAGTGGAGGGGATGGTGGCTGTGAGGGCAATGGTGGACGGTGGTGGCTGTGAGGTTGCTATCGGCTGAAATCTAGAGAGGGGTGAAAGAGGGGTAGAGAGAGAGGGGGAGAGAGAGGTGAAAAATTAGTGTGTCTATATATATAATATAGTATTGGTTTTTTAAATTTGTTTTTGTTTTTTTTTATTAAAATAAATTTAAATATATTGGTAAAACGACCAAAATACCCTTAAGTAACCAGATTTAACAGAAAAATTAAACTTGGTTAGGGCTAAAGGACGTAACATGCAAGGTTTTGGAACATAAAGTACAAAACTCGTCAATTTTAAAGACAAAGTACACCGCTTGAAATTTGATATAAACATAAAGGACAAAACTTGTAATTTACTCTTTATACAAAATATTGAAACCAAGCATGAAAAGTCATATTCACCCCAAGAAAATGAAAGGGATCCACCATGTTAGTGTTTAGGTATAAGGATAGTTACGTAATTTTTTAAGAATATATTTAATATATTATGTGTCCATTATTATCATTTATCTAATATTGATCATTGACCTAATTACCCCTATATCATTAATTGGTAAATATTTGATGGACGTATTTACCCTTAGTAGATAAAAATAGGGTTTCCCTTGGGTGTATATAAATAGAGATTACTAGAGAGGGTTTATGATACGGGATTAATAAGTGAGGGGTCTGATTGTAATAATGAATAGTTGAGGGACGAGTTATGTCTAGAATGTTGTTAGGTAGTTAATAGTTAGTTAATGGTGGTTGTACTTAAATAGAGGTTGTTAATGAAAGTAGTTAGTGTTGAGTGAGCTAATCTTCTTGTCTTCTCTCTCTAATCTCTCTCTAAACCAGTTCGTATCATTGGTATCAAAGCTCTCTGATCCTCGGAAGCTCCGTTACCGACTGATTGTGCGTTCAATTCATCAAAATCAATCAATTGTTCGATTGATTTGTCCATTCAATTCATCAGAATCAATCATTGTTCTATTGATTCAGTTCAATTTGACTCAGGATTGTTCATTGTTCGAGCAATTCTAACCCAATTCCATTCAGATTCATCAGTTCAATTGACAATTTCAGAATGACAACTCGGAGTCAAGCTGAAATCGAAATGACATTGAAAGATCATACAACTTCATTGTTGAAATTTGATGCTTTCATGGAGAAAACTGAGCATACTTTTTCTGATATCAAGAAATTGTTAGAAAAATTGGCTAATCACACCAATTCAGATGATACTGATACTTCAACCAATCAAGAAATAATCAATAAGTCTACGGATGGGCTGTTCAGATTGGGAAAGATTGAATTTCCAAAGTATAATGGGTCAGAGGATGTGGAGGAATAGGTGTGTAAATGTGAGCATTTCTTTGATGTGGATGATACACCAGAAGCTTACAAGGTTCGTTATGTAGTTATCAATTTGGAAGGTAAGGCTATGAAATGGCACAATAATTTTGCTAAGACTAGACCAATTGCTAGTATCTCTTGGACAGAATATGCTAGAACTATAATAGACAGATTTTCTACTCAATTGTTTAAAGATGCTATGGGCTTGTTATCATCAACTGTACAAATTGGGGAGTTAGAAACATATTGTGATGAGTTTTATGAAAATTTGTTAAGGGTCACAATTGCAGAAGAGTATGCAATTAGTCTTTTCATTAGGGGTCTTAAACCTGAGTTAGGAGGTCCAGTTAGTATGTTTGACCCTAAAACCATGAAAGAAGCTTATATATTGGAACAGAAACAAAAGTTGGCTAATGATAGAGTTAAAAGTCAGTACAGAACCTCATTCAATTCTAAGCCTACATCATCCAACTTTGTGGCCAACCCTAAACCCCTTTCAACCTTTAAACCACTTGTTAATACTTCCCATTTGCCTTTATTACCCAACCAACCAGCAAATCAGAAGTTCACTGCTAAAAGACTCACTAGTAAAGAAATTGAAACCAAAAGGGCCAAGGGGGAATGTTTCTGGTGCAATGATAAGTTTACTCCTACTCACAAATGTCCTAATAAACAGTTGTAAGTATTGGAAGTTTGGAGTGGGGAAGATGATGGTCAACAGGAGAATGTAGAAGGGGAACAAATTGTTGATACTTTGGGGCAAGAACAAGTCATAGATACTACGCTAAATGATCCACTCATTTCTATCCATGCTCTTACTAGAATTCCATCATTCTCTACTATGCAAGTGGTAGGGAATTTGGGTACCAAACCATTGCAAATTTTGATTGATTCTGGATCCACTCACAACTTTATAGATGAGAAGTTGGCCAAGAAGTTAAACTGTCCCTTGCAAAGTATTGAAGGCATGAAGGTGGGGGTAGCTAATGGGTTACAATTAATGTGTGGCCAGATGTGTTCAGGATTTCAATGGTAGATGCAGGGATTGTGGATGAAAGCAGATGTGTTGGTATTACCTTTGGCAAATTATGATATGGTTTTGGGGGTTCAATGGTTATCACCATTAGGGGACATAGTATGGAACTTTCAAGATATGACCATGCAGTTTAAAGTGAATGAGAAGGTGTATCAATTGAAGGGCAACAACACTAATAGAGTTTCATTGTGTTCTACTGAATTCATAGATCATTTGTTGGGGTTTCAAGGGAACCAAATTGTGCAGTCTCAATTGTTTAGCTTTCAACAAGAGGGAAAGACTGATCAGTTCCAACATAGATCAGTGGTTACCAAAAGTGGAGAGTACCCGGCCATTAAAGCTTTGATTGAAGAATTCCAGGATGTCTTTGCAGTTCCTACTACCTTGCCACCTGCTAGGCCTTTTGATCATAAGATAAGGTTGAAAGATGAGGCAATGGTTATTGATCAGAAACCCTATAGGTACCAAGCTGCATAGAAAGACATAATTGAGAAGATGACTAAGGAGTTGCTGGATACTGGGGTGATTCAGGGTAGTTCTAGTCCATTTGCAGCCCCAGTTGTGTTAGTGAAGAAAAAAGATGCATCGTGGCGGATGTGTATAGATTATAGGAAACTGAATGATGCTACAGTGAAGAATAAGTATCCAATTCCCTTAATAGAAGAGCTGTTAGATGAATTGGGGAAGGCTATGATTTTTTCTAAGCTGGATCTAAGGTCAGGGTACCATCAGATTAGAATGTTTCCAAATGATGTACACAAAACTGCTTTTAGGACTCATGAGGGACATTTTGAGTTCTTAGTTATGTCTTTTGGCCTAACTAATGCCCCTGCAACATTTTAGTCCCTGATGAATCATACATTCAAACAATTCTTGAGAAAATCAGTGCTAGTGTTTTTTGATGATATACTCATCTATAGTCAGTCAGTGGATCAGCATGTGTCACACTTGAGAGCGGTGCTAGATGTTTTGAGAAATAATCAGTTGTATGCTAAACTATCAAAGTGTGAATTTGGGGGTACCACTGTTGAGTATTTGGGTCACATTATCTCTAAAGATGGTGTTGCTACTGATCCAAAGAAAATAGAAGCAGTTGCAAAGTGGCCAGTTCCTACAAATGTCAAGCAACTTAGGGGATTTTTGGGTTTATCAGGCTACTACAGAAGGTTCATCAAATCCTACGGTATTTTAGCTAAACCTCTAACTTCCTTACTTAAAAATATAATTTTGTTTGGACTGAAGAAGCTACAATAGCATTTGAGAAGTTGAAAGAAGCTGTTTGTTCACCACCTGTCCTGGCATTACCAGAATTTGATAAGACCTTCGTCTTAGAAACTGATGCTTCCGCTCTAGGCATTGGTGTTGTCTTAATGCAAGACAGCCATCCTTTAGCCTTTATCGGTAAAGCTTTATCATCAAGGCAGCAGGCATGTTCAGTTTATGAGAAGGAATTATTAGCCATTATCTATGCTGTCAAACATTGGCATTATTACTTGTCTAATGGCCACTTCATCATAAAAACATACCAGAAGAGTTTGAAATACCTTATGGAGCAGAAATTGACTACCCCTCTTCAACATGCTTGGTTATCTAAACTGCTAGGGTATGATTATGAAATAGTATATAAGGAGGGAAAAGAGAATCAAGTGGCAGATGCTTTATCTAGGGTATCTGGACCTGCATTGTTTGCTATTTCATTATCCACCTTGGATACCTCATTGTTGCAAAGAATTAAGGATTCTTGGTCACAAGATCCTGTGCTTTTGGAGAAGATTGAGAAATTATCCAAAGGGGAAGTTGTTCCGGTGTATAAGTGGGGTGGGCAGTTGTTGATGAAAGGGAATAGAGTGGTCATAGGCAGTAAATCAGTGATGTAACATTGCAACAGGATATCATTCAATTGTCTCACAGTTCAGGAATGGGGGGGCATCCAGGAATTCATGCAACTACTCAAAGGATAAAGGGAATGTTCAAATGGAAAAGTTTGCACAAACAAGTCAGACAGTTCATCCGAACATGTGATATCTGTCAAAGGGTCAAAAATGAAAATGTAGCATATCCTGGTCTCTTACAACCCTTGCCTGTTCCAAAGTTAGTATTTTCTGATATATCAATGGACTTCATTGGTGGATTCCCTAAAGTGAATGGAAGGGATTCTGTGATGGTGGTAGTGGATAGATTGACTAAGTATGGTCATTTTATTCCTATAAGCCATCCTTATGCTGCGATGACAGTGGCTCAGTTGTTTATGGATCATGTTTTTAAGCTTCATGGGTGGCCCCAAACTATTGTGAGTTATAGGGACCCTATATTCTTGAGTAACTTTTGAAAGGAGTTCACTAAGATGCATGGTGTGCAATTAGCTATGTCAACTGCTTATCATCCTCAGTCTGATGGCCAAACTGAGGTTGTAAACAGGTGCATTGAGTCCTATCTAAGGGATATGACTTTGAGCACCAATACATCATGGCTCAAGTGGCTTCCCTTGGCAGAATGGTGGTACAACACTAACTTTCATTCGGCCATTAAAACAACTCCTTTTCAAGCCCTATATAGTTATCCACCCCACTATTTGTTCCCTATATACCTAAAGATTGTACTGTGGAGGCTGTTGACCAGCTGTGTTTAGAAAGGGAACAGCTTCTTAAAGAATTGAGGAAAAACTTGCTTCTTGCTTCTAATCGAATTAAACAGAAGGCAGATATGAGGAGAACTGAAAGGGAATTTGAAGTAGAGCAGTGGGTGTATTTGAAATTGCAGGATTATAGGCAAAATTCCCTAAGAAATCACAAACATCACAAGCTGAGCCCTAAATACTTTGGAGCATTTTTGGTCATTGAGAAAATGGGGAAAGTGGCATATAAGTTGGATTTACCTGACGACGCTCAATTGCATCCAGTCTTTTATGTGTCACTGTTAAAGCCAGCTCATGGTGATCATTCGGTCATCCTTCCATTACCTGTTCAACCAAGGTTTTGTTACAGTCTAGCTGCTGTGATTGATAAAAGAGTAGTAAAGAGGAACAATCGGATGAGTATGGATGTGTTGATTAAGTGGAATGACTTACCGGTTACTGAAGCATCATGGGAGAGTTTGGAAGAGATGAAGATTTGATTTCCAGAGTTTAAATTTGACTCCTGATTTTGGGGTCAAAATCTATTGAAGGGAAGGGTATTGATACGGGATTAATAAGTGAGGGGTCTGAATTGTAATAATGAATAGTTGAGGGACGAGTTATGTCTAGAATGTTGTTAGGTAGTTAATAGTTAGTTAATGGTGGTTGTACTTAAACAGAGGTTGTTAATGAAAGTAGTTAGTGTTGAGTGAGCTAATCTTCTTGTCTTCTCTCTCTAATCTCTCTCTAAACCAGTTCGTATCAGTTTATGCTAAGACAATTATAATAACATCATCACTATCAATTCGTCTCCTCTCTCTCTCATAACCGTGTTCATCAAGAACACCTAAACCCATCAGAACTGTACACCCCAAAGGGGAACTCGATCAATCTGACGAACATGACATCTACTTCATTCTCTGATGCGGTTACTGGCTAACCAGGTACACATGTTTTATTATTCATGATTGAATTTATCTAATTAGGGTTTATGTTTTACCCATGTTTAACTGATATAATCAACAAATTTCACTTTTTCTTATTACACTGATAATTGCAGTTACTGACAAATCGTTATTGTATTTTACTGATTTTAAGGCTAAAAGAATTGGATTTTGTAAAATCCGTTGTTTAATTACCATTATGTGATTTACTTACTATTTTACCCATTTGACTTGTTTTGGCTTACACCATAGGGTCTTCTTTTCATAATTCTTTATTTATCACTAAAATGTGCTTTAACATAATTTCATCTGTTTTAACCCGTTTTGGTTTACACCATAGGGTCTTATTTCTCTAAACCTTTATTTGATGTCTCGTCTTTAACAAGTTATTGTTGTTACCAAAAGGAGATTCAATACTATTTTACTCGTTTGACCCATTATGATTTATACCGTAAGGTCTCGTATTATCGCATTATCGTTTATGTCATACCCCAACTGATGGCGGAAACATCGAGGCGAGACGTAATAGATTGTTCAAAGGCGTCATGGTACGAAAGTTGAAATATAATAATCATCAAATTATTGTCTTACAATACTACGAAATAAACAAATATTTCAAGTAGGAAATGAGAAACATAAATTAAAATAAAATTTAGAGTCTAAGTCCAGAAGTCTTATGTGATTGCAATCTTGTCAACATCATTTCAAGAATTCCTTGAAAACATGTCAAATAAAGATCAACAAAAAGTTGACGAGTATACAAGTTTGATACATATAGCATAGGTGTAAAAGGTATAATCTACATGTCAAAAGGTCGCCTCTGTTGAGTGAGAACTGCCTATACCCATCCCACTCGCGTCACACTCGATGGTGAAAGGAATAGACTAGCTAGGTGGCCCCCAAGGTGGGAGTGGTAGTTAACGCATGCTTGAGACCCTTGAAGGAGGCTTCTACTAAAGAATTCCAAATAAAAGGTGTATAAAGGGGCGTTGATACTTCTGAAGTCCTTAATGAACTTTTTATAGTAATTGGCGAGCACTAGAAACCGCAAACACCCTTAGTCGTCGTGGGAGTCGGCCAAGACAAAATGACATGTACCTTATCTGTTTCAACAACGACACCATTAGGAGAGATGACATGCCCGAGGTAGTGAACTTATGAAACCCCGAAACAACATTTAGTAATTTTAGAAAATAAGTGATTCGACTCCAACAGTCGTAAAACAACCTGTAAATGTTTCAAATGTGCCTCCATAGATCTAGAATAGATTAGCATATCATAAAAAAAATACTAATATAAACATGCCAAGATATGGGCAAATATGTCTTTCATCAAACATTGAAATGTAGTTGGCGCATTAGTAAGCCCGAAAAGCATCACAACAAACTCATAGTGTCCCTCGAGTGTCTGAAATGTCATCTTATGAATATCGTCATCCTGAACACGTATTTGATGATACCCCGAACGAAGGTCAAGTTTGGAAAAAAAACATTAGCATCTTGTAACTCATCAGGAAGTTCATCAATAACCGATATCAGGTACTTATCATTAACTATAATGTCATTTAAGGCACGATATGCGACACAAAAATGCGGCAACCCATCGGACTTCTTAACAAGTAGAACCAGAGAGGAAAGGAGACTATGACCGGAATACCGGATTGAATCAACTCGTGAGACAACAGTTCTCGGACTTGCTTTTCAATCTCATTTTTTTAAAAATACGGTTGACGTTAAGGTCGCGAGCTCACTGGTTTCGAATCGGATAGCAGCGTAATGTCATGGTCTTGGAACCACTTTGGCGGTAAACCGGTGGGATTTCGAAAAATACTAGTAGAGCGGGACAACACCAATTGCACAGCTGGGCAGGAGGCTAGTTGAATGCTTCTACCGGGTCAGCAGGCGTAATTTGAAGCTAGAACTCAGTCCCACTGGCTCACAATGACTCGGTGGATTTCAAGGCTCTTTCATTAATGATCTCACCATTTTCTAATAGTTCTCGCGAGCGTGCGAGGGACTATCCTTTCTATCGCTTGCCCTTTCTTTTCACTCTCAACACAAGGCTTTCTCTATAGATCCCAGGAGACCATGAATTCAACCCATCAATCAAGAACAAAATAACAATCGAACAAGAACAAGAAGAGAGGGATAAACCCTAATGTGCAATTGTATTATAACTGAACAATTGAATCTGATTGATACAAGATACAAGATACAATATTCCAGATTACAATAACAAATGAAAATCCTAAACTATTTATAGACTTCAATGGGTGCGAGTGTAGAGTCGTGTCCTTTCACGAATAGTCACGTCTCTAGAATATGTGGATGAGAATGAAACTTGAAGAGGTGTGTCTTTACATCCACAAGTCACATCCCTTGATCCCTTGTATGCAGCCAATCACGAACAAACATATCCTCAGGGACATACCCTTTCGATTAGAGGAGAAGTTGCCAACTTCCAGATTGTCAACTTTAGTCCCCATATTTTATAACTACCTTGTAACCGCCATCTAAATAACTTTAAACTAATGCATAATCAACCCTTGCACTTCTATCAAACTTTGATCACACAATTAAGGCCAACATTCACCCCCCTAATTGTTGATCCAAGTTTGATTCTTGAACTTTGCATGCTTCTTCCTGGGCAAACTATAATCCTGGTGTATGCGTCACACACTACACCAAAACCTTTGCGGCCTCATCCATGTCTACATATGACTATCCAAACCATTATGTTCCCGCGATGATTCCATCAACAATCTTCAACCCTGCAAGTCCTTAGGAAATTCTGACACGAACACCGTCTCTTGCGATTGATCTTTGTGATGGCATCCTCTCTTCCTTCTATGTATCTTTTTCTTGGGCAATCTCTGAACCCAATATTTTAACTGTATGCGAATCCGGGATCAACTTCTTGGGAGACTTTTAAATTGGTGATTTCCATGAACGAAGGATGGCTTCCTCTGCGCGTACTGTTCACCTTTTCTGCTGCCTGGCCGCTCTTTCCTCCATTCAGACCCGTACCAACATGCTCGGTTCCGCCGACGATTTCCTGCCTTCCCTCAGATGATTCTTCCGAACGCGAAACCCTTGCCTTGATTGAAGAATTGAATCCATGATCTTGATTCTTTGAGCCTTGGCTCTGATACCAATATAGATCCCAGGAGACCATGAATTCAACCCATCAATCAAGAACAAAATAACAATCGAACAAGAACAAGAAGAGAGGGATAAACCCTAATGTGCAATTGTATTATAACTGAACAATTGAATCTGATTGATACAAGATACAAGATACAATATTCCAGATTACAATAACAAATGAAAATCCTAAACTATTTATAGACTTCAATGGGTGCGAGTGTAGAGTCGTGTCCTTTCACGAATAGTCACGTCTCTAGAATATGTGGATGAGAATGAAACTTGAAGAGGTGTGTCTTTACATCCACAAGTCACATCCCTTGATCCCTTGTATGCAGCCAATCGCGAACAAACATGTCCTCAGGGACATACCCTTTCGATTAGAGGAGAAGTTGCCAACTTCCAGATTGTCAACTTTAGTCCTCATATTTTATAACTACCTTGTAACCGCCATCTAAATAACTTTAAACTACTGCATAATCAACCCTTGCACTTCTATCAAACTTTGATCACACAATTAAGGCCAACATTCTCAGCCAGCCTATCTTAGCCTGCCCTAGACCTTGTAGTTTATAATAGGAGCTGGCTAACTTGAACCCAAGAGTGAGGTTCTTGAAATCCATTTCAATGGGGCCCAAGGTTTTCAACCATTTTACTCCAAATATGATGGAGCAAGCGGCCACATGAAGGACAAAAAAAAGTCAGTAGCAACAATATAACCTTGAATGCCAATAGTAAGACTACTAACCCGACCGGCACATGCATGCAAGTTTTTCCTGATTTGCGACTACCACCTCAAAGTTGATGTCTTTATCGACCAGTAACCCAAAATGATCAACCAAGGCTTCGTCAACGAAGTTACGAATGCTTCCACCGTCCACTAGGACGACCACCAGGGGCAGACTTAAAGCTAGCCCAAGGTGGGCGGGCACACCCCCTGGAAAAAAAAATTAGTGCTAAGTTCCGTCGAAAATCTCGTCCGCACCCCTTGAAATTTTTCGCCCGCACCGCTTGGAATTTTCCGTCCGCACCCCTTGGATTTTTTCGTCCGCACCCCTTAGGTAAAAAGTGTTATCAATTTATATTTTAAAAGTTGTTTTAGTAAACTCTTATTTTTTTAAAAAACACTACCTAAATTATATAACTTTTAGGGTAAATTACTTTTTGAGTCCCTGTGTTTTATGGGTTTTAACTAGTTGAGTCCAAAAGCAAAAAGTTTAACGACCTGAGTCCCCATAAGCCTTTTCTTTAACCATTTGAGTCCAAATTTCTAACACTGTTAGAATTTTCTGTTAGCTTTTCATTAAAAGACTAAAATGCCCCTGCATATTATTATTATTATTATTATTATTATTAATTATTAATAATACATAAATACTCACACACACTCACAAGTCACAACAGTTGATTACTCTGTCTCCTACTCCCCCCCCCCCCCCTCTCTCTCTCAGCCACACCACCATCACCACCACCAACCTAACGCCGCCACCATCACCACCACCGTCACAACAGTTGATTACTCTGTCTCCTACTCCCCCCCCCCCCTCTCTCTCTCTCAGCCACACCACCATCACCACCACCAACCTAACGCCGCCACCATCACCACCACCATCCTAACGCCGCCACCACCACCACCATAACGTCGCCGCCGCCACCCTAACGCTGCCACCAGCACCACCCTAACGGGGCCACCATCACTGTCGCACCACCACTACCCTAGGACGAGAAGAAGATGGCCAGCAGTATGATGTTTCCGGCGAGTCGAACTGATTCGAACCTAGGTTTCCGGAGGTGTGATGCTCTCCACTGTACCCCCAACCTAGGGCTCCAATTTCTGCACTTGTTATGTTCATACAGTTGGTTGCGGTTTCATATCTAGGGCACGTTATTGTTATACGAACGGTTTTGAAAGGTTTAGGTGGTGTTGTTGTTGTTTTGTTTGTAAT
Source organism: Helianthus tuberosus (assembly GCA_030545235.1). NCBI lineage: Eukaryota > Viridiplantae > Streptophyta > Magnoliopsida > Asterales > Asteraceae > Helianthus > Helianthus tuberosus. The sequence goes on along the minus strand of CM060414.1, from coordinate 158,435,989 downwards.
TTAACCTGCATTTGCAATCGGTGTGCTATTAATTTGCTGCAGGTGAGTTTTTTTTATGATTTTTTAGGTGTTAAGTGTTGTTCCGTTTGTAATTTAACCTACATTTGTGTTGTTTGTGGTTGATGATATGTGAACTGTGTTGAATTGCAATCGGTGTGCAGTTAATCTGCTGCAGGTGGCATCTGCATTAGTGTTTTTGTTATGAACATTTTAGGTGTTGTTGAATTGCAATCGGTGTGCAGTTAATCTGTTTGCCGGTAATTCTTTTTACTGGTTTTTTTAATAATCTCTCAATTTTGTAGTTGATTGATCTTATTGCGGTGGAGATGTTGGTGGTGCAGTGGAGATGGTGGTGATGCAGTGGTGGTGCGGTAGTGTTAATGGTGGTGGTAGGGGTCTAGATGAGTGTGCTGGTAGGTGTGCTAGTTGTTTATACCATGCCGGTGTTTGAAGCTGTTAATGTTAATTGGGAGATTATATATTATTTTTCTTTTTGAGTCCCTGTGTTTTATAGGGGTAATTTGGTAATTTAACAAAACTTAACAACAAAATTCTAACTGGGTTAGAAATTTGGACTCAAATGGTTAAAGAAAAGGCTTATGGGGACTCAGGTCGTTAAACTTTTTGCTTTTGGACTCAACTAGTTAAAACCCATAAAACACAGGGACTCAAAAAGTAATTTACCCTAACTTTTAATATCTAAATAAATAAACCCAAATACCCAATACCTTTAACTAGCTCATTTCTAAGTATTAGCCCAATATACAAACCCAACAAATCAACAATATTTCAAACTAAAATAAAATAAACAAGCCTAAAACCCTTACATATTCTCTCCCGCTCTCTATCATCCCTGCACGCACGCCAGCGATCAGAACATCAGCGACAACAACAGCCGCATACAACTGTAATCAGCCATCATACCACCACCGATCCAACACGAGTAAGTTTATTTGTTATTTTTGATGATTTTTGGTTGATTTTTTGGTTGATTTTTGGTGGGGTGGGACGGAACCGGTAGCCACCGGAAGTGAATTTTTGATGGTAGGAGACATGTGTGCTTCTTGTTAGTGATGATATTTTATTTTGTGATGGGTTATATATGTATATTTTGTTAGTGATGATGATGATATTTTGTCTTTTTTTTGGTGGTTTATATACGATTAGACCTAATGTTTGGTTTTTTTTTTAAATGGTGTATATGATGTTTAGATGATTTTTAGTGTGATTTACATTATGATTTCTATGGCTTGAATACTTGATACATAATGTAATATGTTTGTCAAGTCTTGTAAGGTTAATGGTTTCAACAAATATTCACGTAACTTTTACATTGGTATATCGGTTATTGAAGCTTGTTCTCGTATTACCCGTTGCAACCGTAACAGTTGAAAGATGTTTTTCAGCAATGAAGAATGTGAAGACCGACTTGCATAATCGGATTGACCATTTAAAAAAGTAGGTTAAGAACTTAAGTGATAGTTGTATATGTTATATAGAGAAAGAGTTGCTTAAGAAAGTAGGTTTAGATGATGTTTTGGATAGATTTCAAAAAATAAAAACGCGTAGGGCGACGTTTTAATTATGTTTATAACAAGGTTTGACATGTTTTGATGATTATATAAATTTAGTTTGATGTTCTTTTGTTTTACATGACCCGACCCGACTCGAACCAACCCGATACGAACCAATTTTTTTACTTATATACCTTGGGGCCTAAAATTTTTAAAAATGTTCCGCACCCCTATGAAAAAATTCCTGGGTCCGCCACTGACGACCACATTCTTATTTTATAGTTTCCCGGGTAACCTCAATGTTTGAGGTAATATGGTGTGTATGACTGACTGATCGTGAGTATTCTCTAGTGAAACTTCCTCTACATCAGGGGCGGTTCTTAGAAGGTCACTGGCAAGTTTTTCGGCCGTAGTGCTAATTTCCGCATTTCGATCGAAATTTTTTATATATACTATGTTTGGCCCGGGCTTGCCCGGGTTTTTTTAGTGCCCGTGTCTTTCAGCCCTGGCACATTCAACGGGCAAGATCCGCCACTGCTCTACATCCACCTCACCAATCATAAACAATTGAGGCTTGCTGCACTTATGTCCCTTTGTATGCACTTATGTCCCTTTGTATAACGTTCATCACAAATAATAGCAAAGGCCCTTCTCACGTCTCACGTGGGCTTTAGTGTTGGACATGTGGCATATAGGATTAGGGGCATGTAGTACCAAGGGGTGGTTAGAAGCTTGGCTGAGTAAACTCATGTTGCTAGAACTTCTTGGTGTATTATTAAAACCTTGCGATCTTGGCCCCAAAAAAAACCCTACGCTGTAAGAATTCGCCTAAGAAATCCCAATATAACGTCATCACTAACACAACGGCCACATATAAGCTACATTTGGAAGAAAGATAAAGAAAAGATCTTCAAACGACGATCTTTCATGGCAACAAAGAAAACGTCGTACATAAGTAACATGCGTATAAGCAAAGAAAGACCTGAACCTCAGTCGGAAAATAATTCGTCGGAAAAGACAACATTCAGGAGAGAGAGTGAAGTGTCAAAAGCACAAACGTGTATGACATTCCAAGCAAACACAACTATATGTGATAATTGGACACAGGGACCACAAAAGCCAAAACCATCAAATATGAAGGGTTTACATAAAACACACAATAGCTACAAGGACCAGACACAGCAAACACAAAATAGGAAGGATCAAAGGTGGATTTAATATGGACTTTGGTTTTTAGTACATTGAATAATAAGGGTGAGAGGAGTCCCCTCTCTTACGCACGACCAATCAGCACGCGCCACGTCAACTCCCCTCTTAACTCCCTTCACACCCTCAATTTGATGGCGGCACTCCTCTCTTAGGGGACTTGTTTTTTATTTTTTTAATTAAGAAAATATAAAAAGTAAAACATAATTTCATAAAATAAAAAACTACATTTCATTTAATAAAATAAAAATTACATCGCAATACTACATAAAAATTTTAGAAATTGCACGGCCACCCGTACTTGTTAGCGATCTCGCGCTTTCGGTTGCCCAACGGTAAAATGGGTTTGGTTGTGCGGTGAACATACACCGATCCCCCTCCCTGCTTACCCTCCCCGAATTGATGGCGACGGTGTTCCCGCTCGGGGACTTCACTCCCCGCTCCCCTCCCTGAGAAGTGCCCCTCTCACCCTAATAATTTTTTGAAGTGCATGATGAAGCATGATTTTTAAAAATATATATATGTTATATTGTCATCCAACCAAAAACCATTAATATTTTTAAAGCACCAATCTGACTCACATTGTCATCGTCGTCTTCGTCTCTTTCTCCGTTACAACACCGACCCTAATCAATCAATCGTCACACTATCAAAATACAAAGATATCAATAACTAAGTGCATGTTTGGGATTCCTTTTAAAAAGGACTTTTGGAGTCTTTTTGACTTATTAACTTCTAAGACTAAAGGGTATGGAGAGGATGGGCTTGGAGGGGATGAGCCTCCACGTAGGCGCCACGTAGGCGGCTCGTGGGGGATGAGCCTCCATCATATTTGAGGGGGATGGAGGCTCGTGGGGGATGGGGCCCCACCTCATTATTTTATAATTTTCTAAGTTTTAATTTATTAACTTAATAAAAACTTTATAAAAATTAAAAAATACAACATAAAACAACATAAATAATTTCATTTCATAACATAAAAAAAAATTACATTTCCTAAAAAAAAAATTTACCGAAAAATAAAAATAAAAAATTACATTTCCTAAAAAATAAAAAAAACAACCTACGACGATCATTTTTTCATCACTTCTTCCTTCATCCTCCGATAAACCACTCGTTCCTCCTCCGGAACCGAGTCGAGATCCAACCTCATAATCCTAAAATCCTCCGCTCGAGCTTGGTCGGCCGACACGGTTGCGATTGGAGTTGTTCAAACGAGTTGCGTTGCATCATTTGTTGTAGCGCTTGGTATTGTTGGAGTTGTTGAACTTGAGACATTTGTGAGAATGCGTTGGGTGTTTGTTGGAAACCCGAAAAAGGAAATTGCGGAGCCCCCCACGACCATACTCGGAGTGTAAGCGGGGGTCGAAAAAAAGTTAGGTTGGTTCGGGTTGGGGTTGTTGGGGTTGTTTGGGTTGAAAGGATGCATGATTTAGAGAAAAAGGTATAAAAAATATGGAGTGTTTTTTATAAAAAAATGAAGAGAATTGGAGAAGAATGGGAGTAGAAAGGATAGAAATGTATAAAAATGGATGAGATAGATGGTATTTAAATTGAAAAATGATTTTTTTTTTTTAAAAGTGCCGTTTGCAAACGGCTATATTTGTGAAGTGGGGCCACATCTCATTCGGCTGGGGTGAACCGATTGGGCCGAGCCGACCCTAAGGGGGGCGGTGTGGGGGACCGGCGCCGGTCCTAGCCAGCCCCCATACCCTTTAGTCTAAAAAGTTAGAAGGAATACCAAACACTTTTTTGGAAAAGTCCTTTTATGCCTTTGAAAAAGTCCTTTTATGCCTTAAAACCCTTAAAAGAAAGGAGAAGTTGAGAAGTTAGAAATTTTTTTTTTTTTTTGAAGGGTGACTTTCAATATGTACCTGACCATTGGTCACCGGGTTCCCGTCACTTCTTAACTTCTCACTTTTGAGAAGGACTTTAAGGAATCCCAAACACCCCCTAACCATAACAAACAGTCAACAATCGTCTGGTATATGCCCCCTATTTCTTCCACATTTCAATTGCTAGATCCCCCAAATCTTCATTCATTAATCGCACCTTATGTGTCTCTAAACATCATATTTTCGCAACAATGAACAAGAACCAAAGAGGTTTGATTTACTTACAAACTCTGAGTTGACTCAAGTCAAAATGAAGAGGTCAATTCATCCGATATTCACCCTTTTGTTTCTGGGTATATTCGCCGTCACTCTCTGCTTCCGAATCATGTTTTCCGGCATCGGCGCCGCCGGTTTTCAACACCCGGTTCACCGGAACAACCCACCGGTGTTCAACGAAACGTTATTACAGTTTGCAGCAGTTGATTTGGGTGAAAATTCGTTCAGGCAAAACGTCGAACAGTTGGTGGGTGGTGATTTCAGAGGGTTAACTAGCGGTCGCCAGCGCTCGTTCTTGTGGGCAGGACGATACCGTATTGATCTCCGAGCTAATTCACCGGAGTTTCACCGGATTTGGTTAGATTTCCGGCGGTATTTGCAGACATGGTGGCGAAACCACCGGTTTGAGCCTGATGTAATGGCGGATTTGGTAAATATTGTAAAGATTTTGAAAACAGGTGTAAATGGAAGCGATTCGGGTTCGAATTCGAAGTTTAAGACATGTGCTGTGGTGGGTAATAGTGGGATTTTGTTAAAATCTGATCTTGGTAGTGTGATTGATGATCATGAGTTTGTGATCAGATTAAACAACGCGAGAACAAGCGGGTACGAACGCAATGTGGGTTCGAAAACGAGCCTTTCGTTCGTGAACAGCAACATTCTGCACACGTGTGCGCGACGAGAGAGATGTTTTTGTCACCCGTATGGCGAAAAAGTGCCTATAATGATGTACATGTGTCAAATGATGCATTTTCTTGATTACGTTGTGTGCGGTGAATCACACAAGGCGCGGTTGTTGGTCACTGACCCGCGGCTTGACATCTTGTGTGCGCGGATTGTGAAGTATTATTCGGTTTCGAGGTTTATGAAGGAGACTGGGAAGCCGTTGGAAGCGTGGGCGGGTTCACACGACGGTTCTAGTTTTCATTATTCTTCGGGTATGCAAGCGGTTATGCTTGCAGTGGGGATTTGTGAAAAAGTTAGTATTTTCGGGTTTGGGAAGTCGGATTCGGCTAAGCATCATTACCATACGAATCAAAAAGTCGAGCTTCATTTGCACGATTATGAAGCGGAATATGATTTGTATCGTGATCTTGTGGAGTCGCCTGAGGCTATACCGTTTATCTCGGATAAGTTCAAGTTCCCTCGTGTTGTTATGCATAGATGACACGGTTTATTGTTTATATACATGTTGGTGATAGTTAGAGAATGGTAAAGGAATTTAGAATGTTGGAATATTGAGTTTGAAGAAACTCATGTTTCTTGTTGAAGACATTTGTTTAGGGATTATGTTTTAAGTGTTCTTGATCTGGCCACTAGTGTGCTAATAAATGATCATATTGGATGGAAAAACTAAGCTCTTATTTATCTTTTGAGAATTTGAGTACATCCATTTTATATTCTCTTCTTGAGATTCATCAAGATAAACAAAATAAACAAGAAACATTGGATCTCATTAACCAGAATAATATATTTATTTTTCTTTTTTGTATATATTTATACATTGCTGTCTTTGTTACACACGTTTTTAACCAGAATAATATATTTATTTTTCTTCGTGTATCATCATAATGTCTTGGAACTAGTTGGTGCCCCGCCCGCGTTGCGGGGCGATAACCGAATAATGAGCGAGTGTTAATCAGCTCATTGACACGAAAAACAATTAAATCGAGTCAAACAATTAAAACAAAACACTTTTATAGTTTTGATAAAAAAAACTAAAACAATGGCAATATTGTAATTTTTAACTGAAAGAAAGTTGTATTTTTTGACTGGGGTAAAATCGTAATTTGACAAAAGGTAAAGTAATGGCAGTACTGTAAATTTGAACCTGGGGCAAAATTGTAAATTTTCACAGGGGCAAATTCGTAATTTTTAACTTGGGGGTAACAACGTAATATAAATTTGAACTAAGGGCACAATCATAATTTTAAGCTTGAGGCAAAAGCACAATTTTATTTTGAACCGAGGGAAAAATCATATTTTTGAGCTGGGGGCAAAAACATAATTTTATTTTGAACTGGGGAAAAACGTAATTTTGAATTGAGAGCGAAATCACAATTTTTAAACGGGGAAAAATCACAATTTTTAAACGGGGAAAAATCACATTTTTTAACAGAGGGCAAAATCGTAATTTTTAAGTGGAGGCAAAAACAAAATTTTATTTTGAACTGGGGGCGAAAAGGTAATTATGAGCTGAGGGCAAAACCAAAATTTTATTTTGAATGGAGGGAAAAATCGTAATTTTGAGCTGGGGACAAAAGCGTAATTTTATTTTGAGCTGGGTGCAAAACCGTAATTTTAGAGAGGGATAAAAACGTGATTTTAGAATGGATATAAAATAATAAACTGGTTGGTCCAATGGGAGAGTGCCAGGCAAAGTCGTAATTTTGAATGGAGGGCAAGATCGTAATTTTGAGATGGGAACAAAAAGCGTAATTTTATTTTGAGATGGGGGCAAAAACGTAATGTTATTTTGAGCTAGGGGTAAAAACGTAATTTTAAAATGAATATAAAACAATAAACGTGTTGGTCCAATGGGGGAGTGCCAGGCAGCTGCCTGGCACTATTCCCCCATTTGGTTTTTGTATATGTAGGGAATGTACGAACGTGGTCCATTTATTTCTCTTTTTTATACTTTTTTTTTTAAATCAAGTTTGTACATTTCCTACACATACAAAAACCAAATGGGGGAATAGTGTCAGGCAGCTGTCTGGCACTCCCCCATTTGACCAACACGTTTATTGTTTTATATCCATTTTAAAAATAAGTTTTTGTCTCCAGTTTAAAATAAAATTACGTTTTTTGTCCCCATCTCAAAATTACGATCTTGCCCTCAATTCAAAATTACGACTTTGCCTAGCACTCTCCCATTGGACCAACCAGTTTATTATTTTATATCCATTCTAAAATCACGTTTTTGTCACTCTTTAAAATTACGGTTTTGCCCCCAGCTCAAAATAAAATTACGCTTTTGTCCTCAGCTCAAAATTACGATTTTTCCCTCCATTCAAAATAAAATTGTGGTTTTGCCCTCAGCTCAGAATTACCTTTTCGCCCTCAGTTCAAAATAAAATTTTGTTTTTGCCCCCACTTAAAAATTACGATTTTGCCCACTGTTCAAAAATGTGATTTTTCCCCGTTTAAAAATTGTGATTTCGCCCTCAATTCAAAATTACGTTTTTCCCCAGTTCAAAATAAAATTATGTTTTTGCCCCCAACTCAAAATTACGATTTTGCCCACGGTTCAAAATAAAATTGTGCTTTTGCCTCAAGCTTAAAATTATGATCGTGCCCTTAGTTCAAATTTATATTACGTTGTTACCCCAAGTTAAAAATTACGAATTTGCCCTGTGAAAATTTACAATTTTGCCCCAGGTTCAAATTTAGAGTACTGCCATTACTTTAGCTTTTGTCAAATTACGATTTTACCCCAGTAAAAAATACAACTTTCCCTCAGTTAAAAATTACAATATTGCCATTGTTTTAGTTTTTTTTATCAAAACTATAAAAGTGTTTTGTTTTAATTGGCTGCCTCGATTTAATTGTTTTTCGTGTCAATGAGCTGACTAACACTCGCTCATTATTCGGCCATCGCCCTGCAACGCGGGTGGGGCATAAACTAGTTTCATACATTTCTCATGATATTTCAACATAAAGTGGATACACAAAATTATACATGTAGTTCATGAGTGTGGAGATAAAATGTAACGCACCTCGCATCACCAATATTGTTTGTTTTGCCTTCGATGGGTTGTTCATCCAGTGGTTACCCTGGTGGAGATTTCCCAGGAGGTCACTCATCCTAGTACTACTCCCACCTGAACACGCTTAATTGTAGAGTTATCCTCTCATCTACTAGCATTAAGCCCAAAACGCGTTGTTGATTTAAGAGGCGGGGAATGTCTTATGAACCAAGAATCTCTCCAGGTCACAGCCGATGTGGGATTTGTCTAGGGTCTCACAATGGTCCATGTTAATCTTTCGGTAGTCGGTATCGTTATCGTTACAATCACCCCCCTAGGGACTCATCGTCCTCAATGAGGTTTGCCCCACCATCCCGAACGGCAAATGAGTGGCTCTGATACCATTTGTAACACCCGGCCCCTCACACCACCAATTTTGTCTACTTTGCCCTCGATGGGTTGCCCATCCAGAAACTCACGGATTTGTTTTTGGTTTCCCTGGTGGAGACTTCCCAGGAGGTCACCCATCCTAGTATTACTCCCACCTGAGCACCCTTAATTGTGGAGTTCTAAGTTCTCCTCTCATCCACTAGCATTAAGCTTAAAACGCGTTGGTGATTTAAGAGGCGGAGAATGTCTTATGAACCAAGAATCTCTCTTGGCCACAGCCGATGTGGGATTTGCCTAGGGTGTCACAATGATCCATGTTAATCTTTCGGTAGTCGGTATCAGTATTGTTACAATGAGTGGATGAGATTATAACGATACCGATACCACTACCGAGAGATTAATATGGACCATTGTGACACCCTAGGCAAATCCCACATCAGTCATGGTAAGGAGAAATCCCTGGTTCATAAGCAATCCAATGCCTCTTATATCACCAACGCGTTTTGGGCTTAGTTGGCTGTGGAGCACATGAAAACTCCAATCTGTGAGTTCCTGGATGGGCAACCCATCTGGGGAAAAGCGGATATTGGTGGTGTGAGGGGCCGGATGTTACATAAAATCTTGTCAAACCACTGTTTGGGTATACCCAAAAACTGATTATCCTTGTGATTTTTCAGGATTGGATCAAGTGGGTTGTAAATGAGTGAAGCTCGATTACGCTCGAGCTCATTTAACTTAGAGCTTGAGCTCAACTCATTTCAAGATCTATTAAGGCTAGGTCGGCTCGGGTATTTATTATCTGTTTATTTATCTTTTGAGTAGTATTTGACATGTAGCGTAGAGTTACAGTCGTAAGTCATTTGAATCACAAACACGAAGTAAATAAACAAGTCAAATTGAACAAGTTAGATTGAGTGGGAGTGTTCGTTTTCGTGTTTGTTTCTACACTCATTCGATTTGGAACAAGTATTATGTTCTCTCTTGGCCAATAGATCTTGAACAAGAATTAGGCTCTTGATGAACATGAGTTGTGGTGTAACATACGAAACTTTTATAACCCTAATGTAATAAATATCAATTATTTATGTAGGTTCTAGTGAATTCAATACATTCTATGTTCGACTCAACGATTATCGTTTAAACGGTACATCTTATTTAATAGAGATTATTTAACAGTATTGTATATCGTTTTTATAAAATAACTGATTCAGTAAATACTAGAAATTAATTATAACAAATGTTTCTTATACTTAGAATTAAACCCCCAAAAAAACCTAAAAAAATCTAAAAAAAATCTAAATTTTTTTTTTAATATTTTTTATGTTCAAATCGCTACTTTTAGTGGCCAAAAAAAAAAAATTTTTTGGCTTCGAAAAGTAGCGATTTTTATATAAAAAATATTAAAAAAAATTTTGTGTGATTTTTAGGCATTTTTTGTTGTGTTCACATTGGTTCTCGCGGTTCTCACAATAAGAGGTGGTTCTCGCATGATCTTCTCCCTATATATATATTGCATATATGTTTGTTTAATATATGAGTGGTGTGAATATGTAACAGAATGTGTGTTTACTAGTGTGTATGAAATCTATATATGCATGTGCATGCATGTATGTCTGCTTATATATGGTGTTTGAATTAAGTTTATGTGTGTGTGAGAGTTTAGTTGGCATGTGCTTGAGGAGTGTATATATTATATGGGTATGTAGTTCGCATAACATTTTGTAGTACGTATGTACATAATTTTGAGTAAAACAACACATATGTATATATTATATGGCTTTTATACAAAATACAAATTGACTAAAAATTCAGTTATTTAAAATCGTAAAATTATTGAGTAAGTGTCATTCTCTAAAATGAACTATGGAAATCTTAATTTACATAATAAGTGTTATAAGTATTAAACCGTATGTGTACTTTTATAAATTATTACTAGTAAGTTTGGTTCGCAGTCGCCGGGAAGTTCATAATTAAACAACTCATTTAGCATAAATGCATTATTAAAACTGATTTAGAGTTAAATGCGGGATTTAGGCTTGTGTAATCTTAGAGATTGAGGACGGTCAATTTGTGGATTTCGCTTTGCTGTTTGCTAAATCAAGGTACGGATTCTTTGGTCTTCTCATCAGAGTATTTTTTTATCATATCCGTTACTTTGCAGTACGGATTTTGTCTATTTCCGTTAGTTGTTTCATTTCACATTTATTATTTGATAAGTTCATAGTAGCATGCAATAGACTTTAGCAATTGTAATCATTGTTGCATGTTCTCGTTAGCATTATGTTCAGTTGCCTGCTGAAGAAACACGGAACTAATTGAGGGACTAATCAGTTTGGTTTATGTTCCTACCATAATGGTTAATCTTCTAATGGCTTTCTGAGCTTCGTAATGATCGTCTAAGTCCTGCAAAACAGAACACCGTTACTCGTTAAGAGGGGAATGTGGGGGTTTCCCTCTTAACCAGGCTCCGGCGTGAGAATAAGCGACTACTTTGGGGAGATAATTAAGTATTAAGAGTGAGAGCAGAGGGAATGGAATGTTTAACCTGTGAAGTGAGGTCTCTATTTATAGCCGGAGAGGTGTAAGAGAGTGTGGGCTGATGGGCCTTGGGCCGGAAGGCGACAACATGGAGGATATGCTCCTTGTCTCGCTGGTGTCGACCGTTAGTGGCTTCTAGGAGCTTTCTGGAGCTGGCGCAATGTGATTGGAGCCACGTGTCATTGTTGTCGGCCTGACCGCCCCTCTGCCATCAGCAGGTAAGTGGAGATCGTGGGGCAGGTGTCTCTGCCTGGTGATTGGTGCCATGTAGGCGTCCTTAAGTACTTTTTGTCTCCTGCATGTCATACGATCGTGGAGCACGATTGAGCAGGGCCGGAAGGATGTTGATTGGCTCTTTTCTACAGCCACTTGTACCTTGTGTACTATCTGGAACAGCCTTGCGCTGCTTCCCTGCGCGATTCTTGTTGGGCACGTAACTAACTCGCTCGGTGGTTTGGATGATTGAGTGCTCTACCAGTATGCTAAGTGTTGTTATTGGAACTTCTTATCGTCAAGGCCTCGCGCCGAGTAAAACAGAGTGTGTTGTAGCCCGCGCGAGGTTGACAGCAAGAAATTTGTTGAATAAGGAGTATGGTCCCGCGCGACCTTGCAGGAAGATTGCGCAGCTTTGTGGGACCATACCCCTTCAAGTCCCCCAGTTCAGTGCTGCACCATGCGCGAGGCAAGTGGTTGGAGCTCTGGACTTAGAAAAAATAAAAGTTGTAAAAAATGCTTCTTTGACGTTGGTAGATGGGGCGCGTGTAAACTCTTATTGGTTACTACGGCGCGACTACCAGGTTTGGTTCCATATGGGTCACTGCATTTGGGTGTAAGCGCGCGAGGTTGTTAAGTCATTGTTAATACTGCGCGACCCTGGTAGCTTCTGCACCAAGTCTATAGTAATTTTTTGCGGGAAAACCTTTGAAATTTGAATTCTGACAAGTTGGTGAGAAACGTCATTGACGGTGACGTTTGAGTTGACCACTTACACGGCTGTCATCAAGTTGTCTCTGACGGTTGGTCATCCCGTCAGGAGAGTGAGCTCCACGCGCGCGTGATAATCGTCACTCCGGGATTCTCGCCTTACGTGTCATCCTCTGATTGGTCACGTGCGCGGCGATCCCGACACGTTTACCCATCGCATTAAATGCGATGGGTATATATATCCGAAGAGATGTGGGAAGTCATCACTTTCTCTTCTACTATTGTTGTATTTCTCTCTATTCATCTCCTTTATATCTTCAAATCTTCAAGTTTCGTAGCAGATCTTCGGATCTTTCTTCATATTTTCAAGTTCTTCCAGAAAACTTGAAGCTTATTCACTATGGCTGAAGAACATCAAGAGGATATCCCTGTTGAAGAAGGCCCTGTTCCCGTTCTCCGGTGGGACTTAGGACTTTTTGAACAGATCGTACGTGGTTTCCGGTTCCCATCGGAATGGGATGCCAAGTACCCCGGTCAGAATCAGACGGCCGCCGACGCACAACCGGGTTATATCACGTTGTATGAAGATTTCTTCCATCAAGGCAACTTCCGGTTGCCAGCAACGAACTTCATGGCACATATCCTGCAGTTCTATGGATTCCATATCTCCCAGTTGAGTCCTCCTGGGATGGTTAGGGTTCGACACTTCGAATTCCTTTGTCGATCTCATGATATAGAGCTAACTGTGGAAAGATTTAGGGTCTTTTATCAGTTGATCCGGAACATGGGTTTCTTCTCGTTTGCCAGTCGGGGAGCTGCAAAGAAGATACTTCTTAACCCTCCCAAGAGTTTCCATGACTGGAAACCAAAATTCTTTTATATTCGCGAGGAGGTGATCCCGATCGCTATGACATTTCGCGCCTGGTCGGAGCCGATTGTGAGGGAAGATTTGGTGATCCCCAAGGCTGAGGCTTGGTATAGGAAGCTTACTGCCACCCCAAACCGAGTGTTCGGTGAGAATGTCATGGTGGCGGCGCGGATGAGTGATCAATGGCTGCCTGACAGCAAGGAAGTTCCCATTCAGATGATCGACTATAGAGGTTAGTAATTCTCTTAGTTTTGTTCATTCCCTGTTTCATACTTGTGTTTATTTTTATAATTTGTTGTGTAGAGGCGCATCTGTATCAAGTTGCCTTCCCCACCTTTGGTGGTTCCATGGGCGTGTGCCCGCTCCAGGCTGGAGAAGAATACTGGTATGACCAGATTAAGGGTAACTTCAAGTACCCAGTTGCCGATGCCTTCGCCGCTCCGCCTACTGCGACTGAAGGTGCGCACATACCTAAACCTCGTCCTTTGCACTCTGTGACTTCTGCTGGGAAAGAGATTGTCTATCTTTCCAGCGAGGAGTCTGTAGGGTCTTCGAATGGGGAGCTAAGTTCGTGGTCTAACGTCTTTGCAGGTGTGTTGCGCGACTTGGGGATTGACCCTGAAGACAAGAAGAAAAAACCCGTGAGGAAGAAGAAGGTTATCACCCTGGATCCTGAGGTGACCAGCAAAGGAGCTGGGAGTAGTCGCGCAACCGCTAGCGCTGTTGACAAAGGTACTCTCCGCCTTCGTCAAAGTAACTTGGAGGATTACGTTATTATCAGTGATTCGTTTGAAGGTTTGTAGCGTATAGGCGAGAAGAAGACTGGAGGAGCTGGTTCGAAGAGCTCCGGTAGCGTGGGTTCTCGCAACCCGGATGCTGGTGCTACTCCCTCCTCTGTTGCACATGAGGAAGAGGAAGAACAAGAAGAAGAGGAGGAGGCTGCTGAAAAGTTGATCAGCAGAAAAAGAAATAGAAGCGAGACCACAGCTGGTGTGGTTGCTGCGCCGAAAGCTGATGCGGTTCCCTTGATCGGGAAAACGAGCAACTTGCGCTCCCTTTATCGGTTTTCTCCTGGTTAGTTTTCCTTAGCTTCTCATTCTTTGTTTCCTCTTTTTGACACCTTTTTTTTACAGAGGCCAAGAAGAAAACGCCCGAAAAGAAAGGTGTTGTGTTGACGGAGCCTTCGGAGCCGGAGCCCAAGAGGCCTAAGATTACCATTAAACCTTCAAAGACTGCTAGAGTGGAGTCTGAGAAGGGAAAACAGGCTGCTGTGGGGGATAAGGAGAAAGTGGCTGCAGAGAAGAAGAAGGCTGAGGAAAGGAAAGCCGAGGAAGACAAGAAGAAGAAGGTTGCTGAGGAGCGCAAGAAGAAAGCTGAGGAGGAAAAGAAGAAACGGGCTGAACAGGAGAGAGAGAAACAGGCTGCTGAAAAGCCTATTGCTGATGTTGAGAAGGAGAAGGAAAAGAAAAAGGCTCCTGAAGATCCTATTGATGATGCTCTAAAGTATACCGATGCTGCTTCTATCACTGCTCATGAAGAGACGAGGAAGGGACCTGGGGTGGATAAGCCTACCCATCCTGCGCAGCCTGATGCCTCACATCGCTTCAAGGGAACTACTGGAGGAGCAGGTCCATACGTTTCTGGTGGTGTGAGCTCTGGTGGCGCTGGGGATTACAACCCACAAGTTATCAGGGCAAAGGATATTGTTGGTGACATCTATTATAAAACTTATACTGAAGAGGAGCGTGGTAATGCCCCCCACCAAGCTCCCTGGGGTTTGAAGCAGAAAGACACCTTTCAAGAGTTCGGCCCTTGCCGCGATTGGTTCTTAAATTCCTTTCCTCCTGGTGAGGTTAATCGGCAGAAGGCGAAGACTCATGAAGGGCTATATCGCACTTATGTGATCGGGGAGGCCAATACTCGCTCTGCTAACCATCAAATCGTTCGTGAGTGGCGGACAATGGTTAGGGAGCGGTCGGATTGGGAGAACTACCGCGAGCGACTTGTCAGGCAAGTTAAGGAGTTTGAGAAGGCTAATGCCAAGTTTGAGGAAGAGAAGGCAAAGTTTGAGGCTGACAAGAAAGCGGAGGAATGGGGGCGCGAGGGCCTGAAAAACAAACTTCAGGCTGCCGAGGATCTGTTGGCGAAAGAAAAGGCTGAATGGAAGAAGATCTGCGAGAAAGATAACCAGCGCGCTTATGCTGCTCGTACTAAAATTACTGAGCTCGAAGGCAAGGTTGCTGAGTTGACAACGCAAGTCGAGGATGCGCAGACTGTGCGTGCTGCTAAGGAGCAAGTTGAGGTTCGAGAGACTTCTCTTTTCAATTTATGCTTTTGTTAGCAGAGTTAAGTGAGCCTTTTATCCCTTGCAGGTTGAGCTAGCTGAAGTGAAGGTGCAGCTGTCAAGTAGGGACAGGGATTTGAGTGCCAATGATGTCGAGATCGCTGAACTGAAACGCCGCCTGGACGAGCAGGTTGACAAATGCGAATCCTTGGAAATCGATCTTGAGGCAGAGAAAGTTAAGGCCGCAACTGCTGAGGAGGCCAAGCAACGAGCTGAAGAAGCGCGTGATGTTAGTATCGCGGCCCTCAATGTAGCGCAGACTAACTATTCTGAGGCTCAGGGCATCGTTGATACTCTTGTCTCTGAGGCCGAGTGGATGCGCGGCCGCGGAGTAGCGCTGGTATGCTATTCTTTTCCCTTCAAAGTTTTATTTGCTAAGAGTTGTTTTTAATACAGTCTTCGCTGTAGGTTGCCAACTCTGTCCTTAACGCTGGAGAACTGGATAGCGCTGTTGCTGCTCTGACAGATGCCGCGCGCGCAGTTGGTCATCGTGGAGGGTATCTGGAATGTGCGCAGCACGTTGAAGAGGTATTCGGACAGGAGTTTGACTCTAGTCATTGCTCAGTGACTGACCAGGCTAGCGCCAAGTTGACACGTGCTGAAAATGCTTATGATCACTTATCACTACCCGTGATGGACTTGGTTGCTGAAGCGCTGAAGCATGATGATTGGTGTCATCGGTTAAAGGCCATCCTTGATCCACCAGAAACGGTTGAATTATCAGATGAAGAGGAGATTGCTGGCGATGAAGGCGATGGTGAAGGCGACAAGCACGACGATGATGATGGCGATGGGTTCGAATAGATAGTGTTTTCAGGCTTTGTGCCTTGTAATTTTTCTTGGAGTTTTGAATGTAAACCTTTGCGTGGTCGCGCTTGTTTTAGACTGAATGAATGCTGTTTGTTTTCTACATAACTCTTGCGCGGTTGCGCTTATTAAATATAATGCTTGCTTATTCTTTCCCGTTACAATTATTGCACTGTTGTTAGAAACTTTGGTTAAGTTAGCGCGAATAAAGGTAAGTGTGGCTCTTGTGTGAGTGTAACTACCCGGTCTCTCGCTATGTTCGCGGAGGACCTTGACTCAAGATCCTTGTAATTTACTGAAGTGTTTTCGTGCTAATCAAAAGTTTAACATGCATTTGTAACTCAAGAAGCAATATGATAAAAGAAAACATGTCGTATGCTTTCATTAATTGGGAAACAGGCGCATAGGCCAATCATACATTGCAGATAAGTAACATAGGGGCGTTTAGCCAATATAGGAAATTTAAATGGCGCGTGGCCAGCATGAACTAAATGGCTCATGGCCTAGAACAATTACATATAGCACTTGCGCAGTTGTTGCGCATTCCATGTGCGGGGGATGATGTGTCCATCGAGGGTGCGCAATTTGTATGCCCCTTTTCCTAGCACTTCGTGGACCAAGTATGGGCCTTCCCATTTGGGTGCTAGTTTTCCTGGGCGTTCAGCGTTTGATGCTTCGTTGTCTCAGAAGACGTACTCTCCTGGAGTGAAGGTACAAATGCGGACTCGCGCATTGTAGTACCTTTCCAGTTGTGTCTTGTATTTTGCTTCCTTAATACGCGCAATCTCGCGTCTTTCTTCCAGGAGATCTAAATCGAGACGGCGCTCTGCTTCATTATCAACCGTGTTGACTGCTGTCAAGCGCGGTGAGGGGAGTCCAACTTCTGCCGGGATAACTGCTTCCGAGCCGTATACTAGGCTGAAAGGAGTTTCGTCGGTGCTTGTCTTCGGCATGGTGCGATGAGCCCACAGGATGCTTGGGAGCTCATCTACCCAGCCTCTTCTCTTTGTGCCCACTCGGGCTTTTATCCCCTCGACGATGCTTTTGTTCACGCTTTCCAATTGACCGTTTCCTTGAGGGTGTGCAACGGAGGAGAAGGTATGCTCGATTTTCATCTCCATCATCCAATTTTGAAGGTCTTTATAAGCAAAATTGGTACCGTTGTCTATGACGATCTTGAGTGGGAGACCAAACCTGCAAATGATGTGCTCCCAAATAAACTTGCGCACCACCATTGCAGTGGTTGAGGCGAGGGCTTTGGCCTCCACCCATTTAGTGAAATAATCAACGGCCACGATTATGAACTTGACGGCGCCGGGGGCGTCTGGGAAGGGTCCCACCATGTCAATTCCCCACTGTTGAAAAGGCCAAGCAGTGGATACGGGAATAAGATCATTCTTTGGGCGCAGGGTTTTTGGAGAGTGCCGCTGACAGGAGTCGCATTTGCGCAGCTCCTTCAGGGCGTCGACATGCATCCCTGGCTAATAATATCCAGCGTTCATAATTTTCGCGACAACCATGCGCGGTCCTGCATGGATGCCACAGATTCCTTCGTGAATCTCTCTGATCAAGTAATTGGCATCCTGGGGGTCCACGCAGCGCAATAAGGGCCCCAAGAAGTACTTTCGGTATAGGATACCACCGTTCATCTCGTAATGCAAGGCCTTGTTTTCAATCTTCCTTGCCTCTGCTTTGCTCTCCGGGAGTACCCCTTCTTGCAGATACTGAATTATAGGGGTCATCCAAGATGGCTGCCCTACTTCGATCACATTTACCTGGCGCAGGAGGACTGATGGATTTTTAAGTACTTCAATCCTTACATCTATGGCAAGATGTTGGAATGAAGTTGAAGCGAGCTTGCTCAAGGCGTCAGCTGGTTTGTTTTCGGAACGGTTGATGTGTACTACCTTGTATGACTTGAATTTCTGAAGCAGCTCTTTCGCCTGATCCAAATATAAGGTCATAACTTCGCCCTTTGCATCATAGATTCCGTTGATTTGACTGGCGATCAAAAGTGAATCAACATGTGCTTGAAGATTCTTAGCTCCCATTTTTATGGCGAGGCGTAAGCCTGCCAGAAATGCCTCGTACTCCGCCTCGTTGTTGGTATTCTTAAATCCAACTTGATGGCGTACGTAAATTCATGTGTTTCAGGGCTCACGAGGCGCAATCCAGCTCCTGCGCCGTCTTCGTTTGAGGCCCCATCGGTGTACAACAACCACAACTCATCAGATGTATTTTTCACGAGAGTTTCAACAATCTCGCAATCCTTGATTTTTTCTGCTGGGACTTCTGTGATAAAGTCGGCAAGGACCTGGCCCTTGATGGCTGGGCGTGGCCTATACAAAATGTTGTGGCCCCCCAGCTCGATTGCCCACTTTTCTAGTCGCCCAGATGTTTCTGGCTTTTGCAATATCGTTCCGATGTGAAAGTTGGTAAGTACTGTGATTACGTGCCCCGTAAAGTATCTGCGCAACCTTCTAGAAGCATGGAGTAATGCAAGTACCAACTTCTCCATTGTTGAATATCTCGTTTCTGGGTCAGTGAGTACCCTGCTGACGTAATAAATTGGAGTTTGGACTCCATTTCTCTCCACCAGTAATACCGACCCTACTGCCTTATCCGAAGAAGATAAGTACAGTACGAGTGGCTCTTTTTCAAACGGTGCAGTCAGGGTAGGGAGTTCGATCAAACACTCCTTCATTTGCTGAAAAGCTTTCTCTGCTTCAGGGGTCCACCTGAACTCTTGTTTCTTTACACAGTTGCGCAGAGTGCTGATAAAAGGGTACGACTTTGCGGCGTGATTTGACAAAAAACAGTTAAGCGCGGCTAGGCGGCCGGCTAACCTTTGCATCTCTTTGATTGTTCGTGGTGATGGCATTCGCTCTATTGCCTGGACCTTTTCTGGATTCACTTTAAAGCCTCCATTTGTGACTATGAATCCTAAGAACTTCCCTTCTTCCATGCTAAAAGAACACTTGGCTGGATTCAACTTCATATTCACGCTGCGCAATGAGTTGAATGTTTTTTCAATGTCCTTCAACATTTGGTCCTCTTCGGGACTTTTGATCACCAGATCATCGATGTAAACCTCGATATGCTTCCCGATATCTCCAGCGAAGGTCTTATCCATCAGGCGTTGATACGTTGCGCCAACATTTTTTAAGCCAAAAGGCATCTTTGTGTAGCAGAAGATCCCCAGATCGGTTCGAAAAGCTGTCTTGTCTTCGTCTTCTAGCTTCATTTGAACATGATGGTATCCTTTATAGCAATCTAAGAAGCATTTCCATCTGTATGGCGCTAGAGAGTCTATCTTTTTGTCGATCTCAGGCAAAGAGTAGCAATCTTTAGGGCATGCCTTGTTGAGATCGGTATAGTCAACACACATTCGCCATCCTCCACTAGATTTCTCTACCATCACGGGGTTCGCAACCCAAATTTGATAACGGACCTCCCGCAAGATTCCCGCTTTGAGTAGTTCACATACTTGCTCATTCATTGCTTTGGTTTTGTCTGCCCCTAAGTTGCGCCTTCTTTGAACTTTCGGCTCAACAGAGGGGTATGTGTTTAAACAATGCTCAGTGATGTCGCGCGGGACACCAGTCATGTTGGCCGGGGTCCAGGCGAAGATATCCATATTCTTGAACAGGAGCTGCTTGAGATGAGTTCTGATGTTTGGTGAGATTGCGTGGCCTATTGTCACCGTTTGCTCCGGGTACTTGCGATTTAAAACCCATTTTTCTGGCTCGGTTGTTGAGACCTTGGCCGCTTTTGTTGGGCGCATATCTTCTGTCGCCATTACTTCTTTCTTAGCATAGATGATCGCCACCCCCGTTTTGGTTGGAAACCCTATCGCTGAGTGGGGTGTGGAGGTTACCATGTTTAGTTCGCCTTGGGCTTCTCTCCCAATCAACACATCATGCCTCGATTTGACAGGCATCACCATGAAGTTTACATTTGTTGTTCTTGAATGCTTTCCGTCAGAGAGCGTGACGGGAAAGCTGATTTGGCCTAGCGGGAAGACCATTTCGTTGCAAAATCCAGACAGTGGATAATCAACTAGCTCAAGTCTCGCTTTGTCGTCCTCATCAAACTGATTAAAACACTGCTCATAGATGATATCGGCCGTACTTCCTGGGTCAATGAAGACATACTCCGTTTCATAATGGCCGATAATATCGGTAATGACAACGGGTCGAGTGGCGCGAGGGCCCCCGCGTACTACCGGGAAAATGACCTGTTGCTCTTACCATGAGGGTTCGTACGGGCGCTTGCCTTTCTCTTTTGCGCTGTATCTTGGTCCGTTGACCATATGGGTTTCTAGGCGTCTGACTTTCTTGTGATTCCCCTCATCGTGGCGTTGGAGCTGTCGAGTTTCTTTGCGCACGTTTTTCACCAGGTGGCTTAGCTTCCCGCTTTTTAATGCCCTTTCGATCTCCTGACGTAAACTGTAACAGTCGTCTGTCAGGTGTCCCGTATCTTTATGGAAGTCGCAGTACAGGTTGGGGTCTTGTCCCTTTTTGTTTGTCATAGGCCTTAGCGCCTTGAAATCATGATTCTCCGTCATCAGCACCTCTTTTGGTGTTTTTATGAGCGGAGTCCAGTGCTTGTCTCGGTTGTCATCCCTGACTGCCTTTCGATACCCAATTCGATCAATAGTGTCTCGCGCATCTTCTCTGTAGCGCGACCGTTCTTCATAACGAGGTCGTTCACCGTAACCGCTGGAGTGGTTGGCTTTCCACCCAGGGTTTTTGCCTTTGTTCCGTTTGTTGTCGTCGCGCGAATGACCCCCTTTAGAAAATCGATCTTCGGTGCGATAACTCTTGTTTCTAGCGAGTGACTCTTCAGTTTGCGCGACTATCTTCGCAGCTTCCATGAGCTTATCCCATTCTTTGGGCATTCCGTCCTTCCCAGTGATGGTTCTGATGAGACTATCGCAGCGAATGGCTTTCTTGAAGTGACAGCGCATGAGTTGTTCACTTACGCCACCAATTTCCAAGCACTCCTTGTTGAAGCGAGTGATGAAATCTTCCAAACCCTCGTTATCTCTGCGCCAGATGTCCTCTACCTCGGCTGTGTCGCGCTGGTAACGTCTCTGTTGACTGAAGTGACTCAGAAACTGCGTCCTGAAATCCACCCATGATTTGATTTTTCCCGGAGGAAGGCTGTCGAACCAGGCGCGAGCAGCCCCGGTAAGCGTTTGAATAAACAGATGACACCACATGGGCATATTCCATCCTCCCATGCAACCCACGCTTGTGAAAACTCTGACGTGATCATCGGGATCAGTCAATCCGTTAAACTTTCCGACTGTCGGGGGTAACTTCTCTCTTTTAAGCGGCGCCAGTGCGATTTTTGGAATGAACTTTGAATGTTCTACAGCTTCAGCTGGTCGATAGGCGAGGCGAAAGTCTTGCTCTGCCTCTTCGGTGTACCCAACATGTTGTCTTGGTTTGTAGTATTCATGGTTCCTTTGCAAGCGATTGAAGACTGAAGATCATTCATCGTCTTGCCAAGTTGGGTCATTCGGGTCAGTGTCTTCCCATTCATTGTTCATGTTGCGCGGCGTGAGCCGGCTATGAACTGGGCCTCTTTGGACGTTTGACGGATAGTCATAATAGCTTTCTGTTTCTCCACGTGTATCGCGTGTGTCCTGCACGCTTAGTCTTCTGGTAGGGGGAGGTGTGTTAACTCTTCCTTGGATGTTTTGCTGTGGTGGTATCTGGCGCGCCCCGTGACTTGGGCCTGTTGGTGTAACCAAGGACGGCTCTGCCGTTAAGACTGCTTGTTGTGCGATCAGGGATTGATACGCCGCGTTAATGGTGGCGATATTTTTGGCGTACCACAAGGCTAGAGTTTCGCCCTCTGGTAGCCCTAATAGTGCCGAAACGTTCTGAGGTGGAGCTGGGTTTGAAGGTCCAGCGCCATTGTTTCCTGGGGTAACCGTTTGAGTGATGCGGGTGATGCTCCCGCGCGGTCCCCCAGTGTTGGTTACTTCGATTTCGCCAATTTCTTCAATGTGTTGGGGTTGAACGTTTTGATTGTCCTCCCCCAACGCTGCATTAGAGTTTGCTCCGAAACCAACAAACTCGGGAATGATTCCTTGACCAGCCATGATCGAAGGAAGAAACAACGAAAACTCAGAAAAAAGAAGATGAAAGTGATTTGTAGAAAACCGGTGGGCGCCAATGAAGAAACACGGAACTAATTGAGGGACTAATCAGTTTGGTTTATGTTCCTACCATAATGGTTAATCTTCTAATGGCTTTCTGAGCTTCGTAATGATCGTCTAAGTCCTGCAAAACAGAACACCGTTACTCGTTAAGAGGGGAATGTGGGGGTTTCCCTCTTAACCAAGCTCCGGCGTGAGAATAAGCGACTGCTTTGGAGAGATAATTAAGTATTAAGAGTGAGAGCAGAGGGAATGGAATGTTTAACCTGTGAAGTGAGGTCTCTATTTATAGCCGGAGAGGTGTAAGAGAGTGTGGGCTGATGGGCCTTAGGCCGGAAGGCGACAACATGGAGGATATGCTCCTTGTCTCGCTGGTGTCGACCGTTAGTGGCTTCTAGGAGCTTTCTGGAGCTGGCGCAATGTGATTGGAGCCACGTGTCATTGTTGTCGGCCTGGCCGCCCCTCTGCCATCAGCAGGTAAGTGGAGATCGTGGGGCAGGTGTCTCTGCCTGGTGATTGGTGCAATGTAGGCGTCCTTAAGTACTTTTTGTCTCCTGCATGTCAGACGATCATGGAGCACGATTGAGCAGGGCCGGAAGGACGTTGATTGGATCTTTTCTACTGCCACTTGTACCTTGTGTACTATCTGGAACAGCCTTGCGCTGCTTCCCTGCGCGATTCTTGCTGGGCACGTAACTAACTCGCGCGGGGGTTTGGATGATTGAGTGCTCTACCAGTATGCTAAGTGTTGTTATTGGAACTTCTTATCGTCAAGGCCTCGCGCCGAGTAAAACAGAGTGTGCTGTAGCCCGCGCGAGGTTGACAGCAAGAAATTTGTTGAATAAGGAGTATGGTCCCGCGCGACCTTGCAGGAAGATTGCGCAGCTTTTTGGGACCATACCCCTTCACCTGCGAATGGCTTTAGTTTTTGTACTCTGTCACCCGAGCATGTTTGGTTTGGTTTGGTTTGGTTCGGTTTGGTTTGGTTTGGTTTGGTTTGGTTTGTGGAGATGGAACAATGGGTGCACGTCGTACTCACTGTCTCATAGGTGCATGGACTAGCTAGCTGTGTACCTGTTTGGCTGTTTAGGCTCGTGGGTGCTTCCGTCTCACGTGACTTGGTTTGTTATATTTTGTAGTCACGTATTCTGATATCTGTTTCTGATCTGATATGTTTATAATATTGTCTGGTATGCTTTGTATGTCTGATTATGATCTGCCTCAGGTTATGTTCAGTATTTGTTCAAGTGTCAGTTTTGGTTTTGTGTTCAAAAATTTCTTATTTCTTTCTTTATGTCCTTTCTTTACTTGTACTATTTGATTTTTCCGTTACTGGGCAACCTTTGGCTCAGCCGTAGTTTTCTTTGTTGTGTTTTCTTTTTGTTGACAGGTAATCCGGGGAATGTTGGGAACTAGTGATGATGAGAGTAAAATGCGGTTCAAGAATAATGACTTTTATTTGTTTCAACATTTTGAATTAATTAATACTTAGGATTCTTGGTTTGTTTTAAGACTTTGGTTGTCTTTCGAATTCAACTTTTCTTCGTTCATTGGATTGTGTTTGGTTTTTGATATCTATGATAGTGACACGTCAGCCCTATCCGGGTTGGGGTGTTACATGTGGGGTCTATTATTAGAGTTTATATACTATTAACTAGAGGCCAAATTTGAGAGGTGTACCGCCACCCTCATTTTAAATTCAAGGTCTAAACCAGATAGAAGGTATTGTATAGTTGTTTACTTTATCTGCCGGTATATGTAAATCTTGATTGCTAGTACAACTTTGTTCATAGACAATTTTCACACACCAAAAAGTTGATACATTATATCTCACCAAACCAACCTTTTCTGGTCCACAGCCTAATTTTATAAAATATATATGAAAAATAACTTTGATTTTATAAAGTTTAAAAAGTATTTAATAACTATAAGTTACAGATTTTCTTGATTAAGACATATTAGGAGATAGACGGGCTTTGTTATGAAGAGAGTGGGATTGTGGAATCCGTGGGAACAGACGGGCCGGGTGGGGATTGTGGAATAGGAGAGAGGGTCGTCCATGAAGCTTTTGGCTTGTGCCAGACATGAAAGAGGTCCTTGTCGTCCGTCTTCTAAAGTGAAGCTGTGCTCTAATAAAAATAATATACACGTATATGTATATGTATACACTCTTTTCAAAACCAGTATTATATTAAGAACTATAAAACATTTGTAGAAATTAGATTTGTAGATAGTAAATTGGTTTTTTTTAACGTAAAAGAATCTCATGTGTAAACGTACTCTGCTCAGGGCTATGTTCAAGTCGACTCCTCGACCGTCATGGACCATGCCCTTGACGCGCATGAATCGAATAGAATCCGTAAACACTCGTCTAGTCAGATTCAAACTCAGAATTAAACCATTATTCATCCCTTTACCCAGCTGTAAGGGTGATCGGGGCGTATGCGGTGACCAAGAGCGGGGACCCTATCCACCGATCGGGAACACCACCGCCATCCAAGCGGGGACCCGAATCGGGGAGGGTGAGCGGTGGGGAGTCACCGAAGAGGGGGAGAGATGGTGGTGGGGCCAGCCTATGTTTCAACCAATCAAAAGTTTTTTTTTTTTTTAATAAAAAAACAATTCCCCTAAGAGGGGAGTGCCGCCATCAAATTGGGGTGCGAGGGGAGTTTAAGAGGGGAGTTGACGTGGCATAAACGGATTAGGTGTGCGTAAGAGAGGGGACTCCCCTCTTAGGGGAGTGCCCCGCTCACCCTAACATGTCTAATGACACACGTTAAATTAGTTATTTAACAAGATGGTAGGTATATCACTTATATATCAAGGAGAGGACCCCACACTTACCTCGTAGAACATAGATTCTCTTCCCTTCCATACCTTCAAGACAAATACATAGCACACACATCATTACTTCTCCCAACAAAAGCTCTTACTTTTGTACACCTAGCTTTCACTTTTGCACACTCATCTCAATACTCACTTCCCCAATGGCCGACGACCACCACTCCACCACCGCACCTCCGCCGGACCTCCCACCCATTTCCCCCCACTCTCCACCACCAGAACACCAAGAAACCCCACCACCACCACCACCAGAAAACCAAGAAACCTTACCACCACATCCTGCAACAGACCAAGAAACAACTCCACCATCACCACCACCACCCACCACCATAGGTGACGTCATTGACCAACCAGAAAAACCCACAAAAACCCCAGAACCCATGCCATCTTTCAAAGAAGAAAGCAACCAAATCAAAGATCTTTCACCATCACAACAAAACTCACTTCAAGACTTCAAAACCCTAATCCAACAAGCCATAACCAATCAAGACTTCACCTTTTTACAAAACCAAAACCAACCCATTTCACAACTCTCAATTTGGGGCATACCCATCTTCCAAGACGACCGAACCGACGTCGTTTTGCTCAAGTTCTTGCGAGCTAGAGACTTCAAAGTCCAAGATTCTTTCACTATGTTCAAAGACACCCTCCAGTGGAGAAAAACATTTGATATTGAATCTTTATTAGAAGAAAACTTAGGGGATGATCTTGAAAAAGTTGTGTTTAATCATGGGTTTGATAAAGAAGGACACCCAGTTTGTTATAATGTGTATGGGGAGTTTCAGAATAAAGAGTTGTATAATAAAATGTTTAGTGATAATGAAGGAAGATTGAGGTTTTTAAGGTGGAGGATTCAGTTTCTTGAGAGGAGTATAAGGAAGTTGGATTTTAGGCCTGGTGGGGTGAATACTATTTTTCAGATTAGTGATTTGAAGAACTCGCCTGGACCGGCGAAACGGGAGCTTCGGTTAGCCACCAGGCAAGCTCTGCAGATTCTGCAGGATAACTACCCTGAATTTGTGGCAAAACAGGTGAGTTTGTGTTGTTATAATTTGGTTATAATGTTGAGATATGTGTAGTTTATACATGTTTGTTTCAATTGAATAATTGGTTATTGTAGGATAGATAAGATTATCTTTTTGAGCAGGAGAAAGTTGCCAAATTTTGGGTTCATATTTGTGATTTTTAAAAGTCTAATGTTTCATATTTTATTAAGGCAAATTGGATTTAAATAATCTCGTTTGGCTGTTTTTGGCAATAATAATCCCAACTGAGTTTATTACCGACGATGGTCCCACCTTTTTCATATTGTTTGTATAATGGTCCGTCGCCATTAAAAAACATAACAAAGTTAAGTTTTTGTCCAAATTACAAACCGATGTTTTAGGGCTTTTGATCAGAACGAGGGTACGGGTCGATTGATATAAAACTTACCTCGTAAACGACGAAAACAGTGCTTCAATTCGGGTGTTTAAACTTCCAATGAACAAAAATCAAGACGTTTGGAGCACCGTCTCGATGTAAGTTTTACATCAATCGACTCGTATCCCCGTTCTGATCAAAAGCCCTAAAACATCGGTTTGTAATACAAACAAAATGAAAAAGGTTGGACCACTGTCGGGAATAAACTCAGTTGGGATTATTATTATTATTGGCCAAAAACAGCCAGATCGGATTATTTAAATCAAATTTGCCTTTTATTAAATAATATATGTAGTTTATATTTTGTTAGATATTTGTAGTTTATAGATTTTGTTTCAATTAAATAATTGATTATTATAAGATAGATAAGATCATAACAGAAGGAGAAAATTGCCAAATTTTGGGGCCAATTTTTTTTATTTTTTTAGAGCTAGTTTCATTTATACCCTTACAAAAGTTTAATGTTTCATATATTTGTTAAGAAAATATATGTAATTAAGTAATTTATGATTTTTATAGATGTTTGTGATATATGTAGTTTTATAGATGTTTGTTTTATTTGAATAATTGGTTATTGCAAGATAGATTAAATCATCTTTTTTGAGCAGGAGAAAGTTGCCTAGTTTTGGGTTCAAATTTGTGATTTTTCTTTAGAATTAGTTTCATTTATACCCTTATAAAAGTCTAATGTTTCATATATTTAATATTTGCAAAGAAAATATATGTAGTTTATAAATTTATAGATTTTGAGATATTTTTGGTTTATAGATGTTTGTTCCAATTAAACAACTGATTATTGTAAGATACATAAGAACATCTTTTTGAACAGAAGAAGAAAATTGCAAAACCAAGGGGACAACATCCTAACAATCTAGCTTTTTTAATTATATTTGTGCAATAAGTGTGTGATTATTCATTAACATCTTTGAAGGTTTTCATCAATGCCCCTTGGTGGTATTTAGCTTTCTATACAATGATTAGTCCATTCATGACTCAAAGGACTAAAAGCAAGTTTGTATTCGCTAGCACGGCCAAGACACCCGAAACCCTTTTCAAGTGAGTTCTTTTTTTTCTGTTTATACATCTCGGTTAGTCCTTAAAAACTAGAGATGACAATTTCAACTAATATATATATAAATGGGCCGATTAGGGTTATGTTATATCTCTAACATGCCAAGTAGGTAAAATAGAAAAAAGAATTAGCTAAAAAGATAATGGAGCAAATTGTCATTTCGTTCCTAAGGTTTGATCAGTTTTGCGATTTTCGTCCAAATGTTTGTTTTTTCGCATCTGGATCCAAAAGGTTTGAAATCTTGTCATTTTCATCCGGCTCGTTAACTCCATCCATTTTTCTCCGTTAAGTCAGGGGTATTAAAGGGTCATTCGGTGTTTTTCACATTATACTAAATGCTTGGAAATAAAGTGAAAAAGACCGAATTGCCTTTCAAGTTAACAAAAAAGACGAAAATACCCCTAATTACTTAACGAAGAAAAATGGATGGAGTTAACGAGCCGGATGAAAATGGCAAGATTTTAAACCTTTTGGATCCAGATGCGGAAAAACAAACCTTTGAACGGAAGTCGCAAAACTGGCCAAATCTCAGGGACGAAAATGGCATTTTACTCGAGATAAAGGGTCAAAATTCGCCCAAACTGTTTTATTCAAGAATTTAAATCATTATGCTAATAATATAGTTTTATAAACATGGATTAGGATCAAATACAAAGGATCCTAATTGTAAGAAGGATTTATAGAGTGACAAGTGTCCAATAACCTAAAAAACCCACTACACAAAAAAAACCCACTAAAAAAAAAAAAAAAAAAAAACCTTAAACATCCACCACCACCAACCCCCCCCCCCCCCCCCCCACCTCACCCACCAAAAAAAAAAATTATTATTTTTTTTTTTTTTTTTTTGCCGAGGGGGTGGGGGTTTAGGTTTTTGGGTGGTGGTGGGGGTGGGGGTGGAGGTGGGTGTTTAGTTTTTTTTAGGTTTTTTTTTTAGGTTTTTTGGGGGTGGGGGGGGGGGGGGGGTTTAGGTTTTTGGGTGGTGGTGGGGTGGGGTGGGGGTGGGTGTTTTTGGTGGTGATGTAGTGGGTTTAGTTTTAGGTTATTGGACACTTGTCACTCTATAAATCCTTCTTACACTTCTTACAATTAGAAGTCTTTGTAGAATAACTTGACCCTTATAAACATATCTAACATACTAATTTATCGAAAAGCTTCTAATATATACTATAAACTTATGCATCTTGGTTCCTATACCGCTTTAGGTTCTAAGTGTGTTCGTTTCCTTTAACAGATACGTGAATCCGGAGCACGTACCAATTCAGTACGGCGGGTTGAGCGTAGATTACTGTGATTGCAATCCCGAATTCACAATTGATGATCCGGCTTCAGTGGTCACCGTTAAACCAGCTACCAAGCAGACCGTGGAGGTTATAGTAAACGAGGTACGGTTTACATGAAAATGTTGAACACTCGTATTTCTTTTTGTTGTATTCATGTGCGGTTTTGGATCCTTACGGTTGGTCAAATGGGTAAACTGTTGCAGAAATGCTTATTTGTATGGGAGCTACGTGTAGTCGGTTGGGAGGTGAGCTATAGTGCTGAATATGTGCCGAACAACGAAAGCCATTACACTATAATCATACAAAAGGCTAGAAAGATGACTCCAACCGATGAACCAGTGATCAGTCACAGTTTTAAGATCACTGAGCTTGGTAAGATACTTCTTACTGTTGATAACCCGACCTCGAAAAAGAAAACACTGCTCTATAGGTTCAAGGTGTGCCCTCTTTCCGAATAGAATAACTTACATCAAGGATCGACAGACAGACAGTCAGATGATCGCGCGCGATCGAAGTTTATTATTTATTTATGTTTTTATTTGTTTCTTTTTGGTAGTTGTTATGAGTTTGGCTCCATGGTGTTGTGTTTGGGTTCAAAAGG
Source organism: Helianthus tuberosus (assembly GCA_030545235.1). Lineage (NCBI taxonomy): Eukaryota > Viridiplantae > Streptophyta > Magnoliopsida > Asterales > Asteraceae > Helianthus > Helianthus tuberosus. Next base: position 158,406,210 of record CM060414.1, on the reverse strand, counting down.
CTTGTGGTTTTTGTATTAATGTCTTTTGCCTTTCACAAAATCGGTTGCTGAAATTTGACTGATCGAGTTCTATTTTAATATGCAATCATCAAACCGTTTTGTGTGATTAAATATATTTTTGTATTCTCTTTGTTTTGTAATAAGTGTCCATCTTTCTTAAGATTTTTTCTTTTTTATCTTTGTAGTTTTTGACATTTGTTTTTGGAAAAACTTGAATAAAAAGTATACGATGTCACTCAATGCCAAAACGCCTAATACAAATATAACAAACACATTAACACTTGTTCATTTGTGACATCTGTTATGCGAGTAGAGCCGCCCATGTACATATGTTACCAACAGAAACCATTGCAAGGTATCAGATTTGTCACACACCATGTACATATGTTAAGGACAGAAACCATTGCAAGGTACCAGACTCGTCACACATCAGTTGTATGGGAAACGTGGGGTTTATAGACCAAACCACCATGTGATACTTGATGAGCTGCGCTTCGATCTAGGGGTGTTCAAAAAGCTCACGTCTTGCTCGAAAAAGGCTCGGTTGTAATGCAAGCCAGCTCAAATTATTTTATATCGGTTAATATGAATTTTAACGTACAAACATATGTGGGAGGGGATCGAAGTGTTAACATTTTAAGTTTAATTAATCATAACATGTAAAAATATGTGAAAAAAAAATAAACATATAGTACTTTTAACATGCCTTTCGGTCTATAAGATATTAGAAAAAAATAATACATATAGATACACATATATGTTTGATTTTTTTATTTGTCAATATTTGTGAAATAAACAAAAAAAATTAATGAGCCGACTCTATTTGGCTCGAGCTAGCTCGAAAATTTTACTAGCCGAGCTCGAGCTCGACTTTTCAGCTCGACAAAACAAACGATCCGAGCTCGTTTAAGCCCGGGCTCAACCTGGCTCGGCTCGATTACAACTCTACTTCGGTCACAAGCGGTCATAATGGCTACAAAAGTTAAAAGGGTTGTTTCCAAACTAACACTCATGATAGTATGAACGCCAAACCTTTTCTCAAACGGAGAGTTGTCCTTCGTGATGAATGTTTTCCCAATAGCAATACTCTCGTCCATGGGTTAAAGCTTCCAACAAAGCGCCACCTAAAACCTTATTAGATTGGTTGAAGGAAAGATCCGCCATCCAAGTGAATGAGAAACCTATAATCAAGAGGTCATTGTGATGTGGTCGATGTGCATGCATCTTATGTCCTCTTTGTTAGATCTTGGCAACATAACGTTGATGAAACACATTGAAGGAATTACAAAACGTTTATGCAACACATCGGTTTGTGCAACACATCGAAGGAATTACAAAACGTTGATTCAACACACCGAAGGAATTAGAATATACATCTCTTCACCTAGGAAGGGAAGCGTATAGCTATCTTTCCTATCTAGTAAATATGACAATGGGCCGCGTATGTCTTATCCCAGTCTCATACCCCGATTGAGGTTCAACTCGATTCAAGCTTTAGGAAGTCAATTTCGAGTAGCTAACAAACGACGTGTTTACACACCTACAAATATCACCGAATAGTGAGTGAATAAGAGTGTTATTGATTAATTGTGTTTCGTTTGTGTTTTCCTTGAGTGACCATCGCTTGTTTCAAACAACGAGCGTGGCAAGGGCTCAAATTAATAAGAATCTATAGTTGCAAAGATAGTGTGATCGAAATTTGATATCAAAATGTTTTAAGGGAAATCGAGTTTGGGTTATGGAGAATGAAGAGATAGTGTTGCTTGTTCATCAAGAAAACAATATATATATATATAAACCTTGTGTTTTAGTCATACGAGTACATGTGTTTTATCTCATACTCTAAAGGGGGTGTTTATTGCTTAACAACCGAGTCAAGCCAAGCAGCTTAAGTTTGAGCTCATGCTTGAACTTGAAGTTAAACGATACGTCCCAACTCGACTCGGCTTATTTATTCTTGACGAGCTAAAATTTGAGCTCGAGCCAAGTCCATAAAAACCCAACCTAACTTGTTTACTATATTTTTTTACTTTCAATATTATATTTGAATATATTAGTGACTAATGACACATTATATTGATTTAATCTGGAATTAAGTTATGACTTATAAATAAATAAAATATAGAGGAAATTTCTGTTTTCGTCCCGAGGTTTGTTAATTTTAACTAGTTTAGTCCAAAAATCTAATTTATAACAAATCTAGCCCTGAACTTTGCATTTCTTAACGCTTTTCATCACTAAGGGTTGCTTTTCATTTAATTCTTAGGGATGAAAAATGTTAAAAAATGCAAACCTTAGGGATGAAAAGCGTTAGGAAATGCAAACCTTAGGGATGATTTTATTATAAATTAGATTTTTGGACTAAACTAGTTAAAATGGACAAACCTCAGGGACGAAAACAGAAATTTACTCTAAAATATATAAATTTAACTCAAACGAGCCAACAATCGAGCGAGCTTACCTGGCTCAAGCTTCGTTCTGATTTTAAGCTACAAGCATTTTAACAACCCTAGCTCCAGAATTGTTTCATAATTTTAACAACGAACAAAAGACCATTTAAAAATTTATCCGGATACAATTAAAACTAAATCAATATTATACAGACCATAACATTATGACCTAGTGACATTATAAAGATGAGATAAAGCTTAGAGATCATCACATTCTACATTCAACGTTAGTGATTCAAATTTACCATTACAAAAACCAATATTGTGCATAGATTCTTTCAAACACATTTTTTTTTATGTAAAGTATTTTGATATGGATTCTGATCAAACAACTTTTGAATCCAAATTCATTTTATAAACGATAATACACAAATTTACTCCATTAAACACCCCAAAAAAGACACAACCACCCCAATCGCGTCTTTAAACATATTTCTTCACCTCTTCTACATCACCTGATCACCATCATCCCCCTTTTCCCCAAAATCAAAACCCTAAATCCACCCATCGATCCACCAAATTGACTTAGGGTTTCACTCCACAACCACCCCAATTTCATCACCATGTACAGCAACTTCAAAGAACTAGCAATCGAGTACGTAAAGCAAGCCGTACAAGAAGACAACGCCGGAAATTACGCTAAAGCTTTCCCTCTTTACATGAACGCCTTGGAGTATTTCAAAACTCACTTGAAATTCGAGAAAAACCCTAAGATTCGAGAGGCGATTACGCATAAATTCACCGAGTATTTGATCCGTGCCGAGAAGATTAGGGCTGTTCTGGATGAAAGAGCACAAGTTAGTCAAATATTTTACTAATTATTATACTATATATATTTTTACTAATTATAGTACTCGATTTTAGGTGGTGTTTGGGGTTCCTTATTTTGCCCCAACTTCTCACTTATTGACTTTTGAGAAGTGAAAAGGAAACCCAAACACTCTCAAATAAGGACTTTTGTGTCTTCAAATGGCTTTGAGAAGGAGAAACTGAGAAGTAAGAAATTCTTACTTCTCACTTATGACTTCTTGATAAGTGACAAGTTAAAAGGAATCCCAAACACCCCGTTAATTACGTAGCAAGCAACTTTTAATACGATCATCGTTATTGCACCACTCTGATTTTGCTATTTTACATGTTTTATAAATGGTTTTCCCTTCTCATTCACTTTCATCCCTCTGTTTTGCTCTTTGTTTTTATGTAGACAAGCAGATCGTTTCCTCGAAAGATCGGACTTAAAGAGATAGCATCCGCCACGAACAACTTTAATGATGAAAATCTCATTAGGGAAGGTGAATTTGGAAAGGATTACAAGGGAAAAATGGGGGTGTCCGAACAATTTATTAATATTTGTGCACGAAGGTTAAATCATAAGTATGGGCAAGAAGACATTGAGTTCCAGACTAAAATTTCAATGCTTTCTAGCCTCAAGCATAAAAATATCATCCCTTTCCTTGGGTTTTGCGACGAGGATAATGAAAAGATCATCGTTTATGAACATGCGGTTCGCAGAAGTCTAAACCAACATCTGAATGGTCCAAATCTCACATGGTTTCAAAGACTAAAAATATGTTTAGATGTTGCACGTGTGTTGAGTTCCATCCATTATGATGTCATACATTGTGACATCAATAGCTCCAACATATTTTTGGATAAAGATTGGGAACCTCAAATATTTGGTTTCGAACACTCCACAAAATATCCTCAAAGTTGGAGGCATCGCCTTCTCTTCTCTCACCACTCTAATAACACATATATGACACCAAAATATGATGTTTACTGTTTTGGTGTATTGCTGTTTGAAGTCCTTTATGGGATAAAACCAGTGAACACACAGCATTGTGTTAAGGTAGAACATGGCATCATTAATCCTAAGTTATTGGAACAAATGGACAGACAATCATTGATCCGCTTTACAAAGATAATTGATAACTGCTTAAATGAACATCCTGTGCAACGCCCGACTATGGATCAAATTGTCAAAGAACTTGACGAGGTGTTCGAACTTCAACGGAAACACCAAAATCTTGTAAGATTGACCTTTTGGCTTTTTATTTTTTATTTTTCATTTTCATTTTTATTTTCATTAATCCTTTAGTCATTGCTACTTTTATGTTTGCTAATCTATCGTCCATTGTGATAATTTGTATTAAAGGAACACTCAACAACTGCAGATGAAGATGACCCCATGAAGGTAAACGAAAATGACTTTTCACCCAATGTTATTTTTTTTTTCAGTTTGTTTGATGTTTCTCAAATATAAATTGTTATAATTTGCAATACTTCACGTCTGAAATGCAAGTACCTTTTTTACACTAACATTTATAGTTTTTACCTTTTTTCTTTGTTGCTATTCATCATTATTGTGAACGAGTAAATTGGCAAAATCGTCCCTGAGGTTTAGGTCTGTTTGCCAGTTTCATCCAAAATGATTTTTTTGTGCCAAACAGCCCTTCACCTTTGGCATGTTTTCCATTTTCATCCAAACCAATAACTTAGTTTACTTTTTATTTTAGAGTTAATTGCCATTTTAGTCCCTGTGGTTTTGGCCATTTTGCCAGTTTAGTCTAAAGGTTTCATTTTTAACATCTGGATCCAAAAAGGTTTCATCGTTGCCATTTTGGTCCAACTGACTTAACTCCATCCATTCACCTCTGTTAAGTCAGGGGCAATTTGGTCTTTTCCTAATTTTATAATAGATCATTTATTAACCTCCCCCATTTAAGCAGTTATATATATATTTATATATGTTATTTTCATAAAAAAATCATCTCTCTTCCTCTCTCTCACACACCTCCAGCCACACCACCATTCACAACCACCCACCACCACACCACAACCACCACCATTCTAGTTACCACGATGACATCCGCCTGTTAGGGACTGTGGTGGCTCGTGACCACACCTGCTTCCTTATGTGGGGGATTTTAACAAAGATCAAGCGACGATGGTGGTTAGATCCAGTGACCCACCGTCATCATGCGAGCTCCGGCGAAAGTCAAGTGGCTTAATTTACCTCTCCAAGTTTCGTTAGGGCATAAATCGGCTACCCACGAGGTTTAGAGACAGAGAGAGAGAAAGGTGACTCAGATCTACGATGGTGTTGGGGGGGAGGGGTTAGAGAGAGATGATTCAGATCGGTTATGATGATTCAGATATGCGATGGTGGAGTTTGGTGGCTGACAGATCAAAGGAACCATCTAGAGATGGTGGTCAGCGGTGGAGCGGAGATGGTGGTTATCGATGGAGCTTGGTGGCTGGCGGGGTTCCGGAGATGGTGGTTATCGATGGAGCTTGGTGACTGACGTATATGAGGAATCATCTGGAGATGGTTGTTATCGGTGGAGCTTGGTGGCCGTCGGTAGAGATGGCAATGCCGGTGGTGGATTGGTGGTAGTGGTGGTGGTGGTTCATAGAAAGAGAAAGTTCAGAGAGAGAGAGACTGTGTTTAGAGATTGTTTTGTATTGACTGAATTTAGAGATTGTTTTGTGAGGCTATGGTGAAGACAAAGGGTGAAGTAGGTGTGTGTTTCAATACATTTTGTTTGAGTTAAATACATTTTATGCAGATATATGTTTGATTTAAGTACGGTTGCAGGGTGTTGCAGATATGTTTGAGTTTCAATACATTTAATAGACAAAATGACAAAAATACCCCTTGACTAACTGAGGAGCATAGATGGAGTTAAGTCAGTTGGACCAAAATGGCAACGATAAAACCTTTTTGGATCCAGATGTTAAAAATGAAACCTTTGGACTAAACTGGCAAAATGACCCAAACCACAGGGACTAAAATGGCAATTAACTCTTTATTTTAAATTGAATGATATTTGGATAAAACTGCCAAATATAAAACATCAGGGACGACTTTGGCAATTTACTCAAACTTTTTTTTATTTTTTTTATTTAATTAATTTTGTCACACACACACACATATATATATATATATAGGGAGCCGCTAGAATGAGAACCACCTCCAGTTGTAAGAACCGCGAGAACCACTCTCAGCCAATCACATTGTGCCAACATAAAGGATATTGGTCATTTACCTCATATGTCAAATCCTTCCTCTCTCATCTATCTTTCTTTTAAAGTTGCAGAGCATCTCTCCTCTTTCTGTTCTCTCATTGTCTATCTCCCTCTCTTTGAAGTTTGCAGACCATTTTTTTAAAGCCCCCCAAGTTGAAGGTGCAGAGCATCTCTCATCCAACCCCATCTCTCATCCAACCCCCATCTCTTAAACCAACCACCATACCCATCTCTTTGTCGCCATCCTCACCTGCAACCTCGTTTTTTACGGTGATTCAACGGCTGCCGGATTTTAAATCGGTCACCGGCGGTGGTGGCGGTGACCTTCTCTCTCTCCCATCTCTCTCTCACCGAGGTGAGAGAAAGAGAACGGCGGTGAGGAGGTGTTGGTGGGAGGTGGGGGTCGATGGCGGAAGACGGTGATGGCGGTGGGGTGTTCGGGAGTCGGTTCTGGTGCAGATGGTTGGTGGGGGTCCAAAGGTTCGATCTTGTTTATGTTATTATTTGCAATCTCACATTTTGTTTTTGAATGAGTTTTGATTTTTGGGGACTCATCCAGCCTGATGGGTAAAAGGGGGTTGTTGTGGTGGGTTAGGGGGCGGTGGGTCGAAGGTGGTGGTGGCAGTGAATGATGGGGTGGATGGGGAGGGGTGTGAACCGGTGAACTATGTGGGTGTTAGATCTATGTTTTTTATTTTCATTCTCTGGTGGGTGTTTTGTTCTGTGTTCTTTGATTCTCTGGTGGGTTTGTGCAGAGATCGGTGGTGGTTTTGTGGGGAGACCGGTGGGTTTGAATGATGTTCATGTCCTTTCTGGGTTTGAATGATGTTCAAGGTCCTTCTGGGTTTGATTGAGGTTCATGTTTCTTCTGGGTTTGAATGTTGTTCATGGTCCTTCTGAATGTTTAAATCGGTTGAATCTGGTGCCTTTTTGAATCGGCGGTGATGATAAAAAAAAACGGACGATGGCGCGGCAAGGACGGCGGAGGGTAGGTTTTTGAACCCGCAACCCCACTTTGCAGCCTCTGATGTTCGGAAAAATCTGAGCCAAAAGTTCTTTTTTTTTCCAGAATCCACTCGTTCTTTTTTATTTTTGTTTGTTGGGTTTTTTATATTTTTTTTGAGGCGTCGATGATGATAGCAAACTATCTGAGACACCTACCGAGTAACGATTTTCTGGGTGCGTTCGTTTTTGTGTAAAAAAGTTTTTGTAAAAGAAAAAAAACTTAAACCGTAGACTTTTTAAAGTAAACCGTAAACTTTTTACGTAAAACGTAAAAAGTTTTACGTAAAACGTAAAAAGTTTTACGTCAAACGTAAAACGTAAAACGTAAAAAGTTTGCGTTTTCTGGGTGTGTTTGTGTTGCGTAAAAAAGTTTTAAGTAAAACGTAAAAAGTTTTAAGTAAAACGTAAAAAGTTTGCGTTTTCTGGGTGTGTTCGTGTTGCGTAAAATTTTTTTTAGTAAAACGTAAAAAGTTTTAAGTAAAACGTAAAAAGTTTTACGTAAAACGTAAAAAACCGGTGCGTAAAACGTAAAAAATCGTTAACGTAAAAAACCGGCGCGTAAAACGTAAAAAACTGTCGCGTAAAACGTAAAAAACCGGCGCGTAAAACGTAAAAACGTAAAAAACGTTAACGTAAAAACTTTTTACGTTCCGTAAAAAAAACGGTCGTAAAAAAGCGCTCGTAAAAATACGGGGCGTAAAAAAACGGGGTGTAAAAAACGGGGCGTAAAAAAACAGGGCGTAAAACGTTCCGTAAAAAAACGCTCGTAAAAAACGGGGCGTAAAAAACGTAATATAAAAATCTGTTTTTTAATCATTAAAAAAATAATTATCATTAAAATCTGAATTTAAAATATTGTTTAATATAAAAATCTGTTTTTTAATAAAAAGTAATCAAAGAATAGGACAAAAAAACAATTAGATATAATATATATTAAAAGACAAAAAAAGTAATTTTACTTAAATACCCTTTTGGATTAAAATATTAAAGACATAATAAGACAAAAAATACTTAATATTATTTTTTAATACTTTTAATCTCATCCATTATCATCTTGATCTAATGGCTAAAAAGTGGTTCTTACAACTGGAGGTGGTTTTCATTTTAGCGGTCCCCTATATATATATATATATATATATATATATATATATATATATATATATATATATATATATATATATATATATATATATATATATATATACATATATAGGGTGGGGTTCGGCTACAAAGTCCATTTTTCCTACAAAGTGTACAAAGTCATAAAACACCACAATTTCAACCATAAAACACGCTCAAACCCCACAAATAACATGGTGAAGATCATTAAAATACAATATCCAAACCCTAACAGTCCTTAAAAACTCCAAACACACCATCATACAACTATGAATATAAAACACAACATGATAATCAACATAAAACACACTAATATCAGTCATTCGATAATCAAAGTTTTATCATCCAAAACACAACACAAAATCCACAAATATGGTGTTTTAGTAATCTCCACTATGTTATTTGTAGGTTTTGAGTGTGTTTTATGGTTGACATTATGGTGTTTTATGACTTTTTACACTTTGTAGGAAAAATGGACTTTGTAGCCAACTCCCACCATATATATATATATAACAGAATATACATGCAGTTTTTATAAAAAAAATTAATAGTTTTGTCACATAATTTTTTAAAAAATTCATCCAAACCACTAACTCAGTTTATTTTTTTTCTGTTAAGATAAAGAATGTTTTAAATTTTATAAATTAAGACATAAATTAATATCCAGTTTTCTTATATAGGTCAGTTTTATAAAGAGAAAACGATATATAAAATAAATATCAATGGTGTGCAGCACATAACAATCGATTACAACTTTTAGTATTTAATCAAGTGTAGAGATAGAAAAAAAATTTGTAAAACGTTACATATTTTTAAATGTGTTGAGCACCTAAGAAATATGGTAGCAGAAATAAAATATTTATCTAATTAAGATTATGATGGTAACTAACTAATATTTATTTTGAGTGATTTGAGTAAAAAAAACTTTTGGTTCATGGTATTATACTTACTATTTGGTGGGTAATTTTAAGGTTTGATAAAGATACGTTGTTTGATAAGGGGGCGGGGCAGTGGCTTCTGTTTTTTGTTAGGAGCGAATTTAAAATAGTAGAAGATAAATTACAAACTAAACTTGGTACATATGATAAGATTTGTTTATCTGACATTTTTCTATAAGGTCACTAGCATTTTAGTTTTATAAAATTTAGAGGTTGAAGTAGATTTTATTTTAATAAAACTGAGCTATATAAAAAGAATTGGAAATTAATTTTTGTCTTACTTTATAAAATATAAAAGATCCTTCAACTTAATAGAAAAAAATAACTGAGTTAGTGGTTGGATGGAAATTTATAAAAATTATCTGACAAAACTATTAATTTTTTAATAAGAACTGCATGTATATTCTGTTTTATATATATGTGAAAATTTTAATTAAATAAAAGAAATTAAAAAGAATTTAAGTAAATTGCCAAAATCGTCCATGAGGTTTTATATTTGCCAGTTTCATCCAAATATACTTAAGCTTAACAAAAAAAGTAAACTAAGTTAGTGATTTGGATGAAAATAGCAAAAAAAATGCCAAAGGTGAAGGGCTATTTGGCGCAGAAAAGTCATTTTGGTTGAAACTAACAAACAAACCTAAACCTCAGGGGCGATTGTGGCAATTTAAATAAATTTATACATATATATTTGTATATAATATTTATAATTTTTATCTTTTTTCCTTTATTGATTTTTTTTATCATTCTCATTTTGACATGATATCTATGTAATATTAAAAAAGTAGAAAAAAATTTAATAGTTAAAAAAGTAAAACATAACAACATAAGTAAAATTTAGCATTTAATAAAAACATTAAATTATTAACATTTAATAAAAACATTAAACTATTCACATTTAATAAAAACATTAAACTATTAACAAGTATTGAAAGTTCAAATTATTAAAAAAGGTTAACAACAAAATAAATAAAATGTAAAATTTTATCCATCCTCTTGAGCGTTTTTTAGTTATATTGAAAATTCTAGTCATCGAACTTTTATCCTTATAAACCAACATAACAATAAAGTAACGGCACTCACCAAAGTTTTGGAAATTTGTATTTCTACCAACTTTAGGGTGAGAGGGGCACTCCTCTCTTAGGGGAGTGACCTCTCTTACAAACACCCAATCAGCACTCGTCACGTCAACTCCCCTCTTAAGTCCCCATTTTGCATTCAAACGTTGGCATCACTCCACTCACACAATTATTTTTTTATAAAAAAAGAAGAAAAAAATATGATTGGTGGAAAAATGGTGGACCCAGTGGCGGATCTAGGATTCACGCCAAGCAGGAACGTTTTATAAGAAAAGCGGTAACGAAATCGAAAAAACGTCAAATTTTTTCAAAATTTACACTAAAAACGTCAAATTTTTCCCCGCCAAGCGGTAGCGGGCGCTCCCCCTTGTGTCCACATAGGTCCGCCCCTGGGTGGACCCACATTAACAACCAATCACCCCCTCTCTCTCCTCTCTCTCAATCGGTGAGCATTCACCGAGCTTCCCACTCCCCGCGCGGTAAAATGTTGTTGGTGGCGGTGTACCCGCACGGCATTCCCACTCACCGCATGGGGTCACCGAAGGTGCCCCGTGCACCCTTACAACACAAACTGCACAGATCTAAATTTGTTGTGGTGTTTCTGTTCTTAAATTGTTGTTACTCTCTTATGTCGTTCTTAATGGGCGAATAAAATGTCATAGGTTAGGTGTTTCAAACTATTTATATTACTTCAGACACATGTCTTGATGAATTGATTGTATAATTAGGTATTTTCCTGCAATTTATATTACTTCACCCTTGCTACCATGTACGTACAAGCTAACACTCCCCTTGTCTCTTAACGCATTATATTGTAGATGGAATGGTTGAAGATTCCACTAAGTGATATAAGGGAGGCTACAAATGGTTTTGATAAAGAACACTTTGTAGCTTCTGGCGGCTACGGTTCAGTGTATCAAGGAGAACTTGATGTTTTAGATATCCAAAATTTGTCATCAATTGAAGGTGAACGGCCAAAGATAAGAACTAGAAGGAAAGTAGCTATAAAATGCATCAATAATAGGCAAGACGAGGTCAGTAAACAAGGGTTTTTAACAGAGATTGACTTGCTTACACGTTGTAAGCATCCGAACATTATCTCTCTTCTTGGCTTTTATATGAAAGCTAATGATATAATTCTTGTTTATGAGTATGCTACTAAAGGAAGCCTGAGTGATTATTTGGGAAGTGAACGTAAAAATATTAATCTTACTTGGGCAAAAAGAATACAAATTTGCCTTGATATTGCACATGGAATTAATTACCTTCACACCAATACGGAGGGAAAACCAAGGATAATACATCGCGATATAAAGAGCGAGAACATTTTGTTGGATGAGAATCTAAATGCAAAGGTTGCTGACTTTGGGCTCTCCAAATTCCACATCACAAATCAACAATCCAGCACTATCCATACAAAGCATATTGCAGGTACGGATTTTTATGTGGATCCAGAGTATCTGACTTCAGCAAAGTATAAAAAGGAATCAGATGTTTATTCGTTTGGAGTGGTTTTATTTGAGATGCTATCTGGAAGGTTGGCCTATGATCCCCTCTGCATAGGTGAAAATGACAAGGGGCTTGCACCCATTGCAAGGCGACGCTACAACGAGGGAACGCTAAAGGAATTGATAGATCCTAAAATGATCGAAGAAGACGATGAACGCATTGTTACTTTAAATAGAGGACCCAATGAAGAGTCTTTCCAAGCATTTTCAAGAATTGCATATCAGTGTTTAGCAGAAACTCAAGCCAAACGTCCGACAATGGAAGCCGTCATCAAGGAACTTCAAACTGCTTTGAACTTGCAAGTAAGAACCTTTTACAAAAATTGCCAAACTTTTCTTCATATCCATTTTATTAATTACTATGCTCACTCATTAACATTTTAAATAAATATAGAATTTATAATAATCTCTCTTTTTCACAATAGACAAGACACAAACTTTGAATTTTTATGTACAAGGGCGCAACTTTGTGGGGGCGGGAGGGGACGGCCGACCCTCCAAATTTTTCGTTCAGTAGTGAAGAGTATGTAGTTTTCGTATAGAAATTTTTTGGTATATACGTTTTCGACCCCCCGGTTTTATATAATTTTTTGGATATATACGTATTTGACCCCCTGGTCGGAAATCTCAAGCTTCGCCACTGTCTATATACATTGGATATCTTAAGCTAAAAACCATTACATTTAAACTACGAGTTTTTGAACTTATGGAATTATTGATGTTTAATAAGGGGAAAACTTATGACATAGTTGTTTGAAATTGTAGGAAAAAAAGGATTTGTTAACACAACATGACAAGCTTGTCCCCTCTCATAACATCTTTTGTCATGGTTTTCTTAACATATGAGGATCCCAATCCTTAACTTTTAGGGTTTTTGAAGATTTATATTAAAATTGACTTTATCAATAGTTCGTCAATTTGTCACTTCGAATCTATAACCATTCTTCATTTATCCATGAGTGTGTGTGTATGTTTAAGAGGGATCTTGTAAGAAGCGATCGTGAGGAACTAAGTTCCCCACCAATGCCCTTCTCACATTTCCCATGGTATTTATTTAAATTTTTTATTGGAATCTTGATAATTATATATATTTATATCAACACAAATACATACCTTTTCATAGTTGCATATATAGTTTTAATTCTCACTTGGAAAATTGAAAACATCTGCTTTTTTGCGAGATTATACATACACACATGTGTAGGCCCTCATGCCCAACTAATAAGCAAAAATATAATCTTTAGCGGAGGGCACGATTGTTGTTTTAACACTTTACTTGTAGATCAAGCTTCTATCATCATTAATAATAATAACTGTAATAATATATGGGTACGTATACGCTAGCCTAAAAAACACGTCTCACATCTCTGGTGACACTTCACACGAAAAACAACTTTGTTCAGTGATGACGTGGGTAACTCAAAGTTTAATAAACTGATCAGAACGCGAAATAGCTTAAAAGTTTGAAAGCTAAAAAGGTTCGAAAGTAAGCAGCTGTCATAAGCAGCAAAAGGAACGAGACAATGGCTAGTCACATTATGCTTTACGTGTGGACTCTCCTATCCAGCAGCAATTGGCGCATGTGGGAGAGTAAACTCTATTATCCGTAGGTCAAAAGCCTTTCACTAACCAAAAAGGGGAAGTCCTCCACTGTAGTGTTGGATCAAGAGTCAAATGCTTCTCCTTGTAGAAGATCCTTTCTTCTATAAATAGCAGACGCCCTTGACTCTAGAACACACACCACATTCTCCTATCTCTCTCTAGATCTTGCACCTTGCATGATCTATTCTTCACTCTAAACTTTAAATAACAGTAATACATAAACATTCTAGGTTGAAGATCCTTCAATCCAGGATTTAAAACAACAATAGCAACTTGATCCAACTCCACGTACTGTAAATGTTGGGGGGACCCCATGACTTGTGTTAAGCTAATTGAAAACCTTGAACCCTTTAACCACGTAGGTCCTATTACTACCCTTGGTCTTATATTTATTGTAGCAACAAGTTGTCGCCCATCGTAGGGCTACGCCGCTAAATCTATCTCGAAGACCAGTAGTGTATCTCCCACTTTCCAAAGTTCTCCATGTCTGACAGTGAATCTCCCGGCGAGGTGAATCGGGTACCTCGTGTCACTGCTTCAGCACCAAACGCTGGTTACATCACCAGACATGTCCACACCTTTCTCTACTTCAGGAGGCACTCCAACAGGGATCGTGTTCCTGGAGTTCTCATCTTTTAAACACCAACCTCTTCCTGCTCAGGGGTTGCCTCTCCCCAAATCAGTGCTACATGTACACCGGAACGCATAGATCTAACGCCAGAAGGAGTAGCCAGAAACTTCCTACAGTTGAGATCTCTTCTCAACCAGCATGTGAGCAAAGAAAGGGAGAAGGGGGTAAGAATAAAGTTAGACTACGATGAGTCTGAACCGTCATTGTCACATGGTCCTCGCCCACCTCCTCTAAGCAGCTCATGACCTACAACGTCATGCTTTGAAGCTGGTCCTAGTACAACTTACCTACCGCTCAACCCAAGCCCTTATGCTATTGGGAGGCCAAACCCGATTGCTTTTCCTTTGCCAACCTCCCAACCTGTTGCAACTGGTGCACCCATAGGGCATGAAACCACTCTCGATCAACTCTTGCAGTCACCGGCTTCAAGCGTTCCCTCGCCTGTGTCCACTTCATGGGAACATGCCCTGGACGTCCTACCCATGGCTCGAGGTGTATCCATGAGTACTCCCATGGGAATGAATTACGTGATGCTACCAGAAAGCCTTCAAGGTTTTCACCTAATGCCACAAATGATGACACAAATGATGGCATAATTCCCTTGGCAACACTTCATCAATCAAGTGTTGGCCATCCACCAAGGAACCTCGAATAGTAACCTGGCATCAAGAGTGGAGGAAGACCTCACAAAACCTTACAAACCTAGTAATTTGTCTTGTTTCTCCTAACAAATTGTCGGTTATGACTTCCAAACCCTGATAAAGATGCCATCACACATAAGAACCTATGATGGAATAGAGGATCCTGAAGACCACCTCCAAATTTTCACCGAGGCGGTAAAAATTGAAAAATGGTCCAACCCCGAATGTTATCTTATGTTGATGTAAACCCTCGTAGGGTCTGCACAAATATGGTTCATTGACCTTTCTGAATGAAGCGTTCGGACCTTCGATGGTCTCAGCAAAGGTTTTCTAGCCAACTTTTCACAACAACGGAGGTATGTTAAGGATGCCACAGTAATTTTCTAGATAAAGCAACGTGACGATGAAAGTCTTTGAGACTTTATTGAAAGGTACAAGAAGGAAGGTTTAACCTATGTAGCCACTAATGAAAAGATGAGGGTGGCAGGGTTCATGAATGCCATAACTTCCAAGTACCTTACAAACGATTTCAACAAATGCCTACCTAAATCCCTTGAAGAAGCGCTTGAAAGGGCAGAAGCCCACATCCGAGGAGAAGAAGCGGTTGGCATCAAGGAACAAAGAAAAAGAGCTCCTAGTTGGCGAAGCAATAGTCCAAACAGGAGAAGAGGAAACTTTGGTTCTTATGATAAACGCTCTAGAAGCTCGGATTCTAGGAGACCTGAAGGAAGGAATCCTCCAAGCCGAAAAAAGACTATAAGCTTCACAGCTTTGACCAAGACTTCACAAGAGATCTTGGCAACCGAAGAAGTGAAACATAGCTTCTGGCCTCCTCGGTCATTACCAAAAAGCAAGAGGAATGAAAACTTAAACCAATATTGTGAGTTTCATGAAGAAAAGGGTCACCATACCAATGATTGCTTCCAACTCAAAAAGAGGATCGAAAAAGCCGTCAAATCTGGAGAACTGGCCCACTTGGTTAAGGGGGAGAGAGACAAGATGGCTGAAGGAAAAAAGAAGGAAGTAAACATGGTGGACTTTGAAGGTAAGGATTCCCACAAACGCCCTCATCTGGAAGCATGGGAACGCCAATGTGTTTACTTCCCACCACCTGAAGGAGAGCTACTCTCGAACCCTTTGGTGGTAGAAGCTAAAATAAGAACCATCAAGACACACAAAGATTACATTAACACTGGAGCAGCCACTGAGATCATGTTTGAAAAATGTTTCAACCGTCTCAGCAATGATGAACGTTCTAAACTTCAGCAGTCTGAATCTTCCATCAAAGGTATCGCCAACATGCCCATCAAACCTTTAGGCCAAATAACCCTCGGTGTTTGTTTCAGCGAAGAAAAAATGGAACGCGAGCAGCTCACCTTCGTGGTAATCAACATTCCTTCCAACTATGATGTTATCATAAGATGGCTAGGGCAGAGTGTGTTTGGGATGGCAGTTTCAGTCGGTCAAGGCACTGTAAAGTTTCCCACTGAAAGAGGGATAACAACCCTTCAACCTACTCAAGAAGCTTTCTTGGTTGAAGGAGAAAGTTCGAAGAAGAATGAAGAGGATGAATAAGGATGGATTACAAACCCAAAATATCCTCAGCAAATGATAAGGGTAAACACCAACCTCACTGAGGACACTCTCATGTACCTCAAGAAGCTACTCTTACATAATGTCGACATCTTCGCATGGTGCCCGGAAAATATGACTGGTATCCCCCACGACATTGTTGAGCATGAGCTTAAAATTCCCCTTGATGTGAAACCCATTGTCCAACAAAAAAGAATCCTGGCTCCGGAAAGAAGCCTCACATCCTGTCAGGAGGTTGAAGGGCTTGTTCAAGCGGGGATCCTCCGAAAAGCCAAGTATCAATCATGGATAGCCAATCCAGTAATGGTCCGCAAACCTGATGGGTCTTGGAGAATGTTCATTGATTTCAAAGACCTAAACGAAGCATGCCCAAATGATTGCTACCCACTGCCTAAAATAGACCTTAAGGTTGATTCGCTCACAGGCTTTCCATTCAAGTGCTTCCTGTACGCCTACAAGGGTTACCATTAGATCCAAATGAAAAAGGAAGACGTAGAGAAAACCGCATTCCACACTGACAAAGGTATCTTCTGTTATATAAAAAAATGTCTTTTGGTTTAAAAAATGCAGGTGCCACCTACCAACGTCTGGTAGACAAAGCGTTCGTCGGGAAAATTGGTAGGAACATGGAGGCCTATGTTGACGACTTGGTAATTAAAAGCAATACAAAAGGTCAAATGCTTGACGACATACAAGAAACTTTCCGGAACTTGAGAAAGATTAATGAAGCTCAATCCGGTCAAGTGTTCGTTTGGTTTCGAAGAAAGCAAGTTTCTGGGACACATTGTGGGAAAACAAAGCATCAAAGCCAATCCCAACAAGGTCAAAGCCATCCTTGACACAAAATCCCCACAAAGCAAAAAAGAGGTAGAAAGCTTAAATGGAAAGCTCACAGCCTTAGCGTTTTACGTCAAAATTAGTAGAAAAGTCCCTACATTTCTTTAAAACCCTATAGGGGTGTACCAATAAGAAAGACTTTTGATGGACTGAAGAAGCAGAGGAAGGCTTCAACCAAATGAAGCAACACTTGGCTTCACTCTCAGACGTTGTTGCTCTGGAAACAGGAGATATGATCTCTGTCTATTTGTCGGTTGCTGAGGAAGCCATAAGTGGGGTTCTAACCATTGAACGAAACAAGGCTCAGGTACCCATTTACTTCTTCAGTAAAACTCTAAAATTAGCGGAGATCAAGTATCCTCCTTTGGAAAAACTTGCTCTAGCCCTAGTCAAAACGGCTAGAAGGATTCGAAGGTATTTTCAGGTACACCCCATACAAGTATTCACTAACCAACCTATTAAGAGTGTGCTTGAAAAACCAGAAACGTTCGGACGGCTAGCCAAATGGGCCATGGAACTAGGTGAACATAACATCACCTACGTTCTAAGGAAGGACGTCAAGGCCCAAATCCTGGCCGATTTTATCCTAGAAGTCCCAAAAGAAGCTACAACGGAAGTTAACACCACTACCGCTGAATCACCTAGCCCCGATACCTGGAAGCTTTTTACCGATGGAGCTTCCAGCATCGAAGGGTCAGGGGCTGGGCTAGTCTTGATCAACCCTGAAGCTTTGGAATTTACATATGCTATTCGGCTTGAATTTCAGACAACCAATAATGAAGCCGATTACGAAGCATTAATTGTTGGGCTTAAGCAGGCCAAGTAAATGGGTGTCCAAAAGCTTCAAGTCTTCACAAACTCCCTACTCATTTCAAGTCAAGTAAATGACAGTTACACAACAAAAGAGCCCAACCTGAAGAAGTACAGAGAGAAATCAAAAGAACTCATGAATACATTTCAAGCATGTGCTATCAAACAGGTTCCAAGATCTCAAAAACAAGAAGGCTGATGCACTAAGCAAGCTTGCATCCTCACATTCGCTCACCTCACCAAGAAGGTACTGGTCGAAGTATTAAGAGCACCATCTATTCAAGAACTTGAAGTTCAAGATGTAATCACCGAATAAGGGCCAAATTGGATGACTCATATCATCAAATTTCTGAAAATGGTGAGTTACCTGATGATCAGGCAGAGGCTGAAAGAGTTTGCATCAAATCAAGGCAATATGTGCTGCAAGGGCAAATTCTTTACAAAAAAGGTTACCTTGCACTATTGCTCCGATGTGTTGGCCCAGAACAGAGTCAATATCTGATCAAGGAAGTCCACGAGGGAATATGTGGGCTCATTATGGCCCAAGGTCGGTAGTTTCAAAGTTGATGAACCTCGGATACTTCTGGCCCTCCATGCACCGAGACACCTCCGAGCAATTACGAAAGTGTGAAGGCTGTTAGCTACATGCCCCAGTACCCAAAAGTCCCAAACATGATCTTGTCCATCTCCTCAGCTTGGCCATTTCACAAGTGGAGAATGGACATTGTTGGTCCATTCCCACCAGCCAAAGGAGGGGTAAAATACTTGTTAGTGGCCGTAGATTACTTCACGAAGTGGTCGGAAATCAAGCCATTGGGAAAGATTTCAGGAAAACAAGTCATCGACTTTGTGTGGGAAAGAATCATTTGCCGCTTCGGGCTTCCAGGGGTGCTGGTCACAGATAATGGTAAACAATTTGCTGAGAAGCCTTTCAACTCATGGTGCAAAGAATTCCGGATAACACAAGTTTTTAGCTCGGTTGCCTATCCTTAATCAAATGGCCAAGTTGAAAGAATGAATCGAAGCATCGTGGAAGGGATAAAAGCCAGGTTAGGAAGGCATGGTGATAAGTGGCTTGAAGAGCTTCCCAACATTTTATGGGCAATCCGAACAACCGAAAAGACAAGTCACAAGAAAACACATTATAGCTTAGTGTTTGGATCTGAAGCTGTCATCCCAGCAGAAATAGGAGTCACTACACAACGAACATTCAACATTGACCTTGATTCAAACAAGACAAAAACTATGTTGAACCCGGATCTCTTAGAAGAAACTCGTGACCAAGCTGCTATAAGAGAGGCCAAATACAAGCAAAAGATGAAATCTTACTACAACACCCAGGTAAAACACGAACGATTTAAGCCTGGGGACTTGGTTCGTTGAAACACTGAAGCAAGCAAAAAAGATAATCACGGGAAACTTGGTCCTAAATGGGAAGGACCCTACACCATCCTCGAAGCACACAAGGGAGGGTCATACAAGCTAGTCGATGCACAAGGCAAGAAGCTTCCTCGCCATTGGAATGGCAAAAACAGTAAAAGTTTCCATGTGTAGACAGAATGTCTTAAGAAATTTTGAAAAATTTTTCTATCTTTCCCTTGTAATCAAAGCACCTTTCTATGAATGAATCATGACATTCTCTACCAAAACTTTTCTTTCTATCCTATAATCAGGGTAAAAACCTAGCAAAACACTCCATGCAGGGGCGATGTAAGGGGATGAGCTCCCAGGCTATATCGCTCAATAGGTTCAAGGGTTGAATGAACCTATATAAGGGGTTAGTTCCTAAATCAATACAACTCCATGAGACTTAGATAAATACTTAACATGTCTCATAGACGGGTTTGAACAGCCTACATTAACTGTTCCTTAAGCCTCACCAACGGCTTACGAAATAAAGAGACACCAAATAGTGTCATAAATAGGATAGGCAATGTATCTTCTTGTTTAGAAATACCCTAAGGCAAAGTGACTGCAACACTAAACCCTTCAGGGAATAATCGGCAAAAGATGCATGACAAAACGCAAAGGCAATAAAAAAACTACCAAAACATAAAGGGATAACAGAACAAAATAACACAAACGTAAAGTTTCAAACATTCCATAGGGTCATAAGGGCCATCAACCTAAAAAATGTTCATAAGCCTTTAAGGCTGCAACAAGCCAAGGAACCTAAATGGTTCCCCAAAAGATAAAGTGTTCAAAGATCATGATATAACATTGTTTAACATGCTAAGAAAGCTACAAATAAAATGTTCAATGGGCAACATCAGAAGAAGTGGGTTTCGAAGCTCCAACTTCTTTCACACCCGCATCGCTTGCCTTAGCCTTCTTGGCTTTCTTCCCTTTCTTACTCTTTTTTCCACCATCGCCTGCCACTTCCGAAGCTTCAAGGCTTGCCTCTCTAGAACCCTCAAAGAAGGTCTCTTCGCTATTACCAGAATGAGAATGCTTCTTGGACAGAGACTTCAACACCTCAGCACAAACGGCCTCATTAAGGCCAGAGGGTTTCAGCTCCTGTAAAACAGAAAGAGGCTTACCAAAACAATTAGAGACTTCACCCACATAAGGGTAAGTCAACCGCTCCATCTTGAGGGCAGATTCCTTGAAGACGTCAAAGGCTTGAGGTTGGAAGCATGGGGATTGCTCTTGAGGTTGCCCGGACTCATGAGCCTTGTAACCAGCAACAAACCCCAGGTGTTTTCCATGATTGAGAAGCTTGGTATACACATCAACTAAGGCCGAGTTAAACTCGGTGGAATGTAGAAGGTAAGTAACTTCCTGCTGTAAGCCATGCTCGATGAGCCATTGATTGTCGCTGGTCGCCTTGACAAGAGAAGCCTTCAACCCCTCCTTCTCTTCCAGGAAAGCTTTCCTCTGAACGCCCAATGCCTCCTTGCCAGCTTTAACCTGCAACCTGCCCACCTCTAAAAGCTTCTTCAACTCCTTCATGTCGGCCTCATGCTTAGAAGAAAGGTCGTCAACCTTTGACAACAAAATGTTCTCCTTTTCAGCAAAACCTTTAGCTTCTTTCTTCAAGGCTGCCAAAGAAGCCTTCATCTTATCCCTCTTCTTCGAAAACTTCTCATACTCCTGCATTCTCCTACGAAACCTAGACACTCCCTCAGGAAGCATAGAAGCGAAGTTGCAAGTACTCATCATCATCCTAGAAATCATCAAGTCATCATCCATTGTTGCCAAAGAGCCTCGAACCATCAGTGGAGCAAAGTCGGTCAGAACATCTTCACAAACAGTCGATGACTTGAAGTTATCACCAACCTTAACATTCCAACCGGGGACATACACATCCCCAGGATTGACATCCGTAGAACCTTCCCTGCTCTTCCCAGGGAAACTTTTGAAGCAGGCAAAACAACCTTCTTACCCTCCCCCTTACTCTTCTTACCAACAACCAAGGGCAGCTTCTTACCCTTCTTAGACTTTCCCTCAACTTCAACCTCCTGGTCATCCGAAACCTCAATATCATCACTAAGATCAACGGGTTCAGAAGCTGATGACTGATTAGGTCCCTTCAGCAAACGACGACTTGAACAACGAGTAGAAGGCTTGGAAGAACCTGCCTTAGTAAAACCCTTCACATTCGGAACATTCACATACTTCCCGCCATCCAACCTACATTCTGCTATCTTAGGGATGACCTCTATCTTTATGTGTGTGGGTGATTTCAATAATAATTAACTTTTTGGTAAGGAATGTGACTATGTGAGAATATTAGATGCATAACTGGAATTTGGAGTGATGAATACATATACGCATTCACTACTTCACGTGTAAACTGGTTACGAGAAACAGTTTCTATTTTGAAAAGACAAGAACAAATGATCGGATCTCACTATCTGTCTATCTCAGAATCAAGACAACAGATTACATATTAAAATATCATTGAATAAGTCGAACCAACATGGTTTTCAAGATGTTTCATTGGCTATATATATTTTCTGAAAGAAAACGTCGACGACATGATTCATTGAACCATCCCAACCCTAACCTAAATGACACGACGTTAAAACAAGGTTGACATAATTATATAATAATCTATCTAATTCTAGAGTATACATATTCAACCCTAAACTTATAAAACCAATATCTTTTAAACTTGGGCCAACAAAGAACAGTTTCCTTATAATATTATTATATCATCATTACTATACAAGTGCATGTATATATAGTATAACACTATAATGTTCTCCGTTTATTTTAACAAACAATGTTGCAGGGGGAAACCATGGTACTCTCAAGGTTCCGGCTTAGTGATATATTGGCAGCCACTCAAAACTTCTCTGATATATACTGCATTGGGCTGCATGAAAATGATAAGGTGTATAAAGCAGAGCTTGATGATTTTGACGACAAAAGTTTGTTGGGATTTAAAGAGAAAAATGACGGTGAATGGCCAAAGACACGCATCATGGTAGCTATAAAACGCATTTCTAGTAGCGTGGATGTAAAACAAAGGTTCTTTTTGGAACTTGATATGCGTACTATTTATAAGCATCCCAACATAGTCTCTCTCGTTGGCTTTTGTGATGAAGGTGATGATATTATCCTTGTTTATGAGCATGCTTCTAACAACAGCCTCGATGACTTTTTGAATAATGGTGATAACATGGATAATGTTACATGGACACAACGTCTACACATGTGCCTCGGGATCGCACGTGGACTCAATCACCTTCACACCAAGATGGGCAGCCAAAAAAGGATAATACACGGAGACATAAGGAGCACCAACATACTGTTAGGAAAGGATTTGGAGCCGAAGATTGCTTACTTTGGGATCTCAAAATTCCACCTAGCAAATGAAGAGGCAAGCGCTCTTATCAGTACAAAAGTTTATTGGGATCCAGAATTTGAAAGAACACGTATAATGAAAATAGAATCAGATATTTTCTCTTTTGGAGTTATACTTCTTGAGATATTCTGTGGAAGGTCGGCATATGATTCCATTTACATAGATGAAAATGGTAAAGGGCTTGCAGCCATCGCACGGAGCCGATTCAATGATGAAGCCATAAAGAAATTGCTAGATCCTAATCTAATTAAGGAAGTAACTAATGATGACATTTTTACTTCAAATAGAGGACCAAATAAAGATTCTCTGGACACATTTCTGAAAATTGTTGATTTGTGTTTGGAAGAAGCTCAAGCCAAGCGTCCAACAATGGATATCGTCGTCAATGAACTTGAGATAGCATTGAACTATCAAGTAAGTCAATGTTTCCAAAGTATAACAATATGTTCGCCCATTATCAATCTAATGGAAATGTGGGCTTTGTTTTCATTTTAATTCACACACATGAAGCACAAACTAGAGCTTTAGATGTATGATAGAATATTTAATAACTTGTACCTTTAAATGTTAAGTTTATGGATTTATTTATATCTTGGCTTAGCTAGCTAGAATAACAAGAAAGCTAATGATATAAGATCATTTTTTTAGACTTGTAATTCTTAGCCGATATTATTGCACATATTTTAGGGATTTATATTTATCAATATTATTGAATAATATTGTAATTATTATAGGATTGTGATTCCTAAATTAGAGATAGGGTTTATCATGTTCTATTCCCTATATAAAGGGACGTACGTTTTATGTATGAGATCATTCAGATTATCAATACCATGAACAATCAGAGCCACGGTTCTGAAAACCCATCTTTTTCTTTCTCCTCTCCTGCCACGGTTCTGGTCCAGTCTATAACCCGCAGCCTGTTTTTTTTCTGGTCTGAAAACCTATTTTTTTTTCTTTCTCCTCTCCTGCCACAGTTCTCCTCTCCTCCCGACAACCATGCCAAAACTCGATGACGGCCCTAGCAACACAGAAAAAAACGAACCCTACCACCCTACATCCTGCTACTCTGTCACCAATATTCAGTCTAAAATCAGAATCCTCGATGGTACTAAAGTAACATCCTCCTCTTGAGTCAAGCTATTCAAATTCCATGCAATCGCTTATAAGGTGTTGGACCACCTTGACGACACCCCACCACCAGATTCAAAAGACCCGTCTTATAACACATGGAAGGAGATTGATGCTCTAGTTTCACAATGGATCTATAGCACTATTTCAGACGACTTACTGACCCGGGTTTTGGACACGGAAGCTTCAGCCAAGGATACATGGATTAAACTGCAGAAAATCTTTCTCTGCAACAAACAGGCCACGGCTGCAGCACTGGAGGCACGGTTCGTTAACTTAACTCTTGCCTCTTGCACTTCTATTGACGACTATTGTCAGCAATTAAAGGAGTTGGCAAACCAACTGGCTGATGTTGACCAACCTGTGTCTGACCAACGCCTCGTACTACAACTTGTACGGGGTTTATCAGTCGAGTTTGACACCACGGCTCAGTTGATTCACTCGCAACAAGCAGATTGGGATGTTGCTCGGACTATGTTGCATGATGAAGTCATCCGATTGGAAGCTAGGCAGCAGCGTTCCTCTTCTGTCCTTGTAACTGGTTCCAATAATACCAATCCACCACCTTCCGCACCAACAAACAAGCACACCGAACCCAACCCAAACATCCCAGCCGATTCACAGGTTTATAGAGGACGGGGACGCGGTCGAGGGTCTAACTCACGGGGTCGGGGCAGACGCGGACGCGGGTACAACAATCACACCACCAGTTCTCCCGCCACAAGCTTGTTTCATTGCAGCTTCAGCTTTACCTTGGCATGATCGTCTTGGCCACCCAGGCAGTCATGTTTTAGACATTTTTACTACGCATTTTGGTTTTTCATGTAATCACAATAAGAATTCTTATTTTTGTCATTCTTGTCATTTGTCGAACAGTAAAAGATTACCATTTTATGAATCTACTTCTTTTACTTTTGCACCCTTTGACATTATTCACTGTGATTTATGGACCTCATCAATAACTAGTAAAACCGGATATAAATATTACATGGTGTTAATTGACAATTTTTCCCAGTTTGTTTGGGTCTACCCACTAAAATACAAATCCGAAACTTTTCCCACTTTTGCTAAATTCCATCGCCTTATTGCTACACAATTTAACCGAAACATCAAAACTTTTCAATGTGATATGGGCGGGGAATTTGACAATCATGCTTTTAAACAATTTTCTCAACAACATGGTCTCTTGTTTCGTTTCTCGTGCCCACAAACCTCCTCCCAAAACGGCAGGGCCGAACGAATGATTCGTCGACTTAATGACATCATCCGTTCTTTACTTATTCATGCCCATCTCCCGCCGATGTTTTGGGTGGAAGCTCTTCACACCGCAGTATACCTACACAACATCTTACCCACAAAGCGACTAAATTTCTTCACCCCAACCTTTGCCTTGTACCTTCGCCATCCAACATACGATCATCTTCGTGTATTTGGGTGTGCATGTTACCCGAACACATCCGCCACTCAACCGCACAAACTTCACCCGAGATCCATTCGTTGTATCTTTCTCGGTTACCCTCCAGACTTTTGCGGGTACCGGTGCTTTGATCCGACAACCGGGAAAGTACTCATATCTCGTCATGTCAATTTTGACGAGCAAACCTTCCCTTATACCATGCCTACATCACCCCCGTCGTATACCTTTTTGGACGACCCTCCTCCCGGCTTTACCTTTGCCCGACCCGCCACCACACCTCCTACCACCCACCGTCTACCTTACACACCGTCACCCTTCCCGTTTCATTACACC
The DNA here is from genome assembly GCA_030545235.1 of Helianthus tuberosus. NCBI lineage: Eukaryota > Viridiplantae > Streptophyta > Magnoliopsida > Asterales > Asteraceae > Helianthus > Helianthus tuberosus. The sequence goes on along the minus strand of CM060414.1, from coordinate 158,380,274 downwards.
CGCCGCCCTAAACCATCTTCACAATCGACCACAACAGCCCAGCCCCAGACAGTTGTTCCGCCTGCCACGCATTCCCAGCCACCACCTGCTCCCGCTACCACCCCACAGCAGTCCGCCCCACCACCAAATACCCACCCCATGACCACCAGATCAAAAACCAAACATGCTCTCCTTTCCACTACCACCTCCCCGGTGCCTACATCTTACACTAAAGCATTCGCTGACCCTCATTGGTTAAAGGCCATGCAGACCGAGTTTAGTGCTTTGCAGGATAATGAGACTTGGGAGCTTGTACCTAGATCGGTTGACCGACCTGTCATACGTTGCATGTGGCTTTTCCGCCATAAGTTTAAATCTGATGGTTCATTGGAAAGATATAAGGCTCGCCTGGTCGTTAATGGGAAATCCCAGACAGTGGGAATTGATTGTGAGGATACTTTCAGTCCGGTGGTTAAACCAGCCACCATACGGACCGTTTTATCCATTGCGGTCTCGCGTTCTTGGCCTATCCATCAGTTGGACGTCAAGAATGCTTTCTTACATGGACATTTAAATGAAACTGTTTTTATGCATCAACCTCCGGGTTTTGTGGATAGACGTTTTCCTAACCATGTTTGCAGGTTGAAGAAGTCTTTGTACGGTTTGAAACAGGCTCCTAGGGCGTGGTATACTCGATTTGCCACATTTATTCTCTCTCATGGTTTTCGTGGAAGTATGTGTGATAATTCGTTGTTTATATACACACAAGGTGCACATATGGCTTACTTGTTGCTTTATGTGGACGACATAGTGCTCACTGCCTCATCCGATACTTTGTTGAATGATATTATCGCAACTCTCTCTAGGGAGTTTGCTATGACTGATTTGGGCTCACTACATCACCTCTTGGGAATCAAAGTGACTCGTCATGCGAATGGTATATTCTTAGATCAGAGTCAATATGCAAAGGATATAATTTCGAGGGCGTCTATGTCATCATGCAAACCGTGTACTACTCCGGTTGATTTGTCCTCTAAATTGAGTGCTACAGATGGCCCTCTTTTTCATGATCCTACATTATACCGGAGTCTGGCAGGGGCATTACAATATCTTACTTTCACTCGTCCCGACATCTCTTATGTTGTGCAACAAGTGTGCTTATTCATGCATGAACCACATGAGCCTCACTTTGCCTTTTTGAAACGCATCATTCGCTATTTGAAAGGTACTCTTGACTATGGTATTCGATTGGTCAAGTCACACTCGCATTCTCTTGTAGCTTATTCGGATGCAGATTGGGGTGGATGTCCCGACTCTCGTAGATCCACGAGTGGTTATTGTGTTTTCCTAGGAGATAACTTGATTTCATGGTCTTCAAAGCGTCAGCCGACTATTTCCCGCTCCAGTGCTGAAGCCGAATATCGAGGAGTGGCAAATGCAGTGGCAGAGGCAACTTGGATTCGGAATTTACTTTTAGAGTTGCATCTTCCGCTTCGACAGGCTTCGGTCGTCTATTGTGACAATGTATCAGCAGTTTACTTGTCTGATAATCCTGTTCAGCATCAGCGAACGAAGCACATCGAGATTGACATTCATTTTGTTCGCGAAAAAGTCCGTGTTGGTCATATTCGAGTTCTTCATGTTCCGACCTCTCTACAGTATGCTGATATCTTCACAAAAGGACTTCCTCGACAATTGTTTCAATCGTTTCGCTCTAGCTTGAGCGTTTGTCCTACGTCCGCTCAAACTGCGGGGGAGTTTTAGCCGATATTATTGCACATATTTTAGGGATTTATATTTATCAATATTATTGAATGATATTGTAATTATTATAGGATTGTAATTCCTAAATTAGAGATAGGGTTTATCATGTTCTATTCCCTATATAAAGGGACGTACGTTTTATGTATGAGATCATTCAGATTATCAATACCATGAACAATTTCAGTAATTAGTATGATTGTTATCCACCAGTTTAGACTATTGTTTTAATATTCAGAATGTATATATCTGTGAAAGACTTTTAGTATTCAGAATGTATATATCTGTGAAAGACTAAAAAATAGTGTAAAATTTTATTTGTCTTATTCATTAAATTTAATGCAATGAATATATGTGCGTATCCGCATATCGTTTTTGAAACCACAAAAAACTATTTATGCCTTCACTTTCCAAGAACAGGGAAACAAATACCAAGTAAAAAAAAAAAAAAAAACTATAGAAAGAGGCCATGCAGATGCTGTGAATTTTGTACATCCAAATTCAGAACAACGTAAAAAATTCAATACATGGATAGATATTCATGACATAGTTCAGATACCGTATAAGGGTTATGAGTGATTATAACATTTGATCTTCAAATTCAATATTATGACGGATGTATATAATTTTGTTGTACATAAACTACTTTCTTGTAATCATTTGAATTATGATGTTGATTTAATGTCTTATGATTCACAGGAAAACATGAAAGTCCTCCAAATTTTACTTGAAGACATTGAATTGGCCACCGAAAAGTTCAGTCAAAATAATTTCTTTGGAAGTGGAAGATATTGGAAGGCATATAAAGGAAAACTACCACATTCTAGTAGTGCTATTGTTGTAAAACGGTGGGATAGCAAGTGTGATGATCAATTTCGGACAGAACTCAATGTTCTTTTCAAGCGTAAGCATAAGAACATCATTGGTCTTATAGGCTATTGTAACGAAATGAATGAAAAAATCACTGTTTATGAGCACTCTAAAGGAAGTCTTGATAGTTATTTAAAAGATTCTAATCTTAAATGGATGAAAAGGCTCCAAATATGCATTGATGTTGCAAGTGCATTGGAATTCCTTCATGGAGGTGATGTAACACTGAAGAAGGTGGTACATAGGAACATCAAAAGCCATAGCATATTGCTAAATGATGATTGGGATGCGAAAATTTCTAATTTTGAGTTGTCCTCATTAGATTCATTACACCAGGACATGAAACATATCAACGATGATGCTTATCTTGACCCGCAGTACAAACAAGGTTTCTTAACTGAAAAATCAGACATATATGCATTTGGTGTGGTTTTATTCGAAATTTTGTGTGGTAGATTGACATGGGTAGAGGGGCGTGAAGATACCAGTCAATCTTTAGGCCATTTGGCTAAACACTACTACAAACAAGGAAAACATGATGAAATGGTGTTTGCAGATATAAAGGAACAAATTGTGCCACAATCACTTGCTACATTTGTGGATATTGCCTTTCAGTGCTTACATGATGATGATTATAAGCGGCCTAAGGCAAGTGATGTGGTGATACAACTTAAGAAAGCATTGGAAATTCAAGTAAGTTTTCTTGTTTACACAAACCGCAAACGCTGGCTTCCTTTCATTGCATCTATCATGAAACTGCAATAACCATTTTTTGTATATTAATCAACTGATCACAAGAATATATGGTGACATTTTTTCTGAAAAAATGAAAATTGATAATGGAGCATAATAACATTGTACTCTCATTTTTTTGTTGGATATTTCTATTTATTTTCAAATTAAAAAATAGTCAGCATGTCACTTATTGATATTTTATTTATTTAACTGTTTAATACACAGGAGGACTTTGAAATATGGGAGTCCAAACTACCTAGAGACTACAAAGAAATAATGTCGTTGTCAGAGGCCCCTGAAATCTACCATACCGAAACGAAAAAGGATATATATAAGAAGCGATCCAGTGGAATCCTCCTTCCAAAGGAGAAAGTGGTAATTAGCTCGTTCCTTTCTGTTTTTTAATGTAGTTTTTGCTATTTAATAAAACATATACTGTTCAAGTCTGTTTTGTTAAGTCATTTCATTCAGTTTTTCCTTGTGATTAGTTTCTCAATGAATATTCACTTACAAAGGGTCCTCAAAGTGATGGTTCAAAAGTCATACATACATTTTTTTTTTTTTTTTTTTTTTTTTGGGTAAAGGTCATACATACATTTTCACATAACAGAAACAGGACTTATTTGATTTTATTTGTTTTGTTTTGTTTTGTGTATCAGTGGTTTATACTAAGCGACAATGGAGGTTCAAATAAAATGATTTCAGCTACAGCAGCAAAGTTTTCTTATAAAAACCATCAATCACACAAGTGTAGATCGATTCACATATCAAGGTCCACCCCCTCTCCCTCTCCCTCTCAGTCTTTCTCACCTTTTATTTGCATGTACGCACACATCAATTAAAGTTAAATTTCTTTTAGCAAAAACTAATTGTATCATCAACAATATAAATTTATAATCAATGTTAATTAGTTATAGTTGTTCATTAGGGTCTCCACATGCATCAATGAACATGTTGGCCCAATAATCTTTATTCGAATTGGGCATGTTTTTCGATTAAGTATTGGGTCATTTAAACTTTTGTTATTAGGCTATATGTATTTGAACTAGTATGGCGCGGAGGCAAACTCGTTGGGTCGTAAGTCACATTAGATTAATAGTGGGATAAACATCGTGAGGAGGTTACCAACGTCTGTCATGGTTGAGCACGAACCGAAGTGACTCTCTTCATCTGATGGTTTGTTGGAATGTTGGGTATAAATAGCCGAGTCTGTCACTTAGACAATGTAACAATATAATTCGTATTATCAGAATCAGTTTGTGTATTGCTTAATCTTTTTGAATCAAGTTTGTGTGTTATTGTCCAAATATCAAAGTATGGATTGTGATTGTATTTATGTGGAGTATGAATCCTGGTCTAAGATGACCTACATTCATGAATGACAACTAGGCTATTCTTTGCTAAGGTGATAATCAACTAGGTTAATCTTTATTGAGGCGAAAGTATTCTTTACCGTTATCGACTATTGACAACTATGGTCATGGCATGGTTTTAAAAAACGGTCGAGGCGTACGCCTCGAGGCGCGCCTCGAGGCGGAACGGTACAAAAACGAATCTGAGGCGGCGCCTCACCTTCTCTAATAAAACGTACGCCTCGGAGGGGCTGAGGCGCTAAAAAGGGTGAGCCTCAGGTGCGCCTCAGGGGTTTTAGAGATTAGTTTTTTATGTTTTTGCGTTTTTGTGTCAATTTCAAGCAATTTCTGTCTTTTTTATGTGTGTTTTTGATTATTTTGATGAATTTGGTGATGGATTTAGTTAGTATTACTATTTTTATAAGAGATATAATATTTATATTTATTTTTTAGTTCCGCCTCGGGCTTACGCCTCGGTTCGCCTCGAGGCGCACGCCTCGTGAGGCGAAGTGAAAACGCCTCGAAACTCGTTTCCGTTTTTTTAAACCTTGGGTCATGGCTATGTTTGCTTCTGACCCGTCCTCTACGTCTACATGCTCCCACTGATACGGACTGCCGAATCCTAATATACTCTTAGAACTAACACTTTCCATATGTAGCAGGTAATCCTCTGGAGAGACTTTACCATTGGAGCACTCGTTCTCTTAGCCCATTGTCTGCTAACTATGGTTAACTGCTAGTGCTCCTATTGCCACAAAAACACTTGTCTGGTTTCTCTGAACTTTTTCTAGCACGTTCAACCTATCTCTTGCAAAGCAAAACTTCTACCTATGAGATTCTGTGAACTGGACTTTGTTTTCTTTCTAAATTGTGGATGAGATTCTGTGAACTGGACTTTGTTTTCTTTCTGAATTGTGGTAATCTCTCCCTCAAATGGTATATTGACCATAGAAAGAGAACCTCGTTTCTTTCCTTGAGCCATGACTACGTTCCCCTTAACCACCTTCCACTCCTAGAAAGAGAACCTCGTTTCTTTCCTTGAGCCATGACTATGTTCCCCTTAACCACCTTCCACTCCTCGTTCCCAAACTTCACATCATGCCCATGCTCATCCAATAACCCGATAGAAATTAAACATTTCTAACTTCATTGTTCACAACTCTTACCTTTCCAAAATCATCCTCATTAAGATTCTTCAATGCTTCAGTGTTGTGGGTAGCGTGAAATGAAGCACCTAAATCTACAACTCAGGAATCCACACTGCTCTCTACGTTACAGATTAAAGCTTCATCTTCTGAGTGATCTGTTGTAGTGTTAATCTCTATTTCTTCTCATCTAGACATTGATTCCTAAAATGTCCCACTTGATTGTTTGATCTTTCCAAAATCATCCTCATCGAGTCTGTGTTATTGTTTAAAGGGAAAATTACAAAAAGGTCGTTGACCAAAATTACTTTCAAATTTGGCCACCTCACGCGTCCTTGGAGCGGCACATCATGCGCGGGATGCATCCATGTGCATACTTCTCAAGCACCCAATAAAAAATGGACACGTGGCGGTCTAAGTGGGCCTAGGCGCATTGGTTTTTGGTGGGTACATATGAAGACTTCTCCCCTTACTAGACGCATTAGAATGTGGGCCTCCGTCTTCTGAACATTTGACCAGAGCAACAATCTCCCCTGATAATCACAACTATCGCTGTCGGCAATCTCCACCTAAGCACTTCAACAAGTTCATATATGCTTTCCTGAAACCATGGCACTTGTGGAGATGGAGAAGACAACTTGCTGGAGAAGTTTGAGGTGCGGCGATGGAGAAGACAGCTCACTGGAGAAGTTTGAGTCGTTGCTGGAGGGGAGTGTTGGCATGTGAGGTGCGGTGATAGAAAAGAAAGATTGAGGTTTGTGACTCGTTGATGGTTGTAGTTTGAGTCATTGCTAGAGAAGACCGCCTGTGTGCGGTTGGAAAATGGAAGACGAGTGCAGACGCATGAGCCTCAAGTGCAAACGCATGGGCCTCAATTGCAGACGCATGGGCTTCAAGACGCATCCCGTGCATGATGCGCCGCTCCAAGGACGCGTGAGGTGGCCAAATTTGAAAGTAGTTTTGGTCAATGGCCATTTTTGTAATTTTCCCTTGTTTAAATATCAAACTATGGATTGTGAAACTGTTTATGTGGAGTATGATTCCTGGTCGGATAATGATAGAAAAATGTGCAAAAGAGCATGCATCGTGTATGATGGTTCATATTCTTTACAAGTATGATGCATGAATATCATCTACTTTAATATGTCAAAACCAGGAGTACATTGTTTGACTAGTCATATACTTAACGCAAAATTTTGATGACTTAAATGCCTCGATCAATCTTGAACAGTGACATTTAGGAGAATTGGATGTCAAGGGCATATTAATTTTGTACTTTTAGCTTTGTCATAACAAACGAAACTTATATTTGAGTCGAGAAGATACAAAGAATGTTTTAGACTGATCGCTTATGACATTTACAGGTTTCCAAAAGTGGCGAAGATGTTGGATATTGCAAATCTAAAGATGAAAGTTTCATTAGACAATCGATTTTTATCTCCAGATGTCACATACGGAATTTATTTGGTCTTTAGATTTTGTGACCCTAGAACAATTTCATGTAAACATCTGTACATGAACCTAAAGTACAGAAAGGGGACCGAAACTTTACATTCATATTTCGCAACACAAAGAGACACGGACTGGATGATGATTGAGTTGTACCGTTTCTTGAATCCAAAGGAAGATGTATCTTTCACGTTTCTACTTGAGAGCTTTTCAAGATACTATTGCACAAGTGGTGCCATCAATATTGAAGGCATTGAGTTTCGAGCAATTAAAAATGTAAGTTTGAAAAATACTCTTTGGTTCTCATTCTAGATTATTATTTTTTTACTTTTACGTTGTACGTTTCATGTTTATAATATGTTACAATTTGTTTACATAGGCGACACATGAAAATAGCAAGAATCTAAAGGGACCCCAACAAGTTCAAAAATCAACCTCGGACTTGGATCACTTGCATCAACTGCCAACTGGCAATGAAGAAATATTTAAGAGATCTGAAAATGAATGCATGGACGAAGAGGTCCTTATCTTATTTCTAATCAAAAAATAATATCTTCAAAAAAATCAAAATATTCCTTGTGATCTTGGTACTGAATTATCTCGGTCATTGTACAGTTGCTCTCATTAAGCGAATTGGATGGAAAGAACCATCGTATGCTTTCTGCAATGGCGGTTTTGCACAACTCTGAAAAATGGAGGGGTTTTGATTTTAAATCCTCAGCGGACTCGAGGTTTGCTTTTTGATTAACTTTCATTAAGTAGGTTATAAATCCCCCATTTCTATCTGTAAAAGAGTTTTATTATGTGTTTTTCTATGTTCCCTCAGATTTCATAGTTCTAACTTCTAAATCCCATTCCCAATGAAATAGAACAAACTTTACACTTATATTCAGTTTTAGCAACCAACTTTAGTTAATTTAGCTAAGGCCATAGGGTGTGGGGCAACACCCCCAGTCACATCAGCTGAGTAGCGCCCCCAACATCCAAGGACGGATCTAGCCCCAATTACTGAGTTTCAGGAATTCACTCAGTTTGGAACTTTTAGTGAGAATCTATATAGAATTTAAATAATTTTTAGTGAAAACCTAGGAACCCACCGGAAAAAATTCCTGATCTACCTCTGCCAACACGAGCATAGATCCACCATGGAGGGGCACTATGGTTGCCCCCGCCATGCTGCTAGCGAGCGCTAAAGGGGGAGAGGGTGGGGACCACTTTGAAGCAACAATCATTTTTTTTAAATATTTTTTTATATAGTTAAAGGGGCTTTAAATGGGGTTTTATTCCACACAGTGCAATTTAACAATAAAGTGTCCCACTTACGTGTCGCTTACGTGATGTGAGTATCTCACACCATATAGGCTATAGCCTAAGCATAAAAACCAACGTATATTTCATTACTGAATTTAGCAAGGAGGTTACGTTTATCACCCATTGTAGGAAAAAAATTGATAATATTACATATTATTATCTTTTTAATTGCATTTATGTGGTGCACAACAGGGCATTAACAGCCAACTATTTACATATATAATGGCGTATGTAACCAGTGTAATACATGCAGATTTGTACATGTGGCGGAGCTTCGACCCCAACAAGTATTTAGAATCAAGTACAAGATTGAATCTCAAATGCTGTCACCATTCACTGAATACATATGTTATCTTGTGTTCAAGGTTTCAGAAAAATGTCCCGGGCTGCATTGTCCAGTGAAAGTAAGGGATCTACTCCATCGTAGAAAGAAAGAGAACAAAATTATTTATTTTAGATCCCCAGCCGCATTGAATCATCATGATGTCTTTTGGGTTCCACAACAAAGGAAAGATGGATGGATGGAGGTTATGATCTGGAAGTTCAAACCAGACTATAATAAGCAAGTTGTTCCTATGAATTTGAAATTGGTAACTTATGAGGGAACTATGTCAGGCCTTATTATATGTGGCTTGGAGTTTCGACCAGACCAATCGTAGAGGAGTATGTATCAGACTAATATGTTGAGTTCATGTTGGTGTTCTGTTGGGTCTGGAGTTAAATATTCGAATGCATCTTAAAAGACGAAAATTCTAACCGATTCGACGTTTGAGTAACCAAAATTGAATCAATTGGAATTTGAGATTGTGTTTATATATATGATACAAATAGAGAACTGCACATCTCCTACCTAATGCTTTATATGTTTGTACAGATCATAATTTAATAATTTAACATTAAAAAGTTGTGTTCTTTTATACAAAATAATGAAACCAAGCATGAAAAGTCATATTCACCCCTAGAAAATGAAAGGGATACACCATGTTAGTGTTTAGGTATAAGGATAGTTACGTAATTTCACTTTTTCTTATTACACTGATAATTGCAGTTATTGACAAATCGTTATTGTATTTACTGATTTTAAGGCTCAAAGAATCAGATTCTGTAAACGTCCTCGTTGGTCACGGCTGGCTCTCTCCAGGCCACCACTCCGTGGGCCACCACTCCAAGTTCTGGCTCTGATACCAATGTTACATACCAAACAGGAGAACATAACCCAAAAGACTAGTCTGGTGGGTGAGAGAACCCATTTGGTATATAAACCCCACATCAGTTGCCCATACAACCGATGTGGGACAAGTCCCATACCTTGCAATGGTATTAGTCCATAACAAATCATCATTATGTGATTTACTTAATATTTTACTCATTTGACCCGTTTTGGCTTACACCATAAGGTTTTCTTTTTATAATTCTATATTTATCACTAAAATGTGCTTTAATATAATTTCATCTGTTTTAACCCGTTTTGGTTTACACCATAGGGTCGTATTTTTCTAAACCTTTATTTGATGTCTCGTCTTTAACAAGTTATTGTTGTTACCAAAAGGAGATTCAATGCTATTTTACTCGTTTGATCCGTTATGATTTATACCGTAAGGTCTCATATTATCGCATTATCGTTTATGTCATACCCCAACCGATGGCGGAAACATCGAGGCGAGACGTAATAGATTGTTCAAAGACGTCATGGTACGAAAGTTGAAATATAATAATCATCAAATTCTTGTCTTACAATACAACGAAAGAAACAAATAGTTCAAGCAGGAAACAACAAACATAAATTAAAATAAAATTTAGAGTCTAAGTCCAAAAGTCATATGTGATTGCAATCTTGTCAAAACCATCTCAAGCATTCCCTGAAAACATGTCAAAATAAAGATCAACAAACAAAAAGTTGGCGAGTATACAAGTTTGATACATATAGCACATGTGTAAAAGGCATAATCTACATGTCAAAAGGTCGCCTCTGTTGAGTGAGAACCGCGCCTATACCCATCTCACTCGCGTCACACTCAATGGTGAAAGGAATAGACTAGCTAGGTGACCCCCAAGGTGGGAGTGGTAGTTAACGCATGCTTGAGACCCTTGAAGGATCCCAAATAAAAGGTGTATAAAGGGGCGTTGATACTTCTGAAGTCCTTAATGAACTTTTTATAGTAACTAGCGAGCCCTAGAAACCGCAAACACCCTTAGTCGTCGTGGGAGTCGGCCAAGACAAGATGACATGTACCTTGTATCTTTCAACGACACCATTAGGAGAGATGACATGCCCGAGGTAGTGAACTTATGAAACCCCGAAACAACATTTAGTAATTTTAGAAAATAAGTGACTCGACTCCAACAGTCGTAAAACAACCTGTAAATGTTTCAAATGTGCCTCCATAGAACTAGAATAGATTAGCATATCTCATAAAAAATACTAATATAAACTTGCCAAGGTATGGGCAAAAATGTCATTCATCAAACATTGAAATGTAGCTGGCGCGTTAGTAAGCCCGAAAAGCATCACAACAAACTCATAGTGTCCCTCAAGTGTCTGAAATGTCATCTTATGATTATCGTCATCCTGAACACATATTTGATGATACCCCGAACGAAGGTCAAGTTTGGAAAAAAAAAACATTAGCATCTTGTAACTCATCAGGAAGTTCATCAATAACCGATATCAGGTACTTATCATTAACTATAATGTCATTTAAGGCACGACACAAAAATGCGGTGACCCATCGGACTTCTTAACAAGTAGAACCAGAGAGGAAAGGAGACTATGGCCGGATCGAATCAACTCGTGAGACAACAGTTCTCGGACTTGCTTTTCAATCTCATTTTTTTTGAAAATACGGTTGACGTTAAGGTCGCGGGCTCACTGGTTTCGAATCGGGTAGCAACGTAATGTCATGGTCTTAGAACCACTTTGGTGGTAAACCGGTGGGATTTCGAAAAATACTAGTAGAGCGGGACAACATTGATTGCACAGCTGGGCAGGAGGCGGGTTGAATGTTTCTACTGGGTCGACTAGCGTAATTTGAAGCTAGAACTCAGTCCCACTGGCTCACAACGACTCGGTGGATTTCAAGGCTCTTTCATTAATGATCTAATGATCTCACCATTTTCTAATAGTTCTCGCGAACGCGCGAGGGACTATCCTTTCTATCGATTGCCCTTTCTTTTCACTCTCAAGCCAAGGCTTTCTCAGCCAGCCTATCTTAGCCTGCCTAGACCTTGTAGTTTATAATAGGAGCCAGCTAACATGAACTAAGGGTGTTCATCGGTTCGATTTATGGTCTATATTGGTTTATTCGGTTTTCAAAATTTTATTCCCTAAACCAAAAACCAAACCAAACCAAATTAGGAATAGGCAAACCAAACCAAACCAAACCAAATTCAATTCGGTTTGGTTTCAGTTAGAAACCAAATTTAACCAAATTGTACCTAAGTACTTTTTTCCTAATTTATATTTATGTTTGTGTTCTAACTTCCGAACATCAAATCGGCAACGCATTTAATCCTAACAATATATAAATAAAAGACATAGCAAAATAAAACAAACATATCCATAAAATAGTCATACACACAATCACAACGTTAAAACTTCAAAACATAGATCAAAGAAACTATAAATAGTCAACAAGTCTAATGGCACAAAACGTAAATAATCTTCAAACCATGGAGATACATATACTTAGATATTAGACTTAGTATTTTGGGCTAAACATTATTATTTTTATTTAATAATTAATTAAACTAACGTTTTATTCGGTTATCCGAATAACCAAATTAAAAAAATGTGGATCCAAAAACCGAACCAAAAACCATATTCACAATTCGGTTTCGATTAAAAACCAAACCAAAAACTGAATTCGTTGTTCGGATCGGTTTATTCGGTTACGGTTACGGTTTGGTTTACGGTCTTTATTTGGTTATGGTTTTTTTTTTTTTTTGAACACCCCTAACTTGAACCCAAGAGTGAGGTTCTTGAAATCCATTTCAATGGGGCCCAAGGTTTTCAATCATTTTACTCCAAATATGATGGAGCAAGCGGCCACATGAAGAACAAAAAAAAAAGTCAGTAGCAACAGTATAACCTTGAATGCCAATAGTAAGACTTAGTACCCGACCGACGCATGCATGCAAGTTTTTCCTGATTTGCGACTACCACCTCAAAGTTGATAACCGGTAACCCAAAATGATCAACCAAGGCTTCGTCAACAAAGCTACGAATGCTTCCAACCGTCCACTAGAACGACCACATTCTTATTTGGTAGTTTCCCGGGTAACCTCAATGTTTGAGGTAATATGGTGTGTATGACTGACTGATCGTGAGTATTCTCTAGTGAAACTTCCTCTACATCCACCTCACCAATCATAAACAATTGAGGCTTGCTGCACTCAATGGCGCAGCATAGTGGGGACGGGAGGGGGCGACCAACCCCCCGAACTTTTATCTCAGTAGTGGAGAGTATGTAGTTTTCGTATAGAAATTTTTGGGTATTTACGTTTTTGACCCCCTGGTTTTACAGAAATTTTTGGGTATACACGTTTTCGACCCCCCGGTCGGAAATCTCAAGCTTCGCCACTGGCTGCACTTATGTCCCTTTGTATAACGTTCATCACAAATAATAGCATAGGCCCTTCTCACGTCTCACGTGGGCTTTAGTGTTGGACATGTGGCATATAGGATTAGGGGCATGTAGTGTTCTAGGCTGAGTAAAGTCAAGTTGCTAGAACTTTGTGTATTATTAAAACCTTGCGATCTTGGCCCCAAAAAAAAATCCTACGCTGTAAGAAATCGCCTAAGAAATCCCAATATAACGTCATCACTAACACAACGGCCACATATAAGCTACATTTGGAAGAAAGATAAAGAAAAGATCTTCAAACGACGATCTTTTATGGCAACAAAGAAAACGTCGTACATAAGTAACATGCGTATAAGCAAAGAAATAAGTAACCAGAGATTAAACCGGAACCTCAGTCGGAAAATAATTCGTCGGAAAAGACAGCATTCAGGAGAGAGAAAGTGAAGTGTCAAAAGCACAAACGTGTATAACATTCCAAGCAAACACCACTATATGTGATAACTGGACTGAGAGACCACTAATGCCAAAACCACCAAATATGAAGGGTTTACATGAAACACACAATAGCTATAGGAAGGATCAAAGGTGGATTTAATATGGACTTTGGTTTTTAGTACATTGAATAATAATTTTTTTAAGTGCATGATGAAGCATGATTTTTAAAAAAATATATATGTTATATTGTTATCCAACCAAAAACCATTGATACTTTTAAAACACCAATTTGACTCACATTGTCATCGTTGTCTTCGTCTCTTTCTCCATTACAACACGACAGTAATCAATCAATCGTCACACTTGGTGTGTAGATAGGGGGAAGGATCCACTAAAAAGTGGATTTTGCCTAAGTAGCCTAAGAAGGATTGTGATGATGACATGTGGCACTCCTAAAAAGTAGGAATGAAGGGCATTTTGGTCCTTATAAATAGGAGTGAAAATGACATGTGGCACACCTTTTGTTTTTTAAAAATACAACAAAAGAATATAGCACAAAAAATTGTAGTACAAAAAAATATAGCACAAAAAAATCTAGTACAAAAAAAATATAGCACAAAAAATTGTAGTACAAAAAAAATATAGCACGAAAAAATTCAGCAAAAAAATATAGTACAAAAAATCCAGCACAAAAAAATTAAGAAAAAAAATTAAGACAAAAAAATCCAGCACAAAAATAATTTTAAAAAAGTTGAACCATTAATAAAAAAATCAAATGATTTGAATTTGTATTTTTTTTTCTCGCAATCATTTAGTGCTCTAAAATGAACTTCGCCCTACATATACATACACAGCAATGTTATTTTTCGATATTCATGATTTTTGCTTATGTTAGCGTGCCGAATGCTGCAATTTCTTGTATGAAAATCATGGAATTGGGTAATAGAACGGTGCAAGTTACTATAACATTGGGTTTATTTGTATCATAAATAATAGACCTGCATAAGGTTGGCAATTTTGATTATGATTTTTGTTAATGTAGTATATATACCTGCATTTATTGGTAGTTACTAATTTTGATATCTCAATGACGGTTTATTGAACAGTATGGATCAGTTTATAAACTTGCCTTTGGTCCAAAAGTATTTGTAGTTATATCAGATCCTATTGTCGCCCGATATATTCTTCGCGAAAATGCATTTTTGTATGATAAGGTATGATTCCATTAATAATGTACAAAAATCTAGCACAAAAAAATTTTCTACAACATAGAAATACAACAAATTTTAGTGGGTTTTTTAGAATTCATATTTTATATAGCAATATGGTACTCAAATTAAAGATAAAAAGACGCTCGATTTTACGGTGAAATTTTTATGAAAAAATAATGTCGTATAAAAAAGTTATGAACGTTTAAAAAATGATGGTGGAATATGCATGTGACTTGCATGTGGACAGAGAAAGTCCATAAATATGATTTTCCTAAGATACCCTTGCACTCCTCCTTTCTCCTACCCTTTCATCTTAACCATTGATTTGAAAAATGAATGGTTAAGATTCCTTTTTAGGCTACTTAGGCAAAATCCACTTTTTAGTGGATCCTTCCCCGTGTAGATAGTCACACCAAAAAGATGTTTTTTGTCCTTATGTGCACACCTTGCAGTGTCGAACTATGGCTAAAATGCGGCGTTTTTGTCCGGTTAACCAGACAAAGACTGACGGGTGTCTGACGGGTCTGTTGACCAGACCAAAACGCCGAGCTTTGGCCGCGTTTTGGTCCTGTCAACCAGACTGGGTGTCAGTCTTTTGTCTGGTTGACAGGACCAAAACGAGGCCAAAGCTCGGCGTTTTGGTCTGGTCAATAGACCCGTCAGTCTTTGTTAGGTTAACCGGACCAAAACGTCGCGTTTTGGCCACAGTTCGACACTGCAGGGTGTGCATATAAAGACAAAAAACATATTTTAATGTGTGTAGATAGGCAAATGAGTATGCCAATAGGTACACCCTATATTAATAAGGGTGATACTATTCCCACCCCCCCTAATTCCTGATTACACCCCCTTACAAAAACATCACATCCATCAATCAATCATTTGCTTTTTGTTTTTAGTGTTTTTTGTCTTTTTGTTGTCCTTTTAGTATATTTTAGTGTTTTTTTGTTTTTACAAACTTTGGGTGTAAAAAACTACCCCCTCGGGCGCGCCGTTTGAATTTTTTTTTTTACGAATGTTGTTAAAATATACGGATCTAGTTGTAAAAAAAAATCGTGGTCAACGCCCCTCCGTGGCACGTGGTTCCCGAGGGGGTAGTTTTTTACACCCAAAGTTTGTAAAAAAAAAAACAAAAAACAAAAAAATAATAAAAACACCAAACTTTGGGTGTAAAAAACTACCCCCTCGGGCGCGCCGTTTGAAATTTTTTTTTACGAATGTTGTTAAAATATACGGATCTAGTTGTAAAAAAAATAACGTGGTCAACGCCCCTCTGTGGCACGTGGTTCCCGAGGGGGTAGTTTTTTACACCCAAAGTTTGTAAAAAAAAAAAGAAAAAACAAAAAAATAATAAAAACACCAAGTCAAGAATAAGGTGCTACTGCCTACTATAATTGGTGCTACTGCCTCAAAATAGAAAACAAATATCAAGGAGAAATGCCTACTATTATTATTATTATTATTATTAAAAAAAAATGTGGATCATATAATTGGTGCTACTGCCTACTATAATTGGTGCTACTCTCTCAAATTTCAATCTAAAATTTTACAAAGTGACACAAGAGCATCAAGAGGGTATAGTTTTATTCGTTGTGTAATTTTTTCTTATCTTTGATTCATGTTCTTATTTTTTCTTATTCAACTTTTATAGCATTCAGAAAAGTTAAAGAAATGTCTGGATTTTCAACAGATCAGGTATAGTTTTTAATTCCCATGTTTCAAGTTTCAGCTTAGTTATATAATCTAGCTAGGTTAAGGGTCTTGTTTTAGTTTAAATGAGTTTGTTTGGATAATATATATTTTGTAACTACTCAAGCTTGTTCACCTAATATTTTGTAACTAATATTAGTTCACTTTTAGGTGTTCAAGTCTCGTGAAGAGTTGATGGAATGGGTTAGAAACACCGGACGTAGTCTTGGTTACGCTATGGTGACTAAAAGATCGAAAGCTAAAAATGGCTACGTGTCTAAAGTTGTACTTATGTGTGATCGTGGTGGTGTGTATAAATCAGATAAAGATTCAAGTAGAGAGACCGGCACTAGAAAGATAAATTGCCCGTTTGAAATGGTAGGGAAATTTTCAAAAAAGAAGAGTTCTTGGACGTTAAAAGTAAAACCTGGTGAGCATAACCATCCACCCGGAGAATATATGGAGGGACACCCAATCCTCAAACGATTGACACCTAATGAACACCAATTGGTGGCAGAGTTGACGGGGAAGGGTGTGTTCCCAAAAGATATTTTAGGTGTTATGAAGGAGCGTGATGAAAATAATGTCTCTACAATTAAAAACATATATAACGCACGTGATAAAATTCGAGCAACGGATCATAAAGGGAAATCTTTGATGGAGGTGCTAATGTCTCATTTAAATAATAAAGGGTATACTTTTGAAATTTCTACCAATAGAGTTTCAAACATGTTGGAAGACTTATTCTTTGTTCCTAAAATATCATACAAGTACTTCCTTGATTTTCCACATGTGTTGCTTATGGATGTCACATACAATACGAACAAGTATAAATGGATGTCACATGTGTTACCAACCTTTTAAACACACCGGGATATGATTTCATGGGGTTGAACCAAGATATTGTCGGACAAAGTTCTTTCGCCAACTCTACAAGTGCGCCAGGCTATGACTTCATGGGGTTGAACCAAGATCAAGCATCACAGGTGATACACAACTATATTCATCTAATTCCAAAAATCTTCTATGCGTATGTTACACGCATACATAACGTGTTAGGTGATGGAAATTGTGGGTTTCGGGCGACAACTTCTGCTCTCGGGTACGGTGAAGATGAATGGTTATTTATCCGGAGATCACTGTTGGAAGAGCTACTCGAGTTTAGAAATAAGTACACTAAGGCTTTCTTAGGCTCATTCAAAGATGTGTTCACGTCCTTGGCTTGGTCAGGATCGGGGTTTGCACCTGAAAAACACTGGATGATTATGCCAGAGGCAGGATTCTTGATTGCGAACAAGTTTAATGTGATCGTTCATTTTTTATCTCAAGAAAAAAGAAACAGTTCTACTTGTTTTCCGCTTTGGAGAGGCCCTCACGAGTTCCCAGAAAAAAAAAATAATTACAATTGCACACGTGAATGGTAACCATTTTATAATGGTAGAATTGCAATGAGAGTATCCAATTGCCAGCACAAACAACCTATGGAAATTAATGAGAGAAAATGATGCAGCTGGCTGGGAGAATATATTTGAATCACGTCAAAATATGTATAAGTCTTGGATAGCACAACCTGCTACATTTGGGGGGTGTATCGATTAAACCTCTGTATGTAAATTATTAAATGATAATAATTTTGTAAAAAAGTACTTATTTTTATATAGCTTTTGTTACAGCTATAAATATAATTTGATAAATTATAACAATAAAAACTAATAATAAATACTATATCATTACTACTACTAATAATAATAAATATAATAATAATAAAAATAATAATAATAATAATACTAACTAATTAAATAATAAACAAATACTAATTAATAATAATAATAATAATAATACTAACTAATTAAATAAATGAATAAAAAAGACAACAAAAAGACAAAATAGGCTAGAAACAAAAACCAAGTGATTGATGGATGTGATGTTTTTAATAAGGGGGTGTAATTAGTAATTAGGGAGGGTGGGAATAGAATGACCCATTAATAACTAACCAGAACAAACAGTCAATAATCGTCTGGTATATGCCCCCTATTTCTTCCACATCTCAATTGCTAGATCCCCCAAATCTTCATTCATTAATCGCACCTTATGTGTCTCTAAACATCATATAATCCGGACCTTTTCGCAACAATGAACAAGAACCAAAGAGGTTTGATTTACTCGAACTCAATCTGTTACAAACTCTGATTTGACTCAAGTCAAAATGAAGAGGTCAATTCATACGATATTCACCCTTTTGTTTCTGGGTATATTCGCCGTCACTCTCTGCTTCCGAATCATGTTTTCCGGCACCGGCGCCGCCGGTTTTCAACACCCGGTTCACCGGAACAACCCACCGGTGTTCAACGACACGTTATTACGGTTTGCAGCAGTTGATTTGGCTGAAAATTCGTTCAGGCAAAACGTCGAACAGTTGGTGGGTGGTGATTTCAGAGGGTTAACTAGTGGTCGCCAGCGCTCGTTCTTGTGGGCAGGACGACACCGTATTGATCTCCGAACTAATTCACCGGAGTTTCACCGGATTTGGTTGGATTTCCGGCGGTATTTGCAGACATGGTGGCGAAACCACCGGTTTGAGCCTGATGTAATGGCAGATTTGGTAAATATTGTAAAGATTTTGAAAACAGGTGTAAATGGAAGCGATTCAAGTTCGAATTCGAAGTTTAAGACATGTGCTGTGGTGGGTAATAGTGGGATTTTGTTAAAATCTGATCTTGGTGGTGTGATTGATGACCATGAGTTTGTGATCAGATTAAACAACGCGAGAACAAGCGGGTACGAACGCAATGTGGGTTCAAAAACGAGCCTTTCGTTCGTGAACAGCAACATTCTGCACACGTGTTCGCGACGAGAGAGATGTTTTTGTCACCCGTATGGCGAAAAAGTGCCTATAATGATGTACATGTGTCAAATGATGCATTTTCTTGATTACGTTGTGTGCGGTGAATCACACAAGGCGCGATTGTTGATCACTGACCCGCGGTTTGACATCTTGTGTGCGCGGATTGTGAAGTATTATTCGGTTTCTAGGTTTGTGAAGGAGACTGGGAAGCCGTTGGAAGCGTGGGCGGGTTCACACGACGGTTCTAGTTTTCATTATTCTTCGGGTATGCAGGCGGTTATGCTTGCATTGGGGATTTGTGAAGAAGTTGGTATTTTCGGGTTTGGGAAGTCAGATTCGGCTAAGCATCATTACCATACGAATCAAAAAGTCGAGCTTCATTTGCACGATTATGAAGCGGAATATGATTTGTATCGTGATCTTGTGGAGTCGCCTGAGGCTATACCGTTTATCTCGGATAAGTTCAAGTTCCCTCGTGTTGTTATGCATAGATGACACGGTTTATAGTTTATATACATGTTGGTGATAGTTAGAGAATGGTAAAGGAATATAGAATGTTGGAATATTGAGTTTGAAGAAACTCCTGTTTCTTGTTGAAGACATTTGTTTAGGGATTATGTTTTAAGTGTTCTTGATCTGGCCACTAGTGTGCTAATAATGATCATACTGGATGGAAAAACTAAGTTCTTATTTATCTTTTGAGAATTTGAGTACATCCATTTTATATTCTCATCTTGATAATATTTTCATCTTGAGATTCATCAAGATAAACAAAATAAACAAGAAACATTGGATCTCATTAACCAGAATAATAATATATATTTATTTTTCTTTTTTGTATATATTTATACATTGATGTCTTTGTTACACACGTTTTTAACTCGCATATCTACTATGTTCGTGTATCATCATAAATCATAATGTCTTGGAATGTACAAATGTGGTCCATTTATGTTTCTTTTTTATACGTGTCGAGCGTCTACTTTATTCGTGAATCTAATTTACTTTTTTTTTAAGAAATCAAGTTTGTACATTATTAAAAACTATAAATTAGCAACATATTTGGGCATATAAGTATTGTACTCAAATCTATTTGACCTTTTATTTTTTTTAAGAAATCAAGTTTGTACATCAACATATTTGGGTAAATCCCACATCGGCCGTGATCAGGAGAGATCCCTGGTTCATAAGCAATCTAATGTCTCTTATATCACCAACGCGTTTTGGGCTTAATTGGTTGTGAAGTACATGAAAACTCCACAGTTAAGTGTGCTCAGATGGGAGTAGTACTCCCGGAAAGTCTTCACCGGGGCAACAAAAACAAATTCGTGAGTTCCTGGATGGGCAATCCATCGGGGGCAAAGCGGAATCTTGTCAAACCACTGTTTGGGTATACCCAAAAACTGATTATTCTTATGATTTTTCTGGATTGGATCAAGTGGGTGTGTAAATGAGTGAAGCTCGATTACGCTCGAGCTCGTTTAACTTAGAGCTTGAGCTCAACACATTTCATGATCTATTTGTAAAAGGCTAGCTCGGCTCGAGTATTTATTATCTGTTTATTTATCTTTTGAGTAGTATTTGACATGTAGCGTAGAGTTACACTCGTAAGTCATTTGAATCACAAACACAAAGTAAATAAACAAGTCAAACTGAACAAGTTACATTGAGTGGGAGTGTTCTAAAAGTTTTCGTGTTTGTTTCTACCCTCATTCGATTTGGGACAAGAATTATGTTCTCTCTTGGCCAATAGATCTTGAACAAGAATTAGGCTCTTGATGAACATGAGGCCAAATTTGAGGGGTGTACCATCACCCTCATTTTAAATTCAAGGTCTAAACCAAACCAGATAGAAGGTATTGTATAGTCACAATCTTGTTTACTTTATCTGCCGGTATATGTAAATCTTGATTGCTAGTACGACTTTGTTCATGGACAATTTTCACACACCAAAAAGTTGATATTAACATTACATCTCACCAAACCAACCTTTTTTGGTCCACAACCTAATTTTTAAAAATATATATGAAAAATAACTTTGATTAAATAAAGTTTATAAGTACTTGATAACTATTAGTTACAAATTTTCTTCAACTGAAAAATAAGACACCTTGATAAAAATAAAGGTTATTTAAGACATATTAGAGCAATTTTAAGAGTCCAATCACGTGCTAACATGGAAGAGAAAGTGATGAGGAAAGACAACGTTGTGAAGAAGAGAGAGTAATGGTGAAATTCATGGAAATGGATGGGGCCAGGTGAGGATTAGGGAATAGGAGAGACCGAGAGAGGGTAGTCCATGAAGCTTTTGACATGTGTCTGACGTGAAAGAGGTCCGTACCATCCGTCGTCTAAAGCAAAGTTGTGCTCTAATAAAAATAAGGAAAAATTACGAAAATGTCGTTTGACCAAGTGCTTTTGTGAATTCGTCACCTTCCTGCGTCGTTGGAAGATCCTCACAGCCTCGGAAGCGTCCGTCTATCATCTTGATGCGTCCATTTCCTACAATCTGACACATGTCCGACACGTGTACAATATGTTCAAGCGTCTCTTGATTATTGTTTATGCGTCGGTGATGCAATGATTCCACGGCTTGCGTCCCTGGTTTCATATCGTTTTTAAAGCGGCTGCCGATGTATTTGGCTGACGCACCGTAATGGTCCGGCTAAAGTACCGCAATGGTCTGGCCGACGCTTTCCCCAAGCGTCCCGCTGACGCACCGTAATGGCCTGGCCGACGCCTTAAAAATGACTGGCCGACGCTTGTAAAATGATAGGCGGACGCTTTAGCTTAGGCCGACGCTTTAAAAATTTCTGGCCGACGCTTTAGAAAGTCTTAACGTGTTCAATTTTTAAGGGACCCATTTTTAAATTTTTTGAAGTTAAATTTATTTGTTTGTTAAACGGTTTTTAATTTGACATATTTATAATCTCCCCATTTAATTATTAACATATAACAATTTATTGTTAAATCGTTTCAAGATTTCTTCCCTTATATATACCACCAGTTGTTCATAAAATCCTCATTTTGCATTGAACATCTCATGAAAATTTCTTTTACCCCCGTAGATTTCACACCTTCCAAATATGATCAGACCCCCTGAAATTTATTTGTGTGAAGTTCCTTTTATTAAAGATGATGTTTTCCTAAGCTTTAGAGTTGTCGTTTTTTGTAATCGACAATACTTGTCTGATGGCACGGGTGTCAGCCGATTTCCCCGTCCTCTACCTCTGATCACTACAAAGTGTTCAAGAGCTCATCTACAAAGAACACGTGATGCATCAAACGGGTTGTTCGGCACATGGCGGTGAAGAAACTGCGAACAACCCGTCCCATATCACTTCCGCCAAAGCGTAAACAACGTGTCGATGGAACTTACCATTTCAAGATACATCGTTTATTTTTTGTCGGTGTTTTGATGCGAATTCCGTAAGCAGAAATAAATTCATTCTTAATTTAATATTTCTGTCCGGATCTTCTACCCAGAAGGAATTAGCAGTTTGACGAAGTTATTTGAAGACTATTTAATTCAGTTGGAAATAGCAGTTCGGCGTAGTTTATGTTTGTTTGTAGCACTTGATTTCAAACACGTCTTGTAATAAATATATGTTTTTAGGTTATATTTATATTTTTTTTGTCTGTAAACGTAGAAAAGTAACCGATCTGTTTATTATTTTTATAACATAAATTAAAATATAAATTAATCATCAAGCGTGCTGTACAATCGAGAACGGTCTGGCTGACGCAGTCGAGAAGTCCCGTTGACGCAATAGAGAAGGCCCACCGACGCTTTAAAAAGGGTATGGTCGACGCTTTAAATAGACTGAACGGACACTTTAGCATTGGCCGACGCTTTAAAAAGGGTATAGTCGACGCTTGAGCATTGGCCGACGCTTTAAAAAGTATGAACGTGTGCATTTTTTGAAGTTCAACGCTGTTTATATACAATCTTTTTTTTTTGTTCACCATTAACCCCCCATTAGTGTTCACAGTTCACATCTTCAAAAAATGGGTAGACCCCCTGATTTCAAATTCAACAAACGGGTTTAAGAAGTCATCTACAACGGACACAGATCTTCTCCGATTTAATCGGATGTGATCGGATATCCTCTTCCACGTGCTCTGCGGGGTCGATCGGGTTCAAGAACTCATCTACAACGGACACGTGAAGAGTCCAAACGGGTTGTTCACCAATGTGTTAGCCAGGTCTCCAAATATCATTGAAGCTGGCGAACTGTTGAAGAAAATGTGAACAACCCGTTACATATCACCTAGGCCAATATAAAGGTGGGTTGATGGAACTTACCAGTTCACGACTCATCTTTATCATTGCTAGGTGTTTTGATGCTAATTTCGGATTCCGAATCCGGATCTCCTACCCAGTTGCAAGTAGCGGTTTGGTGTATTCTAGTTCAAATGATTATGTTTGTATTTTTTTGTGTTATGTTTTTATGTACTTTGTATTGAATCATAATAAAGTTATAAAATTTAGTGATTTATGTTTTAATTGTAGTTCAGTTGTAGTAAAATTCAATCAAAAAAATTATATATTCATTTAAATTTAAAGTTACATGAAATATTCATTGAACTCAACGCCGTTTTAACAGCCATTTAAAATAATATATTCATTTAAAGTTACATTAAATATTAATTTAACCCCCCATTTAAAATAATATATTCAGTTACATTAAATATTAATTTAACCCCCCATATTAACTAAAATCCAAACTATTATTCGTTTAAAGTTAAATAAATAATTTTAGCGAATTGTTTTATAAATTAAAGACAAAAGGAAGGCCCGCTGACGCAATCGAGAAGTCCCGCTGACGCAATAAGGAAGGCCCGCAGACGCAAAAGGAAGTCCCGCCGACGCAAAAGGAATTCCCGCCGACGCAGTAGGAGACTACCGCCGCAACCAAAAGTCCCGCCGACGCGAAAGGGAAGTCCCGCCGACGCAGAAGGGAAGTCCCCGCCGACGCAAAAGGCGTCAACGTACCGTACGGCCTGACGCAACCTGATGGACGCTTTAAAATCGTACGAAGGACGGATAAATCACGTGTGGACGCTTTAGATTGTATACGGATTTCATAAACATGTTTTATTCTTTTAAATAGGCAGTATTGGGACCCAGGAAGTGTAATAGTAAACAAGAGACATCACGTGTGATTTTACTCTCAATTATGGGTTTTAAATTTGTTGTATACCTTGGTGGAAACTGGAAAGTTATTAATAACAACATGGAATATGTTGTTGATTGTCAATCAGTAAGACGTCTTTTAGAAATCCCGAACAGTAATATTTCGTATACTGAATTTGTAAGATATCTTTTTGAGATTTTTGGTGTTCAAAATACCACATGTTTATCATATAAAATGTCATCTTTTACTGATCCCATTGATTTAACTAATGATTATGATCTTTCCTTTTTTTCCAGCTTATTGAAAAAAATCCCTATGATCTTTTTAAATTATATGTAGTTCAAGAAATTGGCGTTGGTTCGTCTTCTGGAAGTCAACGCACTAATTTCAAATGCCCCGATTTAAACGATAATGTTTTTGAAACTAATGAGTTTAATGATTGTGATAAAGGTAATTTTGATTCTGAAAAGCAATCACCTGTTTCTTTTAATGTTATAGAAAAAGTTGGGTCACATTGTCGGTTAATTTCAAAGTGTGCACACCTATTGAATAAGGTATTCCCTCAATAGGATTATCTGTTTGAATATGTCGTTGGGCAACTCCTAGCAAAAGATTGCTTTGGCAGATAACGTTTTTAATGTTCAAGTAATCCCCAAAACAGCCTTGCCTAAACCGGATTTCTAAAGAAGCAGACATTTTGTCCTTCAGTTTCTCAACTATTGTCCAAACAGCTCTAACTTTAATCCTAGGAACCTTATGTTAAACATACAAATTAATCTTCGATAATAAGCAACATAATAAATTTGAAGACTAAACATACTAATCTTGAACAATAATCAAAATGATAGACATGATTAATAAAAATAAAATACTAATGAAAGAAATACTTACCTTCTTCCGTTTAGATGTTTTGTCTTGCATCAAAACATTCGTATTCGGACTGATGCCGTCAACTATGTTTCCGAAGCCAGTGTTTGCGTCGTTGCCGACGTTTCCGATGTCACTGTTTCCGGCGTTGGCAACGTTTTCGAAATCAATGTTTCCGGCAAGAAAGTTTCCGAGATTTAAGTCTCCGGCATTGGCAACGTTTTGTAACTCAGTGTTTCTGGCGTTACCACCAACATTTTCGAATCCACTCTCTCCGATCTCACCAATGCTTCCAAATCTAATACCTGGGTCTTGCCCCAAGTTACCGAAAACACTATTTCCGACATTACCGTTGTACCCTTGTTGGTTGAAATCTACATTCCAAAAGTTGTCCATGTCGGCCGGGACCACGTGATTGGCACCGCAAACGGGTCGGGTCAAATTTTTTTGTGTGTGTTTGGCACTGGTGACGGGTCGGGTCTCGTGGTGGTCCCTGGTTTAGCGTCAATGGCGTTAGGGAATGAGGTGGAGATGTGGTCCGTCTACTATGGTGCGTCTGGCAGACGCTAGAAGAGAACACGTGTAGGCATGGCAAACGTCGCGGATGCTTCACGATTTAATGGCGGACGCAATAAGGGGGAAGACGCAATAAAGGATGGCAGACGCAATAAGGGGGAAGACGCAATAAGGGGGCAGACGCCATTAAATATAATAATTAATGTTCTCTAATATTATATTCGGGCGACGCAATAAGGGGGCAGACGCAATAAGGGGCAGACGCAATAAGGATGGAAGACGCAAAACGTCTCGAATTTTGAAAGTGTCTGCGGACGCAACGCAAGCGTCGGCTTACTTATTAAATCAATTTAATATTATAATATAAGGCAATACCAATAATAATAATTGTTTGTTCTATTATTTTTTTAGTATGGTATAAATTTGAGAGCACAAAATAGTGTCTAATTGATTTTCCTGTGTCAAGCTAAATTATGTCTGATCGCCGTGGGAAAAGCTTAGCTAATGACGAATACTGTTCCCAACCAGCTAACAAAGCTTCTAGTTGGATCTTAAGTAGGTGGAGGCGTCCGATGAATGTAAGCGAGACATCATCATCAGACGAAAATGCAAATCAACCCGCTCCGGATGAAGATCAGTTTATACACAATCGACAAAGCCTACACCAGCACAACAACGGTAGATGGGCTATACCAGACGACGAAACAGCAAATTGGTCTAAAGATGTTGTCGAATTCTATAATAATGGGGATTCTCCGTTCTGTTTCTCAGCCGTTTTTTCAAGGACTGTAGAACTTGACAAAAATTTTTGGGGAACTTTGTTGGGCAAACGTTTAAACTGTAATCTCACCGAAACATTAAGAATTATTAACTATTTTTTTTGTACAAATTTATTTCTTAATAAAAAACTTATAATTTTAAATTTTTTTAACAGCATATTGAAGGCTGGGTTGGAAGATTGATGAACTGGAGAAGTAGAAAGCTACAAAAACACCCCTTGTTAAATATGCGTTGGACGATTCTACCACCAAAGTTTTATGAAAGCTTGTTACAGTCCGTTCCAAAAAACGTGGCTAGCTATTGCAATGGTAAATTAATCCCGTTTCCATCTTTTTTTGATGTTGATTATGTTTTCTTCCCAATACCGCTCAACAATAAAGAATGGTTGCTTATAAGAGTAGAGTTGGAGACCCAACAACTGCTTATTTACCCATGGGAGAACGTTTGTGCCAGTCCAAAATACAGGACTGTCATTCACCCTCTGTTAAGAAAGGTCGCTGTATATTTTGGAGCAGTTTTGGTAAACATGCGATATTGGAAAAAAACTGGTCAACAAGAAAAATGCATCACATTCGAGCTTAACGATGATTATGTAGTGTCTAACAGATCACTGGCAGGTAACGAAGCTGTGTACGTTTGTATGCTGATGGAGCATCTGGTTACGGATAAACCAATTAATCAAGCAGGCGATATTCAACAAAAGTTTTTAGATTACAGGAGGTTCATGGCTGATAACATGTATTTTTGGCGGTGTTTACCCCGTCCAAAAATGTCATAATTTACTTTGTGTTTGTATTTAATTAGTCCTATTTATTAATTTCGTACCTATTTGGGTATTTTGTGTTTTTCCCTTTTAATTTAAGTTAATCTTTAATTTCCTTTTATTTTTTCAGCAAACATTAATCTAGAACACACAATACAAAAAAAATATGGTTTATTTTTTTATTTTTTTTAAACTTTAGTAATATGCAGAAATTCTACAAAAAAATATATAAAAATGATATAAAAATTCAGTCAAATTAAGCATGACTATCTCAATTTTTTATTATTATTTTTATTTATATACAATGTGTTATAAAAATTATTTTTTTAGTAAAAATTGATAATTTTGCTGGCTGATCCCGAGCTAACCGATTTAATGATATATGGGTGTGTAGTATGTACTGTAATACTCAATTTAGTGTCTTTTTTTAGTAATGGTTTCGGCTGTTTTTTTTTATTAATAATACTAATTTTCTGGCCGTTGAAAAAAAAACAAAAAAAATAGCAGGTGACATCTAATTTTGTGCAAAAAAATAAAAAGGTGACATCTAATTAAAAGTTTATTTCATAAACTACATTAATACCATACAAAACACCTAATCTACTAAAAATAGCCTTAAGATCTCCCACTCCGAGACACGTTTGAAATCCCGCCCAACCTGGTGCCGATAGTTGATGAGAGCGACTTGTAAGGTGACGTCCTCATCGATGTCACCACCCAGGTACTCAACCTCGTTGTGGATATGCTCAAACCGCAGACAATCTGAACGTATCACCCTAAATCGTGAGGACAAAGCATCCACGGTTCGGTTGTGTGCCCCCGTATGTGCTGTGAAATCTTGCATTACCCTCCTCCATAAACCGCCTTGTCTACGGCTTTGAGGAGTACATACTGCCTCGACAAATGACTCGCAGAGGGCGAGATCTTCCTCGGCTGTCCAGGGGTTATTTGCCATTGTTTGTTAATTAGGTTTGATGAAAGCTTTACGTTTGGAAAGTGGTAAACGGCTCACGTGGAAGTGTTTATGTGAGCATGCAATTTGAAAAAGATATGTTGCCAAGCGTCCGTCTGACGCAAGACGCCTCCGAAGCGTCTCCCCGACGCAAAAAAGTACTGCATCTCGTCAACCTCGAGGAGTCCGTCTGACACTTCCCCAAGCGTCAGCCGACGAGTCCGTCCATTTACTTTTTTTTTAATTTATCCACTTTTAAGGTTAATCTTTAATTTTCCTTTAATTTTCTATTATCTTTAATGCTAAGAAAATATCCATTCCAAAAAAACTAAAGTCGTGTAACTTAAAACATGCATTCAGAAAACATAACAACTAAAAAAACATGCACTATCTAAATTATTTTTATTATTTATTTATATGAATTTCAATTGGTTCTTAGGTTTGGAGAATGTAAGTTGCTTTTAATGGTAATTCATAAAACATAACTCTAATTTAAAAAACACCAAATACAGTAAAAATTACACATCATACCACTAAATTTTATTATACAAGTAAAATTACACATCATACCACTAATTATTACACATCAAATAACCCCCTCTGTAAGTGACTTCTCCAGGAGGTGGAAGACCATACCGATAACACGGTGTTATTCCATGTGTTCTTTGTAGATGAGTTCTTCCCATTTCTGAGAAGTTCACTAACCCTTTTTCATCAACAACGGTTTCCATGTGTCCTTTGAAGATGAGTTCTTCCCTGCTATCGGTTTTCATCAACACCGATAAAACGTCATTTTCAAAACATGTAAACGCCTTTGTTTCTATTTGTAGACTATCAAAAGAAATTAACATATGCATTGTATAACGCTGCTTGGAAAGAAAACATCTGATTCCAAGGGTATTTATATACTGAAAATTATAACAAATATAAAAATCAAATAATTTGAAAAAATATGTTGCCACGCGTCCGTCTGACGAAAGACGCTTCCGAAGCGTCCGCCGACTCATTAATTTAATTGTTTACTTTTTTTTTGAATTTTTTATGTTAAACTTAATTGAAAGTAAAACATCAAAAAAATGATGGCAGCGGGACTCGAACCCACATGCCTACCGTGTCCAACCCAACACTAACACACACATCAATTATATTATTTACTAGGTTATAACCCGTGGTACCCACGGGTCGCTCTATTTTAAGGATATTAATATTTTATTAATTTTACTACAAGGTTTTTTTTTTAAAAATTTGTGAGGATATTTATACAATGATTCAATGTGAATCGTATATAATAATATATGCAAACAATGCAATTTATCAATGGTAACAATTCCCATATAATTTTCAAAATATTACCAGATAATTTTCTACGTATGTAGAATGATTCAGACGAAGATGAAAGGATGATAGCCCGTCTCGCCATTCTTTGGATACACATTTGAAGCGATGAATTGATATAGCATTTAGGTTGGTTAAAATCTCAAAGAGTAGCATTTCAAAATGAACATAAAGCATTGTATGAACGAATGAAACATATAAATGTATTACTAACACTGTGTTCCAGAGTTTACTAATAGAAGGAAAGGAAAGGAAACAAAAAGAAAGTAAAAATATTTTGTGTTCCAGAGTTTCATTTAAGGAAGGAAAAGAAAGGAAAATAAAGCATGTCGTGTTCCCGAGTTTCATTTAAGGAAGGAAAAGAAAGGAAATGACAGGAAAACTAGGCTAAATTGTTTAATTTTTCTTTCCTTCCGATTTGGGAGGAAACGGTGGGAAAGACATCTTTTTTTTTTCCTTTCTCGTCCTTTCCTTTCTCACTTTTGCTTTCTTTTCTTATCCCTCGTTAAGTTAACTCGGGAACAGAGCGTAAGTATAACATATAGATTAATAACATAATTTATAAAAGTAAAATAAAAATGGGCTTGAAACATAAATTCAATTTAGCCCATATCCATCGATTGAAACGGTGATTGCTATTTAATAGAATCAATTAATCCATTGAAATATTTGTTCAAAGTTATTGCAAATATTCCACTTTTTCAAAATGTTAAACCATCTATATCTTAGCAATAATATAAACATGTGATTTTTATATTTTGAATTATTTAAATATGAATAAGTCGATTGCAAACATAATGTTAGTTGTAGTCTTTAATTTAGAACCAATATTTCAGTGACTTTTATCACCCGGGAATGCTTCCCGGGTAGTTTTATTTTATTACTTATTAAACATGCATACTTTTTAAAAAATATGACGTATTATTTCATTAAACTTTGTTAGTACATTGTTAATTCTTAATGCAATAATATGACATATTAATACCTTCGCTATAAGGAGTCATAAATTTTTCATAAGTTAATCACGAGTAGACTTATAAACTTATTGATTGTTTATGATTCGTGTTTATAAATTTCTCTGTATTAAAAATAGGTATTTTTTTAAAACAATTAAAAAATAAGTTAACGTATTACACATAAAAAGCTCGTTCAAAAAATTTAAAGGATAAGAAATCAATACAATACTAATAATAACTGAATAGATGAATGAAAACATCAAACTCCGTAAAGGCTATTTTAGTGTGGTACTACATGTTTTGGAGGTTTTGCAACCAAAAGCTTCCATTCGCTCCGAGACCATTTAAAAACACATTAATCACCAATTGACATGCCATCGCCTCTTGTCAAATCACACCAACCGATGACAAACCTTTATTAACTTAGTCAACAAAAAAAGTAAAAAGGATATGTCTATTTGCATTTACAACAGAACAATGGTCCATTTGAAGTGAAGAATCAACTATGATGACCCAGAAAGCTTTTTCATCCAAAAATCATATGGCATATGGTTTCTTCAAATCATCAATTTCTAAATCCGAGTATATGGAAACCGACCCCGATAGCGACTTGCTACTCCTTTCCGACCTACGAATACTCTACATTTCCAAACTTTGTTCACTATTCAAATTCCCCTTTGTGCAACATCGGCGAATGTACTGAATAAGAAAAAGAATAACAAAACGGCTGCAAAACATGGATATCCCAAAAGAAAAGTAAAATTTTTGACTTTTGAAAGCTTGTAATATAAACAAAATGAGATGCCTCACCTTAGAAATTCAAATTAAAGTATACACGAAAGAAAACCGCCAAGCTAGAACACCTTCCATAATAACTCGTTCCAAAAGAGATCCATGGCATGTTACTCACGCTCGTTTAAGCTCGACTCAAATTAAGCTATTAGCAAGCCGATCTCGAGTAGCCCAGGAGCAGCTCGGCCTATCACCCGGGAACATCCCGGGTTAGGAAAATTTAGTTTTCAATAATAAAAAGCACATAAACAACATTTTCAAACTCATTAGTATCTTCTTTCCCTTCCCGCAATAATTTATTTGTTCGGTTTCATCAATATCCTAACTTTGTCTCCACGTGTATTCATAGTTTTCGTGTAAAGCTAATAACCTTTTAATTCTTAATGAGATCTCAGTATAAAAATGTTTCATAAACCCATACAAAATGTTATATTGTTTGTTTTTAAATTATATTATATTATGCTCCTGGATGTACATAAAATACCAACTCCGAAAACATATAACCAATGTTTTAAAAACCGGTTTAAACCGGCCGGTTGAACCAGTTAAACAGGATGCTGGATGCTTGGCCGGCAGGAATCATCCCGGTAAACTAAGGAAACGGCAATGAAGTTGTACCGCCGGTAAACTGGGTTATACCGGTTTAAACTGGTATACCGGTACCGGTTCATACCGGGACAAAGGTGAAAAATTTTAACTTTTAATTTTTAGGTGCCTAAAAAAGTTGATTATTTACCTTCTTAGTTAAAGTGTAAAACTTAGCGTCCGCAATTGAACCGTCCGGTACAACCCGGTTAAACCATTTCTGAGTCTAACCCGGTACGATTAAAATACTCTGCACATACTATAGCACCAGCTGATGAACCAACCAAGGGTGTTGTATCCTAATTTAATCAACTATAATAGTTATTTGCTAGGTAAAAAGAACATACAACTTTCATAATGATAGCAGTTTTCCTAATCATAGAACACTAATTTTAAAATATTAAAAGATAAAGATCGATGACTTCGAAAATAACCATAATACAGAAACCACTTAAACACCATCGTAGTTTATAATAACTTTCATGCCCAAAATGTCAATCTACACACCAACATACTTTGAAATGACCAACATATCTTCATTCTCCATAAACTTTAACACAAAAGCATCAATTTACTAATTACTTCATTTGACTTAATGAAGTGAACCAATCTAGTCAATACATGCCTATGGTAAAACACAACAAAAACATAAATATAAACAAAATTATTAGAACTTCTATTATATCTGAACCACCAATATGCCGAAAACATTATATACCATAATAAGGCATGGATCTTTTACGTGTAGGTGAGACACCCGCATTTTGCAGCCGAGCATCTGGTAAGAAAGATGATGAATTCAGTTTGGTACGAAACTATCAAACATACGCCATCACCATAAACACATAAACTACATTGAAAAGTATTGGTCCTAATTAGTTACATGTAGATAAAGTGAGTACCAAGCTAATCTAATATGTATTCAATAACAACAGCAAAGTAGCATTATATATATGTTTCATGTAGGTTGCAAAAAACAGGTGGTCCCAAAAAGCTGTTATGGTTCTTCAAGAGGTTAAGCTCCATGTAATGTCACTACATTTACATTATAGCAACTAACTTATTAAGGTGTATCAGTTTCCTATATATGTTGTCAACCTATCTATAATGGACCATCATCGCAAATAAAAAAAGATAATATAAAACAATTTCTTTAAAATTAATTAGATTAGCGTACCTCAAGAATGTGACTGTGAACGTGCGAATTTTTCAAATCTAGCAGAGGGCCCCGCAACCTGCAAGGGGGGAGGAATTCAACTCAACAGCTTCACCACAATGCCCACCTATAACTCCCACCAGATGGGACGATTAGCTTAAATAAAAACAAAAGCCTATCTTAACCACAGTGAAAAAAGAAATAACTTACTTTACCA
Organism: Helianthus tuberosus; assembly: GCA_030545235.1. Classification (NCBI taxonomy): domain Eukaryota; kingdom Viridiplantae; phylum Streptophyta; class Magnoliopsida; order Asterales; family Asteraceae; genus Helianthus; species Helianthus tuberosus. The sequence goes on along the minus strand of CM060414.1, from coordinate 158,346,852 downwards.
AACTAAATTAACTGATACTATCTTAACCACGGTTAAATAAGAGATAGCAAATCCAACGCTGCTGAAGTCCTTTTCAAGTTAAAATTATAATGTGAAAAATGTGTCATTGGTATTATTAAAATTTTAGTCTAGTTGCAGCTTATTATATCAATGGATTTGAAAAAAAAAATACAATAATATATGTTTGAGTGAATAAGGCAGTGTTAAGGGTGGGGGGGGTATAATCTTCGGTGAGTGTATCGGTGAGTGGGGGTCACCGATCGGTGACCATACCCCCATGATTGAGTTGATCGGTGAGTGGGTGTTCGGTGAGGGAAATCGGGCTATGCTCACCGAATGTGGAGAAGGAGTGATGGAGGAGAGAGAGAGAGAGAGAGAGAGAGAGGAGAGAAGAACCAATCAAATTTTTTTATTTTTTAACCTACTCAAACACCCCAGAGTGATTAACCATACCTAGTGATTGAGTGCAAAATGGGGAGTGGAATGGGGAGTTGACATGGCATAATATTATTGGGTAGAGAATCACTCAATCACCCTAGAGTGATTAACCATACCCCCACCCTAACTTCTATAGCTAGTTCACCCTTCTCATAAAAGTACAATTATACAAATGCGGAATTGCAAAAAAAATTGAGATTCACCATCACCAATAAAACACCTCTTATTTCTCAAAAAGATTTATTATATTATTTGGTCAACAATAAAAAGAAACTAACCCACAGATCTCCAAGTTCACCATCTATAGCTTGTTCACCATTCTTATAAAAGACAACTTCCTGACAGGTGTAAAATCATCAGAGCCATATTTAGTCCTTTACCGGTAAGTTCATCGACAAAAACATGGAATCCATACATAGTATGCATATAGCCGAATGGGATCTAGACACCATGCTTATTTGTTTGCCCATCATCACCAAACCTGGAACTTGAAACATATATTAATAGATGGAACACATGATCTAAAATGACATATTTTCAAGTAAAAGATGTAAAGATATACAATTTCTTGGAAAGATCCATCCATGATGGCAGGTAGATCATTAAAGCTACAAAGATCCACTACATTTCCACCATCTCGAGTTGCATCTGCGTTCCGAAAAACATCTCTTGAAGAAGCATCCCAACTGTTAAAAACTGAACATTGCTTATTATCCAATATCAATACGAAAACTGAACATTGTTTATTATCTAATATTGAAGTTTCAATGTAATTAACCTTCAGGTGAAACAGGGGAGCAAAAGCGCCGCATTTATTGTGAAGATCAACATGATCTATCTTCTTTAGTTGCCAACGCTGCCATCATCAAAATACCCATAAAATTCAGTTGGCATGTGTAAAGTAAGTGTAGAAATTTAAAAGAAAAGCACTCTAAGAAGCAAATCCGAGAGAAGTTTTTTTGTTACTAATTATAGATTCTAGTGAATGAACAAAATAACTCTTAAAATACAAAGGTTCTTCGACCAAAAGTCAACTTTGTTATGTCGAGAAATGTCGTCCTTTCTAGGGGTGAGCTCGGTACCAATACCGAAAATCGCCAACTATGATACAGGTATCAAAAATTGCCAAATATGGGTACCGGTACCGAAAATGTTCGGTATAGTACAGTACCAATCAAGGAGTTATAGTTTAGTTATATTGTAAAATATAAATTTTGAACTATATATTTTTAAAATACGTTTATTCCAAGTAGATATAACATGTTCACTCTCCTACACATATAGATTTCCAAATGAAAGGAATAAAATCGACATGTATCTAAAAACTGAAAAAAAAATAAGTTGAACATTATTAGTGAACATGGTGGTATCAATAAAGATTTCATAGAAGCAAAATATTACCTCACCAACAATCATTGCAATAAGTACTCAGTTGTTAGGAGGGATTTGAGCTCGGTTCGCCATCTAAGACACAAGATATAAGTACATGAAGGAATATATTTTAGCATAGTAGATAAAAAATCGGAATAGTGTTAGAAAAATCAAGTGTTGTAAGGTTTAGGCAATTTTATCTTGATGACCAGCTTTATTGCCCGTATATGATATATTTTTATTCCTCCATAATAGCACATCAACAACTACAAAATGAAGTAAAATTCATTTCTAGAAAAAAAAATATATATCATAACTGTTATCATTTTCATCTTCTTCACAAACGCCACAAATCTCCTCCAATTATCAGCCTGAAACAACTCCGGATTCATCCTCAAATACAGCACACATTTCTTCATTATCGGATAATGAAGTTGCCTTCAAGATTTGCTCGTGTGCATAATCGTCGTATATTGGTAATGCGTTCTCTCCTTTCAGTGCCAGGGCCACCTGATCTTCCCTGGTCGCTAACGTCACTTGCTGCACCAACTTCTTTGGTGCACATTGCGCATCCTGAGGCTGCTCGTGGTCCTGCATTTGAATACACGTGAAATAGAAAACAGTGCCATAGCATACCAGCATTCGGGCTATTGGGAGGTACCCATCTCAGTATCGTGTATTGTAGTAGCCAGCAGTGAGCTCAGGTGCATGGAACCGGGTTCCATAGTGCCAATGGGTTCCAGCAACTTTAACCGAGATTTTGACCCCTCGGTTTTCAAAGATCGAGGTAGCCGACGAAAGTATTCGATCTCCATGATCCAATAGCATTTGTGAGTACCATACCACGAGAGAAAGAATTCGCCATACTCACTGTTCCAGCCACCATATTCTCCCTTTAAAAAGTTGGTGTCCTCGGTTTACCATAGTTCTCAGCTGCAACTTTCAAACTGCCAAGCATATATTGCAATACAACATGTCAACATCTATAGTGTAAGCATTGATTCTACAAAATACAAGCAAACACAAGTAGAGGTGTTAATAACGAACTTTATTGTAACACTGGAAGGCACCAATTCCTGGGAATCTCCATATTCCGTCTTTCTCAAGCTAAGATGGGTATCGAACCACTCTGGCTGGACCCATTCCAACTTGAATTTCCTACATAGCATATTGAATAAATCAACTTTCCATATCAAGAACAAATTGAAGTGTTAAAACAGAGATATGTGATTGGTAAGTTACCACAATAGTGTCACCGAGAAGATGACTGTACCAAAATCCCTGAAAGCACGCATGTAGTCGGAGTAGCAATGAATGGGAGTCCTGCCCTTGAGGCAGAGGATGGTGCCACACCCAAGGGAAAGATATTCATTATTCATTCTTCCCCGTTGATCTGTGTATGCAAGATTAGGGTCATTATTGATCTCCTCCAATACCCACTTTGGAAGAGGTATCCTGCAAATATATTGTACAACTGTATACTTGAAATTGCCATGTACACATAAACAACATATCACATTCTACTTAAAAAGAGGTGACAAATAAGGTCTGTTACAACGGTATATACCAACCTCCTGTTAATGGTTGTCCACTTAGGTTGAAACTGTGCATCAGACCAACGGTTGGCCTATCAAAACAGGGAGTACATTCTGTGGAGAAAAGCGTGTGGATTTTGTATATGGTTTTGCAGGTTCATATGCGTCATGTTCTTCATGGTGTATTTCCATTATTTTCAGTAGGCTCTGTGGTGTCAAACCTTTTGCTCCATTCATCTCATTAAAGTTTATGCTTTTAAAAAAGAGTGGGAGTTGTGTGGAAAGTCCATTTTTCCTAGAAAGTCTAGGAAGCAATAGTATATTGACATGTGTCATGGATGTATTTTAACTAGAAGGGCAAACATGTAATTTCATATATTAATTTTATTTTTGGTAATTATATCAAATAACTATTTTTTGCATGATCATATGTGTAACCGATTACACACATGATTTTCGGGATTTTAGTTTTTTTTTTAATCCAAATCTATTCCAAATATCAGGAACACGAAACACATATCTATATATTATAATTTCGATCATTCCATTCTTCACCAGCATCGTTCTTATTCAATATTATTTCAGTCTGAAAAATCATGGCTTCGAACACACTTGCTGATGGTGGAGATGGTAATTACAGTTACTTTTGTAGTTTTTTTTGTTGTTTATTATCATATTTCTGCAAAATCGTCAGTTTGTTCTTGATGCTGTGTTTTAACAGCCAGAGGGGTTGAGGTGTTAGTGTTTAGTGATTCTATAAGGTGACCGATGTTTTTGTAATCTGAAGATTAATTTTTTTTTCTCAAGATATTTCATGGTGTGTTTAAAAATCCATATTTGTAATTTATGTGCCTAACCATCATCTTTGTTATTGGTGTTGTGTTTTAACAGACATACAGGTTCAGGTTTTTTGTGTTTTAACAGTAATGTGTTTTACCAGTTATGTGTTTTAACAGATATTGAGGTTGTAATCAATGGTTTTTATAATTTCATTGAATGGTTTGTGTAACGACTCACACAAAAACATCCTAAAAACGTTCCGTAAGTATGAACCCGGACCCCTGATAAAACAACTCTCATTAAAATAATATTTCTTATTTTAATTTAACCAAAAAGGAAACCCTAATTGAGACACCCAAGTGATTCTGTGCAAACCCTAAAATTTTCAGAACAATCAGAATCAGGATTAGGGCCCCTAAAACTCAGGGGGGGGGGGTTAAACCCTATTGACGATTATCCATATAAAACGTAGGCAACAAGGAATTTTCGAAAAGTATCGACTCAGCTAGCCTACACCCACACGTGGCCACCCTATACTGATTTTTATTACCTTACGGACCGTAAGGTCATTAAGCTTACGGTCCGTAAGCTTGTAAAAATTGGTGTATAAATACAGAACATTGGCAATTGAATTCTGGCCCTGAAACGTCGAACAAATTCCAATTCTACGCAGAGATTTCGTCGTTTTACTTTCACAAATTACAATTAACACACACGAAACCCTAATTAAGTATAGCGGGGTGCTGCAGAACAGGGTATTAACTCAATCGCTCTTGCGATTCATTGTCCGATCGATTAAACTATCCAAGGGATGTTTAAGTGCCGCCCACATTAGGGTTATACTTTATCGTTCGTCATTAATTTGACGGATTGTCGTTAATTCGATAGGTAAAGTATTATACTTTATCGTTCGTTGTTAATTCAACGGATTATCGTTAATTCGATGGGTAAAGTATTATACCTTGTCGTTCATTGTTAATTCAATGGATCATCGTTAATTCGATGGACAAAGTATTGCATTTTAACATTCATTGTGAGAATTTGATCTCGTGAGTTATCTACCTAGTTCGTATGCATTAGGTTCCAAGGCTAAGTAATAGGCTAAGCTCTGCTTGTACAAATCTGCAATATATCAAAAGGATTATCTGTAAACTAAACTTTGTCCGTATGAATCTGCCTGATTATTTGTGAGTCATTCTCTCTTTTTATCAAATCTATTTACAAAATCATGTTTTATTCAAAGTTATAATTACGGGGATTAAGTCTTTGTAATCACCAAGTTACAGCCGGTATGTGGGGTTTTGTATACATTACTTGATAATCGTCACCATTGGGGCAGCCAGTGGGGGATATGACCATAGTCACAGACACCATTGGACGAATGGGCCAATGGGTCGAGTGGCAAGTACCGTGGGTAGTTGGCTTGATATCAGAAACATTGTAATCGCTCTTAATACTGTATATTATAACAAATGTGTCGTTTTAGCAAAATGAATGAACTCACTCAGTATTTCCCGCTGACAAAACCTTTTTAAACACTTTTCAGGTAATTACAGTAGAATTGGAATAAGAGATGGATACGGCACAAAAAGGCATCAAGAAGTGGCTTATTTTATTAATTAAATTTTTAGAATTATTGTTTTATATAATAAAATTTATCTTTATTAAAGCTACCATTATAAAACATGGGTTTATCCCATTTATTTATTAAAATAAAATCCGGTGTTTTCTAAACTCTGATATTTTCCTAACTCACGGTCCTGATGAAATTTCCGCTGCAACGTTTTTAAAATAATCACCGGTACCGCTGGACTGTTCGCGACTCCCGATTCCGTCCAGGGTGGGTCGGGGGTCGTGACAGAAGGTGGTATCAGAGCTATTAATTAAGCCACTAAAGCAAAGCCACTGCTTTACGCCTTTAGGTGTTGTAATAATAATACCTAAATTTATATAAAAGAGTTAGGGGATTGATGATAATTGGTAGCATTTAGACTTAAACTTAAGAAAAGATGCCTTAATATTAGCTTCACAATAAGCTAAGTATTTGTGTAAATAAATATGATGGATTTTGGTAAATTCATTTCTTTTCTCACAGTTTGTAAGTCCACTCTATTTTTATAGTTTTATCACCTTTTTGTGATACAATTATAATTACAAAGACTTTTCAAAATCCTAAAATATTTATCAGTTATACTTACAGTAATTAAAATTATATATATTTTCTAATAGAAAGTTAGCTAATAATAGCATAACCACAATCACAATAGAAACTACGCATCAGTAACCATAGCCTATGACTAATATTATTTTAAACATTGAATCATTAATAAAGTTAATAAATGTTTAAAATAAATTTAATTAATGTATCCCATAATAAAATAGTCAAGTATAATATATTCTACTATACGGAAATTATATTTTTTTTTAAATTAAAATCAAATAACGATATTACAATTATTTAAGTAAATTAACATATTATATTTGATAAATTATAGTAGTTTGAAATAAAATGATATATGTCATTCTCTGGGTTAAATGGTTTTGTGCCATAAGTAATATATTTGATAAAGTAATATCACGGGATAACTAAGTCCAGAATTACTAGTTGAAAGAATGATCAACAGTAATATGACCTAAGTCATTAATTGGAAAAATGATCAAATTGACACTGTCACCGGAATCGTGTAATGATCAATATAATAATAAGATATATTATGGAAATACAAATTTCCTTAATTCTGAATAAAAGCCCTAATAAGATAGGCACTTTTTGAAAAGATACTATTTATGGGAAATAGAATATTTTCTCCGGCAAGACTGGGTATGAGGTAATAAGACTCTCCAGTTTGTTCGGATATATTGGAATTACCGCTCCGGCGCGAATCGGATAAGACGGAATATATAATATGTCACACGAGTGACAAGATTTCCCTAAATAGTATCATAATCAGATATTTGACTGGTTTTGGAAAAATGAAATTGTTAAATACATTTACCTGATAGATGAAATGTTTAATTCAGCATGTAAAATATGTGATTATATAGATAAATATATCTATAAGAAATTCCAAAAAGTCAATATGCAATAAAGCATAAGCATCTATGTCTAGAATTCTTTATTAGGAATTTCTTTTCTGATATCAAACATTATTTTGTTTAATTATCTGCCTAATAACTTGAGCGACAATAATAATAATAATAATGAAAACCCATTAAGTTGGGATACCATTAAAAGTATAAAGAATTTCTAATACGTTACCCTAAAATATTAACGCAAGTGAGAAGTATGAAAAGTTGTGTTAATGCATATGAAAATTTAATTATAAGTCCGCAGACGTTAAAATATATCACACACAACTTTCGAGGCAAGATCTTTGAAAAATATAAATTGGGCACAATGACATTAATGTTAAAATTCTGTCAGTAGAAGAACTAAAAACAACACTTTATCATATGATCCTACAACCAACATAAAATTTCGCTGAGGTATATTAGAACAAGATTTCACAAAAACATCGGTGCACAGTCTAATCAGAGTCATAAGTATTAGCACTGAAAAAGGAGTCATATACTTTCGCAAATTCTCTATTTTCATTTTATTTTTGACATTTCCTGATAATATCATTTAAATAACGGTTATCATTCGAAATTCCAGATAGAAGTTCTTATATTTCTTTTATTGAAAATTCTGACTTCTGCATATAAAAAGTTGACTTTCGCATTTCTACTTTTCCTAACGGTCATCATACCAGAAGGATTTATTTCATAGTAGCGGATATTGATTCATTTCATTTCTTGGTAAATCCACACATGCACCGTTTGTTACACATATGGTTCGTTTAATTTCTAAATTTCCACTAAAAGGATTCATTCTAAATTGTCGTTTTATCCAAACTCAAATATCCTTTAGTTAGACTTAATTTTGGTACGGTAAACCACATTATTGCTAAACAATGACTCAGAATATCAAGTCAATAAATTTTTGAAAAACTCAATTTTCTTTGGCATCCATGGTTTCTGTTATGACCATGTCCGAATGTTCTTATTTAAACTTGTTTTGTTTAAACCGATTTCAGTTGTTTAAACTTGCTCATTTCAAATTCCCATATGATGGATTTAAAGCTATCATATTCTCCAACAAACACTTCAATTCTCTTGAACTATAAAATGCTTATTTGGTCTTCGACTTCACTAAATCATTTCTTTGATCATGATCACCTTGTATTAACGTTTTCATAAAATTTAAAACTTGCACTAATCTCATTTTATATATATCATATACGAATATTTATAAAAGTTATCTTAACACAAATCGTGTGATAAGATAATGATACACAAGTTCCTGTCATATTTTAATATATCTTATATCTCTTAAATGATTTGTTTACAAATATCAATCTAGCCTTTCGTACTTTAACATCTTCAATCGAAAAACATTATTTTTGGAAACTTACATAAGTGATTACCTAATAGTATTACTATATTCTTATTAGTCACCATAAGGAGAATAAGCAAATACTTAGTCAATATAAGTGAGTGACTTATAATAAAAAGTACCAAATTTATTGTACATGTGCTTATATTTAACCAAAATAGAAATTTTCACAAACTAGGCACTTAGCTCGGTTGGCTAAGAGCGCGAAAGGGTGTGGCCTAGACCCGGGTTCGATCCTGGGGACGGCCAATTTCACCATTTTTATTAGAAATTTTTCCATTTAAGTATGTAATACTAATATCAATTTTATTATTAGTAAGAAAATATTAATAATAATAAGTGTTAGTATTATTTTAAAATACTAGGATTATTGTCAAGGACAGATATTGGATAACCTAGCCTTAGTTAGGCATGGACTGGCCACCTATGCTTAAACAAGGCAGCACTAACCAATATCCAACCATGATAATGACTAGTCACCATACATATTTAGTAAATTTTAATTTTATATGGAAATATATATACATGGGAGAAAGATATATTTTCATAAAACAATACCAGAATTAGAGGGACGAATAAAATTATATAAATAATTATGTATCACATATTTTGTGGTAACTATGTACCATAATACTTGGGCAAGAAAATAACCATATAAGAATAATACAAAAGTCATCAACTATGCTGGGTTAAGGGAACCTTATACTATATAAGAATAATCTCTGTTTTCACTTATTTACAACATTTGTAAATACATTCACAAAAGTTATATGATTTCCAAAGGCAAATAAGTAATCCCATAGAATCGACCCACTAAGTATAATATATGTACAAATATTTTGTATAATAAATATTTTTACCAATCTTATTTAACGTTATAAATAAAAATGATTTCTTTTACAAAATAATATTTTGTAAACATAATGACTTCATTACGGTATTTTGTAATATATCTTACATAATTATTTTACATAGTATGATAAAATACTAAAATAATATTTATTTAAAAGTGGTGACCATTTACATATAGTAAAAATGCATAACAAATAATATATATATTCAAATTGCTTTACAAAAGTATAATGGTTGGTCAAACCAAAATAATTTGTTCTTATTATATTTCAATTTCTAGGAGATAGTATGAAAAGTATAGTCATAAAAAGTGTACTATCACAATGTTTCACAATTAAAACAATTTGAAATTTTAAAATAATACACTAACTCTATTATCTTTTGATATATTTTTTGCAATTCATTCCTTTCAACACTTTGATTTCTCATATCATAAATATTTGACAAATCATTTTTCATGCTTTGATTTCATTTGGAACCTGTCAGTTCTACGTCTTCCTCAATCAAAGTAAGCTTTCTTTTGACAAAGAATTTTATTGATTCTAAAAGTCCCTCACATTCATTTTAAAGAATCTATTGATCATATATCTTTTGGTTTGAACCTAGTCACTTTGAACATTTTATCATTTCCTTTCATTCGTTTATCATCGATTTCTTGAACTAATTCAGTTGAACCATTGAATCCTATTTATTATACAATTAATATTCATAAAATTTAATATTTCAATTCTGGGTCATCTACCCTAATACTATTAACTAAAAGGTGACATAATTCCAAAAGAAATATCATAACCCAAATACACTTGGAAGCTGGAATCTGAGATAAAGAAAAAGTATTCCTATTTATTCCAGTAAATCTCGAGGACGAGATTTTTATTAAGGTGGGTAGAATGTAACGACTCACACAAAAACATCCTAAAAACGTTCCGTAAGTATGAACCCGGACCCCTGATAAAACAACTCTCATTAAAATAATATTTCTTATTTTAATTTAACCAAAAAGGAAACCCTAATTGAGACACCCAAGTGATTCTGTGCAAACCCTAAAATTTTCAGAACAATCAGAATCAGGATTAGGGCCCCTAAAACTCAGGGGGGGGGTTAAACCCTATTGACGATTATCCATATAAAACGTAGGCAACAAGGAATTTTCGAAAAGTATCGACTCAGCTAGCCTACACCCACACGTGGCCACCCTATACTGATTTTTATTACCTTACGGACCGTAAGGTCATTAAGCTTACGGTCCGTAAGCTTGTAAAAATTGGTGTATAAATACAGAACATTGGCAATTGAATTCTGGCCCTGAAACGTCGAACAAATTCCAATTCTACGCAGAGATTTCGTCGTTTTACTTTCACAAATTACAATTAACACACACGAAACCCTAATTAAATATAGCGGGGTGCTGCAGAACAGGGTATTAACTCAATCGCTCTTGCGATTCATTGTCCGATCGATTAAACTATCCAAGGGATGTTTAAGTGCCGCCCACATTAGGGTTATACTTTATCGTTCGTCATTAATTTGACGGATTGTCGTTAATTCGATAGGTAAAGTATTATACTTTATCGTTCGTTGTTAATTCAACGGATTATCGTTAATTCGATGGGTAAAGTATTATACCTTGTCGTTCATTGTTAATTCAATGGATCATCGTTAATTCGATGGACAAAGTATTGCATTTTAACATTCATTGTGAGAATTTGATCTCGTGAGTTATCTACCTAGTTCGTATGCATTAGGTTCCAAGGCTAAGTAATAGGCTAAGCTCTGCTTGTACAAATCTGCAATATATCAAAAGGATTATCTGTAAACTAAACTTTGTCCGTATGAATCTGCCTGATTATTTGTGAGTCATTCTCTCTTTTTATCAAATCTATTTACAAAATCATGTTTTATTCAAAGTTATAATTACGGGGATTAAGTCTTTGTAATCACCAAGTTACAGCCGGTATGTGGGGTTTTGTATACATTACTTGATAATCGTCACCATTGGGGCAGCCAGTGGGGGATATGACCATAGTCACAGACACCATTGGACGAATGGGCCAATGGGTCGAGTGGCAAGTACCGTGGGTAGTTGGCTTGATATCAGAAACATTGTAATCGCTCTTAATACTGTATATTATAACAAATGTGTCGTTTTAGCAAAATGAATGAACTCACTCAGTATTTCCCGCTGACAAAACCTTTTTAAACACTTTTCAAGTAATTACAGTAGAATTGGAATAAGAGATGGATACGGCACAAAAAGGCATCAAGAAGTGGCTTATTTTATTAATTAAATTTTTAGAATTATTGTTTTATATAATAAAATTTATCTTTATTAAAGCTACCATTATAAAACATGGGTTTATCCCATTTATTTATTAAAATAAAATCCGGTGTTTTCTAAACTCTGATATTTTCCTAACTCACGGTCCTGATGAAATTTCCGCTGCAACGTTTTTAAAATAATCACCGGTACCGCTGGACTGTTCGCGACTCCCGATTCCGTCCAGGGTGGGTCGGGGGTCGTGACAGTTTGTTTAAATATTAATGTGCTTTTAACAGTTATTTGAGGTTGAAGTCAATGTTTTTTATAGTTCCATATTGAATGTTGTGTTTTAACAGTAATATGTTTTACCAGTTATGTGTTCTGTTATAGTTTCTTCATGAATGATGTGTTTGAAAAGTAATGTGTTTTACCAGTTATGTGTTTCAACAGATGTTGAGGTTGTGACAAACCATCATCTTTTTATTGGTGTTGTGTTTTAACAGTCATACAGGTTCAGGTTTTTTGTGTTTAATGATTCACATAAGTGGGCTGATGGTTTGTAGCCCGAAAGATCACCCTTTTATTACATATTGAATGGTGTGTTTTAACTTCCATATTTGTAGTTTTTTGTTCTGTTTATTTAAACTCTTTATGAGAAAACATTAGCTTGTTAAATGTGATGTGTTTTAACAGTTATTGAGTTTGAAGTCAATTTTTTTATAGTTTCACCTTGTATAATGTGTTGTAACAGTAATGTGTTTTACAAGTTATGTGTTTTAACAGATATTGAGGTTGTTGTCAACTTTTTTTATAGTTTCATTGAATGAGTGTGTTTTAACTTGCAATATTTTGTTTTAGAAATGTGTTTTATGCTTATTTTTTGTCATGTGTTGTAGATGCACCTAATTACCAAATACGTGGTGTTGAACAAGTCTCTCCAAACACTGGGACAAAGAGATATATTCCAGATTCACCCTCTTCGTTGACGCCAGCAGAGGGCATGTTATTCGACACAATTGATGACGCGTATAACTTTTATAAAACTTACGCAGAAGCGGGAGGTTGGACTGTAAGGAAGGGCACACAGCACGAGAACCGTGGTATTGTTATAAACAAGTACTTTTATTGTTCAAAGGAGGGTCAAAAAGACTTTCGACCGGTCGATACTTTAGTCGAACAGCCGTCTGATAGGTGGGTACGTAGGGTACCATCAAAAAGGACCGGATGCCAAGCTGCGATCAGAATAAAGCTTATCGATGCTAAGAAGTATTTGCTGTATCATTTTACAGAGGCGCACAACCATGATTTTGTGCATGAAGAAGATTTACATCTTCTCAAGGAAAACAGGGGTATTAATCGTGCACATGAAGAGATGATAAATAAGATGTCACATCTCAACATTGGTCCTGTTCGTGCATTTAACATTATGAAGGAAGTGTATGGTGGGTTCGACAAAGTCGGTGCGACCAAAGTCGATTTTAAAAATTTCAAGAAAGAATTAAATCTTTTTATCGGAGAGTTTGATGCGGAAATGTTTGTCAAGCGACTGATGAGGAAAAAGGAGTTTTTACCGAACTTCTCGTGTGAATATGAAACGACAGACGAAGGTGTGTTGAATTGCATTTTTTGGGCCGACGAGGATATGAAGAGGAATTATTATATGTTTGGGGACGTTATATCATTTGATGCTACCTACAAGCGTAATAAGTAACGAGGAGTTTAATTTTTTATATATTAAATGTGTTTTAAAACCTACTGTGTTATAATTACATTATGATCTATTGTCATCGCTGATTGTGTGTTTTTTTTTTAGGTATAACATGATGTTTGTCCCTTTCACAGGGATTGATAATCATAATAGGAACGTGACACTTGGTGCTGCAATTCTCGGGTCTGAAACGGCAGAGACGTATAGCTGGTTACTTAGGGCGATCAAGAACGCATATGGGTACGCGCCTCCCGTAATCGTTACTGACCAAGACCCTGCGATGAAAAGGGCTATAGCGGATGTTTGGCCTGAGTCGAGACATCGGTTATGTATGTGGCATATCATGGATAAACTCACTACAAAGGTCTGTTTTTTATATGACATGGTTTTCTTTTTTTACATGTGTGTTTTTTACTGTGTTTTAATATTTTTTTTTGTCATACATGCTAAAATGTTCCCTTAGGTCGGGGCTGCCCTGTGTTCAAATACAGATTTCAGGAAAAGATTGTCTGCAGTTGTTTGGACTGATTCTCTATTGCCCGAAGCGTTTGAGGCTGAATGGGCAGCTATTTTAAATGATTTCGGTTTAACCGACCATGAATGGCTGACGTATATATACGGGCTACGTGAATCATGGATTCCAGCTTACTATCGCGAAGAAGAAATGTCTGGTCTTATGCGGACATCATCTAGGTCCGAAAGTGAGAATCACTTTTTTTGGCAAGATTAGCAATCCAAAGTGCACGTTGGTTGAATTTCTTAGCCACTTTGACACGGCTATTGAAGCGCAAAGGCACGAGCATCGAAAAAACGATCATGACACTCGATACACCAACCCTGGAGAGTGGAGTAATTTTGTTCTCGAGAAGCAAGCAGCTGAGTTATATACCAGAACTATATTTTTGGATGTTCAACTCGAGATTCAACATGCTATTCATCGTTGTACTAGTGTCAGATTAGATCACGTCGGTGATTTCATTAAGTTTTTTATAAAGGATCTCGATCAACCATGTTCTTCGTTCTTCGAGGTGACATTTTGTTTTACTTTATGTATACATTTTTTTTAATTATCTATTTTTTTATATGAACTGTGTTTTATGGATATTAAATGTTACAGGTTATGATACACGAGGAAGATGTAAATGTGAAGTGTATCTGCAACCGGTTTGAGCAGTTTGGATTGTTGTGCAGTCACATCTTTTGCGTGTTACGGATTCTTGATGTAAGGGAGTTTCCGAAACAATATATATTGAGGCGTTGGACGCGTGAAGCTGTTCCAAATAGTTCCCCCGGGTCTATTCTTACGGATGGTGGAGATCCAGATCGTAGTGAGGAGGTTAACCGTTGTGTTCGTGAGATTAGTCACGCAACTGAGTATGTTGTGAACAAGTTGATTTCAAAATTTGATAAGTTGTCTGATTTTCGTGATCATATCAAGCAGTTTATGTCAGTTGCTGATGAAGCTCAAATAAATGCACCTCCCAAGACACGACGTAATCGATTTGCTGAACTGCTAGGAGTTGCTCCAGAGAGCACGGCCACTATCCGTGTTCCAGTTGGTACCAGGTTCAAGGGTTGTGGTTCTCATAAACGCCTTAAATCTCAAAAGGAACGAGCCATAAGTCAGTCTGGAAGTAAACGTCGTCAATGTTCATTATGTAAAAAATATGGTCATAACAGAGTAACGTGTTGGAAATACACAGCGGCTGTGACTGAGGCAGGTGCTTCGCGGAATGCTGAAGGTAATGAAGATACAATTCGCGAAGGAGATGCTGCTACAGTTGTTGAAGGTGATGGTTCTGGATCGAACGATGCTGATGATGTGTTTTACACATCTGGAAACGATGCAGATATGGATGATGAGGACATGGCAGAGTAGGATCTTTTTATCAAAATTTTAAGTCTGTTGCTGAACTATTCAATTTTGTGTTTTATTTTTCTCGTATGTTTGTTTTGGATTTGTTTTTGTTGATTTTAAGACTTGTTGGATTCGACATTTTATGTTATTGTTGCCTTGTGTTTTAGTGTTAAGTTTGTTTTTTAAATAGCCTCCTGTGTTTTATAGGATGCTTGATTTGTTCATGGTTTTGGCATATAGATTGATTTGTAAAAAAAGCGTTTTAACTGTGTGTAAACTATAAAGTGTTGATGAAATAGATAGGTTGGTTCCCATATCACAGTATTTTCAATTGTGTTTAAAGTATTAACTGTGTCCCAGAGAAACCATCAGCATGTTATATGTAATGTGTTTTAACAGTTAATGTGTTTTAAAGATTAAAATGTGTTTTAAGTTACTGAGAATCCATCAGCCTGTTATATGTAATGTGTTTTAACAGATATTTGAAGCTGAAGTCAATGTTTTTTTTACTTTCATTTAATTGTATGTTTTATTGTTCATTAGTTTATTAGCATGCAGGTTTTGGTATTCAGTTTATTTTGTAAAGCTATTAAAGTGTTTTAACTTTGTTTAAAGTATAGGGACTTGATGAAATAGATAGGCTGGTTACCAGTGGTATTTGCATGATGTATATAGGCTGTGTTTTAAGAGGTCATACAAATGTATGTCTTAGGTACATCGAAACAAAGTAACATTATCGACATAAATTCACTATGTTAAAGAGGTTCAAACTGTTATACTGTTTTTATCGACAGGAAACAAAAAAAAAAAGATAACTGAACCAAACGTTAAAACTGTTTTTTTAGAACATCCCATACTACTTCAAAAAACCACCGCCAACGAAGTGTTTCTACGAGAACATCCTATTTTAAGTTACTTATCCAATCTTTCAAGGATTTCGTCATAGGCTTTTGCTTCTAGCCTCTTTTTTTCATCGGCCGACAACTTGTTATATCTAGCAACCTCAGCTTTAACAAAACCTCTGTACTCGTTTGCTTCACTTAGGAGCATCTTCGTAATGTACTTCTGCCTGAGATCATCAATTTCTTTGCGCTGCTTGTATGAAATCTCACCCGCATCAGTGCACTCGTTTGAGAATCCGCATTCCCAACCTTTTCCAGCTACGCCTTTGTATGTTTCCATATGGCGCATCAGGAAAACGCCACAATCGATTACATTATTTTTTGTACGCCATGGCATCTCCAATCGTACCGGCTCAACTTTACCGATCACCCCGCCCGCTGGATGCCCATTTTTTTCCAAGTACACTGATAAAGCATCACGCTGCATGATAAACAATTTAATCAGATTTTGTTTTAAACTAAATTCATGTAAATGCACACCGTAATTAACAAGGGGATTAATTTTAAGTTCTGACTCAGTGTGTTTTAAGTTCATAATACCGTTATTAGGTAGCATTCAGTATCAATGTGTTTTAACAGCATATTTTAAAATTCTGATGTACTGTGTTTTAAGTTAATATTATTTGTTATTATGTTGTCACATTAAATTGTGTTTTAAAGTATTAATAGTGCTGATATTGTATCATTCATTATCAATTGTGTTTTAACATAAAACTTTATAATTCTGATGAAGTGTGTTTTAACAACAAACTTTATATCATTCAGTATCTGTTGTGTTTTAACACCAAACTTTAATATCATTCAGTATCAATTATGTTTTAACATCAAACTTTATAAAACTTTAATATCATTCAGTATCAAGTGTGTTTTAACATCAAACTTTATATATCTTTATGAACTATTTTAAACTTTTTTGCAGTTTGTTATTTGTGTTATAACAAAGGTGTAATAAAAGGGCATGCATTTCTATAACAAAGGACGTTTGTAGTTTATATATAGAGGGGCGTACCAATTTTTCCGGCCTTTTTTTTGTATTTGGCTTGCATTGAGATATCCTTAGCGCTGTTGTCCAAAACCTCTACCTTCATGTCCCTTAAATTAAAACATACACAATAGAAATGGGCGTCGTGTAAGACTGGTACAAAGATGAGTGACTGGTCAGGTATCTTTTTCACATCAGCAGAAACTAAAACCGGTTCCATGTTGTCTGCGAATGTTTTTGCCCTCGATTTTGCATTTTTTATGTAGTCTTCTTCATTCTGCATTTTAAAGTGATTTCGTTAAACAATATTACTAAAGTGTAAACTTAAATTTCAATTTCATTATGATCAGCCTTACCAACATATTTACTGAACAGAACAGGCGTGCAATGCTCCCCTTTTGCTTGAATTTTTCTTCATAATTCAACAAATCCGCCCATGCGCTTATTACCAATATGTGCACTTCGATTCCTGGCAATAATGATTCGAGCGGAGATCTCATAACCGGCACTCCTCTCTTAGTTCTAAACACAACACCCCTAATGTATACAAATGTGTTTTAATAAATGTGTTATAATATATTGATCAGAATCAGTTTCAAATATTGTGTGAAAATATTTTGTATAACGTATTATAAATGGCATTTTTATAACATACCACATTGAACCCCAGGCTGAAAACATGTATGAGCTGACTGAGACCTCGGCGTTTTCAAGCTTTGCCTTAATCTCTACTGCCCGCTTCACGTATGGAGACCTTAGAGCATCGGTCAACTCTGTTTGTCTTTGCGGTCTTACTTTCCGCTTTCCAAGGTCCAACTCGTGTATAAGCTGCCCACGTCTAATCGTATATTCATATTCCTCCTGTGTTTTTTGGGAGATCGGTGTGACGACGAGTGTTGGCTGCTCCATTACTTCAACCAGAGTCGTCTGTGCGGGCTGCTCAATTACTGCAAGCTGAGTCGTCTGTGTGGTTGTCTTGTCAACCGTCTTACATATCTCTTCTACCAATGAAGGTGTCCACTGCGACAACTGTGACATATCCAAATTCTCCTTATTTGCCTCTTTTTCCGGTGTTTTATCCGTAGGAGTTTGTGGTTGTGCAGTCGTCGTACACGTCGATCCAACCTTTTTCAGCTTCTCAGTCCACAATGTGTGTATCTCTTTGATTTTCTCACTTTGGGGGTACAATTGGAAACCTTCTGTAAAAGTGTCGTTTATCCTTTTTACACATTCATCGAATTGATTCAAGAACACTTCCAACATTCCCGCATGTACCTGATTTACATCATACACACTTTATCATTGTCTTATTTTTCTCAATATGCAATGTGTTTTTACCAGATTGAATTATGTGTTTTACCAATCATTATTGTTTTTCTTTTTTATTTCAATGCTTATTGTGTTTTACCTGTTAGCATTGTGTTTTAGCAATCAGAATGTGTAATAAATGTTCAGTGTGCTATTTCCCAATCTTCAATGTGTTTTACAATTCTGAAAGTGTTTTACCTGTTTGAAAATGATATTCACCAATCATTATTTGTTTTTTTTTCATCATTATTGTGTTTTACCAATCACAATGTGTAACAAAGGTTCACAGTGCATATTTTCCCAATATTCAATGTGTTTTACTATTCTGAAAATGTGTTTGTTGGTATTCTGGATGTGTTTTAAGGTATTACATCTGCCAATATTCAATGTGTTTTACTATTCTGGCAATGTGTTTGTTGGTATTCTGGATGTGTTTTAAGGTATTACATCTGCCACATCTCAAAAAAAATATTTTTTAGGTAATCAGAATGTGTATCAAATGTTCAGTGTGTTTGTGTTTAGTAGAATTAATTGCAAAATTAGAAGATTACCTCGTCGCTTTGTGTCGCTTGTGGTGTCGATCCATATTGAGATACAATAGGTGAGGTCATCCCCGGCTGACTTTGTTGTGTTTGCCCCCACTCGCCTGTTTCTCTGTAGTATTTTTCTATATCGGATGTATCCACAACAGGCACTGTTTCCGGGCCAACATCTACATTCATGCATTCTGCAAAATCTGCATGGAAACCCGCATTAACCGGAATTTCTTCGACAACAGGCGCAGTTTCCGGGCCACTTTCAACATCAGTTTTCTTCTTCCCAACCTCATCGGTTTTCGCTAGCTCCTTTTCAATTTGTTTTTTTTCGGTACCTCTGAGACCGGAGGTTTACCATGCGTTTTACCGGCCGGCTTCACAACAGACTTTTTTCTTTTTTCTGGATCACATTTGCTTTTGCGTTTTACAGTCTTGGGTTCATCTTTCTTAGTTGTTTTCACTTCTTTTGATTCAATTTCTTCATCAGACTTTTTTGCAAATGGATAGCTTTGTTCCGGTTGCAACTCATATGCATCCACTAAAATTTGATCAAATCTGACCGAGTCCAACTTTATGCTGACTGCCTCGATATCATCATCAGTGATATCTTCGATGAGATGAGTTGCTCTTGGCTCACCTTCTTTGTATATCTTTTGGTCACGTATCAACGCAGCCTGTAAAAAACCAAGAACATACTGATGTCAGATGTGTTTTAAGGTTTTTATATACATCAGATTGTGTGTTATCACTTATAATGCTGTTTAACAACACTTCGAATGTGTGTTGATGGTTTTTCCTATTCCACATTACATCACATTGTGTTTTTTTATGATCAGATTTCATCATAATGGTTTTCAAAATATGTTGTGATTATATTGGTGCATTACTATATTGAAACAATATTAATGTGTTTTACCAGCAAACAGATGTGTTTTAAAGCACAATCATAGTATGTGATTTAGAAAATTATATATGTACTTAGAACATACCACTAGCAAAGGCATTGGTCCAAGAAAGGGTTCCTTTGGTGTCCATGTTTCCACCGTTCGATCCAGACATCTGATCATGTGTAACGACTCACACAAAAACATCCTAAAAACGTTCCGTAAGTATGAACCCGGACCCCTGATAAAACAACTCTCATTAAAATAATATTTCTTATTTTAATTTAACCAAAAAGGAAACCCTAATTGAGACACCCAAGTGATTCTGTGCAAACCCTAAAATTTTCAGAACAATCAGAATCAGGATTAGGGCCCCTAAAACTCAGGGGGGGGTTAAACCCTATTGACGATTATCCATATAAAACGTAGGCAACAAGGAATTTTCGAAAAGTATCGACTCAGCTAGCCTACACCCACACGTGGCCACCCTATACTGATTTTTATTACCTTACGGACCGTAAGGTCATTAAGCTTACGGTCCGTAAGCTTGTAAAAATTGGTGTATAAATACAGAACATTGGCAATTGAATTCTGGCCCTGAAACGTCGAACAAATTCCAATTCTACGCAGAGATTTCGTCGTTTTACTTTCACAAATTACAATTAACACACACGAAACCCTAATTAAGTATAGCGGGGTGCTGCAGAACAGGGTATTAACTCAATCGCTCTTGCGATTCATTGTCCGATCGATTAAACTATCCAAGGGATGTTTAAGTGCCGCCCACATTAGGGTTATACTTTATCGTTCGTCATTAATTTGACGGATTGTCGTTAATTCGATAGGTAAAGTATTATACTTTATCGTTCGTTGTTAATTCAACGGATTATCGTTAATTCGATGGGTAAAGTATTATACCTTGTCGTTCATTGTTAATTCAATGGATCATCGTTAATTCGATGGACAAAGTATTGCATTTTAACATTCATTGTGAGAATTTGATCTCGTGAGTTATCTACCTAGTTCGTATGCATTAGGTTCCAAGGCTAAGTAATAGGCTAAGCTCTGCTTGTACAAATCTGCAATATATCAAAAGGATTATCTGTAAACTAAACTTTGTCCGTATGAATCTGCCTGATTATTTGTGAGTCATTCTCTCTTTTTATCAAATCTATTTACAAAATCATGTTTTATTCAAAGTTATAATTACGGGGATTAAGTCTTTGTAATCACCAAGTTACAGCTGGTATGTGGGGTTTTGTATACATTACTTGATAATCGTCACCATTGGGGCAGCCAGTGGGGGATATGACCATAGTCACAGACACCATTGGACGAATGGGCCAATGGGTCGAGTGGCAAGTACCGTGGGTAGTTGGCTTGATATCAGAAACATTGTAATCGCTCTTAATACTGTATATTATAACAAATGTGTCGTTTTAGCAAAATGAATGAACTCACTCAGTATTTCCCGCTGACAAAACCTTTTTAAACACTTTTCAGGTAATTACAGTAGAATTGGAATAAGAGATGGATACGACACAAAAAGGCATCAAGAAGTGGCTTATTTTATTAATTAAATTTTTAGAATTATTGTTTTATATAATAAAATTTATCTTTATTAAAGCTACCATTATAAAACATGGGTTTATCCCATTTATTTATTAAAATAAAATCCGGTGTTTTCTAAACTCTGATATTTTCCTAACTCACGGTCCTGATGAAATTTCCGCTGCAACGTTTTTAAAATAATCACCGGTACCGCTGGACTGTTCGCGACTCCCGATTCCGTCCAGGGTGGGTCGGGGGTCGTGACAGAAGGTGGTATCAGAGCTATTAATTAAGCCACTAAAGCAAAGCCACTGCTTTACGCCTTTAGGTGTTGTAATAATAATACCTAAATTTATATAAAAGAGTTAGGGGATTGATGATAATTGGTAGCATTTAGACTTAAACTTAAGAAAAGATGCCTTAATATTAGCTTCACAATAAGCTAAGTATTTGTGTAAATAAATATGATGGATTTTGGTAAATTCATTTCTTTTCTCACAGTTTGTAAGTCCACTCTATTTTTATAGTTTTATCACCTTTTTGTGATACAATTATAATTACAAAGACTTTTCAAAATCCTAAAATATTTATCAGTTATACTTACAGTAATTAAAATTATATATATTTTCTAATAGAAAGTTAGCTAATAATAGCATAACCACAATCACAATAGAAACTACGCATCAGTAACCATAGCCTATGACTAATATTATTTTAAACATTGAATCATTAATAAAGTTAATAAATGTTTAAAATAAATTTAATTAATGTATCCCATAATAAAATAGTCAAGTATAATATATTCTACTATACGGAAATTATATTTTTTTTTAAATTAAAATCAAATAACGATATTACAATTATTTAAGTAAATTAACATATTATATTTGATAAATTATAGTAGTTTGAAATAAAATGATATATGTCATTCTCTGGGTTAAATGGTTTTGTGCCATAAGTAATATATTTGATAAAGTAATATCACGGGATAACTAAGTCCAGAATTACTAGTTGAAAGAATGATCAACAGTAATATGACCTAAGTCATTAATTGGAAAAATGATCAAATTGACACTGTCACCGGAATCGTGTAATGATCAATATAATAATAAGATATATTATGGAAATACAAATTTCCTTAATTCTGAATAAAAGCCCTAATAAGATAGGCACTTTTTGAAAAGATACTATTTATGGGAAATAGAATATTTTCTCCGGCAAGACTGGGTATGAGGTAATAAGACTCTCCAGTTTGTTCGGATATATTGGAATTACCGCTCCGGCGCGAATCGGATAAGACGGAATATATAATATGTCACACGAGTGACAAGATTTCCCTAAATAGTATCATAATCAGATATTTGACTGGTTTTGGAAAAATGAAATTGTTAAATACATTTACCTGATAGATGAAATGTTTAATTCAGCATGTAAAATATGTGATTATATAGATAAATATATCTATAAGAAATTCCAAAAAGTCAATATGCAATAAAGCATAAGCATCTATGTCTAGAATTCTTTATTAGGAATTTCTTTTCTGATATCAAACATTATTTTGTTTAATTATCTGCCTAATAACTTGAGCGACAATAATAATAATAATAATGAAAACCCATTAAGTTGGGATACCATTAAAAGTATAAAGAATTTCTAATACGTTACCCTAAAATATTAACGCAAGTGAGAAGTATGAAAAGTTGTGTTAATGCATATGAAAATTTAATTATAAGTCCGCAGACGTTAAAATATATCACACACAACTTTCGAGGCAAGATCTTTGAAAAATATAAATTGGGCACAATGACATTAATGTTAAAATTCTGTCAGTAGAAGAACTAAAAACAACACTTTATCATATGATCCTACAACCAACATAAAATTTCGCTGAGGTATATTAGAACAAGATTTCACAAAAACATCGGTGCACAGTCTAATCAGAGTTATAAGTATTAGCACTGAAAAAGGAGTCATATACTTTCGCAAATTCTCTATTTTCATTTTATTTTTGACATTTCCTGATAATATCATTTAAATAACGGTTATCATTCGAAATTCCAGATAGAAGTTCTTATATTTCTTTTATTGAAAATTCTGACTTCTGCATATAAAAAGTTGACTTTCGCATTTCTACTTTTCCTAACGGTCATCATACCAGAAGGATTTATTTCATAGTAGCGGATATTGATTCATTTCATTTCTTGGTAAATCCACACATGCACCGTTTGTTACACATATGGTTCGTTTAATTTCTAAATTTCCACTAAAAGGATTCATTCTAAATTGTCGTTTTATCCAAACTCAAATATCCTTTAGTTAGACTTAATTTTGGTACGGTAAACCACATTATTGCTAAACAATGACTCAGAATATCAAGTCAATAAATTTTTGAAAAACTCAATTTTCTTTGGCATCCATGGTTTCTGTTATGACCATGTCCGAATGTTCTTATTTAAACTTGTTTTGTTTAAACCGATTTCAGTTGTTTAAACTTGCTCATTTCAAATTCCCATATGATGGATTTAAAGCTATCATATTCTCCAACAAACACTTCAATTCTCTTGAACTATAAAATGCTTATTTGGTCTTCGACTTCACTAAATCATTTCTTTGATCATGATCACCTTGTATTAACGTTTTCATAAAATTTAAAACTTGCACTAATCTCATTTTATATATATCATATACGAATATTTATAAAAGTTATCTTAACACAAATCGTGTGATAAGATAATGATACACAAGTTCCTGTCATATTTTAATATATCTTATATCTCTTAAATGATTTGTTTACAAATATCAATCTAGCCTTTCGTACTTTAACATCTTCAATCGAAAAACATTATTTTTGGAAACTTACATAAGTGATTACCTAATAGTATTACTATATTCTTATTAGTCACCATAAGGAGAATAAGCAAATACTTAGTCAATATAAGTGAGTGACTTATAATAAAAAGTACCAAATTTATTGTACATGTGCTTATATTTAACCAAAATAGAAATTTTCACAAACTAGGCACTTAGCTCGGTTGGCTAAGAGCGCGAAAGGGTGTGGCCTAGACCCGGGTTCGATCCTGGGGACGGCCAATTTCACCATTTTTATTAGAAATTTTTCCATTTAAGTATGTAATACTAATATCAATTTTATTATTAGTAAGAAAATATTAATAATAATAAGTGTTAGTATTATTTTAAAATACTAGGATTATTGTCAAGGACAGATATTGGATAACCTAGCCTTAGTTAGGCATGGACTGGCCACCTATGCTTAAACAAGGCAGCACTAACCAATATCCAACCATGATAATGACTAGTCACCATACATATTTAGTAAATTTTAATTTTATATGGAAATATATATACATGGGAGAAAGATATATTTTCATAAAACAATACCAGAATTAGAGGGACGAATAAAATTATATAAATAATTATGTATCACATATTTTGTGGTAACTATGTACCATAATACTTGGGCAAGAAAATAACCATATAAGAATAATACAAAAGTCATCAACTATGCTGGGTTAAGGGAACCTTATACTATATAAGAATAATCTCTGTTTTCACTTATTTACAACATTTGTAAATACATTCACAAAAGTTATATGATTTCCAAAGGCAAATAAGTAATCCCATAGAATCGACCCACTAAGTATAATATATGTACAAATATTTTGTATAATAAATATTTTTACCAATCTTATTTAACGTTATAAATAAAAATGATTTCTTTTACAAAATAATATTTTGTAAACATAATGACTTCATTACGGTATTTTGTAATATATCTTACATAATTATTTTACATAGTATGATAAAATACTAAAATAATATTTATTTAAAAGTGGTGACCATTTACATATAGTAAAAATGCATAACAAATAATACATATATTCAAATTGCTTTACAAAAGTTTAATGGTTGGTCAAACCAAAATAATTTGTTCTTATTATATTTCAATTTCTAGGAGATAGTATGAAAAGTATAGTCATAAAAAGTGTACTATCACAATGTTTCACAATTAAAACAATTTGAAATTTTAAAATAATACACTAACTCTATTATCTTTTGATATATTTTTTGCAATTCATTCCTTTCAACACTTTGATTTCTCATATCATAAATATTTGACAAATCATTTTTCATGCTTTGATTTCATTTGGAACCTGTCAGTTCTACGTCTTCCTCAATCAAAGTAAGCTTTCTTTTGACAAAGAATTTTATTGATTCTAAAAGTCCTTCACATTCATTTTAAAGAATCTATTGATCATATATCTTTTGGTTTGAACCTAGTCACTTTGAACATTTTATCATTTCCTTTCATTCGTTTATCATCGATTTCTTGAACTAATTCAGTTGAACCATTGAATCCTATTTATTATACAATTAATATTCATAAAATTTAATATTTCAATTCTGGGTCATCTACCCTAATACTATTAACTAAAAGGTGACATAATTCCAAAAGAAATATCATAACCCAAATACACTTGGAAGCTGGAATCTGAGATAAAGAAAAAGTATTCCTATTTATTCCAGTAAATCTCGAGGACGAGATTTTTATTAAGGTGGGTAGAATGTAACGACTCACACAAAAACATCCTAAAAACGTTCCGTAAGTATGAACCCGGACCCCTGATAAAACAACTCTCATTAAAATAATATTTCTTATTTTAATTTAACCAAAAAGGAAACCCTAATTGAGACACCCAAGTGATTCTGTGCAAACCCTAAAATTTTCAGAACAATCAGAATCAGGATTAGGGCCCCTAAAACTCAGGGGGGGGTTAAACCCTATTGACGATTATCCATATAAAACGTAGGCAACAAGGAATTTTCGAAAAGTATCGACTCAGCTAGCCTACACCCACACGTGGCCACCCTATACTGATTTTTATTACCTTACGGACCGTAAGGTCATTAAGCTTACGGTCCGTAAGCTTGTAAAAATTGGTGTATAAATACAGAACATTGGCAATTGAATTCTGGCCCTGAAACGTCGAACAAATTCCAATTCTACGCAGAGATTTCGTCGTTTTACTTTCACAAATTACAATTAACACACACGAAACCCTAATTAAGTATAGTGGGGTGCTGCAGAACAGGGTATTAACTCAATCGCTCTTGCGATTCATTGTCCGATCGATTAAACTATCCAAGGGATGTTTAAGTGCCGCCCACATTAGGGTTATACTTTATCGTTCGTCATTAATTTGACGGATTGTCGTTAATTCGATAGGTAAAGTATTATACTTTATCGTTCGTTGTTAATTCAACGGATTATCGTTAATTCGATGGGTAAAGTATTATACCTTGTCGTTCATTGTTAATTCAATGGATCATCGTTAATTCGATGGACAAAGTATTGCATTTTAACATTCATTGTGAGAATTTGATCTCGTGAGTTATCTACCTAGTTCGTATGCATTAGGTTCCAAGGCTAAGTAATAGGCTAAGCTCTGCTTGTACAAATCTGCAATATATCAAAAGGATTATCTGTAAACTAAACTTTGTCCGTATGAATCTGCCTGATTATTTGTGAGTCATTCTCTCTTTTTATCAAATCTATTTACAAAATCATGTTTTATTCAAAGTTATAATTACGGGGATTAAGTCTTTGTAATCACCAAGTTACAGCCGGTATGTGGGGTTTTGTATACATTACTTGATAATCGTCACCATTGGGGCAGCCAGTGGGGGATATGACCATAGTCACAGACACCATTGGACGAATGGGCCAATGGGTCGAGTGGCAAGTACCGTGGGTAGTTGGCTTGATATCAGAAACATTGTAATCGCTCTTAATACTGTATATTATAACAAATGTGTCGTTTTAGCAAAATGAATGAACTCACTCAGTATTTCCCGCTGACAAAACCTTTTTAAACACTTTTCAGGTAATTACAGTAGAATTGGAATAAGAGATGGATACGGCACAAAAAGGCATCAAGAAGTGGCTTATTTTATTAATTAAATTTTTAGAATTATTGTTTTATATAATAAAATTTATCTTTATTAAAGCTACCATTATAAAACATGGGTTTATCCCATTTATTTATTAAAATAAAATCCGGTGTTTTCTAAACTCTGATATTTTCCTAACTCACGGTCCTGATGAAATTTCCGCTGCAACGTTTTTAAAATAATCACCGGTACCGCTGGACTGTTCGCGACTCCCGATTCCGTCCAGGGTGGGTCGGGGGTCGTGACATCATGTACTCACACCAGTTAAAACTTCTGATATCCTTCCCTCAATGCAAGGCTGGTAAAAACTTCATATTAATTGATGAATTCGTAGTTGTCTCTCCGAGTAGTGTGTTGTAGAATAACAAAAAGTTCAACACAAAGATTCTCCCGCTCGCTTTTTGGCCCTGCATGTATGTTTTGAATTGAACCGGCGTCAAGCGTGCAGGAGCGCTTTCCAATTGTCCTTTCCATTCTGCCACAACCTCATGGAAATCAGCCCTTGCTCTCTCTACTTCCTTTATTTCTTCATTCCCTCTTGGTACGCCGAACACATCGTGCACCAATTCCTCTGTTATTTGAATGTGGTGGCTACCGCAATTCAAGACCCGTGTTTTAGTGTCGTAGTTATTTACCAACCACCAACTCAGAGTTGAGGGAATCAGACCCATTCTAAAGCTAAGTATTGAACCGAAACCTATGTTTCTGACAGCCCCCCGTTGATTTTCGTTCAAAGATTCCATCAACTCCCCCATGTGCTTAAGAGCCAATCGCAAAGTTAGTTTCCCATCTGAAAGTGGTATGTAATTCTTGACCGTTGTTGGCCTCTTGCGTGTTTTCGAGTCTTTGATTGAACTAGCATCTGCGGGTCGTTGTGTTTTTTCAACAACTTGTGGGCCAGCACCCGACCTCATTTTTTTTCCAAGGTGGGTTGTCAAAATCATCATCAGAATCTTCTATTGTGGAACCTGACAAAACACCAACACACGAAGCCGATCAGCAAGTCAGTCTTTTAAGTAACTGAAATTTAGTTCATAATTTTCAATTTACCATGTGCTGCTTCTTTAGGTGTATTGACTGTTGGTATAACCGCAACTTTCTTTTCTTTCGGTTCGATTCCAGCCTTTTTCTCCTTCCTTTTCTTACCGGTATCGATACCCTTTTTGCTTGCTTCGGCTGATTTAAAGGCCATAAAAGTTGTTAGTATTATGCATTGTGTTTTACATCATCAAACATATGTTTTCATGTTTGTTCATCTAACTTACATATGGGCATTTCACGATTTTCGTTGGGTTCCGACTGTAAATCGTCATTTTTATCCATTACGTTCGGAAACAGATGTTCAATGTCAGACAGAAGGGTGCCGGCAGGCGGTTGTTGTGCGCAGTCTACTTTGTTGTCTACCGTGTTTGTAGTTTTGTTAACAGGATCAACTGTTAGTAACAAAAAAACACAACTGATCAGACAGATAGCCATATAAGTTACCCCCCACCCTTCACTGCCACAACTAACCGCACCTAGTAAAGGTGATGCTTCTTCTGTGTCTGATTCATCCAGTATAATTGGTTTGTCAGGTGGGTTTCCGGGTACCCTTGAAAGCCATTTTCCTTTTATTCTCTCACTCTTTCTCCGTTTGACTGGAAAACACTTGTTTAGGATTTATAAAACACAATTCCCAATCACACATTCCCTTTATAAATCATAGCTCAGTAGGCCTTCAAAACTTAACAAATCAATTATAATTGTAAAACACACATGTGCCAGTTAATAGTAAAACACATTTATGATAAATACCCAATAGGACATTTACATGTTTTTATAATATAATCCACAAACCTAACTTAATCATGTTTAAAACCTAGGCAAACTGACCTTAAAACACATCTGTTTAAAACACATTTTAAATAAAAACCCATTAACAAACAGAGTTTATGTGAAAACCCACTAACAAACTGGGCTTAAAACACAGCAGGTTAAAAACATTATGAAAGACATTTGTTCAAAACCTGTCCATAAAACACATTTGTTCAGTGAAAACCCACTAACAAACTGGGCTTAAAACACATTTGGGGGAAACTCCTTAACAAAAAAAAAATTTAAAACACAACCCATACACACAAATTGATCAAATATAAAACCTACATAACCATACCATAAAACACATAACCAAACACAACCAATCAAAAAACACAGTCATCCCCAACAAACGGGAATCATACACACATTTGTTATTTTAAAACACATACCTATGGTTTTGGCGACTACAACTTTGCTTCCGGCGACTGTGTTTTCTCTTCCAGCGACTTCGATTTTGCTCGCATCCATCTTGTTCAAATCCACTTTTTTTTTTAATCTCTTCCCTGCAAACATAAAACACTTCAATGTAGAACACGATTGAACCCTAATCGCCTAATAAAACACAGAACACAATGTCCGTTTGATCTTACGTATATAGAAGTTTGAAAATCTCTTATCTTCATCCATGATTTTAGGTATTTTTTGTATGATTTTTTAGTGATTTCGTTGTGGGTTTAGAGAGAGAAAGTGAGAGAGAGGGAAATTCGCGTGCATTAAGGAGATGTGATATGTTGACGGTTATTTTTGATTGGTTTAAAACACTGTTATGACGATTTTGCCCCTGATCATTTAAAACAATCTATTAAATATAGTTAAATATTACAAGATTGCCCTTGATTTAATCTCAACCCTTAAACACACCAATCTAATGGACAAGATCGCTTCCTGGACTTTCTAGGAAAAACACACTTTCCGTAGGAACCCTACTCTTTAAAGAAACTCAAATATTTTGCCCATTTTGGCTTTAGGCAGCCAGAAGCTACGTGTTGTAACATGAGACATTGAAATCTTTTAAAATCTTTATAAACACATAATATGTTGAAGATCGACCCATTCTCTCTTTATTAGTTATATATTTTAATCTGACCAGTTAGAGATACAACATCACCTAAATTGACCTATTCATATGCAAATGAGTGGAACTCACAAACGTTATTTTTTTAAAGGCAATTCGCCAGCACCCATTCATAAGACGTAAGATTTATAAACACATATACAACTATTAGCATCAGGGCCGATTTGGATTTTAATAAAATATAGATTAAAAAACTAAAAAAATTATAAAAGACATAGACGTTCATACCCTAGATATTATGAATATGCAATGCACTGAGTCGTCATCAATTTTAGCTTCACACATAATCCTTAATCTCTCAGCAAGCTTATCATCATCAAAATGTTGAAGGTACACCTTAGCCTCCAGACCAGAACCAATGAGTTTGCCAGTATAGGCAGTCTTCAAAGCTTTGTTCACATCGGGTCTCAGCTATTGTCAATTGCTTATTAATTTCCCTTGCTTCCAAAAGATAAATCATTCCAAATATTTTGAACTTGATTCTAAGAAATCCCTCTCCTATGTTATATTACGATGTCAAGTGAATCCATAACTAACCCTAAGTACATAAAACTACATTATGTGCACTCACAAAAATCTCAGCCATTTAGATCCATCATACAAAGTATAATTTGCTGTGTCCTAAAAAAACCTAGCAACAAACTTGATTTAATCATATGCAAGTGCGACCTATAATCATATTTGAAGCAAAGTACTCAATCTTCTAAATCATCTACGATATAAAAGAGTGTAGCAACATTATTTCACATGTCAATTACAAAAGCGAAAACTTACTTTACAATTGTTTGTCCATATACATGTCATCAAATTGAAAAATTAGTAAATCATATCAACAAAAGAGAAAGAAAAAGAAATCGAGAAGATGTAATCAAATGAGAATGAGAACTTACTTTTTAAGATCTGGAGGTTGACC
Source organism: Helianthus tuberosus (assembly GCA_030545235.1). Taxonomy (NCBI): domain Eukaryota; kingdom Viridiplantae; phylum Streptophyta; class Magnoliopsida; order Asterales; family Asteraceae; genus Helianthus; species Helianthus tuberosus. The sequence goes on along the minus strand of CM060414.1, from coordinate 158,315,637 downwards.
GGATCTACTCATGTTGAAACCCTAGAAATTGAGTCAATGATGATAAGAGAGACCGGAAAAAATAGTGTTTACTCAAACTTGGGTTGCTGGATAATGATTAATGAAAGCGAAAAAACTTTGTAATCTCATAAAATTGAAAAGGATAAAAAAAATTAACAAAAGAAGCTTCGCTTACTTGATGGTTGGTTGAATCGAAAGGATTGCACCACCACCGCCACTTGAGTTACCACACGATTGCTTTAGAGATCTAGGGTTTCATATCAGATGTGAAAAAGGAAAACGTGATTAACAACGATGATATCTATAGATTACAACGACGATGGAGACATTAGATTTAGGGTTTGCAAGTTTACCTTTGTTTCGATTGATTTCTCTTTAGTTAGGGTTTGGAGAAAAAGGGAAAGTGCAAATGATAAGAAATTATTTATACTAAGAATCGAAAACTTGAACCAAGAATAAATGATCAACACCAATATGCTCATGCTTAATGATTGTTGATGCGATCAGAGATGAGAAGAAATGGCTGAAGAATTTAGGTCACAAAGAGAGAAGAGAAGCGGCAGTGGAAGTGATGCGGATTTAGGGTTTTTAGAACATTTAAATACCCGGGTCATAATACGGATCCCGTCTCTACCCATATAAGAAAAAAAACAAAAAAAGACCCGAATTTTTCCCACCAAAAAGCAAAATTTAGAGGCCTCCTAGCTTGACACATCAGCAAAAATTAACACATTTATTATATATAATAGATTTTTGTTAACATTTGCTAAACATAGCGGCCAGCATACAGTTGATCAGCCATAAATCTTCTATATCTCATACAAGTATCTTGAATGTTTCCTTCTTCCCATTTCAGTGAACGGTTTTCAACCAGATTTTGTAGTAACATACATACGATAACCCCAGAATTTCGCCGAACGTGACGAACACACATAGGCCATACAACATCCCCAGCATATTCTAATGCGTCAACCTCGCTGAGTCCATTTTTTTCCCAGTAACCTATACGTTCTAGAAACCATAGGAATGCCGACTCGAATTCAATAAGAGTTTGGTATATTCTCTGGTGGACGCAAAACGAATCACCACAATTAATTGCATCGCAATTGTTTGTATAATAAACAGTTATAGTTAGTGACGGCATTTCAATCTTAATAAGGATCCAATTTTCTTCGTCTGCTGACACCGGTATATATACCTGACAAACGTTAAGTTAACATTAATATTGTAGTTTCGGGAAAAAAAAATTACTATTATTTTTAGGTCCCTTTTTTTTACCGCATCGACATCCCACAACGCAGGATATATTCTGCTAGAGCCATTTACATATCGATAAGCATCATGATGTTGTTCTACAAGGAGATTGAGAAATTGAGGTGGGAGCACCGTCCAGCGATAACTAACTGATGAAGTCGCAATTCCGGGATTTTCATTTTTCTTCGACTGCACGAGCCAGTTACACCATGCTCCGACATGCTGTATACAAAATTTTCATTTTTTAACCTTTTAATTAATATAAAACTTAAATATATTACACAATTACCGTTTGTTGAATAAAACCGTTTCCACAAAAACCTAATAGGCCACCCCACCAGTGTTTATCTAGAGGTTGGCTCCCAATATAGCTGGAACAACAGGAAGAACAATCACCCTCATAATAAAACTCAAGAACATTTGGAGACCAATTTTCATGATGTTGCTTGTCATTGACCCAGATAGTGTTTTCTACTGATTCTGGTATGTTACTGGAACGCCTCCCGGTTTCCATCATGCTCATACACACTAATGGACAACATGGGGCAGTATATATAGGCTAAAAATTTAAAAACTTATATTTAACTAATATCTTTAGGTTGTAATATTTTTACATTGGAAAAATTTATGTTTAATAGAATAAAAAAACCAAAAAATATATATTAGAGAAATCAGCCGAGCCAAACAAATTCAAAGAGTCGGCCAAGCCATTAAAAGCGTCGAGGAAGCCATCGGAGGAAGCGTCGGCAAGCCGTTCGAAGCGTCTGGGAGCCAAAACTTTTAGGAAGAGATGATGCGTCAGCGAAACACAAAGCCGGACGCATCAATATACTTTTTGGTTATGACGCGTCGGCCACCGACGCTAGAACATTGTCGGACACGTGTGTGACACGTGTCAGCTTGTATGGAATAGACGCATCAACATGAAACACGGACGCTTCCGAGGCTGTGAGGATCTTCCAACGGAGCAAGAAGGTGACAAATTCGCAAAATCACTTGGTCAAATGACATTTTGGTAATTTTCCCTAAAAATAATATATATATATATATATATATATATATATATATATAGGGAGGGGCTCATGCGAGAACCACCCTTATTGTGAGAACCTTGAGAACCAATGTGAACACAACCTAAAATAGCTAAAAAAACCTAACCCCCACCCCCCAAAAACCTAACCCCCCCCCCCCCTAAAAAAAAACCTAAACCCCCCTCCCCCACCGCCCAAAAACCTAAGCCCCCGCCCCCCCCCCCCCCCCCCAAGCTAAAATGCTAAAAACTAAACCCTCAAAAAACCTAAAAAAATCTAAAAAAAATCTAAAATTTTTTTTTTTATTTTTTTAATATTTTTTAGGTTAAAATCGCTACTTTTCGAAGCCAAAAAAAAATTTTTTTTTTTGGCTTCGAAAAGTAGCGATTTTTTTATAAAAAATATTAAAAAATTCAAAAAAAAAATTTTTGTGTGATTTTTAGGCATTTTTGGTGTGTTCACATTGGTTCTCGCGGTTCTCACAGTAAGAGGTGGTTCTCGCATGATCTTCTCCCTATATATATATATACACACGTTCTATTCAAAACCAATCTTATATTAAAAACTATAAAAACCATTTGTAGACAGTAAATTATTAGTTATTTAAAATAGAGTTAATTGCCATTTTAGTCACTGTGGTTTGGCCCATTTTGCCAGTATAGTCCAAAGGTTTCATTTTTAACATCTGGATCCAAAAACGTTTCATCGTTGCCATTATGGTCCAACTGACTTAACTCCATCCATGGACCTCAGTTAACTCAAGGGCAATTTTGTCATTTTATCTATCTGTTTTAATTAATAGAGTCTAATTAATATTTAAAGAATATATTATACACACACCTTCATCACCCACCTCACCATCACTACTGCCACCATCACCACCCCTGCCTTCACCACCACCACAGCCTCACCACCACTGCCACCATCACCACCACAGCCTCACCACCACCGCCTCACCACCACAACCATCACCACCACCTGCTTAACCATCACCACATTCACTCTACCGCTGCAGGAATGATGGGTTGTTACATACCAACAACCTCCACCAGTATCTTATTTATATGAATTTTGGTAAACTACCTGTTCCGTTCTGGTATAGGATAATCTTTCTTCCATGCGGAGGCATGTCACATCAAATGCAGTTTGGCATGATGAGGGTACCTCTCTGTTTGCTCGTAAAATCCCAAAAATCTAATGCAAAACCAACCAACCAACCACTTGTTAGTAGACTAGTGGTTATAAACATAAGAAAAGCATTTGTGCTTACATAATTGCTTTAGCTGTCCTGATTGCAGCTTCATCCTGTTTGGAGATTCCAAGTGCTAGCAGCCTTTCTGATATAAGCTTCTCTGCCTTGACTGATTCATCATCATCAGAGTTATCTAACTCCAAAAGTGCAAATAGAAATGTTCTATATGTAGCAGGTCTAGGTCTATCTTTATTTGTAAGAATTGGACAAACTTCATTATGGAAGAAACAATCAATCTTTGTTCACCATCATCACACTCACCACAACCATCGCCATTACTGCCTCACCACCATATCCTCTCTCTACTCCCTCTCTATACCTCCACCAACCGCCGAACACCACCACCACCCCCACCACCGCAAAACACAACCTGCAATAATACACCTCCGACTAACACCACTTCAGCCACACCTCTGCCACACCTCAGCCACCACCACACTTCAGCCACCGACCACACCACATCAGTCCCCCGTCGGTGACCATCACCTCCACCTCCACAACTGCCACACCAATAATGTTTGATCAAAACCCAATAACCATATCCATCCAGATTAAAAAAAAAACCCACAAACAAAATCAAATCCAAATTAACGAAAGAATCAAATCAAATCCAAACAAACCACAAACAAAATCAAACATACACAGGCCTATTTGTGAGAACCTGACCACCGCCGCTGCCACCGCTCCCCCTTTCGAACGAGAACGAGATTGGGGGTTCATGTGTGTACTCTTCTTGATAAAATTGTGAATCCAAGATTGGGGGTTCATGGCGGAGAGTTTATGGGGGAGAGACAGGTTGTGGTGGTGATGATACGGTGATGGTGGTGATGAGAGAGAGAGCAGAGAGAAAGATGAGAGAGAGTTAGTGTGTGTTCTGGAACTAATGTGTGGGTGTATAAATGGTTGGATAAATGGTTGGATAAAAAGTAAAAACAAAAAACAAAATATAAAAGACTAAAATGCCCTTGGCAGACTTAACACATATGGATGGAGTTAAGTCAGTTGGACCATAATGGCAACGATGAAACGTTTTTGGATCCAGATGTTAAAAATGAAACCTTTGGACTATACTGGCAAAATGGGGCAAACCACAGGGACTAAAATGGCAATTAACTCTTTAAAATAGATAGATGGTAGGTATCGTTTTCCTCTAAGACCATGTGTAGTGGTAGAAGGTTATAATGCCCCCACCATGGGGCATTATACGACACGTGGCGTCCTAGTCAGCAAGGGGGCATTATAGCAAAAGTGGTGTAGTGGGTATAATGCCCCATATTGCCCCATTCAATTATTAAAAAGGATTAAAAATAAAAACTTATTCAAAAAATGAAAAGTCAGCCACTGAACTATGCTCCTATTGGTCAGTCAAAAAGATGATTGTTTGTTTGGGCGTTTCAAAGAAAACGCCGGGTGACCTTTTTTTCAAAAAAATTATATAATAACGCCCCATGTAATGGTGGGGTAGGCGTTATTGGGCGTTTTTTTTGAATTTTTTTTAAAGAAAACGCCCCACTACACATGGTCTAACGTTGTCTTGTAGTTCTAACGCCTTGCAAGTTTTTGGTAATGAAATTTGCCGTTAAAAAATGGTAGTTATCTCTTATATATCAAGGAGAGGACCCCACACTTACCTCGTAGAACATAGATTCTCTTCACTTCCAGTACCTTCAAGAAAAATATAAAACACACACACATCGTTACTTCTCCCAACAAAAGCTTTCACTTTTGCACACTCATCTCAATACTCACTTCCCCAATGGCCGACGACCACCACTCCACCACCGCACCTCCGCCGGACCTCCCACCCATTTCCCCCCACTCTCCACCACCAGAACACCAAGAAACCCCACCACCACCACCACCACCAGAAAACCAAGAAACCTCACCACCACATCCTGCAACAGACCAAGAAACAACTCCACCATCACCACCACCACCCACCACCATAGGTGACGTCATTGACCAACCAGAAAAACCCACAAAAACCCCAGAACCCATGCCATCTTTCAAAGAAGAAAGCAACCAAATCAAAGATCTTTCACCATCACAACAAAACTCACTTCAAGACTTCAAAACCCTAATCCAACAAGCCATAACCAATCAAGACTTCACCTTTTTACAAAACCAAAACCAACCCATTTCACAACTCTCAATTTGGGGCATACCCATCTTCCAAGACGACCGAACCGACGTCGTTTTGCTCAAGTTCTTGCGAGCTAGAGACTTCAAAGTCCAAGATTCTTTCACAATGTTCAAAGACAGCCTCCAGTGGAGAAAAACATTTGATATTGAATCTTTATTAGAAGAAAACTTGGGTGATGATCTTGAAAAAGTTGTGTTTAATCATGGGTTTGATAAAGAAGGACATCCAGTTTGTTATAATGTGTATGGTGAGTTTCAGAATAAAGAGTTGTATAATAAAATGTTTAGTGATAATGAAGGAAGATTGAGGTTTTTAAGGTGGAGGATTCAGTTTCTTGAGAGGAGTATAAGGAAGTTGGATTTTAGGCCTGGTGGGGTGAATACTATTTTTCAGATTAGTGATTTGAAGAACTCGCCTGGACCGGCGAAACGGGAGCTTCGGTTAGCCACCAGGCAAGCTCTGCAGATTCTGCAGGATAACTACCCTGAATTTGTGGCAAAACAGGTGAGTTTGTGTTGTTATAATTTGGTTATAATGTTGAGATATGTGTAGTTTATAGATGTTTGTTTCAATTGAATAATTGGTTATTGTAGGATAGATAAGATTATCTTTTTGAGCAGGAGAAAGTTGCCAAATTTTGGGTTCATATTTGTGATTTTTAAAAGTCTAATGTTTCATATTTTATTAAGGCAAATTGGATTTAAATAATCTCGTTTGGCTGTTATTGGCAATAATAATCCCAACTGAGTTTATTACCGACGATGGTCCCACCTTTTTCATATTGTTTGTATAATGGTCCGTCGCCATTAAAAAACATAACAAAGTTAAGTTTTTGTCCAAATTACAAACCGATGTTTTAGGGCTTTTGATCAGAACGAGGGTACGGGTCGATTGATATAAAACTTATCTCGTAAACGACGAAAATGGTGCTTCAATTCGGGTGTTTAAACTTCCAATGAACAAAAATCAAGACGTTTGGAGCACCGTCTCGATGTAAGTTTTACATCAATGGACTCGTATCCTCGTTCTGATCAAAAGCCCTAAAACATTGGTTTGTAAACAAACAAAATGAAAAAGTTAGACCACTGTCGAGAATAAACTCAGTTGGGGTTATTATTGGCATAAAACAGCCAGATCGGATTATTTAAATCCAATTTGCCTTTTATTAAATAATACATGTAGTTTATATTTTGTTAGATATTTGTGGTTTATAGATGTTTGTTTCAATTAAATAATTGATTATTATTAGATAAGATCCTAACAGAAGGAGAAAATTGCCAAATTTTGGGGCCAAAATTTTTTATCTTTTTAGAGCTACTTTCATTTATACCCTTATAAAAGTTTAATGTTTCATATATATTGTTAAGAAAATATATGTAATTTATAATTTTTATAGATGTTTGTGATATATGTAGTTTATAGATGTTTGTTTTATTTGAATAATTGGTTATTGTAAGATAGATTAAATCATCTTTTTTGAGCAGGAGAAAGTTGCCTAGTTTTGGGTTCAAATTTGTGATTTTTCTTTAGAATTAGTTTCATTTATACCCTTATAAAAGTCTAATGTTTCATATATTTAATATTTGCAAAGAAAATATATGTAGTTTATAAATTTATAGATTTTGAGATATTTTTGGTTTATAGATGTTTGTTACAATTGAACAACTGATAATTGTAAGATACATAAGAACATCTTTTTGAACAGAAGAAGAAAATTGCAAAACCAAGGGGACAACATCCTAACAATTTAGCTTTTTTAATTATATTTTGTGCAATAAGTGTGTGATTATTCATTATTTATATTAACATCTTCTTTGAAGGTTTTCATCAATGCCCCTTGGTGGTATCTAGCTTTCTATACAATGATTAGTCCATTCATGACTCAAAGGACTAAAAGCAAGTTCGTATTTGCTAGCATGGCCAAGACACCCGAAACCCTTTTCAAGTGAGTTCTTTTTTTTCTGTTTATACATCTCGGTTAGTCCTTAAAAACTAGAGATGACAATGTCAACTCATTTATATATAAATGGGCCGATTAGCGTTATGTTATATCTCTAACATGCCAAGTAGGTAAAATAGAAAAAAGAATCAGCTAAAAAGATAATGGAGCAAATTGTCATTTCGTATCTAAGGTTTGGTGAGTTTTGCGACTTTCGTCCAAAGGTTTGTTTTTTCGCATTTGGATCCAAAAGGTTTGAAATCTTGCCATTTTCATCCGGCTCGTTAACTCCATCCATTTTTCTCCGTTAAGTCGGGGGTATTTCCGTCTTTTTTGTTAACTTAAAGGTCCATTCGGTATTTTTCACATTATACCAAGTGCTTGGACATAAAGTGAAAAAGACCGAATTGCCCTTCAATTCAAGTTGACACAAAAGACGAAAATACCCCTAACATAACGAAGAAAAATGGATGGAGTTAACGAGCCGGATGAAAATGGCAAGATTTTAAACCTTTTGGATCCAGATGCGGAAAAACAAACATTTGAACGAAAGTCGCAAAATTGGCCAAATCTCAGGGACGAAAATGGCATTTTACTCAAGATAAAGGGTCAAAATTCGCCCAAACTGTTTTATTCAAGAATTTAAATCATTATGCTAATAATATAGTTTTATAAACATATCTAACATACTAATTTATCCAAAAGCTTCTAATAATCTAGACAAAACTGAACCATTACTCAACCATTTTGCCACATATACTATAAACTTATGCATCTTGGTTCCTATACCGCTTTAGGTTCTAAGCGTGTTCGTTTCCTTTAACAGATACGTGAATCCGGAGCACGTACCAATTCAGTACGGCGGGTTGAGCGTAGATTACTGTGATTGCAATCCCGAATTCACAATTGATGATCCGGCTTCAGTGGTCACCGTTAAACCAGCTACCAAGCAGACCGTGGAGATTATAGTAAACGAGGTACGGTTTACATGAAAACATTGAACACTCGTATTTCTTTTTGTTGTATTCATGTGCGGTTTTGGATCCTTACGGTTGGTCAAATGGGCAAACTGTTGCAGAAATGCTTATTTGTATGGGAGCTACGTGTAGTCGGTTGGGAGGTGAGCTATAGTGCTGAATATGTGCCTAACAACGAAAGCCATTACACTATAATCATACAAAAGGCTAGAAAGATGACTCCAACCGATGAACCAGTGATCAGTCACAGTTTTAAGATCACTGAGCTTGGTAAGATACTTCTTACTGTTGATAACCCAACCTCGAAAAAGAAAACGCTGCTCTATAGGTTCAAGGTGTGCCCTCTTTCCGAATAGAATAACTTACATCAAGGATCGACAGACAGTCAGATGATCGCGCGCGATCGAAGTTTATTATTTATTTGTGTTTTTATTTTTCTTTTTAGGAGTTAGTAGACTTTGGCTCCATGGTGTTGTGTTTGTGTTCAAAAGGCTTGTGATTTTTGTATTGATGTCTTTGGGCTTTCACAAAATGGGCTGCTGAAATTTGACAGATCGAGTTCTATTTTTAATATGTATTCTCTTTGTTTGTAATAAGTGTTCATCTTTCTTAAGATTTTTTTCTTTTTATCGTTGTATTTTTTTACATTGGTTTTTGGAAAATCTTCAAAAAGAAATATACGATGTCACTCAATTGCCAAAACGCCTGATACAAATATAACACATTAACAATTGTTCATTTGTGACATCTGATATGCGAGTAGATCCGCCCATGTACATATGTTACGGACAGAAACAGTTGCAAGGTATCAGACTTGTCACACGTCGGTTGTATGGGAAACGTGGGGTTTATAGACCAAACCACCATGTGATACTTGAAGAGCTGCGCTTCGATCTAGGGGTGTTCAAAAAACTCACGTCTTGCTCGAAAAAGGCTCGGTTGTAAAGCGAGCCAGCTCAAATTATTTTATTTTATATAAGATTAATATAAATTTTATTGTACAAACATATGTGGGAGGGGATCGAAGTGTTAATATTTTAAGTTTAATTAATCATAACATGTAAAAATATGTGAAAAAAATATACATATAGTACTTTTAACATGTCTTTCGGTCTATAAGATATTAGAAAAAAATAAAAATAATACATATAGATACAGATATATGTTTGATTTTTTTATTTGTCAATATTTGTGAAATAAATAAAAAAAATTAATGAGCCGGCTCTATTTGGCTCGAGCTAGCTCGAAAATTTTACTAGCCGAGCTCGAGCTCGACTTTTCAGCTCGACAAAACAAACGATCCAAGCTCGTTTAAGCTCGGTGTCACACCCCCAAAATACCACACGTGGAAACCCCACGGGACGTGTGACGTATCAGGATCTAGCCACCAATCACATTGAACTCATAACAAGATTTTAAATAAAAACTTTCATTTATTAACATAAAGTATTACAATACGTTAAATGTATTTCAACATATACAGCGGAAGCATAAATCATTTGTTAGTTGTTTCATAAACCATATGTACGAAAACATTAGACTTGTCTTGCGATTCCATGTATCTCGACCCATGACCACTCCAGCCTCCCAGACAGCAAGTTCCAATGCTATAACCCTATAGACCTAGGGGTGTTCATCGAATCGAATATCGAATTTTCGAATTATTCGAATCGAATTAATCGAATAAATTTTTTTTTTCTCTTGAATTCGAATTCGATTCGAATTCGAATAAGACACATACTATTCGATTCGAATTCGAATTCGAATAAAAACTTCAATTCGTATTCGCTTCGTATTCGAATAAAAATTCGAATTCGAATCGAATTCGAATAAATTCGCTTCAATTCGTATTCGCTTCAATTCGTATTCGCTTCGTATTCGAATAATAGATATGGTATTTGGTTGATGGTTCATCATGTCATGGGCCATATGCCCATATCATATGTAATGGGCTTAGTAATAACTTAAATGGGTAATTTAATATAGCCCAATTAATTTATATATGTATTAAATTTTAAATTATATATATTATATATATAAAAATAAAAATACATGTATAATTCTTATTCGAATTTCGAATCGAATCGAATTTAAAATTGTAAATTCGTATTCGATTAACTTGACTCGAATCGAATCGAATTCGAATTCGAATTATTGCGACTCGAAACGAATTCTTGATAATCGAATCGAATTCGAATCGAATTTCGAATTTTTCGAATCGAAACGAATTCTGAACACCCCTATATAGACCTGCAAGCATGCAGAGAAGTGTATCAGACAACGCTGGTGAGTTCACAGTTTGTTTTAACCGTTTGATACCAAGTAGTGACTTATGATATGTTATGCTGATAATAACTCAATACCGCAGACGGCCCTTTTTGCCCTTCTCCAATGCTCTATCAAACATTGGTCATGATTTAAAGTTATTAGTTCACGCCCGTCCTATCCAGGTACGTCGTGAGGGTGCCAAACCTAATAGCGCTATCAACTAATAACCCTGTTGCCCTACAAGCAACTAACCCGGTAGTATGATGGGACTTAAGTGATAGAAAGTGAGTGTATTATCCAGCATCAACGTTTACTGAAAACCGTTGCATATCCCCTGCAAGGATATGCGTTTGTGAAATTCGCCTCACATCCCCTACAAGGATGTGGGTATTTGAAAACCGCCTCATATCCCCTGCAAGGATATGGGTTTACGAAAATCCGTTTACAAGTTTTGTCAGTTTGATTGTCCCCACCGGACGCATGCTTGTTTTGAGAGAAGTGAACTCACCTTGGATTTGCTCGGTATGTTTTATTATTTTGTTTATCAATGGATCAAGCACGCCCTAACATGGTTTATCAATAACAATCAGTTCTGTATCCACATTGGATCACGTATTTTGTCACATATTACACAAGTTACGTTCATGATATATATACACACAATATGCATGTTATAGTTGTTAGCCATGTCACTCATCATTCATGTTAACAAAGTTTATCCACACAACAGATTATTGTGCCACATACAAGCTTACTTCACAAGTCCAAGTCCCAATTAACACTTAACAGCCGGTGATCATCATGAAATCTCTTAGTAGGTAGTTGTTTCATTTACAAGCTCATATCACAAGTTCCTATTTCACAAGGCACGTAACAGTTGACATTCGTAAACATAGACATTCAACATTGCACACACACCGTATACTTCTACTGTTCCATCTATACCCTTACGACGAAATATCCTAGACGACGAAAGACATACTTCGTCGAGACCATGCATGACGAAACATCCCTATTCTTCGTCGAGGCCATGCACGACGAAAGTCCCCATTGTTCGTCAGGGACATGTCGACGAAACATTCTGTTTTTCGTCAACCGGTGTGTCGACGAAAGTTCCATGTTTTGTCGAAACCAACCTTGGCGAAGATACATGGTCCTTCGTCGGGGAACAGTTAACATACAGATTCATACCAACCCTAATAATCACCGTCACCATTCAACACTAGTATAACCGCTACCAGATCTTCGATTTACATAATCTGACCATACACAAATCATGTGATCCTCGAACTAACCCATCAGTGATCATTAAGCCGAATACAATCATTATCATAAACACATCATGTAGTCACAGTTCATCGATTATGTTACCCCATTACCCTACCAAGTCTACCCATTTGTTAACACAAGAAAACCACCGAAGATTCTGTTCGTCATACATTCCAATTCATTAATCAGTATTTACATAACACAGTCAATTCAATATCATTGCAACTTAAACATCAACATCACTTGGTTATACAATCAATCATATTTACAGGACTCTAACAAACCCTAGATCTATAACAAAACTCATAACCATCAAATATTAATCGACTCATAACAAGCAATGCATGAATAACAGATCAATTATTGTTTACATACTAACCGAGAGATGAAGAGGGAGGTACTGAAAACGAGAGAGAGCTTCGAAGAGGGTTTGTCGTCGAACTTGAGGGATGAAGATAATGCTAGGGTTTTGACGTTTGTGATCTGCGAAGGAAATAAAGGGAATCACGTCCAGCCATTGGGCCGGACCCATTGACCTGGGCCGGAGGTTTTGGCGAAAGACCTTTTTCGCCGTGTAAGGTGATGACGAAAGACCTATGTTTCGTCGAGTATAACAATGACGAAGAACCTATGTTATGAAACGTGTGCAAAACAACCACACAAACAATACAATAAACATGTAACATTTATCACTTATCAAACATGCAACATTAATCAGTTTATCAAGGTAGAGTTGTGAAACAGATAATTGCGTAGAAGAAAAACCTTGAAAGCTCGGGTTGTCACACTCGGGCTCAACCTGGCTCGGCTCGATTACAGCTCTACTTCGGTCACAAGCAAGGGCGGACTTACCCCTAGCCCAAGGTGGGCGGGCGCACCCCTGGGAAAAAAAAATTAGTGCTATTTTCCGTTGAAAATCCCGTCCGCACCCCTTGAATTTTTTCATCCGCACCCCTTGGAATTTTTCGTCCACACACCTTAGGTAAAAAATGTTATCGATTTATATTTTAAATTTTTTTAGAAATCTCTAATTAAAAAAAACTACCTAAATTATATAAACTTATACTACCCAACTTAACCCAAATACCCAATACCTTAACCCACTATTTCATTAAACATAATTAGCCCACTAATTACTAGCTCATTAACCAAACTCAACCTAAGTTCAAACTATAATAATTAAAATAAGCCCGATAGTCCCTTAGAATTCCTCCCGCCCTCCCTCTCTTGGGTCGTCTCCTGCCAGCGATCATCGAACACAACAACCACAACAGCACGTCATCAGCAGTCGTGAACCACCGCCGTCCGACACCAAAGGGTAACAAAATTCTTAAATAGGTTTGAAATTTCATGTGTTTTGACGTTGTTTATGGTTGTTTAGATGATTTTTAGGGTGATTGTGTTGTTTAGAACTTTAGATGATTTTTAGGGTGATTACACACGATTTCTAGGGTTGAAAATTAAAATTGAAACGTTATGTTATGGAGCGATGAACTTATGGATCAATTTGTTTGTGATAGGAACCATGAGTAAGGACGTTATGGTGCGATTTCTTTTGTTTTACATGACCCGACACGACCCGAACCGAACCGACCCGATACGAACCGATTTTTTTACTTATATACCTAGGGGCCTAAAATTTTTAAAAATGTTCCGCACCCCCATGGAAAAATTCCTGGGTCCGCCACTGGTCACAAGCGGTCATAATGGCTACAAAAGTCAAAAGGGTTGTTTCCAAACTAACACTGATGATAGTATGAACGCCAAACATTTTCTCAAACGGAGAGTTGTCCTTCGTGATGAATGTTTTTCCAATAGCAATACTCTCGTCCATGGGTTAAAGCTTCCATCAAAGCCCCACCTAAAACCTTATTAGATCGGTTGAAGGAAAGACCCGCCATCCAAGTGAATGAGAAACAGATAATCAAGAGGTCATTGTGATGTGGTCGATGTGCATGCATCTTATGTCCTTTTTGTCAGATCTTGGCAACATAACGTTGATGCAACACATTGAAGGACTTACAAAACGTTTATGCAACGCATCGAAGGAATTACAAAACGTTGATTCAACACACCAAAGGAATTAGAATATGCATCTCTTCACCTAGGAAGGAAAACGTATAGCTATCTTGCCTATCTAGTAAAGATGACAATGGGCCAGGTATGACTTATCCAAGTCTCATACCCCGATTGAGGTTCAACTCGATTCTAGCTTTAAATAAAATATATAAATTTAACTCAAACGAGCTAACAATCAAGCGAGCTTACCTTGACTCAAGCTTAATTCTGATATTAAGCCACAAGCATTTTAACAACCCTAGCTCCAGAATTGTTTCATAATTTTAACAACGAATAAAAGACCATTTAAAAATTTATCCGGATACAACTAAATCTAAATGACATTTTAAGAATGAGATAACGTTTAGAGATCATCAGATCATGGGTTCAACGTTAGTACTATACTGATTCAAATTTACTGTTAAAAATAACACACAAATTTACTCCATTAAACACCCCAAAAAAGACATAATAACCCCAATCGCGTCTTTAAACATATTTCTTCACCTCTTCTACATCACCTGATCACCATCATCATCATCCCCCTTTTCCCCAAAATCAAAACCCTAAATCCACCCATCGATCCACCAAATTGACTTAGGGTTTCACTCCACAACCACCCCAATTTCATCACCATGTACAGCAACTTCAAAGAACAAGCAATCGAGTACGTAAAGCAAGCCGTACAAGAAGACAACGCCGGAAATTACGCTAAAGCTTTCCCTCTTTACATGAACGCCTTGGAGTATTTCAAAACTCACTTGAAATACGAGAAAAACCCTAAGATTCGAGAGGCGATTACGCAGAAATTCACCGAGTATTTGCGCCGTGCCGAGGAGATTAGGGCTGTTCTGGATGACGGTGGCGCTGGACCCGCGGCCAATGGCGGTGATGCGGCCGTGGCGGCCAGGCCGAAGACGAAACCTAAGGATGGGGAAGGTGGAGGTGGAGGGGGAGATGGTGAGGAGAATTCCAAACTTAGGGCTGGATTGAACTCTGCGATTGTTAGGGAGAAACCTAATGTGAAGTGGAGTGATGTTGCCGGACTTGAGAGTGCGAAACAGGCGTTGCAGGAAGCGGTTATTCTGCCCGTTAAATTTCCGCAGTTCTTTACTGGTTTGTGGACTTGATTTGATATGATTATGGTTAATGTTTTGTGTTAGTGTTGTTACTGGATTAAGGTGTTTGGCTAGGGTTGTTAGAGATTATAATGATTAGTGATTAGTTGATCATTTATCAGGCGTTGCAGGAACTGGTTATTCTGCGTGTTAAATTTCTGCAGATTTTTACTGGGTTGTGGACTTGATTTGATATGATTATGGTTAATGGTTAGTGTTAGTGATGTTACTGGATTAAGGTGTTTGGTTAGGGTTGTTAGAGGTTATGATGATTAGTGATTAGTTGATCATTTATCAGGCGTTGTAGGAAGCGGTTATTCTGCCGGTTAAATTTCCGCAGTTTTTTACTGGTTTGTGGACTTGAGTTGATGTGATTGATTATGGTTAATGGTTAATGTTTTGTGTTAGGGTTTGTGGTTTAAGGCGTTTGGTTAGGGTTGTTAGAGGTTATGATGATTAGTGATTAGTTGATCATTTATCAGGCGTTGTAAGAAGCAGTTATTCTACCCGTTAGATTTTTGCAGTTTTTTTTACTGGTTTGTGGGCTTGATATGGTTATGATTATGGTTAATGTGTTTAGTTATGGTTAAATGGTTTGTGTTGGTGATGTTACTACTGGTTTGTGGACTTGATATTGTTATGTTAATGGTTAATGGTTTGTATTAGGGTTGTTAGGGTTTGTAGTTTAAGGTGTTTGGTTAGGGTTGTTAGTTAATTAGTTGTGGGATTGACTGGTGTTGATGCAAAGTTAATGAGGTTAATGAATTTTAGGTTTGTTTTAAATAAAGGAGTTAATATGACTTATTAACATGTTTTTGTAGCTTGTTTTTTAACAAGTTTAAAAATATGACTTATTAACAAGTTTAAAGATTGCTTTTCTTTCATCAAATTTAACATTAAGTGTACTAGTTTTTATGGAATTTGTTGGATTTGATACAATGGAGATTTAAATGAAACTAATATGTTTAGACTTTAGTACTTGTATGAATGTTTTATGAGGTGAAATAAGTCAATAACTCACATACCCAAGTAATATGCATGCTTCTTAAGTTTTATTTCTCATGAGAAAAGCTTTTTATTTGGTATAGGGGGGAATAACTAGATAAACATGACCTAATACCATTGGTTTCAGTTATAACACAAGTTTTTCGGATGATGCTTGACATACGATGTTTCATGGATCTATACTATGTCTTTGTCAACAACTTAATAGTTTGTTTTGTGGTAGGTAAAAGGCGGCCTTGGAGAGCTTTTCTTTTATATGGTCCACCTGGGACAGGAAAGTCATACTTGGCAAAGGCTGTTGCCACTGAAGCAGACTCTACATTTTTCAGGTGTTAATCCTAATAAACATAGATTAATTCAGTTACATTATTTTAATCCTACATACAATGGAATGCTCTTCATTGGATTTGTTTGTACATAAAAAATGCTGACAACTGTGGTTAGTTTATATCAGACTTTAGACTAGTTCACACTTCACATACATAGGTATGTATGGAAAAACACATCTATGCATATATGAACATGTGTATATCTACAAGTACGTATGCATGATGCCCCTGTATTTTTTCATCTCTTCATTACGTGTTATTTTAGTTGTTCAGTATCATCGTGTTGTGACATTGGATTCCTAAGGTTAAATCCAGGTTCATAGTTCTGTCTAGTGCACATGTAGTAAACTTAAGTCTGTGAAAAAGTTTTATTATTTTGATTATAACCATATTCTCCTTTAGACTCAATATAGTTAGTATGACTCTTAGAAGAAAGGATATAGATTGAGCATTAGGTGGTGATGACATTAGAATCAAAACCACACCTCATACAACCTGCAGGGGGTCGGTGATTGTCTTATATGTGATATTTACGTTTAATAAAACTAAATGACGCATTTTAAATGACTGGCACAAGCACACTTCAATACCTCCATGGTACAGTATGACTTAAAGTAAATCAAGATGAAGAATCATAATGAATTGAAGAATTATCATGCCAAGTACATGGAACTTAACATCTATTTAGGTTTCTTAGTACTTGTAGATGCATTTTTAAAGCTTAGACTTACAGAAATGCTGCTTAAGGATGATACTGAAGTTGAATAGAGTGGTCTAAAAATAACACTAATGTAGAATCTGTGTCTGCTAAAGGTGGAAATTCTGTCCCATTAGTCTATTAACTTGGAAGATTTTGTTTATATGTTTTTATCTATAATAATGGGTCAAACGGGTTAAGCTAAAACGCGTACATGTGAAATGTATCGAAAGCCCATCCAAAGTTTATTAAAATGCATAAAACTTCCAAATGTAAAAAAAAAGATTAGATCATACTTAAAACTAATTAGTTACAACATACAGAATAGAAATGTATTAAAAATTTGTTGGGGTCGATCCATCATGACCTTTTGACCCACACCGAGGAACTAGTATTTAACAAGAACTGTGAAAGCTTTTTAGACTCACACTCCATACAATTTACGAACCTTACAACTCTTAATCATCATAATAATTTTGTTTTCGCAATTAATTATCATCTATTTGATTAGATTGTAAAAATGGACAAAAATTATGTGGATCAACTTGGCCATTTTGATCCGAACCCATTTTGATCAGTTACAAACCCTCCAGCCCGCCCGTCTTGCCATCTCTAGTTGAAAGAACTTACATATTTCAACCATATACGGAAGTAGGCCACCAATCTGACTTACAGCTAACAATATTCGTATTTCTGCCTAAAAAGGACTTTTAATTACGGTTTCCATGGATTTTGGGTTCTTTTTTACGTTCATGGACTTACGCCAATGAGTTGGCAAGTGCCAACTGGTGGTTTGGTGCAGTGTATCTTCCTCAGATCTTGTTTCAAAGTGGATGGGAGAAAGTGAAAAGCTGGTGTCAAATCTTTTCCAAATGGCTCGTGAAAGCGCACCCTCCATTATATTTATCGATGAGATTGACTCTCTAAGCGGTCAACGTGGAGAAGGCAACGAGAGTGAAGCTTCAAGGCGTATTAAAACCGAAATTCTTGTTCAGATGCAGGTAATTATTAAAATTTAAAACCCAAAAAAAGAAAAATAAATCGATATGAAGATTTTCCAACTTTTTATTCTTTCAGGGTGTAGGACACAATGATGATAAAGTTCTAGTACTTGCAGCAACAAATACACCCTACTCTCTGGATCAGGTCTTTTAGAAAAATAATAATAATTTTGTTAAATACTAAAATTCTAGTCAGCTTAGTTAGCATTTTCAAATAATTGTTGCAGGCTATCCGCCGGCGTTTTGATAAGCGTATATACATTCCACTTCCGGATTTGAAGGCCCGACAACACATGTTCAAGGTAATGATGGCACTCTACACATATTTACTATTTTTGCAGCTCTTTTTGTTGATGTATTTTTTTTACTCATGTAAATTATGATGTTTCTTTAAATTTGGGTTATAATATTTTCAATTGTTTGCAAGTAAAGGTCGCATAGTGAGCTGGTCAAGCAGGTCGCTTAACAAGTCAACATGGGTTTGGGTCAAAAAGAATAATCTTTTGTGTGTCTTGAATGGATCTGGTTGCCAGGGAGAGCAGAAAACCGAAAAACCCATAACCGAACCGAAAAAACCAAACCGCACAAAAAACCAAAAAAAAAGACGAACCTAAATTTACGGTTTGGTTACGGTTTTGCATTTTATGAGAACTAAAGAAAAACGAACCGAACCGAATAACCTAAAAAATCATTTTTTTAATGTTTGTTATATATTTGATTTAGGATTAATTTTATTCTTGAATGGTAAGTATTTGTAATAAAAACATTAGCATGTTTATTTATCTTTGAAATGATTTATCAATTTACTACAAGAAATAACAAGATTTAACCTAAAAATTAAATGATTTTCAAAATATTATGATATAAAATGTCTTAATAAAAACTTTGGAGAATAATAAAAATAGATTAGAAAGTTAGGTTTATGTGAACAATATTAATTAAAAAGGTTAAATATATTAACTTAAATGTAAACATCTAAGAAACATTCTTAAATCTTGGATTATAATTTTTATATATGAATTTTACGTAAATTTGATCCAAAAAATGAAAAAACCGAACTGAACCGTTGCTAAAACCGAAACCGAACAGTTTTCAAAAAACGAGAACCGAACCGTGCATACTGGATGGTTTGATTTTTGTCCATTTATGGCTTAAATTATTTGAAATGACTACGACAACTATATTATTACATTAGTAATGTGGCATTAAAAGTACATTATGGGAGTTTTTCGACTCGTATAAACCCAGGGGACCCGTCTCCTTTTTAGCTTTACTTTTTTCTTGAGTGAATTTCAAGGATTGTCCTTTATCTTTATACCCATTTTCAGGCACTGTCCTTTATGTTTAAAATTGACGAGTTTTGTCCTTTATGTTTTCATATCATACACGTTTTGTCCTTTAGGCCTAACCCAGTTAGTTTTTTCAGTTAAATTTGGTCATATGTTTTGCACATGAGGGCATTTTTGTCAATTCAAAGGTAAGTTCAACGGCAGATTTACAGCTCAAAGCTTCTGCTTCCTTTGAATTGACAAAAATGCCCTCATGTGCAAAGCACATGACCAAATTTAACTGAAAAAACTAACTGGGTTAGGCCTAAAGGACAAAACGTGTATGATATGAAAACATAAAGGACAAAACTCGTCAATTTTAAACATAAAGGACAGCGCCTGAAAATGGGTATAAAGATAAAGGACAATCATTGAAATTCACTCCTTTTTTATTTATTCTACCCATTTGACTTCTTAGAGATAAATAGGCCAACTTGCCACCGTATTTGCATGTTTATGAAAAAATTGTATAACATGTGGCTTGATATACAGGTGCATTTAGGAGATACACCAAATAACTTAACTGAAAGTGACTTTGAGGCCTTGGCTCGTAAGACCGAAGGATTTTCTGGTTCTGATATTGCCGTTTGTGTAAGTACAGTTCTTACATTTACTGCCAAGATTCCAAAATAACACTTTGGAATGCGTAGCATATCTGATAAGTCTAATATTTATGGCTTTTGTAGGTTAAGGATGTTTTATTTGAACCCGTACGTAAAACTCAGGATGCCATGTTTTTCGTTAACACAAATGATGGTTTGTGGGTACCATGTGGTCCAAAACAACCCGGGGCTGTTCAAACCACCATGCAGGACCTTGCAGCAAAAGGATTGGCGGCGAAGGTAATGAAAATTCTTCATTGTCAAATAGTTGACCTATCAAGTAATTTTGTAAGATTCAATTTCAAAGTAGAGTAGAGGTGATGATTTTAATACGTGTTCATTGAAACGGGTCACTTTACGCTATGCAGTTAATATCGGTGATATATGGTCCTCATGTAAAATATCGGTACATCGGCGATATTGACTAATATATCACCCATTTTCCCGATATCAGTACCTTTCTTCTTGGTTCTACCATTTGTCTTTCTTCTTATTGCTGTTATTAGTGTTTTAAGTCTTGATGAGTTCCTACTTGCTACAATTGTTAGTGTTTTGCAAGTTGCAAAAGGTTAATTTGTTAATGGTAGGAGAGTATACTGAATTGTTAGTGTTAAATTGCTATATACACAAGTTCTGCATGATATTAAAATTACCGATATCCCACCGCGATGACCTATATCTCAAATATCGGCCCTTGACCGATATCCGATTTTTACCGCATTAACTGTCTAGAGTTTAGGTTTTGTTATTGACAACAGGTCAAATTGGTATAATACTAAAAAGAGCTAATATGGATTTATTGCAGATTAGTCCACCACCGATCATGCGAGCAGATTTTGACAAGGTGCTTGCGAGGCAGAAGCCGACTGTGAGCAAAAGTGACCTTGAGGTTCACGAGCGATTCACAAAAGAGTTTGGGGAAGAAGGCTAAAAGAATGGTGAGTTGCACCAAATTATTGTCAATTGTAATTTGCTACTTTGTTCTTTTGGATTTTTATTATTGTATAAGATATTTCTACAAAAAAATACCATGTTTTTCTTCGGTACTAATGAAGGTGTAATTAACTTTTTACTTTTTTTTATTGTGTCTTGACCATGTAATAAGACTTTTTTGTGATATATTGTGTCTTGACCATGTAATTAGACTTTTTTTTTGTGAAATTGTATGTAAAATTAATATTCCTTTCACATACTATATCATACATCATATGATAATTATCATAAGCATGTAACATAAATTTTGATTATTTTAAACATACAAGTATATCAAACATGTAGGTGGCGCGACCTCAAATGAGAACCATCTAAATATGAGAGTTTTTGGAACTAAAATTTGCACCGTTCGTGATGTTTTTCTAATTAAGTGAAAACATGCCAATGATCTCTAGATCAAGTGGTGTGGAAGGTTTGCATTTCTCTTGAGAGATGCAGGTTAAACTCTCATTTGGTGCAGAGAGGCACTGGTGGGCAATGATAGGAGACCCAGGGAAACCTGGGTTCAATCCTTGAGCTAAACTAGGGATCAGCACGGTACCCGTTCGGTACCGAAAAACAGGAAAAGTGGGTACCGGTATTTACTGGTGTTTTACCTGTAAATACCGGTACCGAAAAACGGGGAATGTGGGTTATTGGTTGAACTTTAGTGTATACATTGTTGAGTACACTATGTTTTTACTAATTATACTTTAGCGTAATTATTGTTGCATACATTACGGACTAAAGATACTTTAATGTATACGAGACATACACTACATACATATAAGTCCTTGGTCTAATTATAATATGCTAACATGTTTTACTGTTGCATCAGTGGTTACACTATTATTTTACGACGTTGATATGATACATGTGTTATTTCGACATTTCCTACATATTCGATATATCCAGTGGCGGATCTTGCCCGTTGAACGTGTCAGGGCCGAAAGACACGGGCACTAAAAAAAGCCCGGGCAAGCCCAGGCCAAACATAGTATATATAAAAAATTTCGATCGAAATGCAGAAAATTAGCACTACGGCCGAAAAACTTGCCCGGGCCGTGGCCCTGCCAGTGGGCATTTAAGAACTGCCCTTGGATATATCTTTGATTTATACTTATATCACTTCTGTTCGTTCTCATTTCATTTTATTCTTTCGGTTTGGATCCATCATCCAATTTTTCCAATCGACTTTTGAGTTATAACAAGGTTTGATTTTGTTCTTGTTGCTTCGAGTTAAATTGTTCTCGTTCCTTCGATTTGAAAGGAACAAAAAATAAATAAAATTAAAATTTGAAAAAATCACTCCAACTACCGGTCCAGTTGCCCCAAGTAAAGGCGGTTTAAGAGTACATAACCGGACCGGTTATGTAGATGATTTTCAATCCGGTTCAGTTCTGATAACACTTATTCAAATACATCCTTACCAACATTACTCAAATTTGGTCTGACCCACAACTATTGTCGAGCAAGATCATATTACATTACAAAACTGTTGATGATCCATGTATTAATGAACAAACTTCCATCTAAAAATCCTATTTCCTGGTAACATTTCCTTGTACATTCTATCTTCTACCATCAATCTGTTCTTCTATCAAGACAATAAGTTTCTCGGCAACGGAAAACTAGACTTACTCGCAGGTTTTCCAAACCGCGAAAACCGTCTACTCGCGTGTAATCTCCTCTTTATTACCGGAACCTTTTTCGCCACAGACCGCCATATCATCTGCACCGCATCACCCTTCTCGGATGGATACCGGTACTCAAAAAAGTGTTCAACTTCCTTAAGCTTTTCCCATTTTCGCGTCCATTCGTCTCTACTGATTCTTCGTATAAAGTTTATAAGAAATTTCTCTTTCAAAGCATCCGACGTTCGAACGAAGATACAAAACTCGGAGTAATCGATAACATCCTCAAAGGGTAGCTCGATTTCATCACTGATGATCACAGGAACACAGTGGCTAGCAATGGCGTCAAACAACCGATTCGACGACGGAGTGTCACCCGCTATGTTAAGACAGAATTTCGACGATTGCATTCCTTTTGTCGCGGAAGGAATACCTTGTTTTTTAACGCTACCGAACGCGAAATGAACGTCTTTTTCTTTCTGTAAAAGATAAAAGATTTCTTGACGGACGAAGCCGCCGTCTTTTCTGTATATCGCGCCCTGGAAAAACAGCAGGATCGGGCGGGAATCGAAACTGGATGAATCGTTAACATAGCTTTTGATGATGTGCTTGTAAGGTGCGATAACATCTTTGTTGATGTTTGCTATAGTTGGTGGGTACCTTCCGAAATCCGAAAGGATGAACATGGCGGGCCATAGCTGCATTCGCGCGTCGAGTAAGCTATTCGGATGGTGCGCCGCGATTACGTGATCTATCCCACCCGACCGTTTCCATTCGGGCTGACCCGTTACGTATGTAACTAACTTCTTTTGCAGTTCTTTGTTCTTGTTGGTTTTTTGATGCAGGTTTAGCCTCGAAAACCGATTAAAACATATGGAAGAGAAAAAGGGTATGAATATCACATCCGCTTCACTCGAGTTATGAACTCTAATCACGTATCGACCACCTGCATTGTCGAATTCTGAGGCTAAAAGGTCTAGCGTAAGCCAGTACGCTACGCTATGTTGCACGTTTAACCCACCGGCGTATTCGGGTACTTCTGAACGGATATCGGGCCAAGGAGTGTAGCCATCCGGCTTCCAATCCAACAGCTCGAAATGAAACTCAGAGGGTAAATCATACATAAACACTTTTAAACTTGCTTGTTGATCATGGTCTATTAATAGTGGATTATAATGTTTCAAATGTGGAAGCAAATTTTGATCAATGAATTGATACCGGCCCGAGTTCAACAGTAATGACCACGATAACACGAACACGGTTAACGCGAGTGACAACAAAGCGATCAAAGATTTCCAAGATAGTAACCCAATTGAATACAATGAACCCCCATTTCTGTCAGCCATTTCGTCGAACAGGTTGTGGGCATTAACATGTAATGTTACTTCATGACCAATTTGGGTTGATTTGATTGAAGAAAACTCAGACCCATTAACCAACAAAGATTAAACCTCTGAATGATGACATCAATTGATCGAAATGGTTGCGATTTCATGGGTCATTTGAGTTCTTGAAGGGGGATTGTTTAGAATATGAAATGGGGATAAACCCTATGTGAAATTGGATGAAAAGATCTTGAAATCAAGCGAAATACGGGTGAATTGTGGATACCCAACAAGGAAGAAAAGAATCAGAAGCAGATGGTTATGAATGTAACTGTTTTGTTTGGGTTCTCACCCTCCAACCAAAACTGGCAAAGATTTAAGTCGCCTGAAAATGGGGGGATCCATCCCTTTTCATTTTTTTTCCATCGGGAAATCTATTAAATTAAAATAATGTTAATTAGGAAAACCGAATATTAATAGTTCAAACCTTTTTAACGGCTAACGAATAAAAGTTCGGTTACCTGGGGTAACCCAGTGACAAAAAGCGACCTCATACGCCCGTGATAATAGACAACGCTGGGTAGCTTAAGCTCATCATCTTGAGTTCTGGAGAAAATCCGCTGCCCAAAGGCTAACTGCGATAAAACCTGGTGAGGATTGGATTCGAACTAGAGACATGTGGCCTTCAGCCTAAATCTTCACTTCCCATCCAATGCCAGTTGAGCTGTAGCTCATTGGTTAATAATTCAAACTATAACTCCTTGATCGATAATTCATACTAGTAGTGTGATTAATTGTAACATTCATTTTCGATGTCAGAGGCAATTCTAAACTAACATAAAAAACGACATAAGTGAGAGTTACATGAAAATGAAGTTACTATTCTGTTATGATTGGATTGTCTTAACAACAAAAGTAGAAGTTATGAATGTCATTGTTAATATGGATGATTATTGACTAATAGGATCAAAATTATATCCAATATGCCATAGATGAAGAGTAATTGTTGTTGTGGATATACACAAATTGGGCTAAACATTTGAAATAGTTTTCAATATTGAGTGGTACTCATGTTCACATTGGGCCATTTATTCCTGGAATAGTCAAGCAAGTATATGTATATAAGGGGCTGTTTGGCAACATCTGAATGGTTAAATGTTGAACCAGTAAGAGATCTGAACCATTAAGTGCTAAACCAGTAAGAGGTCTGAACTATTAAGAGGATGTATAGTGTTTAACTGTTCAGAGACAAATGTCTGACCAATTCAGATTAGAGGTCTTAACCATTCAGACTCTGTATAATCTTAACCATTCAGAGGCAAATGTCTTAACCATTCAGACATCTGCTTGTGAAACAAACAATCTGAATCATTAAGTGTTGAACTAGTAAGAGGTCTGAACCATTAAGAGCCTCATTAAGAGGTAAACAAACAGCCGCTAAGATTGTGTGTTATGGTTTAATGGGCCCATGCTATGTTAGAGCGTTAAACACCCCCTAAATACGTAATTTTAAAATCAAATCAATGTCTGTGGTATTATAGCCTATTGGCATCTTAGGGGTGGGATAAGGCTTAGGGAGCACTAGGTCCTGGGTTTGATTTCCACAAGAGGGTTTTTCTCAGATTTATTGGATTTCCTCCTGAATTGGTGTATATGCATTATTGCCTAGTGGAGATGCATATGATCGGGTTGTTCCGCTGGTAACACGATAATACTCCAGTGACCCGTCAGTGATCTAAATTTTTCGTTAAAAAATCAAATCAATATTTAATCTCTCTTTAACATCCTATTGAGCATATACCCTATCCTCACATCAATCAATCTTTACGCTCGTGCACATATTGTTATTCCATTTCTTTTAATATCACACATTTGTGATATCTAGCCCTTTTGAGTTGTTATATATTTGTTAATCTTGTGCGTGACTTGTATGATCTGAGGGTAGTTGATCATGATACTTGATGTGCACATAACATTAGAAAACATTGCGTACATATTATATGTTATTGAATGTGTATCTATAATGTTAAAAACATAACATTAGCTGATGACGGGGTAGCCCAAGACCAAATAAAATGACTTGGACACATTAAAGCTTAAAAGGTTCAAAGGTTCAAAGGTTGGAAATCCGGGAGTTTAGATAAAACAATACGTGAACAGTAGGTAGTCACATCTCTGATTGCTTCACCAAACTCCCTAGCCGCAAAAGTAACACGAGTCCGCAGAGCACAGCCTTTTATCCGCAGGTTAAAAGACTTCAACCCCCAAAAGGGCAAAAACCCCACTGCAAACATGTTCACTAGTCAAATAGCTTCCTCTTTGAGCGATGGCTTTCCCTATAAATGTGACACTTCATTAAGTGTGAAAAACATTCCAATATCAGCTCTGATTCCTGCCGAATCTCTCGTCATTGTTCTTGAGTACTTGCTTCATGCAAGTCACTTTCTTTCACATTCAACACACACACATTCCCTTTGCTCCTACATCTGAAGCTGAACACATTTCAGTGGAGGATCTCGGGCAAACAACAAAATCAAACTAGTGAACCTCTCTCCACGTCTTGCAAACGTGGGGAGACCCCACGACCTGCGTTAGGCAAAGTTGAACCCTTCAAGCTTTTGGACCATCATTTCTTTAGCCAGCCTTAAGCCGGCTATCAGCGCTTTGTATTCAGCTTCGCTATTGGTGGTCTGAAAATCAAATCGAAGAGCATACGTGAATTCTAACCCTTCTAGGTTGATCAGAATGAGCCCGGCCCCTGACCCTTCAACGCTTGAAGCCCCATCGGTAAAAAGCTTCCAGGTTCAAGGTCTGAGGGTTCAGTGGTAGCTGTGTTTACTTCAGTGATTGTTTGTTTTGAGACCTCCACAATGAAATCAGCCAATACTTGGGCTTTGATTGCTTTTCTTTGGACATAGGTGATGTTATGTTCACCTAGTTCCACTGCCCACTTAGCTAATCGTCCCGAGTTCTCCGGTTCTTCAAGCACACTCTTAATAGGTTGGTCGGTGACCACTTGTATAGGGTATGCTTGGAAATACCCTCGAAGCCTTCTAGCCGAGTAAGTAAATGATGGAGGCATTAGGACTAACCCTTTTTATTTCTACACCATTATTTTTCTTTTTTTTACCACCTACCCAAAAATCCCCCTAGTTAGCCCCTTTGAGCCTAAACCTTTTCATTTCATAACCCAAACAAACACCCTTTTACCCACCAAAACCTTTTTCATTTTTAACCCTTTGTTTTAGTAACTAGCTCGGTTTCTCATATGGCTTTCAAAAAAAAATAGTTGATTATGAAGCAAAAGCAAATAAACAAACAAGTTTATCAAAAATGACTTTGTTTGAAAAATAGCTTCATAAAAATAAAAGTTGAAAAATAGAAAGTCTTACGAAAACCGACGCTTGTTACGCTTTTCGCCCTTTTCTACTAACCACTAACCACTAACCCAACCACCTACCTTTAACCCAAGCCTAACCCTTCACCCAAAAAGTCCTCTTGATATTTACAAAGGTATATAAGTTAAAAAGGAGAAGGATTGATTGCTTGGCAAGCCTATGGTAGGAGTAAGTTCCATGCCGCTCTCGAGTGATCCACAAAAATACATTTTCGGCCGAGTGTTGAGTGATCCCCGTGAGGTATGTGAACTTGTATATAAATAGAATTTTACAAAGGCATGTTATGCCCTAATAAGTAATTTATCTTATGAAAAGTTTTAAATAAATCATGACGAATAGGATTGTAAATAAATAAAAATAAAACTAAATAGAGAATCTTGGAAATCCCGACACTCTATGACAAGCCCAAAAACCTTCTTTTCTACCCATTCCATTTGGGAGTGTATTAGCCACATATTAAAGAGTTTTGCTTGAGGATAAGCAAAGATTCAAGTGTGGGGGTATTTGATGTGTGCAAAATGCAACATATAAATTACATCAATTGTGGCATAAAACTAATCATTTTTAGTACTAACGTTGGAAAAAGTGTGCTTTTGTCTTCCTTTTGTATTTTCAGGATTAAATGAGCTCAAATTAACAAAAGAAGCAAAAAGACATCAAAATCTAAGATAAATACAAGAAAAGGAACAAGACGTGACATGCCCGACCCCACGACAGCATCTTCCCAAGCAAAACAAGAAGACAGAAGACTGAACACGCCCCGTGCTCAGCCAGCACGGGGGCGTGCCCAAGTGTCAGCAGAAAAGACAAAGTGGTAGAAGCTTCTATTGCCCACCACGGGGCCATGCTCAGCGGACACGGGGCCGTGGTCAACTATAAGATTCGCACAATCCAGGCAAATCTTCATAGTACAAAGATTCTTCTGCACACGGGGTCGTGCTCAGCGGACACGGGGGCGTGGTCAACTAATAAGACAAGCTGCATTAAATGAAGAAAGAGAAGGATGTGGACACGGGGCCGTGCCCACTGGACACGGGGCCGTGCCCGAGCTTCTGTTCAGCCTATAAATAGGAGTGCTTGGCTCAAACTCAAACCATCCCTTGGCACACCACCTCTCTCACACTTCACCCACCACCCACCACCACCATAACACCATCATCCACCACCATCATCCATTGTCCATCATAGAGTGTGTGAGTCATCTCGGGATCCAAGATTGATCGTAAGAGTTCTTGACAATCAAGGCCATGTTTGCCTAAGTCTCTTACATCACTTGGTGAAGACAAGTGTCTAGTGTAATACTTTTTATTTCTAATCTTTTCGCACTTTTTACTTGGTTTTGTATTAATGACTTTAATAACTAGTTTCTTATGTTGAAGGTGATTCTTCCTTATCGTTTGTCCGTGGTGTCTTGACATTATTTTACTGTCTATATAAAATAAAAGATTTTCACCATTCATATCTCCACGGTCTAAATGGAGGTATGTTGGCTACCTGGTCGGGGGTTAAGGGAACGGTTTGGTAAGCGTCTTGCCATTGTTCAGCGTTTAGAGGTCCTGCAACGGACCTGGGTCAAATTTAGTAGGACCTCCTTCAATACTTAACGGTATTGGATGGCGGGGGTCCAAACTCTTTGATCCCCTCATAAGTTAACTACTATTAATACTATAACCCGGCTATTTAGGACTGTATCCCTGCTGACTCAGACTACTTAGTCGAGGGTAACGTCACCTCCAAAAGAGGGGACTACCATAATTTGCATTAATAACTTAATTAATTATCTTTCAATAATCCGACCCTTTAGGATTGTATCCTTGCTGACTCAAACTACTAGGTTGAGGGTAACGTCACCTCCAAAAGAGGGGCCTACTACAATAACTAAGATAATCTCTTAAATAAGTGCAAAAGTGTGGAAATAATCAAAGGTACACTATACACGAGTCAGAACCAAGTGATTCATCTTGTCTATCTGTTTTTCTTTTATTTTTATTTTTCAGCATTTTAATTAGTTTTTATTTTTCTTAGTTTAAAACCTTTTTTCCAAACTTTTTGATTTGATTAGACGTTGAGGATAAACCGGTACTAAAAGCTCTTGTGTCCTTGGACGACCTCGGTATCTTACCAACACTATACTACGCCAACGATGGGTACACTTGCCCATATGTGTGTTTAGTGTTAGTAAATATCGTGTTTTATAAATTTAAAACTTGGCTAAAAAAGTGTTAAAGGGCTTAAAATATACACCTAATATATATAACACTTCACACGCATCAAGTTTTTTGCGCCGTTGCCGGGGACAAAAGGATTTTAAGAAAGTTAGGAATCAACGGCCTAATCGTTTTTCTTATTTTTCATTTTTTTTATGATTTTTCTTAATTTTTCAGTTTCTGCAGAACTCAGAACGGGCCGTGCCCACTGAACACGCCCCGTGCCCAATCATTGGAACTGGCAATCCTGTTTTAAGTCAGACAGTAAGCTGAACACGGGGCCTTGCCCACTCAACACACCCCCGTGCCCAAGTTTCAGTTACTGAAAACAGAACCGTAAGATCCCGGCGGTTGGTAATTTCTGACACAAACATGAGTGGTACTGATACTTTTTACTTTCAGCACTCTTATGGTACTCTGTGGTGTCAATTATGTGATGGTAACCATGAGGAATTAAAATGTTATTTCCTAAATTATAAACCCCACTATATAGACCCATCGTTTCCTTGTATCCTTAAGAGGGGCGAAAGTAAAAATAATCCATATCTCTCCCTCGAATGCTCCCAACAAGATTTTCTAGGAGAAATGCTTCTTGATGAATTATTTCAATTAAAAGATCTAATTCTTAATTGGTTAAAAGAACTTAGGAAAGATTTCAATGATCTTTTCCAGGACAATAGCCAAGAAGAAGTGTTGGAACCGCATTCAAACAACTTCGTAGTTTCCGACGATACTTCTAACTCCAGTGAGGACTTGAGCGATAGTCATCCCTGTGTCGATTGTGCCGTGAAGGACTCCCCATCGACTTCGTTCGATGCATACATAGACCTGAGCGATTCGGCATACACCTTCTTTAACGAGAGCCCGGAAAAGGGTTGGACTTGTCCACCTACATATAGCATAGGAATCACCCTCACCGACAACCTCTTGCGTTCTCGTTTTAATCTAGAGCAATTAAGGTATCTTAGGCACTTTGGGGTTGTTCCGTCTAGTAAGGAACCACCCGATCCGGAAAAGTTCCTTAAAATTAGACAAAATTCATAAAACAGCCTTCAAACACGGGGCCGTGCCCAGGTCAACACGCCCCCGTGTCCACCGAAAGATTCCCTTCTGACTTTTGTCAGAATACGGACAAAACGTGTCAGGATCTTGCCTACACACGGGGCCGTGTCCAGCATGCTGTCGTTTTCTATAAATGCAGCCAAGAATCCTGCACATTTGGACCATTCAGGGACAGAGATTTGAAAGGATTTTCTAACTTACCATCCTAGGTATGTTCTAAAAGAAGGTTCTAACAAACATCTTGTCCTTTCCTCTTTTATCCATTACTTTCTTCTTCACCTTTCTTGCAACAACACCTCCATTGAAGCTTGATTTCAAGCTTCATTGTGATGATTGTTGAGTTTTTGTTCAAGGAATCTTGTTAAAAATAAGTTAAACAACATTGTTTTAAGTTATTTCTGCTAAAAAAAGCTTCATAAGTTGGAAAAATAATTTAAAACTACAAGATTCCTTGTTCTAAAAATCTGCAGAAAGTTGAACACGGGGCCGTGCTCATTGAGCACGGGGCCGTGTCCGTGGTACTGTTTCATTAAAATGAAATATTTTTGGTGTGTTTTCGTAGAATGTCTAGCCAAAACAGTGGAACCTCTTCTGCGCACTCCAGAAACAGTCGAAGGGAAAGGAGGCCATCGATTGAAGCAACTCTCGTAAGATACGTGATGGCACTACGTGAAGCTCTTGACGAGATGACTTCGGTAGAGGAGGTCCTCATAGACCGTATAAATTATCTCTCGGTGGGGTTGGAAAACAATTTTCAAGAAATAAACCTCTTGCACCAGAGGTTAAACATTCTTGTAACACCTCCCATGGAACCAATCCTCCCTCAAGAGGATTGGAACTTAGCACTTGGAATCCAAAATCCTACCGGTTGGGACGACATTCTGGCGGAACCTCCTCTTGAAGAACTCCAAGAAATCCCGGTGGAAGTTGCACCTCCTCAAACCAATGCTCATGAGCCCGCTTTTCTTCTCCCTAGGGAGATCGAAGAATGGCTCGCCGACGTGTGAGGAACCCGTACTCGGAGAAAGAAGTTTGTCAAGCCACTTTTAACCGAGAGATCTATCTTTTCGGAAATTTTGCTAGTAGAATAAATAGTAGGCTAGAACTTCTTGGATTGAGATTTCTTGTGTTTCTTTGACCTAACTATCTAATATTTTAATTTTAGGACTATTATGTATTTCTCTCTATGACTTAATGAATGATGGTTTTAGTTAATTTGGTGTTTGGATGGTGTTGAAATGAATAAAACACACTTGAGATGGCAAAGGATACAAGGGAAGCTCGAACCAGCACCCCATGCAGGAAAACAGGACCATCCGACAAAATTCTTCGTTTACAGTAGGTTCGGCACGGGCCGTGTCCGCGCAACACGGCCCCGTGCTGCACAGTCTGCAAAAAAGACCCAGTTCAGGTAACTGGACACGGGCCGTGTTCACCCAACACGCCCCCGTGTCCAGACTTCTGTTTCTTTTGTTTAATTTTTGTTACTGGCACTTGAACACGGGGCCGTGCCCGGACAACACGGGGAAGTGTTCAGCGCCCAGTAACTCAAAATTTTTGTTTAAATCACACCTTTTACACATTCAATCAACCTAAAAACTTATTTTTGGGACACATTGAGGACAATGTGTGATTTAAGTGTGGGGGGGATGCTAAAACCTTGAATCTTGCAAGTCCTAAATACAAGCCTTACACAAAACTCTATTGGAACCGCTAATCACCCCAAATTTTTTCAAAAATTTTTCAATTTTTTTTACTTGTCTAGGTTTAACTTGGGAATTTCAAGTTCTAAAAAGGTTATATTTTTACGAATTTACAACCGATAGCGTCGTGATAAAAAGAACCAACATAAGAAAATTATGAAAAGGCATGACAAGCTTAGTTAAAATTTGATTATATATACTTGATCACATAAAAACTCATTCCCACAAAAGTGAGTTTTGAGCTTTTATTGAGCATACAATTACATATCATTAAACTAAATGCTCATTTTTCGTTTCTTGTGTGAATAGCCGCTTGGTTCTTACGACTCTAGAACTTGCCACGACGATACATTCCCGGTCCTTACCAACTTAAACCCGAGTAAGTAAATGATGGAGGCATTAAGACTAACCCTTTTTATTTCTACACCATTATTTTTCTTTTTTTTACCACCTACCCAAAAATCCCCCTAGTTAGCCCCTTTGAGCCTAAACCTTTTCATTTCATAACCCAAACAAACACCCTTTTACCCACCAAAACCTTTTTCATTTTTAACCCTTTGTTTTAGTAACTAGCTCGGTTTCTCATATGGCTTTCAAAAAAAAATAGTTGATTATGAAGCAAAAGCAAATAAACAAACAAGTTTATCAAAAATGACTTTGTTTGAAAAATAGCTTCATAAAAATAAAAGTTGAAAAATAGAAAGTCTTACGAAAACCGACGCTTGTTACGCTTTTCGCCCTTTTCTACTAACCACTAACCACTAACCCAACCACCTACCTTTAACCCAAGCCTAACCCTTCACCCAAAAAGTCCTCTTGATATTTACAAAGGTATATAAGTTAAAAAGAAGGAGGATTGATTGCTTGGCAAGCCTATGGTAGGAGTAAGTTCCATGCCGCTCTCGAGTGATCCACAAAAATACATTTTCGGCCGAGTGTTGAGTGATCCCCGTGAGGTATGTGAACTTGTATATAAATAGAATTTTACAAAGACATGTTATGCCCTAATAAGTAATTTATCTTATGAAAAGTTTTAAATAAATCATGACGAATAGGATTGTAAATAAATAAAAATAAAACTAAATAGAGAATCTTGGAAATCCCGACACTCTATGACAAGCCCAAAAACCTTCTTTTCTACCCATTCCATTTGGGAGTGTAATAGCCACATATTAAAGAGTTTTGCTTGAGGATAAGCAAAGATTCAAGTGTGGGGGTATTTGATGTGTGCAAAATGCAACATATAAATTACATCAATTGTGGCATAAAACTAACCATTTTTAGTACTAACGTTGGAAAAAGTGTGCTTTTGTCTTCCTTTTGTATTTTCAGGATTAAATGAGCTCAAATTAACAAAAGAAGCAAAAAGACATCAAAATCTAAGATAAATACAAGAAAAGGAACAAGACGTGACATGCCCGACCCCACGACAGCATCTTCCCAAGCAAAACAAGAAGACAGAAGACTGAACACGCCCCGTGCTCAGCCAGCACGGGGGCGTGCCCAAGTGTCAGCAGAAAAGACAAAGTGGTAGAAGCTTCTATTGTCCACCACGGGGCCATGCTCAGCGGACACGGGGCCGTGGTCAACTATAAGATTCGCACAATCCAGGCAAATCTTCATAGTACAAAGATTCTTCTGCACACGGGGTCGTGCTCAGCGGACACGGGGGCGTGGTCAACTAATAAGACAAGCTGCATTAAATGAAGAAAGAGAAGGATGTGGACACGGGGCCGTGCCCGAGCTTCTGTTCAGCCTATAAATAGGAGTGCTTGGCTCAAGCTCAAACCATCCCTTGGCACACCACCTCTCTCACACTTCACCCACCACCCACCACCACCATAACACCATCATCCACCACCATCATCCATTGCCCATCATAGAGTGTGTGAGTCGTCTCGGGATCCAAGATTGATCGTAAGAGTTCTTGACAATCAAGGCCATGTTTGCCTAAGTCTCTTACATCACTTGGTGAAGACAAGTGTCTAGTGTAATACTTTTTATTTCTAATCTTTTCGCACTTTTTACTTGGTTTTGTATTAATGACTTTAATAACTAGTTTCTTATGTTGAAGGTGATTCTTCCTTATCGTTTGTCCGTGGTGTCTTGACATTATTTTACTGTCTATATAAAATAAAAGATTTTCACAATTCATATCTCCACGGTCTAAATGGAGGTATGTTGGCTACCTGGTCGGGGGTTAAGGGAACGGTTTGGTAAGAGTCTTGCCATTGTTCAGCGTTTAGAGGTCCTGCAACGGACCTGGGTCAAATTTAGTAGGACCTCCTTCAATATTTAACGGTATTGGATGGCGGGGGTCCAAACTCTTTGATCCCCTCATAAGTTAACTACTATTAATACTATAACCCGGCTATTTAGGACTGTATCCCTGCTGACTCAGACTACTTAGTCGAGGGTAACGTCACCTCCAAAAGAGGGGACTACCATAATTTGCATTAATAACTTAATTAATTATCTTTCAATAATCCGACTCTTTAGGATTGTATCCTTGCTGACTCAAACTACTGGGTTGAGGGTAACGTCACCTCCAAAAGAGGGGCCTACTACAATAACTAAGATAATCTTTTAAATAAGTGCAAAAGTGCGGAAATAATCAAAGGTTACACTATACACGAGTCGGAACCAAGTGATTCATCTTGTCTATCTGTTTTTCTTTTATTTTTATTTTTCAGCATTTTAATTAGTTTTTATTTTTCGTAGTTTAAAACCTTTTTTCCAAACTTTTTGATTTGATTAGACATTGAGGATAAACCAGTACTAAAAGCTCTTGTGTCCTTGGACAACCTCGGTATCTTACCAACACTATACTACGCCCACGATGGGTGCACTTGCCCATATGTGTGTTTAGTGTTAGTAAATATCGTGTTTTATAAATTTAAAACTTGGCTAAAAAAGTGTTAAAGGGCTTAAAATATACACCTAATATATATAACACTTCACACGCATCACTCAATGAATGCTTGTTTGTTATGTTTACACATGGATTGTTGTCTACCTGCCTTAGCAACGGTAGTACTATTAGTTTGGACTCAGCACCTGTTCACTCAGGGGTTGTTAAGGACAATTAAATACATGGGTCACAGTGGTGATCATGCATTACAAACTGCCTTGGGCAGTCAACCCGCAGTTATTGGTATTGATAGGATCATGTCGATAACTTACGTGCTTCATTTCACACTGTGTACGTGCTGGTTATGCGTAAACGATTTCGAACTCTATTATGCTATATCAAACTTGTATGCTCACCTTTACACATTGTGTATTGACTTTTACTTTAACGTATGTGACAGGAGTTTAAGATGCTTATTTGCTTGGATTGCTGTGAAATCGAGGCTAGGAAAGGTCTAGAAACGAATAAATGAATTGTCTGTACTTGAAAATCTGAGTTGTCGAAACTATACAATTTGGCTAGATTTTGTCTGTAATAATTATATTACTTTTTATGTCATGGTATGGGACATGATGCTTTAAATAATTGGTAATGTTAGTTGTTATGGAAACTTCTGGACAATCTGTTTCGCTCAGTGTCGCGCCCCGATGATTCCGCCATCGGTTGGGGTGTGACACCTTGTTCAAATCTTTGAATTCTATGCACATTCTCCAAGAGTTGTCCGGCTTCGAACCATGACCGGGTTTGCAACCCAGGATTGATACTTGACTTCTCGGAGAATGCCGGCTGACACAAGTTTTTCAACCTCTTGGCATGCAGCCAAGCTTCTTTCGGGTGCTAGGCTCCGCTTCTTTTGGACAACAGGCTTGACATCGGGTGGTATTTTTAGCTCATGTTCAGCAATGCTTCGAGAGATGCCTGACATATCTTCCGGGCACCAAGCAAAGACATCACTGTAATGTACCAACAGCTTTTCAAAGTATGAGAGGGTTTCTTGTGAAAGGCTGGGATTAACCCTTATTCTCTGCTCAGGATACTTAGGGTTTACGATTAGCCTTTGCTTGTCTTCTTCACTTTTGGAACTTTCACCTTCAACCATATAGGCCTCTTGAGTAGGTTGAAGGGTTGCGATCCCTCTCTCAGTACGAAACTTGACTGTTCCATGGCCAACGGAAACGGCCATGTAGAATGCACACTGCCCCGGCCTTCCTATGATCACGTCATAGTTGGAAGGTATATTGATGACCACAAATGTGAGAGGTTGAACTCTCTTCTTTTGACCTTCGCTGAAACAGACATTAAGGGTCAGTTTCCCTAAAGGCTTAAGGGGTATGTCGGCAATACCTTTTATGGATGTTCCTGAGGGTTGAAGCCTTGAACGCTCTTCATTGCTTAAACGGTTGAAGAACTTTTCAAACATGATCTCGGTGGCAGCACCAGTGTCTATGTACGCTCTGTTTGTTTGTAATGTTCCCATGGTAGCCTCAACCACAAGAGGGTTTCAAAGTGGGTCTTTCTCTGTTGGAGGGAAACAAACACACTGAAGCTCCCAAGCTTCCAACCGTTGTCTTTTGTGAGGAAACGTTCCATCAAAATCCACCATGTTAACTTCCTTGCCCTTTCCTTCGGCCATCTTGTCCCTTACTCCCTTCACCATGTGAGCAAGTTCCCCGGACTTAACGACCTCTTCAATCCTTTTCTTAAGCTGGAAGCAGTCATTTGTGTGGTGCCCCTTTTCTTCGTGAAATTCACAGTATTGGGTGGAATTTTCGTTCTTCTTGCTTTTGGGGAGAGGTCTAGGAGGGCGAAAGCTTTGTTTTACTTCTTCCATGGCAAGAATTTCTTGAGGAGTCTTGGTAAGGGGTGTGAAGTTTGTGGTCCTTTCCCTGCTTGGAGGGTTTCGACCTTCAGACCTTCGTTGCTCTGAACCCCTTTGACGTCTGTCATAGGAGTTGAAGTTTCCCCTTTTTCTAGCTGGGCTGTTACCTCGCCAGCTTGATCCCCTTTTTCTTTGTTCTTTAATGTCTACAGCCTCCTATCCCCGGATGTGGGCTTCAGCCCTTTCGAGAGCTTCTTCCAAAGTCTTGGGAAGGGATTTGTTGAAATCTCTTGTGAGATATTTGGAGGTAATGGCGTTCATAAAACCGGCCACTCTCATTTTTGCAATTTGCAAATGAAAGCTCGGTTGGATTTTGAACATGAAATTTTAAAGTCAAGTTTAATTTAAGCGTCATTTCTTTATTTAGATTGGCTAGTTTTACGTTTTTTATTGAGTTATTGATGTGTGTGTGGTGTGTATATAAATTTAAGTATATTTTAAGCCCTTTTTACACGTTAGTCAAGTTTTAAATTTATAAAACACGATATTTTACTAACACCAAACACACATATGGGCAAGTGTACCCATCGTGAGCGTAGTATAGTGTTGGTAAGATACCGAGGTCGTCCAAGGACACAAGAGCTTTTAGTACCGGTTTGTCCTCAACGTCTAATCAAATCAAAAGTTAGAAAAATGTTTTAAACTAGAAAAATAAAAACTAACTAAAATGCTGAAAAATAAAATAAAAATAAAAACAGATAGACAAGATGAATCACTTGGCTCCGACTCGTGTATAGTGTAACCTTTGATTATTTCCGCACTTTTGCACTTTTTAAGAGATTATCTTAGTTATTGTAGTAGGCCCCTCTTTTGAAGGTGACGTTACCCTCAACCCAGTAGTTTGAGTCAGCAACGATACAATCCTAAAGGGTCGGATTATTGAAAGATAATTAAATAAGTTATTAATGCATATTATGGTAGGCCCCTCTTTTGAAGGTGACGTTACCCTCGGCTAAGTAGTCCGAGTCAGCAGGGATACAGTCCTATGTAGCCGGGTTAAAGTATTAATAGTAGCTTACATATGAGGGGATCAAAGAGTTTGGACCCCCGCCATCCAATACCGGTGGGTATTGAAGGAGGTCCTACTAAATTTGACCCAGGTCCTTGCAGGATCTATACACTGAACAAGGCAAGACTCTTACCAAACCGTTCCCTTAACCCCCGACCAGGTAGCCAACATACCTCCATATAGACCGTGGAGATATGAATGGTGAAAATCTTTTATTTTATATAGACAGTAAAATAATGCCAAGACACCACGGACAAACGATAAGTGGATTTACTTCCTATAACATTAATCTAAACTAATGCTAACAGATTTATACAAAAATTTGAGGTTCGATCCGGATGAAGTTTAAGAACCCTAGATTTTTCCCCAAATTTTTGATTTTTTAACTACATGCAAATGCTTAATCTAACTACTAATGATGATAGAATCATACCTTGGTGTTGTTAGAAGTAGAGTAGACGTCGAAAATCTGCGGAAAATCGCCTTGAACCAGAGCGTTTTCGGGGAAACGGGGCGTGTGGAATGAAGTAACTGTTATGAAAGAGGGGTTTTATCCCGACAGTCGCGCGGACACGGCCTCGTGCCGAGGAAAAGTTTTTTTTTAGTGCTCGTGTGAGTGCCCTTTGTTTCCCAAAAACTTGGTTAGAAGACTTACCAATTAAGATGTCAACCCTTTTGTTCGTAACTTACCAGGTATGATGTTGATGCTTTCACTCTTCGACCGTTTGAAGCGAGATTTCTTCCTCTTCATCCTCAATGAATCCTTGATAGAGTTTCAGCCGTTGGCCATTGACTTTGAACGGAATTCCATTCCGAGATTTAATTTCTACTGCACCGTGTGGGAAAATATGGGTGATGGAAAAAGGTCCTGACCACCTAGACTTTAATTTACCAGGAAATAGTCGAAGTCGTGAATTAAACAAAAGAACTTGATCTCCCACTCGAAATTCATTAGGTTT
Organism: Helianthus tuberosus; assembly: GCA_030545235.1. Taxonomy (NCBI): domain Eukaryota; kingdom Viridiplantae; phylum Streptophyta; class Magnoliopsida; order Asterales; family Asteraceae; genus Helianthus; species Helianthus tuberosus. The sequence continues at coordinate 158,276,307 of CM060414.1, read as the reverse complement.
AATATGCAAGTTTTTCATTCTTTCCTTATAAATTTCGGAGTTTGAGAATGCATAATTCCTAAGTTCGTCTAATTCATTTAACTGACAAAATCGATTTCTACCGGCAAATTCTAAATCTAAGTTTACATTCTTAATTGCCCAGTAGGCTTTGTGTGCAATTTCTACTGGTAAATGACAGCTTTTTCCATAGACTAGCTTATATGGGGTTGTACCTATTGTTGTTTTATAAGCAGTTCGAAATGCCCATAAAGCATCATCTAATTTATCTGCCCATTCCTTTTTATTTAACCCTACGGTTTTTTCAAGTATTCGTTTTAAACCTCTATTAGTCACTTCGGCTTGTCCGTTTGTTTGAGGGTGATATGCTGTTGAGACCCGGTGATAGACCCCATATCTTGTTAAAAAAATTTCAAGTTGATGGTTGCAAAAATGGGTACCTCTATCACTTATTAATGCTTTAGGTGTTCCAAAACGAGAGAATAATTTTTTCAGAAATCTTACCACGACTCTTCCATCATTTGTTGGAAGTGCCTCGGCCTCGGCCCATTTAGACAAGTAGTCTACCGCCACAAGTATATATTTGTTTCCTTTTGACGGTGGGAAAGGTCCCATAAAGTCGAGTCCCCACACATCAAAAATTTCACAAACAAGAATGCCATTTTGGGGCATTTCGTTTTTGGAAGAAATATTACCTGTTCTTTGGCAAGCATCACATGTCTTGACAAGACTTTGGCGTCTTTGTAAATGGTTGGCCAATAAAACCCTGAATCAAATACCTTTAGTGCGGTACTAGCGGCACCATGATGTCCTCCGTATGGACCTTCATGACAATGGCAGAGAATTCTTCTTGCTTCGCTACCATGTACGCATCGTCGGATGAGTTGGTCGGCACACATTTTGAAAAGATAAGGATCTTCCCAAAAATAATGATTCACATTAGCAAAGAAATTTTTTCTTTGATGATGTGGCCAACATTTTGCGACTATACCGCTAGCTAGGTAGTTAGCATAGTCGGCGTACCATGGTTCTTCTCTGTATTCCACCATTTCTAGGGACTCCGTTGGAAATTTTTCGTTGATTTGCTCGTCCCTGGTTGCCTCCAAAGTTGGGTCTTCTAAGCGCGAAAGATGATCTGCTGCGGTGTTTTCTGCTCCCCTTTTGTCTTTGATTTCGATATCAAATTCTTGGAGGAGTAAAATCCACCGAATCAAACGTGGTTTTGCGTCCTGCTTTTTGAAGAGATAACGAATGGCTGCATGATCTGTATAGACTATTGTTTTAGAAAGAACAAGATAAGAACAAAATTTATCAAAAGCAAATACCACAGCTAGTAATTCTTTTTCAGTTGTTGTGTAATTTTCTTGTGCATCGTTAAGTGTTTTACTAGCATAATAAATTGGGTGAAAATGCTTTTCTTTTCTTTTCTTTGTCCTAAGACAACTCCAACTGCAAAGTCACTTGCATCACACATGATTTTGAAAGGAATTTTCCAATCAGGCGCTATCATGATAGGTGCATTGACTAGCATTTCCTTTAGGGTTAGAAATGCTTGATTGCAATCCTTGTCAAAGATGAAAAGGGCATCTTTTTCAAGTAATTTTGTTAGAGGCCTTGAGATTTTAGAAAAGTCTTTGATAAACCGCCTATAAAATCCGGCATGCCCTAGGAAACTTCTGATAGCTCTAACAGAGGATGGGGGTGATAATCGAGAGATAGTGTCTATTTTGGCTCGATCAACCTCCATTCCTTCGCTTGAGATCTTGTGACCGAGTACTATTCCCTCCGTTACCATGAAATTGCATTTTTCCCAATTAAGGGCGAGGTTAGTCTCCTCACATTGGGATAGCATTCGTTAAAGGTTATCGTGGCATTGGTCGTATGAATCCCCAAAGATAGAAAAGTCGTCAATGAAGACTTCCATTGTCTTTTCTATCATGTCATGGAAGATGGCTACCATGCAACGTTGGAAGGTTGCGGGGGCATTACATAGACCAAATGGCATGCGTCGATAAGAAAAAGTTCCATAGGGACATGTGAAGGTTGTCTTTTCTTGGTCTTCGGGTGCTATCGGGATTTGAAAGTAACCTTAAAAACCATCCAAGAAACAGTAGAATTTATGACCGGATAATCTTTCTAACATTTGATCAATAAAGGGCAAAGGAAAGTGATCTTTCCTTGTTGCCTCATTTAATCGTCTATAGTCTATACATACTCTCCATCCTGTGACGGTTCTCGTTGGTATTAATTCATTCTTTTCGTCAGTTATTACCGTCATACCTCCTTTCTTTGGAACTACTTGGACGGGACTTACCCAAGGACTATCGGAGATAGGATAAATAAGTCTGGCGTCAAGTAATTTGATGACTTCGTTTTTAACCACTTCTTGAACATTTGGATTTACTCGACGTTGTGGTTGTATTACCGATTTGTAGTCATCATTCATTAAAATTTTGTGCGTGCACATGGAAGGACTTATTCCTTTAATATCTACAAGCTTCCAAGTAATCGCATTTTTGTGTTTTCTCAAAAGATTAATTAATTTTTCTTTTTCTAAACTACTTAACTTAGATGAAATAATTACAGGTGATTTACCATCTTTGTCTAGAAAAGCATATTCCAAACCTTTTGGAAGTTCTTTGAGCTCAAGAGGTGGGTCTTTAGGAGACTCCTTATTGGGTTGCTCATTTTGATCAAGAACTTTAAAAGTTTGTTCTATGGCGACCTCTTCTTCAACAAAGTGGTCAATCTTTTCACTTGTATCGGGTGATTCATCTTCATCTTCAATTAGGGGGTCATTATTGCCGAATGGATATTTCATTGATCGCTCAAGATCGACACTCTTTTTAAATGCCCCTAATTGAATATATAGATTGTTGTACTTCTGGTTTTTCAAAGCTTCGTGAGTTTTTACAAAGGGTCGTCCCAACACTAGAGGAGCGTCATGAAGGATGACAAAGTCGGTTGGGATTACCAGTTAATTTGTTTGAACCAAGACATCCTCAACTACACCGATTGATTTTATTATTTTCTGATTATATAGAAAAATGGGTATTTGAAGTGGAGAAAAATCACTAATACTTAATTTTTTGAAAATGTAGTTGGGCATTATGTTAACACAAAGATCTTTATCAATTGTGACATTACTAATAAATGAATTTTGAAAAAAAACATGAAACCGGTGTAATGTTGATTTCAAATGGGTCTTCTTTTATTAGCGAGGTTTGATCATTAGTTAACTTAACGCTTACCGTTTCGCCAATTTTAGTGTTAGTGTTTAACTCTTCTAAAAACTTAGCATGAGTGGGAACTAAACAATGATTTTCAAAAGAAGGTGACAAGAGATTAATTTCTTCAAAATTAGACTCTTCTTGAATTTTAACATTAACGGACTCACCTTTTTCGTTGTTTAACTCATGTGTCGGTTCTTCACTTATTTGTTCTTCCATTTTTACACTTTCAACTATCTCTTCTTTATTTAATTCTTCTCTTGCGCGGGACTCCTCTTCCCTTGCGCGAGATTCTTTTATGTAGCGCTCGATAGTTTTAAGGTGTTCTAATATCCTATCGGTCACTTCGGTGATGGAGTAAGGATCGGGATTTTCAAAGCTTGAATCCGGTTGTTCGATCCTTTGTTCCTCATAATACCCATAGGAAGTAGATGGTTCACACCATTGTTCTTCATTGTAAGCATATGATGGATAAGAGTCGTAATTTTGTTCTTCATAATACTCATATGAGGTGGGTTGTTCACGCCAAGGTTCCTCATAGTAAGCATATGAAGGTGGTGGCTCATATCTTGGTTCCTCAAAGTATGAGTAAGAAGGCTCATACCTTGGTTCATCAAAATATGAGTATGAGGGAGGAGGTTCATACCTTTGGTCTTCATAGGATGTGTATGAAGCTGATGGCTCGTACCTGGGTTCCTCATAGTAGGTGTATGAAGTGGATGGTTGATATAAGTTACAATATTGAACCGAGTGCGGGTCACCACAATTAGTGCAATAATTATTCCTATAATCATCCTCCTCATAGGTGTAGTTGTAACCTCCTGAGTATTGATCCATAAGAATCACTCAGCAGACCACAACCAAGTCTCGGGATCAGAAAACAAAAATAAAAACGGAAACAGAGGCTGGACACGGCCCCGTGTTCAGTGGACACGGCCCCGTGTACAGAATCTGTATCTGGGCGTTTTAATTAAAGTTACTGATTTAGTTGAGCACGGGGCGTGTTCAGTCAAGTTTGGTGTGTATATAAATTTAAGTATATTTTAATTTATCTATGATGCGCGTGTGATGTGTATATAAATTTAAGTATATTTTAAGCCCTTTTTACACGTTAGTCAAGTTTTAAATTTATAAAACACGATATTTTACTAACACCAAACACACATATGGGCAAGTGCACCCATCGTGAGCGTAGTATAGTGTTGGTAAGATACCGAGGTCGTCCAAGGACACAAGAGCTTTTAGTACCGGTTTATCCTCAACATCTAATCAAATCAAAAGTTAGAAAAAGGTTTTAAACTAGAAAAATAAAAACTAACTAAAATGCTGAAAAATAAAATAAAAATAAAAACAAAAACAGATAGACAAGATGAATCACTTGGCTCCGACTCGTGTATAATGTAATCTTTGATTATTTCCGCACTTTTGCACTTTTTAAGAGATTATCTTAGTTATTGTAGTAGGCCCCTCTTTTGAAGATGACGTTACCCTCAACCCAGTAGTTTGAGTCAGCAAGGATACAATCCTAAAGGGTCGGATTATTGAAAGATAATTAATTAAGTTATTAATGCATATTATGGTAGGCCCCTCTTTTGAAGGTGACGCTACCCTCGGCTAAGTAGTCTGAGTCAGCAGGGATACAGTCCTAAGTAGCCGGGTTAAAGTATTAATAGTAGCTTACATATGAGGGAATCAAAGAGTTTGGACCCCCGCCATCCAATACCGGTGGGTATTGAAGGAGGTCCTACTAAATTTGACCCAGGTCCTTGCAGGATCTATACACTGAACAAGGCAAGACTCTTACCAAACCGTTCCCTTAACCCCTGACCAGGTAGCCAACATACCTCCATATAGACCGTGGAGATATGAATGGTGAAAATCTTTTATTTTATATAGACAGTAAAATAATGCCAAGACACCACGGACAAACGATAAGAAAGAATCACCTTCAACATAAGAAACTAGTTATTAAAGTCATTAATACATAACCAAGTAAAAAGTGCGAAAAGATTAAAAATAAAAAGTATTACACTAGACACTTGTCTTCACCAAGTAATGTAAGAGACTTAGGCAAACATGGCCTTTGATTGTCAAGAACTCTTACGGTCAATCTTGTATCCCGAGACGACTCTCACACTCTATGATGGACAATGGATGATGGTGGTGGATGATGGTGTTGTGATGGTGGTGGGTGGTGGGTGAAGTATGAGAGAGGTGATGTGCCAAAGGATGGTTTGCAAATGAGCCAAGCACCCATATTTATAGCCTGAACAGCAGCTCGGGCACGGCCCCGTGTCCATCATCTTCTCTTCCTTCATTAATTGCAGTTTGTCTGCATTAGTTGACCACGCCCCTGTGTCCGCTGGGCACGCCCCCGTGTGCAGAAGCATATCTGTACTATCAAGATTTGCCTGGATTCTGCGAATCTTATAGTTGACCACGACCCCGTGTCCGCTGAGCACGGCCCCGTGGTGGGCGATAGAAGCTTCTATAGCTTTGTCTTTTATGCTGGCACTTGGGCACGCCCCTGTGTTCACTGAGCACGGGGCGTATTCAGTCTTTTGTCTTCTTGATTTTGCTTGGGAAGATGCTGTCGGGGGGTCGGGCATGCCACGTTTGTTCATTTTCTTGTATTTATGTTAGATTTAGCTGCCTTTTTGCTTCTTTTGTTAATTTGAGGTCATTTAATCCTGAAAATACAAAAAGAAGACAAAAGCACACTTTTTCCAACATTAGTACTAAAAAAGGGTTAGTTTTATGCCACAATTGATGAAATTTATATGTTGCATTTTGTGAACATCAGTTATACTTTCATGTGATCATTTATAAGGTATAACAATTGCTCGTTAAGTAAATTATATGAAAATGTGATTATAGTTAGAGGTGTACAAAACTCGGTTTTGGCCCAAACCGGTTCGGGTTATAAACCGGTCCGTAGTTTTTTTTACCCTGGACTCAAACCAATTTGCCCCAAACCGGTTCTGGTTATAAACCGATTTTAAGGTTGAAAATCCCGACCCACTCAAACTGATTTGGACACATGTTTAAACCGTTTTGGAGTGTTAAAACCATTTTTTATCGGACCCAAATCGGTTTGGATTGGAACCGGTTTTCATAGTTTTTTTTTTGGATCGGGCCCTAACCAATTTTTTTGTACACCTCTAATTATAGAGGGGCATAATAACCGGTTCCAAACCCGACCCGGCAGACCCGACCTAGAACTGGTTCCAGTCCCTACCCGCCTTTTAGAAGAACCGGTTCCGGGTTGATAAAACCCGTAGGTTCCTACCCGGTTTCACTATTTATAAAAATAATGATATGTACCTGGTTCCTTGTAACGCCCCAAAATCTGAATGTTAATAATTGTCGTATGTTCTTATGTGACACGTCATGAAATAAATAACTAGGCTATTTAACCTAGTTAAGGGTATGGTCAAAAGTATTAAGTGATGAAGGTAGTGTCAGTTATGTTTTAAAGGTAAACCCGAGGGGCTAAAGTGGAACAAATGAAAGTAAGTTATAAAATAACTTGACACACACAAACACACACATACGTGTGTGTTCTGGAATGATCGAGCAGGGGCTCTCAAGAGCCCCAAAACCCTAGTTCTTCAAAAGCTTCAATTTGAAGAATGAATCAAGGCCCAAATCCATAACCGAGCATGGATTAATGATCACCAACACGAGAGGATCATAAGGTATGTTTTAAATCTAAGATTGGTGATCATGGGTGAAGTGGGTTATGTTCTAATCAATGAGTTAATATGAAATTAATCATGTACAAAGGTTAGAATCCTCGTATAGAACATGGGTTATGTATGGTTTGCGTTAATTTGATGATTAGAGGTGAAACCCGTTAATTAGGGTGAAGAGGATGACTAGAATCACCTCCTATGTTCAAGTCTTGTTGAATGATTGATGTATTATGTGTGTATGATGAATTATTGTTAGATGAAAGTATAGGAATATGATGATGTTATGTTTAATGTTCATTTGGAATGATATATGATGATTAGTAGAAGGATTTGATGAGTTATGTATGAGTTTGGGGGATTCATGCTTGAATTAGTTGTAAGTTATGCTTAAAAGGTAGTACTTACATCGAGTGTATGATAAAATGAATATAGTGTCGTCCGTATGGTCGATTTCGATGTTACGGGTATATGTTGATAAGTCGATAGTTAAATATGGTTAATAGTTGACTTTCGAAAGTCAACTAAGTGTAAGAAACATGAACTGACACGTTGTCGTAAAGGCAGGATTATAGGAAGTCGTATGGTACATGTTATGTCAATATGCGTTATTTGTGATTATATGATGAATTACAAGAGTTAAACGGATATGAATATAATCATATGAGTTATGTATGCTAGAAATGACTAATGAAAGTTAAGGGTGAAATATGCGATTGATATGATTGTTAACATGTACGAAATGCATATGCTAATAGGAGCGTGATCTTGATGAAAAGAGAGTATAGGAAGCATGTCAAGACGGACTCACGCCTGAAAGGATAACGGGTCAAGAAAAGGCGAGGAATCGGATACGAGCACGGACGCATAAGGTAAGTGATTTCCGTAATCACTTCTTAGTACGATTAAGTAATAAGGCATTTTAATTAATTATACATGATGTTTGAAGTCAAAAATGTGTTAAAGTCCTTCGTCATGAATGATGGGGTTAAAGTTGACTAAAATGCCCTTAATGGGTATTTTGGGGTAAACGATCTTAAAAGTAGTTTAGAAGCAAGTTATTCGATTAGAGTAATGTTTTGGACAAGTATGGAAGTGGGGATGATGGTTTGGTTAATTATAGACCAATTAATGCGCAAGTACCCTTAACGGGTCAAATGAAGCATATGAACGATAATGTGTTAAGGGGATGCAAGACATCCAAGAATTTAGTAGGTTATGATAGACGCCACGGATATTGTTAGATTTATAAGATGCTATGGTAAAATAACCAAGTTATGTTGATATACGCATGAACGGGTCGAAATGGTAAAAAGGGTAATAAGCCGAAGAGTTAAAAGTCTGAAATTTCGTTAAGTCGGATGTTGGATTTTAGTTCCATTAGATGGAGAATTAAATTACGGACATGTAGGAAAAAGAATCGGGTAAAACGGAGCAAAAACGAGAGAGTTATGCTCGTTTCCGTAAAAACGGATTGTGCTGAAAATATGCAGCAACCAGCTGCGATGTTTCTGTGAAATTAGGGGGGTCGCGTAGCGCGACGGCCCGTCGCGTCGCGCAACGGGTCATGCTTCTCCGGAAATTGTTTTCGTGCCTCGTTTTGCCTTGGGAACTCGATTAAACGCGTTTTAAGTCGCGTATGACTAGTTTAACTCATGTTTTGTGACCAATAAGGTAAACGCACGTGTGGATAGGTATGTATGGATGTTGTATATCTCTCTACATGTATGTAGAAGTGTATGTAAGCGTGTATGCGCGAAGGTATGTAAGATTATAGTGTGTAAGCAAGTACATAAGGATATATGAAGACGTATATGAATAGGTAAGTATGAGTTGGGTATGTTGAAGCAGGTGATTATAAATATATATGTAAGTAAGTATGTAGGCATGTACGTATGTATGTTTTATAAACCTAAGTGTATGTAAGTAGGGATGTATGTAGGTAGTATGTATATGTACGCGAGTGAGTATGTACGAATGTATGCACGTATGTAGGTTTGTGTGAAAGCATATAATAAGGTGTATGTATGTATGTACGTATGTATGTATGTGTGAATGTATATATGTGGGATGACATGATCGTACGTGACGATGTAGGTATGTATATATGTAGATACTTATAATAAGGACTGATATGTATTTATATGTAAGTTTGCATGCAGGTTGACATGTATGTGTGTATGTATGTATGTATGGAGATAGTGTGTATGAAGTTTAGGTATGTATGTAAGTCTTTTGGTATGATCAAGTGTTTACGTTGTTTATTCGTGTACCTGGAGTTATAAGTGAAATGCAGGAATGGCAAAGAAGTCTCACCACGAATGGTATGACAGGATGGAAAGGCTGGAATGTAAAGAGTTAATGAAACGAGGAGTAAACGTGAACAAACCTTGTATGTTTATAATGCGTACTAATGTGTGAATTTTATGTGGTGAGCGCAGGTAGTACCAGTCATGAGGATATCCAAGGATTGGAGATCGAGGATCGAGTCACAAGATAGATTGTACGGAAGTGTTGAGTACGTATTTGAGTGAAGCTAGTTAAGGTTTTTTTAGTATGACAATAAGTATAATAAATGTATTCATTGTGAAAGTATAAAACTAAGAATGAATTTAAGTGCGTCAAGGTGTTTGTAACGAAAGAAATTTTCATGGTACAATTTTCCGCTGCGACTTTTGTCATGTACGAATTAGGGTCTTATATTCCTACCCAGAACTGGTTCCTCCGTACCCAACTCAGACCCGATGCATTAACTTGTAGACAATGTTACGCTGGAATCGATTCCTAGCCGGTTTATTTTAACCAAACATTACATTACATTAAATTACAACCGGTTACATAAGTTAAAACCAAACATTAATTACCAAACACTAAACATTACATTAACATAAAACACACTAAATCAAACATTACATTACATAAAACACACTAAACCCAACATTACCTAAACACACTAAACCTTCGAAGAACCGGTTCCGGATGATTCACCGGCTTCACTTTTCTTCGCCGTAGCCTTTGTAACCGGACAATGACGGTCGGTGTGTTTTATAAGCGTCGAGTTCGCTGTAGCCTTCATGAACTTCCCGCAACCTTTGCACCGTGCCATCTCATGGCTATCAGACATCAAGCACAAATCAAAGTGCTTCCAAACTTGGGGGTTTCTTTTGGTTTCCAAAACCATGACTACTTCCTCGTTGCACGCCATAACGAGCTTTGAAAGCGATTAGAAGGTGTAAACTTGAAACCGATTTTAGTTGTTTTGGAACTCCTACACTCGTGTTTGATGTTGATGGGTATATATATATACTTGAAACCGATTTTAAATGGCCATAAATCGATTCCTAACGGCATTATAGCCGTTGGAATCGATTCCTCCAGGTTTTGCAGGCCTTTTCAGTAAGTTACCCGGAGGAAGCGGTTACAATCTACCCGGAATCGGTTAGAATCAGTTCTGGTATTTTTGGTTTAAAACCGGGTAGGAACTGGAACCGGTTCCAACAAGAATCGGTTCCATTGAACCTCAGTCAAGAACCATGTACGGTTAGGAACCGGTTCCAGGTTGAAAAAAACCCGATTTGCCCATCTCTACCTCTAATTATAGCATATAATAAGCCCATAAGTAGGGGTGTAAACGAGCCTACTTATTTGAGATCGAGTTCAGCTCGCGAGTAAAACCCAAAGCTCGAGCTCGGCTCGACTCAGCTCGAGCTATTTTAAGAACAACCTTAGACGAGCTAAAAACTCGGCTCGAGCTCGCTTCAGTATCGCTTAAACGAGCCAAAGCTCGGCTCAGCTCGGCTCGCCAATGTTATCATCATTATTATTATATTATATAAAATAAATAAATTTTTGTTTGGGCTCGTTTAGGCTCGCGAGCCTAAACGAGCTTTATCTTCATGCTCGAGCTCGGGCTCGGGCTCGTTAAAGCTCGGCTCGTTCGAGCTTTTAACCGAGCCGATAACGACTACTAACGAGTAGTTCTCGAGCCTCTGGGCTTGTTTACACCCTACCCATAAGGTAACTATAAGCCCATCAGTTCAAATTAGACAAATAGACTAGGAACAAAAAAACAACCCAGCCCATTTAAAACAAATGGGTCGTAGCCTACATCAGAGATTTGTGTCACAAACCTATATAAACACTCATATAAATAAAATTAGGGTTTCAATCGGACTGCTAAAACCCAGTCGTCTTCAACCGTTACAGATCGTCTTCTTCAACAGATTACAGGTATTGTCTTCTTCAATCCATTGCTAGAATCAGTAGATCCAGTTTCCTTGTGTAAAAACCGATATGATTGTTTCAACTTTTAGTGACGATTTTGCGACGATGTGTTTGATTGAAATTTGTGTTGTTTTATGCAGCAGAATGAAGGTTGTTGCTGCTTATTTGTTGGCTCTGTTGGGCGGTAACACGTGTCCATCCGCCGATGATTTGAAGAACATTCTTGGTTCAGGTATGGTTAATGATTTATAATTTTATATGTAGTTTGTGTATGTATATTTGAATTTGGTTGTTAGTGTTGTTGGTTTGTAAAGTTTTGAATTGTTACAATGTGAAACCCTAATTTTGTTGTTTGGTACCTGATTAGTTATTATTTTTAAAAAAATATATGATTTATGGTTGATTGCTTGTTAAATAAAAAAAAAAAAAACTGAAATAAGTTTAGAAACACGGCCAAAGAAAGCATTTTTATTCAACAAAATTTAACTTTTTTATTTGAACTGCCTCTACACGTATTTGTTTATATGCAAAAGCTCTGAAAACATTGTGTAAAATAATTTTTTTCTATGTAAAAGTGATTTTTTAATGAATATTTTTTTATGTAAAATTAGTGGTTCCTCGTTTCCTGACTTTTTATGATTTCCCATTACTTATTTAGCTCCTTGAATTAACATGAATGTTATTGAATAAGGATTGGGAATTAGGCATTGTTTTGTGCATTTTTAATGAACTTAAATTTGATAAATGGTGACACGGTTGTGGAATGTTTTCATTTAGGACTTAATATTTTCTACTTAAAATTTGATTTTATGTCTTGTTTTTTTGGTACAAATGGGTGATCTTTATGACTCCATGTTATTTAGTACTGATTTTGAGGTTTATTTTTTCTGAACTTACTTGAGAATTTCGTTTGTTTTAGTTTCTGTTAATTGTAATGAGTGACGTTTCTTTTTCTGTTCAAATTTTTAGTTTTGATATTTGTTTAAGCTATGGGTGATAAACTGTTACAGTGTGAAACCTTAATTTTGTTGTTTGGTATCTATTTAGTGTTCATTTTTACAAAATATATATGATTTATGGTTGACTGCTTAGTAACTCATTTTGCATCTTGATCTAACATGAATGATGGAATTTTATAGAGAAAATTTTGACCTTTGATTGTTGACATTTTGGAAAATGTGGGATGCACATGTTATTTGGTATTGATTTTGAGGTTTATTTTTTCCAAACTCTTTGACATTTTCATTTGTTTGAGTTTCTATTGATTTTAACGAGTGAAGTTTTTTTTCGGCTTGCTTAGATTCTTAAGGTTTATTTTTTTCTAAACATAGATGATAGAATTATTGGTTTTGAGTTTCTGTTGATGTAATGAGTATGAAGTTTTCCTTTTTTGCTTAGATTTTTAGTTTTTCCGGAAAATACGTGTTATGCTATATGTTTGAGCAAGGGGTGACCATTTTTACTTACGTTAAATGTGTATTTGACAATTTTTAGTTTATCGGAAAACATGAGTGAAGTAACTTTTACGTTGTAAACTATAGTTGGAGCTGATGCAGATGAAGATAAAATCGAATTGCTACTAAAGGAAGTCAAGGGTAAAGATATCACAGAACTAATTGCTTCCGGAAGGGAGAAGCTGGCTTCAGTTCCATCCGGTGGTGGTGGTGGTGTTCCAGTTGCCGCTGCAACTGGTGGCGGTGCCGCACCTGCTGCTGCCGCTGCTGAGACAAAGAAAGAAGAGAAGGTTGAAGAGAAAGAAGAATCTGATGATGTAAGCTTCTTTTACTTTGTCTTTGATCTTGATTCAATTTAGTCGGGTTTTTTTGGATCATTCGCTTACTTTTTCTGTTTATTTTTTCAGGACATGGGATTCAGTTTGTTCGACTAAGTGATTCAGCCACCGTGTGAGAAGCATGCTTTCATTTTGTTATGTTCGTGTATTTTCACTTTGTTTTGTCATAAATTACTGGTGTTTTTTAGACTTTGCAAAATTTTTGGAGTTCCAAGTTTTGTTAGTTAAAGATATTATGGTTGCACATATTTCATAAGTGTTTTTTTGGACAACTGGAGGAGTCTAGCTTCAAGATACTTCTCTTTTTGCCTTTTTAAGATTATTTTCAACTATCTTTTCCAAAATTTTATGACCATTATCATCATCAATGGCTTTATGTCTATAAAATTGTAATTAAACTGAAATTTTTTGCTGTTAAAAAGGAACTAAAAATTAAACAAACTTTAATAACAATCTTCGTTTTCATCACCATTATCATCATCAATGGCTTTCACAACCTAGCAAGATTACAGAAAAACTAACTGCTTAACTGCTATTGAATCTGCTGGTTCTGTGTTTGGAAACTTTTGCAGAAACTTAACTGCTTATGAGACTGATTTGGTTGAAAAAAGAAATATGGTTTTTCCAAGTTGCAAACTTGCTATTGAATCTGCTGGTTATCTTTTGAGGTTTCTTGCATTGTTCTTGATTTTAGAATTAATTTACTTTTATGTGTTTGGCTTGTGTATTACGTCAGGTCATAACTTGTTCATGCGAGCCAATTGATTTATTAAAGGTTGAGCAGATTTTGACAACATGAGCTTGCTCGAGTAAAATTCGTGTATGGTTTTCCAGCTAAAATGTCATAATTTAAACAACTAATCTTCCTATGACATTTTCATACAACAATAAGTTGGTGTTGGGTTTTGCTTGTTCACGAGTGAAAATGTGAAATAACTTGAACTATACAATCTCTTGTAAAAGGTTATATTGTTTAGGAAATAAAAATGACTTGAGTAGAACTCTAAATAAAGTTGCAATACTTTTATCGGGTTTCCTTTGTTGGAACAATCGGATACTGAGAGCACTCACGACTTTTTTTTTATTATAATTAAACCACCACAAAATTACAAGACACTAAACCCCTATTTATACTAAATATTACTTGATCACCAAGCTAACAAACCTATCCACGACACCTAATTAAATAACAACTTAAATACACGTAATCCCAAAAATTAACTAACTAGATATACATTAACTGAGTAAAGTTCCCGTACAAAATGCTAAAAAAATTACTGAGTAAACTAAACCATAAAGCTAAACCCTATAACTAAATGTTCTTGTAGAGTAATTTTGAATTGTATGTTGTTTGATAAACTTGCAAAGTAATTTTGATTCACTTGATGCAGAGTAATTTTGATAATTACCCTACAAGATCAAAATTACTCTACAAGAACATTTTACAAAATTACTCTACAAAGATCAATTTGATAAACTTGCAAATTAATTTTGATTCACTTGATACAGAGTAATTTTGATAATTACCCTACAAGATCAAAATTACTCTACAAGAACATTTTACAAAATTACTCTACAAAGATCAAAATTACTTACAGGATTATTTGTAGAGTAATTTTGATAATTACGAAAATGTCATCGCGTTTTTTCAGCAAAACCTTCAGTTCTTACGTTTTGTACGTTAAATTTATTTGTATTTGATCTTTTGTCTACATTAATTAAATCTCTAACTAATCAAGATTAACCCAACATCTTTATATATTAACATCAATTTAGAACAAATAGACCTCAGTTCAAGGCTTTAGTTGTGTTTTGGATTCCTTTCTATCAAAAACCAAAAAAGGAAGTTGGTCATCTCTTTATCAGTTTGATACTTGTGCAAGTCCTCCACACATGACAAGAAATCTGCATACAAGTACAACTTATATACAACTATCCAAAAACAACATAAATTAGCTACATTGTAATTTCAACCCGGTTCAAATGAACCCTATTTTTCTAACATTTAGTATGTAGCCCTAAAACAATATGCAACGGTCAATCATTGTTATGACCGTCAATGTGAGTTCTAAACATCATCCATGTTATGATCGTTGTCGTTGTCTCCTTCATAGTATTCATCATCACGTTGAATTTGTTTGTCCCGTGTATGCTCTGTTAGAATGAAAAGCAACTATATGAATTATGGGTAAATTGGCCCAATTTGGATTGTAATTTAACACTTAACGGGTTAACGGGTAAAATCGGGAAACTTGACCTGTAACGGAACGGGGTGGAAGTCACCAAAATATACATTCAAAATGTATACAGCCTTGTAAACTATTTTATTAAAATAAAGTAGATTATTATTGCACTAATGTAGTTTTTGTGATGATAAATAAAATATCAACTCTTTATAAAAGTCAATAAATGATAAGACAAAAAACTTCATATTATCGGGGCAACCCAGCCCGTTTCAGTTTTACTCATTCTGATCCGTAGGCCTGTAAATGAACCGAACGTTCAGAAAGTTGTTCGGCGGGAAGTTCGTTTATGTTTGTTTATTAAATAAACGAACAAGCATGAACACATTTTTTTGTTCATTTAATTAAACGAACAAATAAACACACGTTTTGTTCGTTCATTTATGTTCATGCACGTTCGCCAACTGTTCGTTTAGGTTTTAAACGAACGTAAACGAACACGAACACGCCCATTTGTAATGAATGAACATGAACAAAAAAATGTGTTCGATTGTATGTTCGTGAAGGTGTCCGTGTTTGTGTTTGGTTAAAGTTAAATGAAAGAACTAACACGTTCATTTACATGCCTACTGATCCGAACCCGTTTTGATATCTAATAAACAACACAAGTATTGCTGTTTAGGGGGGTTTTGTACTTACGATCGATTCGTTCATCAGGGTTCTTCTCATCTTCGTCAAAATCAGGGATATAGAAATCAGGTGGAACCTGCAATATTTCGAGAAACAAGAACAGATTTAATTCAATCTTTAACGTTAATCCACATAAAAATTCACATTGTTTGGGTTGGGACACTGCTGAAGAAGAACAATCAACTATTCGGTCAACATTAAAATTTTCCTTAATTACCTCTTGCATCTGTACACTTGGAGCATGTTGAATGCATCGAAGATTTTCTAGAACTTGCATCTTTATAGTTCCTAGGTATGATTTGCTATTAAAATTTTCCTGTCAAACCAACAAAAATATAATTACGATCCAAGACTACAAATATCACAAGACGAGATTAATGCAACGAATCAACAAGGGTAATCTTTTTGTAAAGATTGGAAAAAAGTGATTTTGAAGGTTGAATGTGAGAATACTAAAACAATTTCACAACATTGTTCTATTTTTTTAGTAAAGCGCGTTTGAAGGTTGTATGTATGCATTAAAAAAAATACACTTTTAGCTGCTTTAAACTTGTTTGAACCAAAATGATAAAAAGAAGAAAAAAATACAGAAGAAATGACATACGATATGAGCAGTTGGAATCCTTAACGAACACTCCGGAGCGAAATACTTGATATAATCATTATCCGGGATCTCTGCATCGTTCACACATTTTGAAGGTAAATATATATAATAACTTAGCAATATGGTTTTAATGATCTAATTTGAGTAAATATATGAGTTGAAAATATTTATGAAAAAAGTATATACCATCAGGAAGCTCTGTATCTAAAAGCACTCCTGTTTCAACAGTCCAGCACCGAGCAACGTTCTCTTTGGTATATCCTCCACCTCCAGTTACCTGCATAAAAACCCTCGATATTAGTTTCTAATAGACACAATTAATAATACAAACAAAATTTATTTAAAAATACTGAAATAGACTTACCAGCAGAGGCAAACCAAATTTTTTTACAATCCTAACACATTCAGCATGTCCTGTAAGATATTCAGAAGTAACAGAAAACAAGTATTACAACATCACTCAATAATAAATACGATAACCGAGCAGGTTTTGACTACAATAAGACTAGCGCACCGTCTATAGAGAGGTTGAAGCAGCCTAAGCGGTCCCCAGCGAGCGAATCTGCTCCACACTGGAGAACGATCACACCCGGTTGATATGTTTCAACAACCTTTGAAATTATCTACAAAATGAAAAGATGAATAAAATTATAAAAACCAGCTCCCACACCATAAATATATATATATATAGGGGATGGTTCAAATGAAAACCACTTTTATTGTGAAAACTCGAAAACTAACTAAAAAAAGCCTAAAAAACACACAAATTTTTTTTTTATTTTTTTTTTTCAATTTTTTTTATAAATTTCGCTGTTTTTTATATATGAAAAAAAAATTTCAAAAAAAAAAAAAAAAAAAAAATTTTTTTTTTTTGGGTTGTACTGCACATGTGTAGTACACTAATACGGAAAGCCTAAACCACTTAACCCACCCCCCACCGACACCCCCCAAAAACCTAAACCCCCCACCCCCACCCCCCAAAAGCCTAACCCCCCACCCACCAAAAACCTAAACCCCCCACCCCCCACCCTCCCGAAAACCTAAAACTAAACCCTAAACATAAACCCGAAAAAAACCTAAACCCCCCACCCCCACCCCCACCCCCCAAAAACCTAAACCCCCCTCCCCCCCACACCCAAAAACCTAATCCTAATCATAAACCTCCAAAAAAACTAACCCTAAAAGCTAAACTAGACTCAAAAAGCTAATTTTAAGCATGTAATGCAATTGTAGTACATGTTATATTGCACATGTGCACTACTATAATAATAGTATTGAAAACAAGACGACACCATAAATCTTTTTTTATGTCATAAAAAATATGCTCGAATATACTTGAATGAAAGATACAAAAATTTGTGATCTTATGGTGTCATTTTTGTTTTAAAATGATAACGTATGGAGAAATGGGAAATGTTTTGATAAAACCCAGAAAACTAAACTAATCAGCTACAGATTTTAATCCATTTCGAGAAGGATTAAGTCTCCAAAACAGAATACAATTCTGAATTTTCTAAAAATATAAAAACCCCTACCCTAAACTAAACACAAAGAAACACATTTAAACGTAAACTAAACAGCAGTTACTTCCTATTTTTCAGCCCCACTCACCCACTATTCCTTTCCTAATTTCCCTCCTGAATTGAGTCTGGTTTCGTATCATGTTTGAAAAGTTACATATTTTTTTTTCCAATTTTACCCCTCCTTCATTAAAAGTCTCCCCCCCCCCCCTTCTTTTTAGTGGTTTTTAATTAGTTTTCGAGTTTTCACAATAACTAGTGGTTTTCATTTGAACCTTCCCCTATATATATATATATATATAAAAGATATCTAGCTTTAAAACATACTGTTTTAAACAAACGTGTAAAGCTGCTGTCATCTATGCCATCCTTTAAAGGAACGTTAATTGCATAGAACTTTCCTTCTCGCTCCCCAATTTCCTACAGAATCAAAATTATCAAATAGATACATGAGTATCATTCTAACACGCGCTTTATAAGAGTCAGAAGTGTAGACTGTAGGATACCTTTACATCACCTGATCCGGGAAAGAACAGATTTCCGTACTTGTGAAAACTTACAGTCATCACCCTAAAAATTTAGCGCATAATAGTCAGAACGAGTGCAAAAAACGTTTAACAGTAATTACATAGCATACGGGCCAGTCACCTGGATTTCAAATATGTTAGTAAAATATCCCAATGAAATTTATGAGTAAAATGCCATTTACGTCCCTAAGGTTTGACCAGTTTTGGGACTTTCATCCAAAGGTTTAATTTTCCGCATCTGGATTCAAAAGGTTTGAAATCTTGCCATTTTCATCTGGCTCGTTAACTCCATCCATTTTTCTCTGTTAAGTCAGGTTTTTTACTTTATGTAAAAAGACCAAATACCCCTGAAAAAGACCAGATTGCCCTTTAAGTTAACAACACAGAAGTATCCCTGACTTAACGGAGAAAAATGGATGGAGTTAACGAG
Source organism: Helianthus tuberosus (assembly GCA_030545235.1). Classification (NCBI taxonomy): domain Eukaryota; kingdom Viridiplantae; phylum Streptophyta; class Magnoliopsida; order Asterales; family Asteraceae; genus Helianthus; species Helianthus tuberosus. Next base: position 158,257,418 of record CM060414.1, on the reverse strand, counting down.
CCAGATGGAAATGGCAAGATTTTAAACCTTTTGGATCCAGATGCGAAAAAACAAACCTTTGGACGAAATTCGCAAAACTGGCCAAACCTCAGGGACAAAAATGACATTTTACTCTAAATTTATGCTCTACATACATTGTTTGAAAAACAAAAAAAAGGTCAAGGAATACTAGCTGAAGCAACTTATCAAAGTTTTTCAGTTCAAATTTTGATCAACGCTAAATGAATCTACCATACATATCTTACCTTCAATAAAATTACAGAATACGAGATTGTTGTTACCTGTCGGTGAAGTAAAATGCTTCTTCTACACCATCACCATGATGCACATCGATATCAATATACAGAACACGTGCGTGATACTTTAGAAGCTCCAAAATGCCCAACACCAAATCATTGATGTAACAAAATCCCGATGCTTCACACTTTTTAGCATGATGTAATCCCCCAGCCCAATTTATGGCAATGTCACAAAGCTGATTATTTAATCTTCGTGCAGCGTCTGCTAGCAAGCATTAATAGTTAAATACAATGTACGCATAAAACTAGAAGTTCGAATATAATTCTCGTTAACATGAAGCTTACCGATTGTTCCACCAGCATATATTTGGCAAAATTCAAACATGTCATCAAAGACGGGGCAATCTTCTCCAAGTTTAACTACGTATAAATTATGTGTTAGATTTTAGATATACGTAACAGTAAAAAAACAAATAACACTGAACACCCTTTAAATCACGCATTAAGAAATATCTAATTTGTATCAGAGTAAAATTCCATTTTCGTCCCTGAGGTTTGGCCGGTTTTGCAACTTTCGTCCAAAAGTTTGTTTTTCCGCATCTAGATTTAAAAGGTTTGAAACTTTGTCATTTTCATCCAGCTCGTTAACTCCAACCATTGTTCTCCGTTAAATTAGGGGTACTTCTGTCATTTTTGTTAACTTAAAGAGCAATTCGGTCTTTTTCACTTTATGTACAAGCATTTAGCATAATGTACAAGTATTCAAAATACCCTTACTAAACAAAAACAAAAACAAGTAGGTAAAAAGACGAAAATACCCCTGACTTAAGAAAGAAAAACGAATGGAGTTAAGGAGCCGGATGAAAACCGCAAGATTTCATACCTTTTGGATCCAGATGCGGAAAAACAAACCTTTGGACGAAAGTCGCAAAACTGGCCAAACCTCAGGGACGAAAATGGCATTTTACTCTTTGTATCACCAAACAAGTTTCTTACACTTTGCCATTTCTTCTGGAAACAAATGTTGTGTGTCAGGGTTTATCCTCTGCAAGAACTCCACATAATCAGCCGAGTGAAACTGTGCTAGCTCAACCGGATATGCCTTGTGAGGCCTCTGAATTAAAAATCACACATTATATTATATACTATCAACAGAGCACATCAACTTCATAACCAAAAACCAAGTAAAAGACCATAAAAGTAAAACTAACATAAATTTCCATCTTTTTGTGAAGATCATACGAGAGCACCAAATGATGAGTCATACATAACCGATGTGGCTTCATTGGATGGTTTGGTCCGAAGTAAACATTACCAACATCTCCTGCAAAAGTCAATCACCCTAATTTTCACAATCAAATCTCAATTTGATAACCAATTTTACCCAAACAATAACCTCTCTTACACGAAATGTAAACTATTTCATTCATCTTTCCTACTAAAACATAAAGCTACCTCAACAGACAACAGTCAACAAAGTTCTAGGGTTTGATAATCAAAAGCCGATTACCCTAACTTTCACAATCAATTCACAATTTGACAGCCAGTTTTAGCAAAACAATCACATCTCATATACGATAGGGGTGTGCACGGTTCGGTTCGGTTTTTGGGCAAAACTAAAACCGAAACCGAAATGTCGGTTTTCGGTTTTTGAAAACCGTTCGGTTTCGGTTTTTTTCGGTTTGATAATCAAAACATACAGATACCTCAACAGTCAACAAAGTTCTAGGGTTTGATAATCAAAAGCCAATTACCTAGATTTTCACAGTCAATTCTCACTTTTATAACCACTTTTAACCATAAAAATCACACCTAGCATACAAAATGCAAACTATTTCATTCATTCTCCCGTTTAGAACATACAGCTATCTCAACAGTCAACAGTACATAAAGTTCTAGGGTTTCATATCATCAAGCAAAAACAAAACTAAAACGATACAGTATAACTAGATCAAATATCACAAAAGTACTGTCTCAACAACGATATGCACATATACGGATGAAAAAAATGAAAAACGAGAAACATACCATCGTAAAAGTATGAAATTCGGTCTTTTGACCGCATGTTATCGCTTATCGGCGAAGGAAACCGGATTTTCAGATGAATATTAGTAAGGATTTTAAGTAGTGAAGGTTAAAATCGTCATTGATGAAGGTTTTCCATAGCTGTTGAGAGCTTTGTTGCTGTGTAACAATGGCGGATGTGAGGATTTTTGTTAGAATATGGTAGTTAAGTATATTTTGGCATGTTAGAACCTTTGGTCCCTGTGATTTCACATTTCGTAACTTTTGGTATCGCATTATGACATACACATAATATAATTCTCGTCTTTTTTAATTTATGATGAACTGCTTTAGTTTACTAGCTAGTACTACGGTTTTTTTGTTGGTTAGAATACGGGTCAGTTACCTTGATGAGTCTATAGCATGATGAAGCCAGTGACTTAAATAAGTAGAATGAATCAGGAGATTGTCATGCGATAGAGGGCATTGTAGGGGTCTTAGTAGAAGGCTTTGTGTCAAGTATTATCAAAGTGGTTCAAGTCTCCGGATAGCTTGTGATCCCAAAGGTTCTTATATGGGTAGCTAAACAATGATGGCAGGAGGGAGAAGATCGAAATGAAACCTATTTGGTTGGGTTGTCGGGAAAGCACTTGTGACAGACGCTAAAGATGGCCACAACTCGCAATTAAAGTCAAGTGTTGACGTGACTTTATTCGGAGACAACAATAGAGCTAAAGAACATGGATCCTTGTTTCTGAGAGTGTTATGGTAACACGAAGCTGCAAAGATATATATGTGCTCTACTCAAGCTGATTTTCAATCTAAGGGAGAAAATTCAACCGACCGGTTCAGATTGGTTGTGAAAGTTGCAAGTTTAACATAGTTAATTTCTACGGTGGAGGAGGTGCTCACATGACCAGCATAGAGAAAAGTAATTGTAGTAAAGTACAACTAGCATGGGACGTAAAAGGAATATCCTATCAACGTAATGAGTAATGAACCTACTCAAGCAAAGGGTCTTGAGCATAATTTATCCTGAATTGGTGAAAGTTCGTTACACGACGAGATCAATGTTTGTAAGTTTCTATTTATCAATAAGCCACAATGAAGCCATTATTTGGTGTTGCAGTGATCTGCAACATTGCACGAGGACGTAAATGTGTTGGTGGTATAAGAATGTGAAATGGCAAATGTTACTCAAATTTTGTAACCGTTTAGCATATACCATTTGTAAGTAACAAAATGATTAAGGAAGTCTTATAATAAAACAACTCACATTTTCCACATACCAATGATCAAGGTTAGGATCACTCTCTAGACGAGTCCATAGACTGATGTCACGTGATATATAAAAAAAATTATGTACAAACGATTTAGGTAGCTTTTGTTTAACAGAATGAAATGAAATTTTGATGGAATTTGAATGTTGATTCTCTTTCTTGTTTTATTGGTTACAACAAACGAATGAATTGCAACTGAACAACTACACTACACAAGGAAGGAAGGGAATCCACATTCCAATTACATTCAGATCTCATTCAATTATGTGAAACAAACACAACTAAAATTCAAACAAAGTTCAACTCTTGAGCAAACTTTAATTTAAATTTCATTACATTCCACAAAACAAACACTACCTTAGTGTTACATTATTAACTTCTATATGGAAAAACATATGATTCAAGTATGTACAATGATGCAATTGTTAAGAGTAATTTGACGCACCTTAATGAATATTAGAATATAATCCAAGGACGATAACGATACATTTCAAAAGTATAGGAACTACCATGTAATAAAGTTAAACTTTTGTGCCTTTTTTAAACTTTATTATTACCCACTTTTATTTCTTTCAATTAATTAAATCTCCGGCAACCGCATCAGAGATGGAGATTGACAGTCTCATAAACCCTAATGAAGAACAAAACCCTAAAATGTCAATTTCAAAGCCAAAAGTAGTGGTGATAATGGGAGCAACTGGTTCCGGAAAATCACGCCTCGCAATTGACCTAGCTTCACACTTCCCCATTGAAATCATCAACGCCGATTCTATGCAGGTTTGCACATCACAAATTCACAAGTTTATGTATCGCGTTACGTAATTTGTTATGTGTGTTTCATTCAGGTGTATGAAGGACTGGATGTCTCACCAATAAAGTTCCGATTCATGATCAGAAAGGTTTGATTGATATCTGAGTACAATTTGATGTTTCGGGTTGGACCCGTGTACCGGTTCAACTAAACGGGTCAGGTGCGGGTCAACTAAAACTTAAAAGAGCATTGGACATATAATTATAATAATTAAAATATAATTGTTTTATATACCTTTTTTTTTATCTTTTGTTGTAAAAATGTAAACTTTTTATGCGAAAAATAAATTTAGAATCTTTTTTGGGTCAAACGGGCAAATTTTCTTGTCGTGTTCGGGTTCATATGTATAACACGGTTATCGGGTTCGGATTGTCTTCAGATTGGACCGACGAACACGACTCGTTAGCACCTACTGATGATCAGTGGTCAGTCACATGGTTTAACTCGTAAAATCCACACTAATAAGGAGGTGATAAAATGGAATAGGTTTGTTATCAATTCTAAATGATTCCATGTGTGTGATGCATATTGTGTTAAACTTAAACTGACATAGCTGACTGATTGACTTACTAACTGACCTATGTACCTTTCCTTTTAACCTAACTAACTGATTGAACTAGAAAGATCCCTATGTATTAAACTGACACACATCGTTTTGTTACCGCCTAAATGAGCTGTTATTCATTTCGGGATTCTATGTCTATGCAGGAGTGCCACACCATCTGTTGGGTATAATCAGCCCTATGGTTGAGTTCACTGCCAAGGATTTTAGGGATTACGCAATTCCTGTGAGTTCTTCTTCCCTGTATATACACATAAAGCGTGTAGATACAACATTCTTTGTTAGTATAATTAAAAACATTCTTAAATGATTTTCAGCTTATCAGTGATATAACATCCAGGAATCACTTACCAGTAATTGTTGGAGGCACAAATTACTATATTCAGGTAAATGGTATTTGTTATTATTTGGACTTCATTTTATGGGTTTGTATGATTTACATTCTTCTCGATCTTAAATTGTAGTGTAACTTGTAATTTTGTCTCTTCTTGCTGTTTCAGGCACTTGTGAGCTGATTCCTTTTAGACGAATCACTTGGAGATACAGATGACAGCTGCTTAGATGAAACTAACGGTCAACATCATTTTTGACCAAAACTTCTTGTGCTTACTTTTAACAGGTAGACATAAATTGACTGAACACCTTTTTTTTGTGAACAGGAGATAAAGAACCACCTATTCAACTTGTGTCGGAGCAAGAAAATTTTAGTTATAGTTACGAAAGTCTCAAGGCTATTGATCCTGTTGCTGCAAATAGAATTCATCCAAACGACCATAGAAAGGTAACCGGATAATTTTTTAAAAATGTTCTAGTATTTTTACTCACTCGTTCTTGAGGCATACACGCTAATTGTTAATTATGTTCTGCAGATAAGTCAATACCTTCATTTATATACTTCGTCTGGTGTTCTTCCTAGCAAATATCTTCAGGGAAAAACTATGGAGGTTGGTACTGCATGTTCCTCTGAAACATAATCGAGTAAAGTACATGGATGGTCCCTGCGGCTAACCAAAAATTTGGATTTAGTCCTAGCTTTTTTAAAGTACACGGATGGTCCCTGTGGTTTGCACTTTGTAACACATTTAGTCCCCAACTTTTGCCAAAAGTAAGTGTATGGTCCTTGTGGTATGCACTTTGTAACGCATGCGTTACAAAGTGCAAATCACAGGGTCACTGTGTACTTTTAGCAAAAGATGGGGACTAAATACGTTACAGAGGGCAAACCACAGGGACCATCCATGTACTTATAAAAAAACTAGGGACTAAATCCAAAATTTTGGTAAACCACAAGGACCATCTGTGTACTTTACTCTTTAAAACATAACCTATACATATACAAGTAATTATAATCTCACATGCGGTTGAGCAGAACTGGGGAGATGCTGATAATTTGCGATACGACTGTTGTTTCATATGCGTGGACGCTTCTCTCCCCGTTATAGACAAATACGTGGATCAACGGGTGGACCAGATGATCAATACCGGTTTACTTCAGGAAGTCTATGACATTTTTAACCCTGATGCTGTTTACACTCAAGGTTTACGGCAAGCCATTGGTGTCAGGGAGTTTGAGGATTTTTTACGAGTTTATCTTTCTCAAGGGTTGACGGTTACATCTGTTGAGACATTAAAAGAAAATATGAACATGATTTTGAATACATCTATTGAGAATCCACTGAAACAACTTCTACAAGATGCTATTGACAAAGTTAAACTGAATACCAGAAGGCTCGTTCGTCGTCAGGTGAATAACATTTCAACCATCCTTTTTTTATTAATTGTGATTTATTATTGTTATTATTATTATTATTATTGTTAGGCATAGCACTATCGATTTTTTAGATTCAGATGATTTACATATTTTGTTCTACTCTTGTGATCATTATAAATATAAATATTATTAAAATACAAGGTGGGGTTACTGTAGCGTCCATCACATTGAGGCTACACTAACTTTTTGTTTTTGTTTTTGTTTTGTTTTTGTTTTTTTTTTTGTCTTTTTTTACTTTAACCCTTAACTTTTAGTTTTTAAACTACACTCCCTTAACTTTCTAAAACTTTATAAAATGTCATTTTGACCCCTTGAGTTTTAAGTGCTTATTTTTATATAGGTACGTGTCGGTATAAATTTAAGTTAAATTTTGTTGGGTCAAATATAATATGTTTTTATATAGGGGCTAAAGTGGAACAGATGAAAGTTGATAACTAATTAAAAAGGTCTATACACACACACAAACACACATACGTGCGTGTTCTTGAAGCTTCAGGAGCTCTCAAGAGCTCCAAACCCTAATTCAACTAAATCACCAAATTGAAGGGTGAATCGAAGCCTAAATTCAAGAAGGAACACGGATTAATGATCACCTTCACGAGGGGATCATAAGGTATGTCTTAAATCTAAGATTTGTGATCATGTGTGAAGTGGGTTATGTTCAAATCCGTGAGTTAATATGAAATTAATCATGTACAAGGGTTAGGATCATCGTATAGAACATGTGGTACGTATGGTTTGTGTTAATTTGATGGTTAGAGATGAAACCCGTTAGTTAGGGTGAAGATAATTACTAGAATCACCACCTTTGTAAAAGTCTTGTTTAAAGATTGATGTATTATGTGGGTATGATGAATTCTTGTTAGATGAATTAGGAGAAATATGATGATGATATGGTTGATGTTTATTTGGGAATGATACATGATGATTAGTAGTAGGTTTTGATGGGTTATGTATGAGTTTAGAAGAATTATGCATGAATTAGTTGTACGTTATGCTTAAAAGGTAGTACACACACTAAGCGTATGATAAAATGTATATAGTGTTGTCCGTATAGTCGACTATGATGTTACGAGTATATGATGATAAGTCGATAGTTAAATATGGTTAATAGTTGACTCTTGAGAGTCAACTAAGTATAAGAAACATGATTTGACTCGTTGTCGTAAAGGTGGGATTATAGGAAGTCGTTTGGTACATGTTATGTTAATATGCGTTAATTGTGATTACATGATGAATTACATGAGTTGAAAGGATATGAAGTTGATTATATGTTTTATGTTTGTTAGAAATAACTAATGAAAGTTAAGTGTGAAATATGCGATTGATGTGATTGTTAACATGTACAAATGGGTATGCTAATAAGAGCGTGATTTCGATGAAATGAAAGCATAGGAATCACGTCGAGACGGGCTCAAACATGAGGTGTTAACGGGTCAAGAAGAGGCAAGGAATCGGATACGAGCACGGACGCATAAGGTAAGTGATTTCCGTAATCACTTCTTAGTTCGATTAAGTAATAAAGTGTTTTAATTAATTAAACATGATGTTTGAGGTCAAATATGTGTTGAAGTCTTTCGTCGTAAATGATGGGATTAAAGTTGACCAAAATGCCCTTGATGGGTGTGACAACCCTCAAAATCCCATGTATTCCGTACAATTCATTAATGATAATTAAAGTGCTTGACGACTGTGTGGAAATATTTAACTGCTCTCTGATTTCTGTGTTATATTCACATGTGTGTGTTAACATACTAGTAGTATGCAGAAAACCTGACTAAATGGTCCTGAATATTTTCCTATATGTTAGAAATTTATTTCATTACAAAAATATATAAATAAGACACTTTACGGTACAATTAAACACTTTAACGGAACAGTATCCGACCGAACAACCGGACATTACCCGGGACACCAAATTTTTGTCAAACACATTGTGTAATTATTTTTAGCTAGTCGTGGTCCCCGTTTGCCATAATACCCACTATAAATCAAATAACCAACATATATTATTAAGTTACTTACATGATAACTTACAATTCCATTCTAGTTACAATTTTTGCAAACATACCCCCCCCCCCCCCCCCCAACGATTTTAGTTTTCTTGTGGACCCACCAAATGATCTTCACCATGCTTCATATATTCTACTTGATTTTATTTCATTTTTATAATGGATCCTTGCTTGTAGACATCACCATAAAATATGAAGCAATCTTATATGTAAGGAACTCTCTCTCATCACACCTCCCTCTCTCTCCTTCGGTCACCCCCACAACTGAATCCACTCCCCACCCTTTTCATCTTCATCTTCTTCCATTACAAATCCATTCAAGCTTACAAGGTGAATCTATGGAGGTGGCAACTTGAAGGACGTTCTAAGGAGCTTGTTCTAGTCTTTTTCACCATCATATTCTCAATGGATTCTACCCTAGCTATAAGCTAGTAGTAAGTCTCTTGTTACACTCTTGTTAATCTTGTTTCATCTCGTTTCTATGATCAAAAGGTGTAGTATGTTTTAAATCACTAAAGTGACAAGAACTAGTAGATGAACATAAAAGTTTATATGAAATTTTACATATAAAAAGTTTACTTATGATTGATGCATAAAGATGAAAACTTGTTGGTTTAAGGTTGGTTAATACATATATGATGTTTGTTAGTCAAGCTTTTGATAAACCCGTTGTTCGGACGCTTGTTAATACGACTTAGTAACATTTAAACTTCAAAACAACATGCTGAGTCACTTTTTCAGCCGGCTTCATAGGGCTGTAAACAGACCTTAATAACTCGAAAAACAGAATTTTTGAAGCCTAAAATTTGTATTTTCGAAAAACTGATCAAATGGCACTGGAATCGTAATTTTTCGAGGTCGTTTACTATTTTTAAAGAACCGATTTGTAACAGCAGCTTAGGCTGAGTTTTTACAGCAATAAATGGGTGTTGTATTTTCTGTTGTAGCTTGTATTCTGTGTAGAATCGGATCATGAAATTTTTACTGTAAATGAAAACTGAAGTATTTGTAATTACCCCACTGGAATTTCGTAAATCGGACACTCGATGAATTTTTAATAAATTGTTCCGTGGACTGTGGTAAGAAAATACATAAATCTGAGTTCAGTTCGGAATATGAATTTTTATAAAATATTGGTAATGAACCGGACCCCGATATTTTTACACAATAAAATATGGAACGTTTAAGACATCCTGTAAAAATTTGGGAATTTTTGGAATAATTTAACTATTTTATTTAAAGGTCCGAAAAACAGCCGGTTTTGAATATTAAAGCTGAATTGACATAAGTTGTGACTTGCGTGTCTAAATGTCGAGTATGCTATCAGTGAATGATTTAACATGTATTATGTGTTACGTGCAATATCGTATGTTTTTTTATGAGTGGGGAATGGATGAGAAGTTTATATGGGCATAAATCGTTAAAGTGTGTACCTGTTATGTGGACGAAGTCATGTGCAAATAAACCATACGTAGGATACGTGTTATGCATGAGAAACTGATTGTTATCCGTACCTTATTAGGACGTGATTGACCGACCTTGACTGTTAACTATATTTGAGAACCTAACCGAGCAAACCAAGGTGAGTTCACACTCTTTCTAAGGCATGGGATTCCCAGGGGTTGGGAATGGGATTGAATAACTACTTGTACTATCATTACTAATAAACTACTTTTTACTGTCCTCGGATTGAAGGGCACGTACGTAAAACCTACGTACACTCATACTTACTACTGTCCTCGGATTGAAGGGCACGTACGTAAAACCTACGTACACGATCATAAGACCATCAACTCTATCACTTTAAGTCCCTCATTTATCAACTTAATCGCCGAGGCCTATGGCAAGCGGGTCATTAGTTAATAGCGCTATTAGGTTTAACAAATCTCACACCGTGCCAGTCGGACGGGCGTGTACTAATGGACTATGGGCAAAGGGTCAATACTGATAGACATTGACTTAGGGCACCTCTTATATTTTTCGTAGCAGTCGATACGCGTGGTCTAGTAACACATGGGAAACCCCCACTAATCTTCGCAAACATGTCAGAAAGACCGCGATGCAAACTTATACGATACATGGTTTTCAAAACGAACAAATGATTTACGAAACGAATGCTATAACTAAACAACCAACTGTGAATTCACTCAACTTTGTTGTTGACTCGTTGTTACATGCCTTACAGGTCGCTAAACATTTGGAGCTTGCACGAGGAAGGAGTCGTTGTGGTGTGCGGACGGTTATGTCCAGTGTTTAATGTTTAAAACATTATGAACCTATTAAACCTATGTGTTGGACTTTAAACTTATGAACTGAGAACTTATGTTTTGAACTTTACGTTTATGCTTCCGCTGTCTAAATTAAAAACTTGGTTAACTAGCTTTTGGTCACCAATCATATTGTGGTTGTCTTTATTTACTTAAGTACGTTGTTCAGTATGATTGGTGGCTCGATCCTGGTCACGTCACGCCTCCAAGCGGTGGAACTCCGCATGGTGGATTTTGGGGGTGTGACAGATTGGTATCAGAGCCATTGGTTATAGTGAACTTGGTTTTAAAAAGGGAAAAGCTTTTTAATAAAACCAGACTATAACCTGTACAGTGCTCAACGATCCACAACGACGCTTCGCTTCACGTGCAAGACTCGACACCATAAGTGGTATGATTTATGTTATATTGTCGGTTAGATAGTTCTCACTGTGCATTATATAATGTGGTAATTGCTATTTGAACCTTGCGTGCTTACTCTCTACTATCGTCCCACACTTACGCACTTTCGCGACACTTTTCTCACCTACGTTATTTCGTTGTGAAGATCATGGGTGGACGTTTGAACCTAACTCAAGCCCAGCTGACGGCTTTGATCAACGGATGAGTTGCTGAGGCACTCGCAGCTGTCCCTGCAGGAGGTATAACCTGCCATATCAACTCACCTTAGGATGTTTAGATCCTACCTTCGCAAACCAACCCTCATGCTTAACTTTGTCTTTTATTCTCGCGCAATAGGTCAACATGCTCAGCCTCCTGTGTGCACGTTCAAGACGTTCATGGACTGCCGACCAACCACTTTCAGTGGCACCGAAGGAGCAGTGGGCCTTCTTCACTGGTTTGAAAAGCTCGAGTCAGTTTTCGAGATGTGCGAATGCCCCGAAGACCGTAGGGTGAAATATGCTACCGGAACACTTGAAGGAGCTGCGTTAACCTGGTGGAAGGCGCAGGTTCAACTACTAGGACTGGCAGTTGCTAATGCCACCCCCTGGAATGGTTTCAAAGAACTGATCAAAGAAGAATACTGTAGTCGCGATGACATCCACAAGCTGGAAGTAGAGTTTTACAATCTGAAGATGACGGGGTCTGAGATTGAGGCGTATACTAAGAGGTCAAATGAACTGGCCATCCTGTGTCCAACTATGGTGGACCCTCCCATCAAACGAATTGAGCTGTATCTCAAGGGCCTTGTACCAGAGATTCAAAGTCACGTAACTTCAGCCAACCTAGGTACCATTCAGCAAATTATCAAGTTGGCTCATCGTCTCACCGACCAGGCGGTGGAGCAAAACAGGCTACCCAAACGTATCAGTGCCACAGCTACTTCTGATGCACTTACCGACAACAAACGAAAATGGGATGGGAACTCCAGTAAGGGTTCTGCTTCGGGTCAGTCTCAGCAGCGAAGGACTGATGACTACCAGAGTCCGGGTCAGCAATCCTCCGGTAATCAAGGACAGGGTGGGTATCGAGGAAACCACCCAAAGTGCAACAAATGTAACAGACACCATAGCGGTCAATGCAACAAAGGACGTTGTCAGAGGTGTCTCAAGATGGGTCATGAAGCCAAGGATTGCAGAAGCTCACGTCCTGCGAATCAGAATCGCCAACAACAACAAGCCCCACAGAACCACCACCAGCAGCATCAGCAGGGAAATAAAGGATGTTTTCAGTGTGGTGCTGAAGGCCACTTTAAGAAGAACTGTCCCCAGCTTAACCAGAATCAGAACAACAACAACAACCAGGGAAACGGGAACAACAATGGAGGTAACAACGGGGGTAACAACAATGGTAATGGAGCAAGAGGTCGTGCTTTCGTGATTGGTCAGGGTGATGCAAGGAACGATCCCAACGTTGTTGTTTTGGTCAAAAATTACCGAAGTAATTAAGTGATCAAATTAGTTTAGTGAGGTAGTGTGCTAGAAGTAAATGTCAAAAATATGTTAATTAAATTACTTGCAAAAGCAGTTTAAGGATACGGCTCGGGATATTGGGCTGTATCGATGATCAAACAATGAGCAATTAATGAGCAAAAAGTAAAGGAAGTGACACGAGATGTACGAGGAAAGCCCTTGATCAATCTAGATCGCCGGCATAAAACCTCGGGAGCTGACAATCGCAGCTGCCTTGTTCTTCAATTGCTTCAAAAGTCAGGATACAGTGCAGGATGTGGTACGGATCGACTAAGTGTTACAACGAAAATGAAATACAAGTGTGGTGTTTGCTATCAGCTAGAGAGTGATTGTGTTCGAGAGCGTAAGTGTGAAATGATGTGTGTTCTAAGCTGATCCGACCTCATCTATTTATAGTAAAGATAAAATAACTAACTACCCTAAACTCGCGGGATTCACCGAATATTCCTTCTTGGAACGTTGCAGACCTGGTCTTTCGGGCTCAACGTCTCTTTCTCAACAAATTCGTCCGAGTCTTGAGGAGAAGAAGTCCTTGTGACCGTTAGCAAGCCTCTGCCCTTAACCTGCACGTGGTTAATTCAATAAGCTTCAGGATATCGCCCAAGATGTCAGCAATATCCTCTTCCAGCATCCTGATTACAAATAAACAAACAAAGGCAGGATATTGGTCAGGATACATATGTTAAGAAAATGACCCCTAACAATTGTCCCCAAATATATCAGTTGGGATACCAATCCAACGGATATATTTCAAAAACCTTATCCCACAACTCTAGGCATTTAAAATGAAGCGACGGTCAAGATCACATCATAACTTCCAACGCGTTTTTTACTCCATGGAGATCCACAATGCCCCTATATCTTCTCTTTTCTTGTTTGAAAAGCAGATATCATCAACAGTCCCTTCAGGTAATCCTCCATTTTCGACTTTCTTCCTGTCAATTTACTTCATCTTTCTAGCAATGGCCGCCGAGACCTTCACCCAGCAGAATCTTCTCAAAAATCCCGAAAAGGAGATCTGCGCCTTTGACAATGCAGATATTGCAGCTTTAAGAGCCTCCGGCGCTTTCCCTGATAGCACAGTCTTCAGGCCATTTGATCGGTCAATCCGATCGGATGTTAGTTCTACCGAATGGATCTGTTTTCCAGCATATCCTTTTTCACTAGGCCTTCGATACCCCTTCCCAGAATTCATGATGCAATTCTTTCGTATTACTGGCATCTCTTTTGCTCAAACCATGCCCATGGTTTGGAGAGTATTAATTGTACTCAACCAAATCAAAAACCTCCACTGTTCTGACCTCTGCATCGAGGATCTACCTATTGCTTATCGCCTCCGATCCCACGGCTCTAGCCGGTTTTTGCTTTTTTCAACCTCCAGCAAACCCCTGATCCTCAAAGCCACCAAAAATGAAGACGGATGGCAACGCAAATTCTTATTTGTCAAACGAGATTCCATTGCTGAGGGTGCTAACCTTCCGGTGGAGTGGTTAACCACCGGTAGGATCATAAATATCCTCATAGACGATCTGATTGTTATCCTCTATTAATATTCTTCTTTTTGATCTTTATGCAGTGAACTTCAAGGAAGTTGCTCCTCCTACCGCTGAGTCAGAAGAGAGAATCAACACCGTTTACCGGTTACCTGCAACAGACAGGACTTTTACCACACACGTTCCGAGTTCAAGTCAGTACTCGTCATCCGAGATGTCTGGTAAGAATTCCTTTCAGAATAATTAGTCAAAACAATATAATGATAAAGAGTTAAACTTTTCCCTTTACGCAGCACCAGCTAAGATCCCTGAAGTCTTTGATCTTGACGAACTGGATAGCTATTCTGACCAGATCCAGGTCAAGAAAGAATCCGGCTCCAAGACCACTGCTACATCCAAACCCAGCAGCTCCAGAGCCATAATCATTCCTAAACCTTCACCGGCTACCAAGCCCCGGAGTTCAAGTTCCCGCAAAAGGAAAGAACCCGATTCCCCCGTTATTTCTGACACCTTTCCTTATGAAAAGCACGGATTCATTGAAGCCAGTGGTTTTATGACTTCTTTTCTCAACCAGGTTAGTATCTTTATATCATATCCTGCAATTTAAACTATTTTCAAAGACTTAACAATATTGATCCCTGTCCTTTTACCTTTGTAGGGTCTTGAGCGTTTGGTTCACTTATATCAAGAATCCTGCAAGCTCAACAAAACACTTGAATCTAAGCTAAAGGAAGCAGAAATCACAATCTCTGACCAAGGCATGATTGCGGCCGCCAAGTCTCGTCATTACGAGGAGAAATACAAAGCTATGATCCAAGAACACCAAGTTGCTCTCAACAAAGCTACTCTTCAAGCTCAGGCCGATCTAGAAGCTGCCCATGTACAGTACGAACGGGATATGGTCAGTTACCGAGAAAGTCTCAAAAGTTCCGTCGTCATTTCCCTTCTCCAGGCTAGGTTGAAGATGGCTCATGAAGCCAAAACATTAGGCTTCGAATGCCCTTCTTGGGACGTTGGTGCTTGGGAGACCAAGCTGAAAAATCTTGGTGGTACCTCTTCCAAATCTGCCGATGAACCTTCTAAAACAGTTGAAAAGGCAGTCGATGCTGACAAGGATGCTGAGGCGGATCCCAAGATGGATGTTGCTGAAACCGCTATGGACCAAGAAGGCACTACCCCCTAGAGCTTGTTTTCTTTAAATCTTTCGAACAATTTTATGTTTTTATGAATAATTTTCATTTCTGTCTCTAAACAATTTGATAGCCGAAGGTGGATGGGTCCTGGGTTTCAGGATGAAACCTTCGGTTATCAACCAGCATTGATTGCTCTAAGAATAATTTCATCTTTTGACTTATTTTTTGTTACTTTGCATTGTTTAGTGTAAGTCTTAGCTTTGTAAAAATTTCATACTGTTATTTCACAAAATATCCTGATTAGTATGCTCAGAAACATACTGCAAAAACCTTTTATTAAATAGATCTTCCAGACATTCCTTTATCTTTATAAAAAGTTTTCTAGAAAGTAAAAAATAGCTTATCTTTTCAAAACCAAGTTTTGATGATGATCAAAATTCCAAACCAATACTGGTTTCAAACATCCCAGCCAAATATCCTTAAAAGGACTTTGAGGATATGTGTCAAGATATTTAACATAATGTTATTAAAAATTTAAATGAGACTTGCAAAGGAAAGACCATACCAGACATAGGATATAAACCTATTATCAAACTTCAATCCCTTTGCAACTCTTCCAATGAAGATGTCCCCAGTGCAAGGTACTTAATGCATTAGTCGCAAACTTCATCCTTTTAGCTTTACACCACCGCCTTGGTGGGAATGTCCCCTGTATATAATGTCTTCAAGTATCTTAGAAATCTACTTCATGTCAGTTTCCATGGCATAAGCAATTTTTCTCGTTCCGAGGGTATAACCCAAGGATGTACTGGAGATAAATCCTTTGTATCCTGGGGAAAATCCCAATTTTTCATGCGCTACAGGCGGGAGTGTATAAACTCCAAGACTTAGAAAGGTGAAAACCTTTAAACCTTAGAGAGTATGAAAATACCCTTTCGTGAGAGAGGGTGATCAATCCTCATATACCGTTAGGATTCAGGATATAGCCAATGGTAACGAAATTGTCAGCCACTTTTACATGGACTGGTCCCGCCACCTTGAACTATCCCTGAATAACTTGCGCTCCAGGCGGGGTGTTTAAACCCAATTCGGAAGAAAGGTGAATACCTTTAAACCTGTGAAGGGATCAGTATCCCTTAAACGTGAGAGAGGGGGCCAATCCTCTAATCTTATGAGTTATCCCGAGTGCATATTCTGGAGCTACATCCTGGAACATATCTTGCAAAACAAATGTAAACTAAGGTGGGTGTTAGCTTGGCTAACACGCTTAAGTCAGTATTGGGTTCAAAAGAATTAATAATATCAAAACATATTAAAAAGAAGTAAGAATTCATACCATCTTGAGTTAGAAATTAAATTCTAGACTCACTTAAAATAGAGCTTGAGGTGTATAGCGTTCCAAGATCTCGGTAGCATATCTCCCTCCATATTCTTGAGTCTATATGCTCCTTTCCCTACTTCTGATTCAACTTCGTATGGTCCTTCCCATTTTGGAGCTAACTTGCCATCGGCAGGATTAGTAGTATTTTGGAAAGCCTTTCTTAATACCCAATCTCCAACCTTAAATCTTCTGGTTCTAATATTCTTATTATATGCCCTGGATATTCTCTGTTGATATGCTGCCATCCTTAGCCTTGCCGCATCTCTTTTTTCATCTATAGTGTCTAAATCCTGACTCAAGGCTTCAGGATTCTTCTCAGGATCACTTAAGATAGATCTTGCAGTAGGTATTGTCATCTCCGTTGGAATCACTGCTTCCGCTCCAAACACCAACGAAAATGGGGTTTGACCTGTTGCATTCTTTATCGTTGTCCTGTCAGCCCATAAAACAAAGGGTAATTCTTCTGCCCATCTTCCTTTTTTGGCTCCAAGCCTTTTCTTTAAGTTGTTGACAATTATCTTGTTAGAGGATTCTGCTTGTCCATTTGCTTGAGGATGTACCGGAGTTGATGTGATCATTTTGATTCCCCAACTCTTGCAAAAGTCAGTAGTCCTCTTACTTATGAACTGAGAGCCATTGTCACAGATTATCTCAGCTGGTACTCCGAATCTGGTCAGGATATTTCTCTTGATGAAGGATACTACTTCTTGGTCTCTTACTTGAACAAATGCTTCAGCTTCAACCCACTTAGAGAAGTAATCCGTCATTGCTAGCATAAAGACTTTTCCTCCCGGAGCTTTCGGTAATTTTCCTACTATATCCATCCCCCACTTCATGAATGGCCAAGGGGAAATTACAGGATATAGTGGTTCAGCTGGTTGATGTAGTATGTTACTATGCCTTTGACATGCATCACATCTTCGAGCATATTCTGCAGCATCTTTTCTCATTGTTGGCCAAAAGTATCCTGTCCTCAATACTTTCGAGAATAATGATCTGCCCCCAGTATGATTACCACAGTCCCCTTCATGTATATCTTGAAGTACTTCTTTAGCTTCATGATCCTCCAAGCACCTTAAATATGGTCCTGCAAGAGATTTCTTGTACAAAATATTATTTATAATAGTAAATCGTGATACCTTCATCCTAAATGCCTTAGGATTTTCATTTTCGGGGATGTGTCCTTCTTTGAGATATTTCACGATTGGAGCCGTCCAGGTTCTAGGATCCTCTTCAGGATATTCCGCCCCAGGATCCTGAATACCAACTACTTCTTTATCCCGAGGATTCGTTGCAGGATATAAGACATGTACTATTGGTATTTGTGTCCCTTCAGGTATCCTGACCGACGATCCCAGATTCGCTAAGGCGTCTGCCTCAGCATTATCCTCCCTTGGTACCTGTTCAAGTGTAAAAACATCGAAATATCCTGCTAATTTTTTGAGAATATCAAGATATTCAGTCAATTTCTCACCCTTAACTGCATAGGATCCATTAAAATGGTTAGTAATTAACAAAGAGTCAACATATGCTTGTAAATTCTTTATACTCATACTCTTAGCCAATTCTAATCCTGCAATTAAAGCTTCATACTCTGCTTCATTATTAGTAGCAGGAAATTCACACCTAATAGCCTGGGGTAATATGTCCCCCTGTGGCGATTTTAGTAGTATTCCTAATCCTACTCCTCTTACATTAGATGCACCATCAGTATATAATGTCCAGGATCCTGAGGATTCTCCTAGCTGTTGAACTTCTAGATCTACCTCATCCTGAATGTCACTACTAAAGTCAGCCACAAAGTCAGCTAAAGCCTGAGACTTTATGGCATTCCTAGGTTCATATACTAAATCATAAGCACTCAATTTTACTGACCACTTAGCCATCCTGCCTGACATCTCTGGTTTCCTGAGCACATTCTTAATAGGATAGTTTGTTTTAACATGTATCCTATGTGTCTCGAAATAATGTCTAAGTTTCGCTGATGCCATAATTAACGCTAGTATCAATTTTTCTAAATGAGAATACCTAGTTTCAGCATCTAACAAACTTTTACTAACATAATAAACAGGATACTGCTGACCTTCATGGTCTTTTATAAGAACGGCACTTACAGCATTCCCTGATACAGCAAGGTATAGGGATAGTGGTTCACCATTTTCCGGCTTCATCAATAGAGGTGCGGTTGAGAGATACCGTTTCAAATCTTGTAGGGCTGCTTCATGCTTTTCCCCCCATTCGAATCTTTTGTTCTTCTTTAGGATATCATAGAAGTCTTTGCATTTCTCCGAGGATCTTGAGATAAATCTGTTTAGAGCTGCTACCCGGCCTGTTAATCTTTGTACATCCTTCATATTCGAGGGTGATTTTATATCCAGGATAGCTTTAATCTGCTCTGGGCTTGCCTCTATCCCCCTTTTCGTTACCATATACCCAAGAAACTTTCCTGCCCCCACTCCGAAATGGCACTTAGCAGGATTCAGCTTCATATTATACTGATCCAGGATATCAAATGCTCCTTTAATATCCTGGAGGTGATCCTGAGCTTTTTTTGACTTTACTACCATATCGTCAATGTATACTTCCATGGTGTCCCCCAGTTTGTCTTTGAACATCATGTTTACCAATCTTTGGTATGTTGCACCTGCGTTTTTCAAACCAAAAGGCATAGCTGTATAACAATAAATACCTGTTGGCGTCATGAAGGCGGTATCCTCCTGGTCAGAAGGCTCCATTTGTATCTGTTGAAATCCTGAGGATGCGTCCATGAAAGTCAGCATTTCATGCCCAGCAGTAGCATCTACCATTGCATCAATATGGGGGAGAGGAAATGGGTCTTTAGGACAAGCTTTGTTCAGGTCTGTGTAGTCTACACAAACTCTCCATTTCCCATTCTTCTTCTGTACTACAACCACGTTTGCAAGCCACCTTGGGAACTTAACCTCTCTGATCATTCTTGACTTTAATAATCTCTCAACTTCCTCTTGGATAATCGTGTTCCGCTCAGGAGCAAACTTCCTTCTTTTTTGTTGCACAGGCTTGAACGACTTATCAATTCCAAGCTTGTGAGTGATGATATCTTTGGATATGCCAGTCATATCCTCATGTTTCCATGCAAACGTAGACATCCTGCATTTCAAGAAGTTAATTAATTGTTCCTCAATATCCTGAGGGATATTGGTCCCTACGAGCACCGGTATATCGGGGTTATCCTGGTCCAGGATAACTTTCTTCACATCCTGCTCCGGATTCTCCACGATATCCTGGGCCCGCGTCTTTAATTGCTATGCTGCACTAGTTCTGGCTGAGGATTTCATCGAGGAGGAGTAGCATTCTTTCGCCTCCTGCTGATCGCTATCAACTTTAACAACTCCCCAAGGGGTAGGTATCTTGATGCATTGGTGATATGTTGATGGCACGACCTTCATATCGTGAATCCATGGTCTTCCTAGTATGATGTTATAGCAGGATAGAGAGTCCATCACACAGAAACGTTGTATCGAGTTGACTCCTTCAACGTATACCGGCAACTTTATCTCTCCCACTGTGTTTCTGGCCTCTCCACTGAACCCAACAAGCACGGTGGACTTCGAAGTGATATCCATTGGGGATACATTCATCCTTTTAAGTGTCTCTAGTTGGATTATGTTGACGGAGCTGCCATTATCAACCAATATCCTGCGTACAAAATGGTTAGCCACATATAATGTTATTACCAGAGCATCATGGTGAGGATCCTGGACAGTATCCCTGTCATCAGCATCAAAAGTGATCACTTTGTCAGTTGTGAGGGTCGTCATCCTGACAGGTTTGTCTCCCCTTTCGGCCTTGGCTTCCTTTGCATGTCTTTTTGCTGCCGAATACGAAGTTCCACAAATGTCGGATCCCCCCGAAATGAAGTTGATTATCTTGGCATCCGCGGGAGGTGATGCAGCTCGCTCAGGATCCTTCTCCGTATCCTGACCCTTATTCTTCTTTTTTCCCAAGAGATCTTTCAGATATCCCTTGCTTAGAAGATAGCTTATTTCTTTCCTTAGAGCAATGCAATCCTCAGTCATATGTCTGAAATCTTCGTGGAAAGCGCACCATTTCGACTTATCTTTCCAGTCAGCCTTTTGTTGATTCTTTCGAGGCCATCTAGCCTTGTCTCCTAGACCCTGCATAGCATACATCAATTCAGGAATATTAACAGAAAAGCAATATTCAGACAACTCAGGATACTCTTCAGGATCCTCATCTTCGACAACGTTCACTCTCTTGTTTTCATTTCTACCATATGGCTTAGGCCGATATGACTTAAATGAGGATTCTGACTTCCTGTTAGTTGACTCATAAGTGTTGGATGAGTTCATCCTTTCTTGCATCTTTCTGTCATCTTCCAACCGAATGTATCTTAGGGCCCTGTTCCGAGCTTCATCCAGGTTCTTGCATGGGTTCATTACAAGGTCTTGGTAAAATTGAGAATCTTTTTGCAACCCCATCTTGAAAGCTTGCACAGCTGTTGCAACATCAAGATGAGGAATGTCTAGTGATTCTCGGCTAAACTTGTTCACATAATCCCTAAGGGATTCCTGAGGCCCTTGTGTTATCCTGTAGAGATCACTTGTTAATTTTTCAAAGCTCCTACTACAAGAAAACTGACTATTAAATAAATTTACTAAATGAGCAAAAGATGTAATCGAATGTGGAGGAACATTCAAGAGCCACTTCAAAGCTGATCCTGTCAAGGTTGAACCAAAACCCTTGCACAAGCATGCTTCTTTGAGATCCGGAGGGATAGGGTTGATCTCCATCCTCTCCCTATACTGAGCGATATGCTCCTCAGGATCCGTCGTTCCGTCGTAAAGCTTCATGTTGGGGGTTTGGAACCTCTTTGGGATCTCAGCATCACATATAGGGTATGCAAAACGAGATATCTTGTGGCTATCCTGGGACACTTCTGGGATCGGCTGGACCACCCCAGGTACACTAGATATCATGTCCTTCAACTTTTGAAGTTCCCTAGTAAGTGCTGATGTTACACCTGTATCCTGCAAAGATCCATTATTGTTAGTAGCATGAGTATTATTATTATTTGACACGTTACCCGTTGGAGGGTTTTGCCCATATCCTGAAGCATATCCTGAGCTCCTCATGGTTGACATCCTGACCGAGGAGGGTATTTCAGGAGTATGATTCTGAGGAATACTGGGCACGATATTCCCCCTGTTATCCTCGGTATACACAGCTGAACTAAAGTTCAACGCTCTGGGGTGTAATGGAGTGACAATATCCTCAGCGGATCTGCTCGAGCCAGACTTCAGGAGTTGTATTTCCCTTAAAAGCATTTGGTTTGTTTCCTGCTGCTGCCTCATTTGTTCCTGCACACTTCCAAACAAGGTTAAAATTTCGTCGTTAGATGCTAAAACAGGAGCAGATCCCTGGACACTCCGAGTAGGGATAACATCTTGAGATTGTGTAGAGGCTGGCATCCTTGGAGGAGGTGGTGGAAGCACCGAACCGGTAGTGGCAGAAGTCATAGCAGACACAGTAGAGGAACTCATGTTTGATCGTGAGGCCATTGTGGACAATGTAGCAAAAAGTTTTGAAAATAAAAAACCGATTAGCGATTTAACAAAAATTTTTAGTAAAGAGAGCACCACTTGCCCCACGGTGGGCGCCAAATTGTTTTGGTCAAAAATTACCGAAGTAATTAAGCGATCAAATTAGTTTAGTGAGGTAGTGTGCTAGAAGTAAATGTCAAAAATATGTTAATTAAATTACTTGCAAAAGCAGTTTAAGGATACGGCTCGGGATATTGGGCTGTATCGATGATCAAACAATGAGCAATTAATGAGCAAAAAGTAAAGGAAGTGACACGAGATGTACGAGGAAAGCCCTTGATCAATCTAGATCGCCGGCATAAAACCTCGGGAGCTGACAATCGCAGCTGCCTTGTTCTTCAATTGCTTCAAAAGTCAGGATACAGTGCAGGATGTGGTACGGATCGACTAAGTGTTACAACGAAAATGAAATACAAGTGTGGTGTTTGCTATCAGCTAGAGAGTGATTGTGTTCGAGAGCGTAAGTGTGAAATGATGTGTGTTCTAAGCTGATCCGACCTCATCTATTTATAGTAAAGATAAAATAACTAACTACCCTAAACTCGCGGGATTCACCGAATATTCCTTCTTGGAACGTTGCAGACCTGGTCTTTCGGGCTCAACGTCTCTTTCTCAACAAATTCGTCCGAGTCTTGAGGAGAAGAAGTCCTTGTGACCGTTAGCAAGCCTCTGCCCTTAACCTGCACGTGGTTAATTCAATAAGCTTCAGGATATCACCCAAGATGTCAGCAATATCCTCTTCCAGCATCCTGATTACAAATAAACAAACAAAGGCAGGATATTGGTCAGGATACATATGTTAAGAAAATGACCCCTAACAGTTGTGATGGGTAAGTTTCTTCTGGATGACTTCTTTGTTACTGTTTTATTCGATTCGGGTGCCGATACTAGTTACGTGTCCTTAAAAGTTAGCCAAATGCTTAAGCGCACTCCAACACTTCTGAACACCAAACACACGGTAGAACTAGCTAACGGTAAAGGTCTTGAAGCCGCACACGTAGTTAAAGGGTGTAACCTCGTCTTAGCTGGTCAGACTTTCTCTATCGATCTTATTCCTATCACACTGGGTAGTTTCGATGTCGTTATTGGAATGGATTGGCTATCTCATCATCAAGCGGAGATTGTTTGCAAGGAGAAAATCGTCCGCATTCCTCGTTCTGGTGAAGAACCCCTCATGATTCGTGGCGACAAGAGTGGTGCTGTCGAAGGCATCATCTCTTTCCTTAAGGCCCAGAAGTGTTTGCGAAAGGGCCACACTGCCATTCTGGCACTCGTTACTGACACGTCAACGGAAGAGAAGAGAATTGAAGACATTCCTATTGTGCGCGATTTTCCTGAGGTATTTCCTGAGGAATTGCCTGGTCTTCCGCCTCATCGTCAAGTTGAATTTCAAATCGAGCTAGCTCCTGGGGCAGCGCCAGTAGCTCGAGCACCATATCGTCTAGCTCCATCAGAACTCGAAGAACTGTCCACACAACTACAAGAACTCTTGGAAAAGGGTTTTATACGTCCTAGCTCTTCGCCTTGGGGAGCTCCAGTCTTGTTCGTGAAGAAGAAGAATGACGGTACTTTCAGGATGTGTATTGACTATCGCGAACTTAACAAGGTGACTGTGAAGAATCGTTATCCTCTTCCACGTATTGACGACTTGTTCGACCAGTTGCAAGGGTCGAGCTATTACTCCAAGATTGATTTGAGATCGGGATACCATCAGTTGAGAGTCCGAGAGGAAGACGTCTCCAAAACAGCATTCAGAACTCGTTACGGTCATTACGAGTTTCTGGTTATGCCATTCGGGCTGACGAATGCACCAGCGGTCTTCATGGATCTCATGAACCGAGTGTGCAAGCCTTACCTGGATAAGTTCGTTATTGTGTTCATCGACAGTATCCTGATCTATTCTAAGAGTCAGGAGGAACACGAGCAGCATCTACGACTTATGTTGGAACTTCTTCGAAAAGAGCAATTGTATGCCAAGTTTTCAAAATGTGACTTCTGGCTTCGCGAAGTCCACTTTCTAGGCCATGTGGTAAACAAGGATGGGATTCATGTTGATCCATCCAAGGTTGACTCAATTAAGAACTGGCCTGCACCCCGCACACCAACAGAAATCCGCCAATTCTTGGGTTTGGCAGGATATTACAGAAGGTTTATCAAAGATTTCTCCAAGATTGCACAACCTCTCACTTCACTGACTCAGAAGGGTGTCATCTATCGTTGGGGGTGATGCACAAGAGTCCGCATTTCAACATCTAAAGGATAGACTTTGTAGCGCGCCTATCCTCTCATTGCCCGAAGGCACCGACGATTTCGTGGTTTATTGCGACGCTTCCATCCAAGGACTTGGTTGCGTATTGATGCAACGTGACAAGGTCATTGCCTACGCATCTCGCCAACTTAAAGTTCACGAAAGAAACTACACTACTCACGATCTGGAGCTGGGAGCAGTTGTATTCGCGCTTAAGATATGGAGACATTACCTGTACGGTACCAAGTGCACCATTTACACCGATCACAGGAGTCTCGAGCATATCTTTAAGCAAAAGGAGTTGAACATGCGTCAACGTCGATGGGTTGAGCTCTTGAACGATTATGAATGCGCAATCAAGTATCATCCGGGCAAAGCCAATGTTGTGGCCGACGCCCTCAGTCGAAAGGATACCATACCTAGGCGTATACGTGCTCTACAGCTTACCATCCAATCTAACCTTCCCGCTCAGATTCGCGATGCTCAGGTTGAAGCTTTGAAAGTAGAAAACATCAGGGCTGAGTCCCTACGAGGATCGAGGCAACGGCTAGAACAAAAGGAAGACGGCGCTTACTATGTAACAGGGCGCATTTGGGTCCCACTGTATGGAAACCTACGCGAGCTTGTGATGGATGAAGCACATAAGTCTCGTTATTCAGTACATCCTGGTTCGGATAAGATGTACCACGACTTAAAGACCACATACTGGTGGCCTGGCATGAGGGCCCACATAGCAACCTACATCAGCAAGTGCTTGACTTGTGCGAGAGTCAAGTCTGAATATCAGAAACCATCAGGCCTACTTCAACAACCGGAGATCCCGAAATAGAAATGGGAGCAAATTTCCATGGATTTCGTGACCGGCCTGCCCAGATCTCAACGCGGAAACGATACCATTTGGGTGATCGTAGATCGACTGACCAAGTCTGCACATTTTCTGGCTATCAAAGAAACGGATAAGTTTTCTACTCTTGCAGACATTTATCTAAAGGAAGTGGTATCAAGGAACGGAGTGCCAACCTCTATTATATCTGATCGTGACGCACGTTTTACTTCTGAACTGTGGCAAGCAATGCACAAGTCCTTTGGCTCACGTTTAGATATGAGCACCGCTTATCACCCGCAGACGGATGGGCAATCTGAACGCACCATCCAAACCCTTGAAGACATGCTTAGGGCATGTGTAATCGATTTTGGTAATGGCTGGGAAAGGCACCTCCCGCTGGTGGAGTTTTCGTACAACAACAGCTACCACACCAGCATCCAAGCCGCTCCGTTTGAGGCATTGTACGGACGCAAATGCCGATCACCTCTCTGTTGGGCAGAAGTTGGTGACAGCCAAATCACTGGCCCAGAACTTGTGGTAGATACCACCGAGAGAATTGCTCAGATACGACAGCGAATGGCGGCAGCCCGTGACCGTCAGAAAAGCTATGCTGATAAAGGAAGAAAACCACTCGAGCTCCAGGTTGGGGATCGAGTGCTACTCAAAGTCTCACCTTGGAAAGGTGTAGTCCGCTTTGGCAAACGAGGCAAACTCAATCCGCGTTATGTCGGACCATTCGAAGTCATTGAGAAAATTGGCAAGGTAGCTTACAGGCTGAATCTACCTGAAGAACTCAGCGGAGTTCACAATGTTTTCCATGTGTCGAATCTGAAGAAGTGTCTGTCAGATGAGACCCTCATAGTTCCTCTGAAGGAACTCACTATCGACGACCAGCTGCGATTCGTCGAGGAACCTGTAGAGATCACGGATCGAGATGTTAAGATCCTCAAGCATACCAGGATACCTCTGGTCCGAGTTCGTTGGAATGCTCGTCGTGGCCCAGAGTATACCTGGGAACGAGAAGACCAAATGAAACTCAAGTATCCCCAACTGTTTAAGAAAAAAGCAACCACCACTGAGGCTGAAGCTACTGCCGAATTTCGGGACGAAATTCCAAATCAACGGGGGGATGATGTGACACCCCAGGAAAACAACGCAACTTAACTAGCTTCCTCAGTAACCAGGTGCTAAATTTCGGGACGAAATTCTCTTAACAGGGGGAGGATGTGACAACCCTCAAAATCCCATGTATTCCGTACAATTCATTAATCTATACTATATTATAAAGCATTTCACAAGGGTTCCTGTAAAAGTTAAGTAATTACAAGGTATAATGCGTATGGTACAACACTTAATTAGCGTAGCAAAAGGGGCAAAATTGTATTTCTGCATTACTATTAAAATGAATATAATTTATAAAGAAAATTCATTATTAATTTAGGCATTTAAAGTTTCCTCTGCGTTAATTTTCGAAAGCATTTCATCTTCGTCAGTTATTTAGACCATAATTGCAATTTTAAGACGCACATGAAATTTCCCCCACTTTCATCCCATACTTCCAAATATACCCCCTTAATTAGGTTTTAATGTTTCTTATGATATGATGTTGAACACCAATCGTCGTTCTTCAATGAACGAATTTCAGTCTTGCTTCTCCACCTTCCCTTATTCCCTGAAAAAAATCGTTTGTGCTTCCCACACACATATACAAGAGTCCCTGCCTCTCTTCGTTTTCAATTTGACGATAACTGAGCATAGTTAAATGGAGAAAACCTATTCCATAGCTACCCTCTTGACATACAATCGGTCTTCATGTTCTAATCGAATCCAGTCTCCATTCAATTCGCATGACCCTTAGCAATCCCCAATTGAATGTGGTGAGTTTCAAAATCGATTTGTTTATAATCGGCTATCCAATGCTTATATGGTACCCCAAATCTTACCATATCTTCCGGTAGGTTTTTTTGCTTGATGAGTTGTAGATTGATTTTGTTCTTCACTGCAGGTGCTCAGCGTGCTTTGTTGGTGGTTAAACCTGAGTGAGCGGAGTTCACTCCAATTTTGCCCCGTCCGACTTTTACATAGACTGTGTTCTTCGTTTTATACTTTTATGCTTAATTTTCGTTTTTTGTTGTTATTTTAAGTTATATATTGTTTTTTTTCCTTCTTTTGATTTTTTTGTTTTTCATTTTTGAGATATGTTGACCATCTTGTTGATAGCATAAATCAAGTTGGTCACTTTCAAAAACTAATTATAAAAAAAAAATTAAAATACATGTTCGATTGCCTTGTTAGCTTTTGACTGATTTCTTGTGTTTTTTAATTCACTCACCCATAATAACTGTTTCTTTTTTGAGGTCATTGACTGCAGGTACTTTGACTTTGTAAATGGGTAGTGCCCATTTGGAACCAGTTGTTTTTACAAGGTAACTGAAACTACCAATTGGTGACATACATTGTTGTGTATCATGAGGCTGGGAATATTGATCATATAATTATTTGGATAATGTATAAAGAGGTTGATGGTTTTTTTGTTAACAGTATGTATACCGTGATAGTGATAGTCGTTAAAAGAAGTTGATTTGCGTCATCATGGGCCTGAAGATGGACAAACTGCTATTGCTAAAGGTATTAGGTCTTTACTAAATTCAGTTTTACACAATTTAGTTTTAAGTCAGTAGCATGTAAAGGTCTTACTAAACCATTAAAACTAATCAAACTGGCTAAGTGAAGCGAGTCGGATGGTTTGACTGGTTTGAAATATGTACAGGTTTTGGCAGTTTAACGGTGCTACGACTTGGAACTTGGAACCAACCATTTACACCAAACCGGTCGCTTTACCATTTTTAATTTATTTTCGTTCATTTTCTTATAATGCAGTTATTTTCGGTTTAACTTGCCTGTCTGGTTTGTTGTTTCATGAAACTGTAGTTGGCGGCTTAATCTATATATATATTTTTTGACTAGCATGTATTTCTCTTTTCTATTTCAACCTTACAGATAATAATGTCTCTAGGCTGTCTTACCACGTCAACCCTCATGTTTCGACTTTGATGATGTAATTTTGTATGTAGTGGAACATATTTATATATGGAGATATCTTTAATGTCTGCACACATTCCTCGTTCCATCTTTAAATTGTGAATTCAAATCGTAAAAGCGTACTGGACACGTTGTTTAAAATCCATCAGAGCATTAATAAATCATTCCAGTTTGCGTTTTACAAATCAACGGAATATGTTTACAGTGGCGATTGAAACGATTTGATTTCTAAAATGGATCAACATACTTGGCGATTGAATTCACAATTTAAGTGGCGATTGGTATGTAAGTGTATTGCGATTCGGTACATCACATACCCACACGTAAACATATTACTCTCACATTGCCTTTTTGAGCATTTTCATTTTCCCATAAATAATCAAGATGCTTTTGTTCTAATGGCCTAATTTTACACTTCCAGTTCTCTCATAAACGGCTTGCTTTTTTTCTTATGGATGTCTTAGTTTCATTTTTTCCTGCTATCCAGTATGTGTTTTGAAAAATACCACATATGTTTCACTTCTAGGATGGGAACTCTTGTGTAGTGGTAGATTAGTTTAGATTTTTGGACAACTTGCGACCGGTCTTTACTTTTCTTCTTTTTATGTAAGTTGACCCATTAGAGATAACATGTATATCAGTCATCTTTAGATATCTTTCTTTTTTCCTTCTTTTTCAACAGCAGGCCCCAAAAGCTATCAAGGAGATCAAGAAGTTTGCACAAAAAGCCATGGGAACCACTAACGTAAGAGTGGAAGTAAGATTAAACAACTACGTTTAGAGCCGCGGAATTAGAAATGTATCAAACACGTCAAACTTCGTATAGGTGATGATTTTGACCCATTTATTAGTAATGTGTCGATTTCGGTTGCCTTTAATCTCAAACGAGTCTAATGTGTCCAGTCTTTTAGAGTCTACCACACGGTATTTTCTGACTTTTTTTTTCTTTTGAACCAGCTCTTATATCTTTTTACATTGTTTATTGTTATTAACTTGGTGGATTTTGGTTGATCCGCGCAAATCAGTACACCCGCATTTATTGTGGTGATGACCTATTTATCAATTTTGAGATCAGGAGACAGTTATGGGTTTCCTATTTGTTCTCAGGTTTGTCTTTTTTGGTTTCATTGTTAGTGTGAACCTTGTCCGGCATGGAAAGTTCCATCGATTGATGTGTGCTTGTGATAGGTCCGAGCTGCCCATTTGAACTTTTGTACCAATAGAATTCTCATAGCCTGTGAAATAATTATTTATTGGCAAAACAACCAGGAATATAGAGGCGTTAAGATTAACTTGAGGACGTGGAGAGGTAAGTAGGAGGTGGGGTGGTTTCATGTAATAGGCAGAGTATGTGAGGGAATTTGGAGACTGATAACAAGGCAGCTACTGAAATTAGGAAAACGCCGGTGATTTTATACAAATATGCAACTTCTATAAGTTTATTTTTATTTTTAAAAGGTTTGTATTATGTTCTCGCCCCGTATTATCAATTTCCGCGGCAACGCGCGGGTTTCCCACTAGTGATAATTAAAGTGCTTGACGACTGTGTGGAAATATTTAACTGCTCTCTGATTTCTGTGTTATATTCACATGTGCGTGTTAACATACTAGTAGTATGCAGAAAACCTGACTAAATGGTCCTAAATATTTTCCTATATGTTAGAAATTTATTTCATTACAAAAATATATAAATAAGACACTTTACGGTACAATTAAACACTTTAACGGAACAGTATCCGACCGAACAACCGGACATTACCCGGGACACCAAATTTTTGTCAAACACATTGTGTAATTATTTTTAGCTAGTCGTGGTCCCCGTTTGCCATAATACCCACTATAAATCAAATAACCAACATATATTATTAAGTTACTTACATGATAACTTACAATTCCATTCTAGTTACAATTTTTGCAAACATACCCCCCCCCCCCCCAACGATTTTAGTTTTCTTGTGGACCCACCAAATGATCTTCACCATGCTTCATATATTCTACTTGATTTTATTTCATTTTTATAATGGATCCTTGCTTGTAGACATCACCATAAAATATGAAGCAATCTTATATGTAAGGAACTCTCTCTCATCACACCTCCCTCTCTCTCATTCGGTCACCCCCACAACCGAATCCACTCCCCACCCTTTTCATCTTCATCTTCTTCCATTACAAATCCATTCAAGCTTACAAGGTGAATCTATGGAGGTGGCAACTTGAAGGACGTTCTAAGGAGCTTGTTCTAGTCTTTTTCACCATCATATTCTCAATAGATTCTACCCTAGCTATAAGCTAGTAGTAAGTCTCTTGTTACACTCTTGTTAATCTTGTTTCATCTCATTTCTATGATCAAAAGGTGTAGTATGTTTTAAATCACTAAAGTGACAAGAACTAGTAGATGAACATAAAAGTTTATATGAAATTTTACATATAAAAAGTTTACTTATGATTGATGCATAAAGATGAAAACTTGTTGGTTTAAGGTTGGTTAATACATATATGATGTTTGTTAGTCAAGCTTTTGATAAACCCGTTGTTCGGACGCTTGTTAATACGACTTAGTAACATTTAAACTTCAAAACAACATGCTGAGTCACTTTTTCAGCCGGCTTCATAGGGCTGTAAACAGACCTTAATAACTCGAAAAACAGAATTTCTGAAGCCTAAAATTTGTATTTTCGAAAAACTGATCAAATGGCACTGGAATCGTAATTTTTCGAGGTCGTTTAATATTTTTAAAGAACCGATTTGTAACAGCAGCTTAGGCTGAGTTTTTACAGCAATAAATGGGTGTTGTATTTTCTGTTGTAGCTTGTATTCTGTGTAGAATCGGATCATGAAATTTTTACTGTAAATGACAACTGAAGTATTTGTAATTACCCCACTGGAATTTCGTAAATCGGACACTCGATGAATCTTTAATAAATTGTTCCGTGGACTGTGGTCAGAAAATACATAAATCTGAGTTCAGTTCGGAATATGAATTTTTATAAAATATTGGTAATGAACCGGACCCGGATATTTTTACACAATAAAATATGGAACGTTTAAGACATCCTGTAAAAATTTGGGAATTTTTGGAATAATTTAACTATTTTATTTAAAGGTCCGAAAAACAGCCGGTTTTGAATATTAAAGCTGAATTGACATAAGTTGTGACTTGCGTGTCTAAATGTCGAGTATGCTATCAGTGAATGATTTAACATGTATTATGTGTTACGTGCAATATCGTATGTTTGTTTATGAGTGGGGAATGGATGGGAAGTTTATATGGGCATAAATCGTTAAAGTGTGTACCTGTTATGTGGACGAAGTCATGTGCAAATAAACCATACGTAGGATACGTGTTATGCATGAGAAACTGATTGTTATCCGTACCTTATTAGGACGTGATTGACCGACCTTGACTGTTAACTATATTTGAGAACCTAACCGAGCAAACCAAGGTGAGTTCACACTCTTTCTAAGGCATGGGATTCCCAGGGGTTGGGAATGGGATTGAATAACTACTTGTACTATCATTACTATTAAACTACTTTTTACTGTCCTCGGATTGAAGGGCACGTACGTAAAACCTACGTACACTCATACTTACTACTGTCCTCGGATTGAAGGGCACGTACGTAAAACCTACGTACACGATCATAAGACCATCAACTCTATCACTTTAAGTCCCTCATTTATCGACTTAATCGCCGAGGCCTATGGCGTGCGGGTCATTAGTTAATAGCGCTATTAGGTTTAACAAATCTCACACCGTGCCAGTCGGACGGGCGTGTACTAATGGACTATGGGCAAAGGCTCAATGCTGATAGACATTGACTTAGGGCACCACTTATATTTTTCGTAGCCGTCGATACGCGTGGTCTAGTAACACATGGGAAACCCCCACTAATCTTCGCAAACATGTCAGAAAGACCGCGATGCAAACTTATACGATACATGGTTTTCAAAACGAACAAATGATTTACGAAACGAATGCTATAACTAAACAACCAACTGTGAATTCACTCAACTTTGTTGTTGACTCGTTGTTACATGCCTTACAGGTCGCTAAACATTTGGAGCTTGCACGAGGAAGGAGTCGTTGTGGTGTGCGGACGGTTATGTCCAGTGTTTAATGTTTAAAACATTATGAACCTATTAAACCTATGTGTTGGACTTTAAACTTATGAACTGAGAACTTATGTTTTGAACTTTACGTTTATGCTTCCGCTGTCTAAATTAAAAACTTGGTTAACTAGCTTTTGGTCACCAATCATATTGTGGTTGTCTTTATTTACTTAAGTACGTTGTTCAGTATGATTGGTGGCTCGATCCTGGTCACGTCACGCCTCCAAGCGGTGGAACTCCGCATGGTGGATTTTGGGGGTGTGACAATGGGTATTTTGGGCAAACGATCTTAAAAGTAGTTTAGAAACAAGTTATTCGATTAGTGTAATGTTTTGGACAAGTATGGAAGTGGGGAGTATGGTTTTGTTAGTCATAGACCAATTAATGCGCGAATACCCTTAACGGGTCAAAATAAGAATATGAACGATAATGTGTTAAGAGGATGCAAGACATCCAAGAATTTAGTAATTTATGATAGACGTCACTGATATTATTAGGTTTATAAGAGGTTATGGTAAAACAAACAAGTTATGTTGATGAATGCATGAACGGGTCGAAATTTGGTAAGAGGGTAATAAGCCGAAGAGTTAAAAGTCTGAAATTTTATTATGTCAGATGTTGGATTTTAACTCCATTAGATGGAGAATTAAATTACGG
This sequence comes from Helianthus tuberosus, assembly GCA_030545235.1. NCBI lineage: Eukaryota > Viridiplantae > Streptophyta > Magnoliopsida > Asterales > Asteraceae > Helianthus > Helianthus tuberosus. The sequence continues at coordinate 158,224,066 of CM060414.1, read as the reverse complement.
ACGTATAGGAAAAAGAATCGGGTAAAACGGATCAAAAACGAGAGAGTTATGCTTGTTTCCGTGAAACCGGATCGTGCTGGGAATATGCAGCAACCAGCTGCACACATTCTGTCGATTTGAGGGCGTCGCGCCACGCGACGGGGGGTCGCGCGACGCGACGGGCTATGTTTCTCCGAAAATTGTTTTCGTGTCTCGTTTTGTCTTGGGAACTCGCTTAAACGCGTTTTAAGTTGCGTATGACTATTTTAAATTACGTTTTTATAAGATTAAGTGTATGCTTAGGTGTAGATAGGTATGTACGTATGTATATATGTATAATGTCATGATTGTACGCAATGGTGTAGATATGTGCATATGCCGATACGTATATAATGATGTAGACGTATATATATGTAGATATGCATGTCGGTTGGCTTGTATGTGTGTGAGTACGTATGCAAGTAAGTATGTATGCATGTGTGTACATATGTATGTATGGAGATAATATGTATGAAGTTTAGGTATGTGTGTAAGTCATTCAGCATGATTAAGTTTTACGTGGTTATTCGTATACCTGGTGTTTTCGGTGTAATGCAGGTACAGTAACGAAGGTTCACCAGAGGTGAGGTACACAGAGGGAACGTTTAATGTAAAGGAATAATGGAACGGAAATAATCCAAGGCTAAGTATCGTTTATATTGATAACCTATTAATGTCTTGTGTGTATTTGGTGAGTGCAAGTTGTTCGAGCCAGATTATCATATTGAAGAGGAGAGATCCATGATCGAGTCACCAGATAGATTGTACGGGATTGTTGAGTACGTATCCGAGTGAAGCTAGGTTATGTTTTCTTATTGTAAATGAGTATAATGAAAGGTATTTATTGTAAAAGAATTAACCTTGAAAATGAATTTAATTGCGTCAAGGTGATTGAAACGAAAGAAATTTTATGGTACGAATTTCCGCTGCGACGTTTTGGTCAATTACAAATTAGGGTCTTACATTATGTATATAAGATTGTGTGTTATGGTTTAATGGCTCAAGCTATGTTAGCGCGTTAAACACCCCCCTAAATACGTAATTTTAAAATCAAATCAATGCCTATGACATTATAGCCTATTGGCATCTTAGGGGTGTGATAAAGATTAGTGAGCATTAGGTCCTGGATTTGATTTCCACAAGAGGGTTTTTCTCAGATTTATTGAATTTCCTCCTGAATTAGCGTATAGGAATTATTGCCTAGTGGAGATGGATATGATTGGGTGGTTCCGCTGGTGACACGATGATACTTCAGTGGTCCGTCAGTGATCCAAATTTCTCGTTAAAAAAATCAAATCAATATTTAATCTCTCTTTAACATCCTATTGAGCATATACCCTATCCTCACATCAATCAATCTTTACGCTCGTGCACATATTGTTATTCCATTTCTTTTAATATCACACATTTGTGAATTGTGATATCTAGCCCTTGTGAGTCGTTATATATTTGTTAATCTTGTGCGTGACTTGTATGATCTGAGGGTAGTTGATCATGATACTTGATGTGCACATAGAAAACATTACGTACATATTATATGTTATTGAATGTGTATCTATAATAATATTCACCACCACACCATGCAAAGATTATATCCGTGATCGAGTTTAATTTTATCATTTGTGTTTATATATCAATGTAAGTAATCTAATTATTATGTGTCTAGTGGTTCTCAAACACGTCAATTAAAATTAATCATGATAAATTAAGTTGATTAGAACTCAAAAATATTAATCACCTTATCAAGCTTGAGCTTGCAATTTGCAAATGAAAGCTCGGTCGAATTTTGAACGTGAAATTTTAAAGTCAAGTTGAATTTAAGCGTCATTTCTTTAATTGGATTGGCTAGTTTTACGTTTTTTTACTGAGTTATACTTTTTAATCATTTATAAGTTATAACAATTGCTCGTTAAGTAAATTATATGAAAATGTGATTATAGTTAGAGGTGTACAAAACTCTGTTTGGCCCAAACCGGTTCAGGTTGTAAACCGGCCCGTGGTTTTTTTTTTACCCTGGACTCAAACCAATTTGCCCCAAACCCAGGGGCGGACCCAAGCCCACCTCAAGGTGGGCGGGCGCACCCCCGGGGGGAAAAAATTAGGGCTAAATTCCGTCGAAAATCCCGTCCGTACCCCTTGGAATTTTTCGACCGCACCCCTTGGAATTTTCGACCGCACCCTTTGAAATTTTTCGTCCGCACCCCTTAGGTAAAAAGTGTTATCAATTTATATTTTAATTTTTTTTAGTAAACTCTTATTTTTTTAAAAAATATACTACCTAAATTATATAACTTTTAACACCTAACAAACTAAACCCAAATACCCATACATTTACCCACTTATATGTCACACCCCGGATTTCCACGTGTCACCGGTGGGCCCGGTGGGGGAGTATCGTGACGTGGTTGGCAACATAATAGTCAAACAACACAATATTTAAATGCATAGCGGAAGCAATATATAGATTTAATTCAACCAAACGATATTGTAATATGAAGTATCACAAATAGTTGAATATAATCCACAGGTAGATCAAATAAAACAAAAAGGAAACAAATGTTCAACAGATATGACATCCAAGCTGGCGAGACTTAATGTGGATGCTAGGAGACAAGCCAGCCTATTTCGCGTAGTACCTGCACTCAATCTTTTTAAGAAAATACGTCAGTTTACACTGGTAAATACAATCAACCGACTCATTTTGAAAAGAGTTTAAGAAATGCATTTAAGGCACAAGGCACAAATATTTTATAACTTGGGATAATTATTTAATATATAAGCTTGTAAAGGATTTACATGTTTCTTATGCGTTCAGTAGCCCGGATCGAGCCGGGTTAAAGATCAATTAACACACCACTTTAATTATGAGACACTACAGGTGTACGCCTACACCTGAGTGCTAAGGTCGTGGCCATTTCGTAAAATGATGCCAGGGATATCCGGGACACGGTCATTAACCCCCCAAAGGCTTTAAGCAACAAAACAAATTAAACGGAGTCATCTCAATAATTTAACCATAATAAGATTAAATATTCGACGCCCGACCAAGCGGTATTTTATATACCTTACCCAAGCCCGTATAGGGAAATAAGTTAAAAGTATTTACCTGAGCAAGTATAGTTCAAAATTAGCGAGTGCGGTATCTTTTACTGGTTCTCCTAATCTGGAACGAAGGTTTATAATAACCTATTAGAATACTAACGGATCTTTAATTAAGCTTAAGCTTAGACCGGTTAGTTTTAAGGATACGGTTCGTACGCACGATTAAGCGAAGACCGGATAGAATGTGATTTAGACCCGACAAGTTTGAAGACTTGTTTAATATGGGTATATGATACACATTCTGGATTTGAGATAAAATGATATCGTTTGACCCGTTTCGGCTAGTTTATGTAAACTAGTTACATAAACCGAACCGAACGCGCATAATGCATAACGGGTAACCGAAAGGGTCGCGAACAGGTTTCCTAAGTTAATACGCTTTAAATATGTTGCGATATCATTATGATATCTTCCATAATGCCCATAACGAGTTTAATCCCTAAATACGCCCCGTAGGGGTATTTTGGTCATTTTAAGGGTTATAAAAGAGATTTATAATACTTCTGAGATACGGGTCTGATTTAGTCAGAAAAATATCTTAACTTAACAGGTTATGTCTAATGGTATTAAGTCTTACGTGGCAAAATGGTTTTAATACTAAACTACGCGTTTAATACGCGTATAAAGCCGTTTTAAGCGACGTACGGGTTAAAATACCAATCTGAGTTTTCTAATCAGCAAAACAAGTTCAAAATACTATATTTATTATTTTAAATCAGTGGCAATTGGATTGGTATCAATCGGATTCATAAAACTCGTTTTATGGCCTAAAAGGGCATATTCGGTGTTAACCGAATCAATGCGATAAGTCTAGCTTAAGACCAGCTTAAAAATAATTAAAAATCTTCAAAAATCCTAAAATATTATTTAACATCAGCGGGTAATAGTTTTGGTACCGAAAATCGGGTTTAGATAGGCTATGCGTTAATCGCGCCGTTTAATTAATAAAAAGCTTATTATTTACGCAAATGCGCATATCTCCTAATCTAGACCTCCGCTTGACGTGAAAATTTACGTACATGCTAAATAATCAGTAACTAAGATTATTGCATTTCCACATTTTCAAAATACTCGTTATAAGGTCATAAGGGCGTTATGGTCCACTTTAAGCGATTAACGGAAACGTGTGCATGCAACGGATAATCAACGAAACAAGTATAGAGACTTATACTAACATGCAACCCAATCCTAATGAGACTTTAAGGTATGTCTAATACCAACTAAAACGGGTCAGAACCGAAGTCAACGCAAAAGTCAAGGTTTTGCGCCTTTCGGTTCCGAACCGGGTTTAAACAGAAATTTGTCGAGTCGGGCAAGCGCAAATAAGTTTTTATACTTATTACCAAGTTATATTAAGGTTAGAACAAGTTACACGCCTTACGGATTGCATTTCATGCATTAAATCATAAATGTCAATTCTGTTGACTTTTTCGGTCAACGTTTGACCCGACAAAGACCTAGTTAGGTCTGGAATTGGTACTTGCCCTTATAAGGGTTTAATACCCATATAATTACCTATCTAATGGTACTTTTAATTCGGGTTACGACTGAGCTATCGATAACTAAACCCGAAGTCAACCGTTTAATACGATATGTTGACTTTTAAGCTAAAAACTAAACTAGAATTAATTTAGAAGGGATTAGAGACTTACTAGATGATTAGAGGATGACTAGGAAGGCTCTTGATCAGTTTGCAAGCTCTCCAATAATCAGAATGCTTGGAAATGAATTGTGAATAAGTTGGTGAATGAAAGGGTCTTTATATACAAGTTTCATGCACCATAAGCAAGTGACAACCAAGTCTAGGGCCTTCCATAACTGATCAACACATGTTAGTAGCATGTAGGGGTGTCTAAGGTTCATGCATGTGCAAGAGAAACCGGCTATGGAGGTCACAATCGCACAAAACAGCCAACAGCAAGTTCTGCTGTCGCTGGGCGCACCCTCGCGTAGCGCGAGGGGCCGTCGCGCTACGCGACGCCCTAGTCTGATCAGAAATTTGTTGTTTGTTGTTGGATCGAAAGGGCAGCCGTTATAATCGACTTGTTGACTTAAATTATCAGTAGGGGGCCTTCAATAAGTGTCTAATACTGTAACATACCCTACCATCATCCCTTGTTTCAATTTATTGCATTTACAAGACCCGAAAATAACGGTTTATCGTTCATTTCATCATGGGACCTCATCATGCATTATCAAGTCCATTATTGTGAACCCTTTTCTGAATTGAGGGTATATTAGATGTATATAACATTTAATCGGGTCTTGGGATTTATTAATGAGGTCGTTCAGAGGTAACAATTTAACATGACGCCACTTTAAATCCTACCGAAAACATCTTTATTAAATCCGGGTTTCCAACGCGTTTTTGTCTTACATGACACGTGTCGTTTTAATATTAACCCGAAATTTGCGAGGTGTTACATCCTCACCCCCTTAAAATAAATCTCGACCCGAGATTTACTGGAACAAGTAAGGGTACTTTTCTTTCATGGTGGATTCTAACTCCCACGTAAACTCGGGACCTCTTCGGGCATCCCATTTGACCTTTACAAAAGGTATGTGCTTCCTTCGAAGCTTCCTTACCTGTCGATCTTCAATCGACAAAGGTTTTTCTACAAACGTTAAGCTCTTATCAATTTGCACATCTGTATGAGGCATGACATGCAAATCGTCAGCGGAACACTTCTTTAGATTGCAAATGTGGAACACATTGTGAATTCCACTGAGCTCTTCTGGTAAGTTCAACTTGTAGGCAACCGACCCGACACGTTCGATAACCTCGAAAGGTCCTATGTATCTCGGGCTTAGTTTGCCTTTCTTACCAAATCGCATCACCCCTTTCCATGGTGACACTTTAAGTAGGACTTTGTCACCTACTTCAAAGTGAAAATCCTTACGACTTGGATCCGCGTAACTCTTCTGCCTATTCCGGGCAGCTTGGAGGTTGTTACGAATCTGGACAATTTTGTCCGTCGTTTCGAACACGATTTCCGGTCCTGATAACTGGACTTCTCCCACTTCCGCCCAACAAACTGGCGATCTACATTTTCTACCGTATAATGCCTCAAAAGGCGCAGCCTTTATGCTGGTATGGTAGCTATTGTTGTAGGAGAATTCGATCAAGGGTAGGTTCTTATCCCAGCTACCTCCCAATTCGATCGCACATGCACGTAGCATGTCTTCCAACGTTTGAATAGTACGCTCACTCTGACCGTCAGTCTGAGGATGGTAAGCCGTACTAAAGTTCAAACGTGTGCCCAAAGATTGTTGGAAGCTTTTCCAAAAATGCGACGTGTACCTAGTATCTCGGTCAGAGATAATAGCTACAGGTATGCCATGTAAAGCTACAATCTTATCAACGTACAGTTGGGCTAGCATATCGGAGCTGTAGGTCTCCTTAATGGGTAGGAAATGTGCTGACTTAGTCAGTCGGTCGACTATCACCCAGATGGTGTCATTTCCTTTCCTTGTCTTGGGTAACTTGGTGATAAAATCCATAGTTACCATCTCCCACTTCCACGTAGGAAGTTCAGGCTGTTGTAGCAAACCTGACGGTTTCTGATGCTCGGCTTTGACTTGCGCACATGTCAAGCATTTGCTACATGGGCGGCCACAGACTTTTTCAAGCCTATCCACCAATAATTTGCCTTTAAATCCTGGTACATCTTATCAGCTCCAGGATGAACGGAGTACTTGGAACTATGGGCTTCTTGGAGAATGACATCACGAAGTCCTCCAAAAATCGGAACCCATATTCGTCCGTTTAACCGTAAAATTCCGTCCTTGCTAAGAGTTAACTGCTCCTCAGTCACTCCTAGCTTTTCGTTGGGATAGTTAGCTTCCAACACAGCTTCCTTCTGTGCAGCTAACAATCTTTCTATCAAGTTGTTCTTTATTTCCATGCTCTTGGCATTGATTCGGATGGGTTTCACTCTTTCTTTCCGACTCAAGGCATCGGCGACTACATTCGCCTTGCCGGGATGGTATCTTATTTCACAATCGTAATCATTAAGAGTTTCCATCCAACGACGTTGCCTCATGTTCAAGTCCTTCTGGTTGAACAGATGTTGAAGGCTTTTGTGATCAGAATAGATCACACATTTGATTCCATATAAGTAGTGCCTCCACAGTTTTAGTGCGAATACAACGGCACCCAACTCTAGGTCGTGGGTGGTGTAATTCTTTTCGTGCACCTTTAACTGGCGTGAAGCATAGGCAATGACTTTGCCTTTTTGCATAAGCACACATCCCATCCCTGTGTGTGATGCATCACAATAAACTACAAACTCCTCTAGTCCCTCAGGCAATGTCAGTACTGGAGCATTGCTCAGCTTCTGTTTCAGAATATCGAAGGATTCCTGCTGCTTAGGACCCCAGTCAAACTTAATCTTCTTACGTGTCAGCGAAGTCAGGGGTGCAGCAATCCTTGAGAAGTTTTCTATGAATCGCCTATAGTATCCTGCCAAACCTAGGAAGCTACGAATTTCTGTAGGCGTCTTTGGCTCATGCCAATTCATGACAGCTTCAACTTTAGCGGGATCTACTTGAATCCCCTGCTTACTAACGACATGTCCAAGAAATTGGACTGCTCGAAGCCAGAATTCACACTTTGAGAACTTGGCATAGAGCTTCTCTTTATGAAGTAGTTCCAAAATACAGTGAAGATGCTTCTCGTGGTCAGCTTGGTTCTTTGAGTATATGAGGATATCATCGATGAAAACGATGACAAATTTATCCATGTAAGGCTTACAGACGCGATTCATGAGATCCATGAATGCGGCTGGTGCATTTGTGAGCCCAAAAGGCATCACTAGGAACTCGTAGTGACCGTAACGAGTCCTAAATGCTGTCTTATGCACATCTTCATCTCTAACCTTCAATTGATGGTAGCCTGACCTCAAGTCAATCTTTGAGAAGAAACTTGCCCCTTGAAGTTGATCGAACAGATCGTCGATTCTGGGCAAAGGATACCTATTCTTGATAGTAACCTTGTTAAGCTCGCGGTAGTCGATGCACAGACGCATCGATCCATCCTTCTTCTTGACAAACAACACTGGTGCTCCCCAAGGAGACGAGCTAGGTTTTATGAAACCTTTGGCTAGAAGATCATCTAGCTGCGTCCTCAGTTCCTTCATCTCCGTTGGTGCCAACCTATAAGGCGCCCTTGCAACTGGTGCTGATCCAGGAATAATGTCAATCCTGAATTCCACTTGCCTATCTGGTGGCAAACCAGGTAGTTCTTCAGGAAATACTTCGGGGTATTCAGAAATGACTGGGATATCTCCAATCTTGGGTTTCGGTTCATCAATAATCACCTGTGCCATGTAGATGACACAGCCCTTCTTTAAACACTTTGAGTCTTTGAGTATAGACATCTTCTCGGGCAGCCCATACTGGGTATCTCCCTGGATAGTAAGTGATTCACCAGACGAAGTCTTGATTATCACTTGCTTCTTATTGCAAATAATCTGGGCCTGGTTATGTGATAACCAGTCCATACCCAAAACTATGTCGAAACCGGCTAGTTTTAAAGGAAGTAGAGACAAAGGAAAAGAGTGATTCCTAATGGATATGAAACATCCATCTAATAAGGTTGAAGCGGTTTCTATTGTGCCATCGGCTAGTTCCACCTCATACTTCACACTTAAAATTCTAACAGGTAGTTTTAACAATTCACAAAACTTACTATCTACAAACGACTTATCAGCGCCTGAATCAAATAACACTCTCGCGTAAACATCATTTACGAGAAAGGTACCTGTTATCACGTTGTCGTCCTTGACGGCTTCCTTTGCATCCATTCTGAAGACCCTTGCATTGGTCTTCCTAGCCTCTTCCGGCTTCTTGGCATATTTTGGGCAATTGCTCTTGATGTGCCCTTTTTCATTGCAACCATAGCAAGTTGCATCCTTTATTTTCTTGCAATCCACGGTTTTGTGTTCCCTGGATTTGCATAAACCACAAGCAAAAGGCTTCGATTGTGATTGAGAGTTGGATTCAAACCTGCACTTGCCAAAGTGCTGCCTCTTGCAGATTTTACATTTGGGTTTTTCACCCGACTGCTGGCCATCCTTTCTAAAACCTGATCCTTTCCTCTGGTCATTGTTTCCCTTCTGCTTCTTGTCTGTACGACGTGAGTTGTCATCCTCACGCTTCCTCTTTTCGGTGTCACTTTTCCTCTGTGACCTTTGCCTAACAGCATCCAAGGTAAGGGACAATGAAATGTCCGTTACTGACCGAAAAGTAGTTGGTCTCGAGGCCTTCACATTCGCTTTAATCTCCGGTTCCAACCCTCCAATGAAACGAGCTATACGTTTAGGCTCCGGAGTTACCAAGTAAGGAACTAACCTCGACAAAGTGTTGAAACTGGTTAGGTAGGCCTGACAGTCAAGGTTCTTCATGACCAGCGCCAGGAAGTCAGATTCAATTCTCTCAACCTCATGTTGAGGGCAGAAATTTTCTTTGATTTGTGCCATGAACTGCTCCCAGGTCATGTTGTATAACGGAACCTTTCCTGTAGCCTGGACCAATGATCTCCACCAGGCTAGGGCTTCTCCTTTGAACGACTGTGAGACAAACTTCACAATATCCCTTTCATGGCAACCACTAATATCCACCACAGTATCCATTTCATCCATCCACGTCATGCAATCCACAGCTCCTTTTTCCCCATTGAAGTCTCTGGGTTTGCACGACACAAAGTATTTATAGGTGCACCCTCTATTACGGGGTCCTTGATCATGAATGACCCTCTGGGATGGAACACTCCTTCGGTTTGACGAGTGGTGAGAATTACTGTTGTGGGCAGTGTGGGTCCTGGAAGGTGTTCTAGTGTGTGATGCAGAATGGGTCCTCGTATGGGTACCACTTGATCCATGGTTTTGTCTGTCCATGGCTCTATTAACCGCATTGTTTATCATAGCTTGCAGCTCTGCACCTGCTACGTTCACATGGGCATTATCAGGCACTATTCCTGGGTGACTGTTGACCTCGTTTGAGTCTGCCATGTATTTTGAACTGTAACATATTGACAATAATTTATTGGTGAGTTTATTATAGAATTGTCTTTTATGGCAATTTTTATTAACCGCGGTAAACATAGACCATATATGGTTAATTTATTTCTCACATTTATTTAGGATTTCTAAAATAATTTATCCTAATTATAAAACAATAATAGTTTTATTAGCACATAAGGCCTAGTCACAGGGACAATTTAAATTATAAGCTATGAATTCAAGAGAATCAAGGCTTTTTAAGGTTTGAACCAATTTCATTACCTTCTTCAGACAGGGTCACAGACTATTACTGTCTTTTGTCTCATATGAAAATGAGAAGGGCCCGTAGGCATTATATTACCACGTATGGTTAAAATATGATCATCTTAATTGATGATGTAAACCTAGGATTCAGAGATCATTAAACTAGGTTAGGAATCTTTTAAAGAATTCCTTTATAATATGACGTATGTGATTTTAACGAATCACTTCTGTCAGGAGTGTTAACATGTTTTAAGATGTTAACAGGAAATTGAATCTTTTAGACAGGTCTTACCATTTTGGCCCGGTCTTATATTTGACCCGAGGCTAGGGTTCACACTGTTAAGATCCTTAATTAATTAATTTCATAGGCAGATTAATTTAAAAGGAATGATTTTAATTTATTTCATTTTATACATTATATATGCACATATGGCAATTATGAAATTTATAAAACAAACATTCCATTAATCTATTAGACTATTACACACAGCCCTAAACGGGTCTTTTACTAATAATAAACTTACCCACGCAGGGGTTTAAACCAGTACATGCCCACGCAGGGGTCTTACAGAAATATGTGCCCACGCAGGGGCTAAAATAGAAACAAGTCCTCGTATGGGACTAAGTACAAAAGGTAGATGTCCACGCAGGGACTACATACACATACAAATAATAAATGTCCACGTAGGGACTTGATTTTTAAAGTAGACATACACACACAAAGGACTTACTGATCCTTCTTACTCTTCCCCTTGATTAAGTTCGTCAAGGTCTTGAACATCCCCTGGTTACGCCGTCGGTCTTCCCGCGCCTCATGCCGCACCGCTCTAATACTTTGCAGGATCTCCTGATGCTGAGGTGGCGACATCTGTAGAGACGGCGGGGGTTGTTGGTAGTACGGGGGTTGTGTAGGCATCTGGTATCCCTGTGCTGGGTAGCCTACTCCCCAAGGACCTCCATACGGTCCCTCCTGGTTAAGGGCGTTGTAATTAGCTGCTACCAAATACGGGTCGGCTTCAGCGTATCCGAGGTTAGGGTGAGTCGGTGGATCAAACGGGTTGTACATCGAAGGACCCGTGTATGCTGGTATCTGATTATCGAAACCCATTGGTGGCGGTTGCTGCGCGTAGGGGTTTGATGGTCCACCTATCTGTGGAACTTCTGGAAGCGGCTGATAATTTCTGCCACTTGATTGTAGAGGAGAGTTAAGGTGAAACTCTTCTCTTCGTGTGGACATCCGGGCTCCGGATCTCCTATGTCTTTGCGGCTGTGGAGGCGCCGGCTGAACTGGTGGTGGTGGAGGCGGTGGCGTAACTGCCTCAAACTGGTGATTCCCAGAGGAATCTTGATGATGCTGCTGCTGCTGCTCATGCGGCGAAGAGTAGTGAGGCTGATGCTGCTCATGCGGCGACGAATGGTGAGAAGGTGTGTAATACCATTCGTGCCTAGTAAAGATAGCCTGGAAGCTATCTGGACCATTATAGGGTGGTCCTTGGTAAATGGAACTATCCGAGACCTCTATTGGGTGGTTGGGAGTTCCTGATGCGGGCATTTCGGGGTCGTCTTCCTCATCCATATCGTTTCCTCCTGAAAAATGGTCCTCCGGCCCCAATGGGTTAAAACCCACTGGTTCTGGTAGATAATCCGCCGGGTTAAACTGGCCTTGAAAGATTGGAGTGGGGTCTCCAAAAGGACGGTGCGACATTGATCGCTGTAACGGTATGTGTGAAAGGTGAGGGTCTCTAGGCTCATTTTCCGAATGTGGCCCATAGGAGTCTTGAGCGGGAGTCGTAGAGCTGTTTGAAACCGACCGTCTTGCCGGTTGAAATAGACCTCTTTGGTTCCGTCGAGTACCGTCACTCTCGGCGGGGATAGGAGCTTGAGTATTGGATGGCCCAGCTTCATGGTCGTTGGGGGCGGTGGTCGGCCCCTTTCCTCCTCGTCCTCTCATACGTAAAAATCTTGGAGGCATTTTCTTGGTTATACCTGTCAACTAAACATAAGATAACAAATAACCAAATATAAAGTTTTTAAAGAACAAAACAGAAACCGAATAGGGTGGAATTTGTCTTATGTTATAAGTCTAGACTCGAAAGTTTAAATATGTGCAATTGTGTAACTGAGATTAAACACAAAAGGCTAGTGTTTAATTCACTCAGAGTTGGCTCTGATACCAACCTGTCACACCCCGGATTTCCACGTGTCACCGGTGGGCCCGGTGGGGGAGTATCGTGACGTGGTTGGCAACATAATAGTCAAACAACACAATATTTAAATGCACAGCGGAAGCAATATATAGATTTAATTCAACCAAACGATATTGTAATATGAAGTATCACAAATAGTTGAATATAATCCACAGGTAGATCAAATAAAACAAAAAGGAAACAAATGTTCAACAGATATGACATCCAAGCTGGCGAGACTTAATGTGGATGCTAGGAGACAAGCCAGCCTATTTCGCGTAGTACCTGCACTCAATCTTTTTAAGAAAATACGTCAGTTTACACTGGTAAATACAATCAACCGACTCATTTTGAAAAGAGTTTAAGAAATGCATTTAAGGCACAAGGCACAAATATTTTATAACTTGGGATAATTATTTAATATATAAGCTTGTAAAGGATTTACATGTTTCTTATGCGTTCAGTAGCCCGGATCGAGCCGGGTTAAAGATCAATTAACACACCACTTTAATTATGAGACACTACAGGTGTACGCCTACACCTGAGTGCTAAGGTCGTGGCCATTTCGTAAAATGATGCCAGGGATATCCGGGACACGGTCATTAACCCCCCAAAGGCTTTAAGCAACAAAACAAATTAAACGGAGTCATCTCAATAATTTAACCATAATAAGATTAAATATTCGACGCCCGACCAAGCGGTATTTTATATACCTTACCCAAGCCCGTATAGGGAAATAAGTTAAAAGTATTTACCTGAGCAAGTATAGTTCAAAATTAGCGAGTGCGGTATCTTTTACTGGTTCTCCTAATCTGGAACGAAGGTTTATAATAACCTATTAGAATACTAACGGATCTTTAATTAAGCTTAAGCTTAGACCGGTTAGTTTTAAGGATACGGTTCGTACGCACGATTAAGCGAAGACCGGATAGAATGTGATTTAGACCCGACAAGTTTGAAGACTTGTTTAATATGGGTATATGATACACATTCTGGATTTGAGATAAAATGATATCGTTTGACCCGTTTCGGCTAGTTTATGTAAACTAGTTACATAAACCGAACCGAACGCGCATAATGCATAACGGGTAACCGAAAGGGTCGCGAACAGGTTTCCTAAGTTAATACGCTTTAAATATGTTGCGATATCATTATGATATCTTCCATAATGCCCATAACGAGTTTAATCCCTAAATACGCCCCGTAGGGGTATTTTGGTCATTTTAAGGGTTATAAAAGAGATTTATAATACTTCTGAGATACGGGTCTGATTTAGTCAGAAAAATATCTTAACTTAACAGGTTATGTCTAATGGTATTAAGTCTTACGTGGCAAAATGGTTTTAATACTAAACTACGCGTTTAATACGCGTATAAAGCCGTTTTAAGCGACGTACGGGTTAAAATACCAATCTGAGTTTTCTAATCAGCAAAACAAGTTCAAAATACTATATTTATTATTTTAAATCAGTGGCAATTGGATTGGTATCAATCGGATTCATAAAACTCGTTTTATGGCCTAAAAGGGCATATTCGGTGTTAACCGAATCAATGCGATAAGTCTAGCTTAAGACCAGCTTAAAAATAATTAAAAATCTTCAAAAATCCTAAAATATTATTTAACATCAGCGGGTAATAGTTTTGGTACCGAAAATCGGGTTTAGATAGGCTATGCGTTAATCGCGCCGTTTAATTAATAAAAAGCTTATTATTTACGCAAATGCGCATATCTCCTAATCTAGACCTCCGCTTGACGTGAAAATTTACGTACATGCTAAATAATCAGTAACTAAGATTATTGCATTTCCACATTTTCAAAATACTCGTTATAAGGTCATAAGGGCGTTATGGTCCACTTTAAGCGATTAACGGAAACGTGTGCATGCAACGGATAATCAACGAAACAAGTATAGAGACTTATACTAACATGCAACCCAATCCTAATGAGACTTTAAGGTATGTCTAATACCAACTAAAACGGGTCAGAACCGAAGTCAACGCAAAAGTCAAGGTTTTGCGCCTTTCGGTTCCGAACCGGGTTTAAACAGAAATTTGTCGAGTCGGGCAAGCGAAAATAAGTTTTTATACTTATTACCAAGTTATATTAAGGTTAGAACAAGTTACACGCCTTACGGATTGCATTTCATGCATTAAATCATAAATGTCAATTCTGTTGACTTTTTCGGTCAACGTTTGACCCGACAAACGACCTAGTTAGGTCTGGAATTGGTACTTGCCCTTATAAGGGTTTAATACCCATATAATTACCTATCTAATGGTACTTTTAATTCGGGTTACGACTGAGCTATCGATAACTAAACCCGAAGTCAACCGTTTAATACGATATGTTGACTTTTAAGCTAAAAACTAAACTAGAATTAATTTAGAAGGGATTAGAGACTTACTAGATGATTAGAGGATGACTAGGAAGGCTCTTGATCAGTTTGCAAGCTCTCCAATAATCAGAATGCTTGGAAATGAATTGTGAATAAGTTGGTGAATGAAAGGGTCTTTATATACAAGTTTCATGCACCATAAGCAAGTGACAACCAAGTCTAGGGCCTTCCATAACTGATCAACACATGTTAGTAGCATGTAGGGGTGTCTAAGGTTCATGCATGTGCAAGAGAAACCGGCTATGGAGGTCACAATCGCACAAAACAGCCAACAGCAAGTTCTGCTGTCGCTGGGCGCACCCTCGTGTAGCGCGAGGGGCCGTCGCGCTACGCGACGCCCTAGTCTGATCAGAAATTTGTTGTTTGTTGTTGGATCGAAAGGGCAGCCGTTATAATCGACTTGTTGACTTAAATTATCAGTAGGGGCCTTCAATAAGTGTCTAATACTGTAACATACCCTACCATCATCCCTTGTTTCAATTTATTGCATTTACAAGACCCGAAAATAACGGTTTATCGTTCATTTCATCATGGGACCTCATCATGCATTATCAAGTCCATTATTGTGAACCCTTTTCTGAATTGAGGGTATATTAGATGTATATAACATTTAATCGGGTCTTGGGATTTATTAATGAGGTCGTTCAGAGGTAACAATTTAACATGACGCCACTTTAAATCCTACCGAAAACATCTTTATTAAATCCGGGTTTCCAACGCGTTTTTGTCTTACATGACACGTGTCGTTTTAATATTAACCCGAAATTTGCGAGGTGTTACATTATAATTCCTAACTAGCTAGCTCACTAAGTCTTAGCCCATTAACCAAACCCAACAATATTTCAAACTATAATAAAATAATTAATGGCCCAAACCTTAAGAAATTCTGTCCCGCTCTCTCTCTCTCTCTTGCGTCCATGCACTGCCAACGAACAACATCACCCAGCGACAACAGTCCAGCAGCCGGCGACCACCGTAATCAGCCACCATGCCACCGTCGTTCGACACCAAATCTAACCGGAATCCGAACACGGATAAGTTTCTTTGTTATTTTGATGATTTTGGTTGATATTATAGGAGAAAAAAGGGTAATAAAGTTGTTAAATAAGTTTGAAATTTTGTGTGTTTTGACGTTGTTTATGGTTGTTTAGATGATTTTTAGGGTGATTATGTTGTTTATATATTTTTAGGGTGATTACAACTTACGTTATGATTTCTAGGGCTTGAATAGTTGAAAATTAAAATTGAAACAATATGTTATGGAGCGATGAACTTATGTTATATAGGGAAAGAATTGCTTAAGAAATTAGCTTTAGATGATGTTTTGGATAGATTTCAAAAAATGAAAACCCGTACGGCGTCGACGTTGTAGTTATGTTTGTAACAAGGTTTGACATGTTTTTTATGATTATATAAATTTAGTTTGATGTTCGTTTGTTTTACATGACCCGACCCGACCCGTTACGAACCGATTTTTTTACTTATATACCTAGGGGCCTAAAAATTATAAAAATGTTCCGCACCCCCATGAAAAAATTCCTGGGTCTGCCACTGCCCAAACCGCTCAAACTTATTTGGAGACATGTTCAAACCGGTTTGGAGTGTTAAAACCATTTTTTTGGATCCGACCCAAATCGGTTTGAATTGGAACCTGTTTCTGTAGTTTTTTTGGGATCGGGCCCAAACCAATATTTTTGTACACCTCTATTATAGCATATAATAAGCCCATCAGTTCAAATAAGTCAAATAGACTAGAACAAAAAAACAACCCGGCCCATTTAAAACAAATGGGTCGTAGCCCACATTAGAGTCTAACAAACCTATATAAACACTCGTATAAATAAAATTAGGGTTTCAATCGGACTGCTAAAACCCAGTCGTCTTCAACCGTTACAGATCGTCTTCTTCAACAGATTACAGGTATTGTCTTCTTCAATCCATTGCTAGAATCAGTAGATCCAGTTTCATTGTGTAAAAAACGATATGATTGTTTCAATTTTTAGAAACGATTTTGTGACGACGTGTTTAATTGAAATTTGTGTTGTTTTATGCAGCAGAATGAAGGTTGTTGCTGCTTATTTGTTGGCTCTGTTGGGCCGATGATTTGAAGAACATTATTGGTTCAGGTATGGTTAGTGATTTATAATTTTATATGTAATTTGTGTATGTATATAATATATATTTGGTTTGGTAGTGTTGTTGGTTTGTAAAGTTTTTAATTGTTACAGTGTGAAACCCTAATTTTGTTGTTTGGTACCTGATTAGTTATTATTTTTAAAAAAATATATGATTTATGGTTGATTGCTTGTTAAATAAATAAAAAAAAAAAACTGAAATAAGTTTAGAAACACAGCCAAAGAAAGCGTTTTATTCAACAAAATTTAATATTTTTATTTGAACTGCCTCTACACGTGTTTGTTTATATGCAAAAGCTCTGAAAACATTGTGTAAAAGTGATTTTTAATGAATATTTTATATGTAAAATTAGTGGTTCCTCGTTTCCCCACTTTTTATGATTTCCCATTACTTATTTAGCATCTTGAATTAAAATGAATGTTATTGAATAAGGATTGGGAATCAGGCATTGTTTTGTGCATTTTTAATGAACTTAAGTTTGATAAATGGTGGCACGGTTGTGGAGTGTTTTCATTTGAGACTTAAAATTTTCTACTTAAAATTTGATAAAGCTGATTTATGGCAATGTCACAAAGCTGATTATTTAATCTTCGTGCAGCGTCTGCTAGCAAGCATTAATAGTTAAATACAATGTACGCATAAAACTAGAAGTTCGAATATAATTCTCGTTAACATGAAGCTTACCGATTGTTCCACCAGCATATATTTGGCAAAATTCAAACATGTCATCAAAGACGGGGCAATCTTCTCCAAGTTTAACTACGTATAAATTATGTGTTAGATTTTAGATATACGTAACAGTAAAAAAACAAATAACACTGAACACCCTTTAAATCACGCATTAAGAAATATCTAATTTGTATCAGAGTAAAATTCCATTTTCGTCCCTGAGGTTTGGCCAGTTTTGCGACTTTCGTCTAAAAGTTTGTTTTTCCGCATCTAGACTTAAAAGGTTTAAAACTTTGTCATTTTCATCCAGCTCGTTAACTCCATCCATTGTTCTCCGTTAAGTTAGGGGTATTTCTGTCATTTTTGTTAACTTAAAGAGCAATTCGGTCATTTTCACTTCATGTACAAGCATTTAGCATAATGTACAAGTATTCAAAATACCCTTACTAAACAAAACCAAGTAGGTAAAAAAACGAAAATACCCCTGACTTAACAAAGAAAAATGAATGGAGTTAAGGAGCGGGATGAAAACCGCAAGATTTCATACCTTTTGGATCCAGATGCGGAAAAACAAACCTTTGGACGAAAGTCGCAAAACTGGCCAAACCTCAAGGACGAAAATGACATTTTACTCTTTGTATCACCAAACAAGTTTCTTACACTTTGCCATTTCTTCTGGAAACAAATGTTGTGTGTCGGGGTTTATCCGTTGCAAGAACTCCACATAATCAGCTGAGTGAAACTGTGCTAGTTCGACTGGATATGCCTTGTGAGGCCTCTGAATTAAAAATCACACGTTACATTATATACTATCAACAAAGCATATCAGCTTCATAACCAAAAACCAAGTAAAAAGACCATAAAAGTAAAACTAACATAAATTTCCATCTTTTTGTGAAGATCATACGAGAGCACCAAATGATGAGTCATACATAACCGGTGCGGCTTCATTGGATGGTTTGGTCCAAAGTAAACATTACCAACGTCTCCTGCAAAAGTAGATCACCCTAATTTTCACAATTGATTGAAAACCAATTGACCAATTCTACTCAAACAATCACCTCTCTTACACGAAATGTAAACTATTTTCATTCATTTTTCCTTCTAAAACATACAGCTACCTCAACATCCAACAGTCAACAAAGTTCTAGGGTTTGATAATCAAAAGCTGATTACCCTAATTTTCACAGTCAATTCTCAATTTGACAACCAGTTTTAGCAAAACAATCACATCTCATATACGAAATGTAAACTATTTCATCCATGTTTCCTTTGAAAACATACAGATACCTCAACCAGGGGCGCAGCTTCTACTGGGTGGGAGGGGGCGGCCGACCCCCCAAACATTTCGCTCAGTAGTGGAGAGTATGTAGTTTTTGTATAGAAATTTTTGGGTATATACGTATTCGACCCCCCGGTCTTATGTAGTGGAGAGTATTTAGTTTCCGTATAGAAATTTTTGGGTGTATACGTATTCAGCCCCCCGTTCTTATAGAAATTTTTGGGTATATACGTTTTCGACCCCACGTTCGGAAATCTCAAGCTTCGCCACTGACCTCAACAGTAAACAACACACAAAGTTCTAGGGTTTGATGATCAAAAGCCAAACACCTAAATTTTCACAATCAATTCTCACTTTTATAACCACTTTTAGCCAAACAATCACATCTAGTATACGAAACATAAACTATTTCATTCATTCTTCCTTTTAAAACATACAGCTATCTCAACAGTCAACAGTACATAAAGTTCTAGGGTTTCATATCATCAAGCAACAACAAAACTAAAACGATACAGTATAACTAAATCAAATATCACAAAAGTAATGTCTCAACAACGGTATGCACATATACGGACGAAAAAAAAAATGAAAAACGAGAAACATACCATCGTAAAAGTATGAAATTCGGTCTTTTGACCGCATGTTATCGCTTATCGGTGAACGAAACCGGATTTTCAGATGAATATTAGTAAGGTTTTTAAGTATTGAAGGTTAAAATCGTCATTGATGAAGGTTTTCCATAGCTGTTGAGAGCTTTGTTGCTGTGTAACAATGGCGGATGTGAGGATTTTGGTTCGAAGATGGTAGTTAAAGTATCTTTTGGCATGTTAGAACTTTTGGTCCCTGTGATTTCACATTTCCTAACTTTTGGTATTGCGTTATGATCTATCACGTAATATAATTCTCGTCTTTTTTAAATTGTGATGAACTGCTTTGGTTTACTGGCTAGTTTTACGGGTTTTTTTTAAGTGATTAACAATCAAGGAGAGTCATATAACAGAAGTGCTTGCTATTTTAGTGTATTATTGGTTAGAAAGTGGGATCAGTTACCTTTATAAGTCTATATTATGATGAAGCCAGTGACTCGTATAAGTAAGTAGAATGAATCAGGAGATTGTCATGCAATAGAGGGCATTGTAGGGGTCTTAGTAGAAGGCCATGTGTTAAGTATTATCAAAGTGGCTCAAGTCTCCGGATAGTTTGCAATCTCAAAGGTTCTTAAATGGGTAGCTAAACAATGGTGGCATGAGGGAGAAAATCGAAATGAAACCTATTTGGTTGGGTTGTGGGGAAAGCACTTGTGACAGACGCTAAAGATGGCCACAACTCGCAACTAAAGTCAAGTGTTGACGTGACTTTATTTGGAGACAACAATAAAGCTAAAGAACATGGATCCTTGTTCCCGGGAGTGTTATGGTAACACAAAGCTGCAAAGATATATATGTGCTCTACTCAAGCTGATTTCCAATCTAAGGGAGAAAAATCAATCGACCGGTTTAGATTGGTTGTGGAAGTCGCGAGTTTAGCATAGTTAATTTCTACGGTGGAGGAGGTGCCCACATGACCAACATAGAGAAAAGTAATCTTAGTAAAGTGCAACTAGCATGGGACGTAAAAGGAATATCCTATCAACATAATGAGTAATGAACCTACTCAAGCAAGGGGTCTTGAGCATAATCTATCCAGGAAGTGATGAAAGTTCGTTACACGATGGGATCAATGTTTGTTAGTTTCCATTCATCAAGAAGCCACTATGAAGCCATTGTTTGGTGTTGCATTGATGCGCAACATTGCACGAGGACGTAAATGTGTTGGTGGTATAAGAATGTGAAATGCCAAATGTTACTCAAATTTTGTAACCGTCTAGGTTTAACATACACCATATGTAAGTAACAAAATATGATTAAGGAAGTCGTATAATAAAACTACTCACATTCTCCACATACCAATGATCAAGGTTAGGATCACTCTATAGACAAGTCCATAGACCAATGTCATGTGATATATAAAAAATTACGTCCAAAAGATTTTGGTAGCGTTCGTTTAACAGAATAAAATGAAATTTTTGATGGAATTTGAATGTTGATTTCATTTCTTATTTTGTTGGTTACAACAAACAAATGAATGGCAATTGAACAACTATATAAGGAAGGGAATCCACATTCCAATTACATCCCATTTAATTATGTGAAACAAACACACATAAATTTCAAACCAAATTTCAATTCTTGAGCTAACTTAAATTTAAATTTCATTACATTCCACAAAACAAATGCTACCTTAATTTTTACATTAACTTCTATATGGAAAAACATATGATTCTAGTATATGCACAATGAAGCAATTGTTAAGAGTAATAATTTGACGCACCTTAATGAATAAAAGAATATAATCCAAGGACGATAACGATACATTTCAAAAGTATAGGAACTTCCATATAATAAAGTTAAACTTTAGTGCCTTTTTTAAACTTTATTATTATTACCCCCTTTTAATTAATTAATCTCCGGCAACCGCATCAGAGTCATTCAGAGATGGAGATTGACAGTCTCATAAACCCTAACGAAGAACAAAACCCTAAAATGTCAATTTCAAATCCAAAAGTAGTGGTGATAATGGGAGCAACTGGTTCCGGAAAATCACGCCTCGCAATTGACCTAGCTTCACACTTCCCCATTGAAATCATCAACGCCGATTCTATGCAGGTTTGCACATCACAAATTCACAAGTTTATGTATCGCGTTACGTAATTTGTTATGTGTGTTTCATTCAGGTGTATGAAGGACTGGATGTTCTCACCAATAAAGTTCCGATTCATGATCAGAAAGGTTTGATTGATATCTGACTACAATTCGATGTTTCGGGTTGGACCCGTGTACCCGTTCAACTAAACGGGTCAGGTGCGGGTCAACTATAACTTAAAAGAGCATTGGACATATAATTATAATTAAAATGTAATTGTTTTATATACCTTTTTTTATCTTTTGTTGTAAAAATGTAAACTTTTTATGCGAAAAATAAATTTAGAATCTTTTTTGGGTCAAACGGGCAAATTTTCTTGTCGTGTTCGGGTTCATATGTCTAACACGGTTTCGGGTTCGGATTGTCTTCAGATTGGACTGACGAACACGACTCGTTAGCACCCCTACTGATGATCAGTGGTCAGTCACATGGTTTAACTTGTAAAATCGACACTAACAAGGAGGAGATAAA
Organism: Helianthus tuberosus; assembly: GCA_030545235.1. Classification (NCBI taxonomy): domain Eukaryota; kingdom Viridiplantae; phylum Streptophyta; class Magnoliopsida; order Asterales; family Asteraceae; genus Helianthus; species Helianthus tuberosus. The sequence continues at coordinate 158,201,800 of CM060414.1, read as the reverse complement.
ATGGAATAGGTTTGTTATCAATTCTAAATGATTCCATGTGTGTTATGCATATTCTGTTAAACTTAAACTGACATAGTTGACTGATTGACTTACTAACTGACCTATGCACCTTTTCTTTTAAGCTAACTAACTAACTGATTGAACTAGAAAGATCCCTATGTATTAAACTGACACACATCGTTTTGTTACCGCCTAAATGAGCTGTTATTCATTTCGGGATTCTATGTCTATGCAGGAGTGCCACACCATCTGTTGGGTACAATCAGCCCTATGGTTGAGTTCACTGCGAAGGATTTTCGGGATTACGCAATTCCTGTGAGTTCTTCTCCCCTGTCTATACACATAAAGCGTGTAGATACAAAATTCTTTGTTAGTACTTAGTATAATTAAAACATTCTTAAATGATTTTCAGCTTATCAGTGATATTACATCCAGGAATCACTTACCAGTAATTGTTGGAGGCACAAATTACTATATTCAGGTAAATGGTATTTGTTATTATTGGGACTTCATTTTACGGGTTTGTATGATTTACATTCTTCTCGATCTTAAATTTTAGTGTAACTTGTAATTTTGTCTCTTCTTGCTGTTTCAGGCACTTGTGAGCCGATTACTTTTAGACGAATCACTTGGAGATACAGATGACAGCTGCTTAGATGAAACTAACGGTCAACATCATTTTTGACCAAAACTTCTTGTGCTTACTTTTAACAGGTAGACATAAATTGACTGAACACCTTTTTTTTTGTGAACAGGAGATAAAGAACCACATATTCAACTTGTGTCGGAGCAAGAAAATTTTAGTTATAGTTACGAAAGTCTCAAGGCTATTGATCCTGTTGCTGCAAATAGAATTCATCCAAACGACCATAGAAAGGTAACCGGATAATTTTTTAAAAATGTTCTAGTATTTTTACTCACTCGTTCTTGAGGCATACACGCTAATTGTTAATTATGTTCTGCAGATAAGTCAATACCTTCATTTATATACTTCGTCTGGTGTTCTTCCTAGCAAATATCTTCAGGAAAAAACTACGGAGGTTGGTACTGCATGTTCCTCTGAAACATAATCGACTAAAGTACACGGATGGTCCCTGCGGCTAACCAAAAATTTGGATTTAGTCCTAGCTTTTTTAAAGTACACGGATGGTCCCTGTGGTTTGCACTTTGTATCACATTTAGTCCCCAACTTTTGCCAAAAGTACGTGGATGGTCCTTGTGGTATGCACTTTGTAATGCATGCGTTACAAAGTGCAAATCACAGGGTCACTGTGTACTTTTAGCAAAAGATGGGGACTAAATACGTTACAGAGGGCAAACCACAGGGACCATCCATGTACTTATAAAAAAACTAGGGACTAAATCCAAAATTTTGGTAAACCACAAGGACCATCCGTGTACTTTACACTTTAAAACATAACCTATACATATACAAGTAATTATAATCTCACATGCGGTTGAGCAGAACTGGGGAGATGCTGATAATTTGCGATACGACTGTTGTTTCATATGCGTGGACGCTTCTCTCCACGTTATAGACAAATACGTGGATCAAAGGGTGGATCAGATGATCAATACCGGTTTACTTCAGGAAGCTTATGACATTTTTAACCCTGATGCTGTTTACACTCGAGGTTTACGGCAAGCCATTGGTGTCAGGGAGTTTGAGGATTTTTTACGAGTTTATCTTTCTCAAGGGTTGACGGTTACATCTGTTGAGACATTGAAAGAAAATATGAACACGATTTTGAATACATCTATTGAGAATCCACTGAAACAACTTCTACAAGATGCTATTGACAAAGTTAAACTGAATACCAGAAGGCTCGTTCGTCGTCAGGTGAATAACATTTCAACCATCCTTTTTTTATTAATTGTGATTTATTATTGTTATTATTATTATTGTTAGGCATAGCACTATAGATTTTTTAGATTCAGATGATTTACATATTTTGTCCTACTCTTGTGATCATTATAAATATAAATATTATTAAAATACAAGGTGGGGTTACTGTAGCGTCCGTCACATTGACACTACAGTGACCTTTTTTTTTTGTCTTTTTTACTTTAACCCTTAACTTTTAGTTTTTAAACTACACTCCCTTAACTTTCTAAAAACTTTATAAAATGTCATTTTGACCCCTCGAGTTTTAAGTGCTTATTTTTATATAGGTATGTGTCGGTATAAATTTAAGTTAAATTTTGTTGGGTCAAATATAGTACGTTTTCGTGCATGTATTTATGTACGTTTTCAGTTGATCTACGTTTTGACGTAAATGCTGTTCAGAAACGGGTTGGGTCAAATATAATACGTTTTCATTGGACGGTATAAATTCGAGTTACTTTACGTTTCGACGTTGCCGCAACGCGATACCATCCTTTAAATTAAAAATACACTATTTTCTTACGTTTCAACGTAATTTTTTTAGGTAATAAGTCCGGTCAATATGAAACGTTTTCGTGCTTATTTTTATGTACGTTTTTAGTTGGTTTACGTTTTGACGTAAATTTCGTTCGGAAACGAGTCGGGTCAAATATAATACGTTTTCATTAGTCTGTATAAATTCGCGTTACTTTACGTTTTGACGCTGCCGCAACGTGCGGGAGAAATTTACTAGTTGTCTATAATTTAGAACTTCTATTATGTTGTTTTCCAGAAAAGAAGGCTTAATCGGCTGCAGACATTGTTTGGGTGGAACATACGTTATGTTGATGCAACGGAATGTCTCTCATGTACGTCTTTTTCTCATATCCTTATTAAAAAGTAGTCTATGGTATCATTATAGTTTAAGTGAAAAAGTAACGACTCATTTCTTAATCTATAATAGGGACACACTGTGTAATTTATTCAACGTACGAATGTCAACTTCAATAATATTCATTTTATTTTTAAGTATCAGGTTTCTCCGAAGAGTCATGGACTGCAAATGTGGTTAATCCATCAACCCAAATAATCAAATTTCATCTTGAAAAATATATGAAGTGTGATATTGATGCAAGAAATGGTATTAAAGGATTAAAATTGATGGAAAGGGATTTATGGACACAACACATATGCAAGGTTAGTTTCATACCCTTGTGTTGTGGCGATTTGCAGTTAATAAGTAATAACTGGTTTTACATGTAGGCATGTGGAAATAAGGTTCTTAGAGGGGCATATGAGTGGGAACAACATAAACAAGGGAGGAGTCATCGCAAAAGAGTTTGCCGCCTTAGAAAGTCCGGAGTCTCTGGCATAGATGAGTAACCACCCCGTGTATGTCATTCTAATCATCAATCGTCTATTCTAGGAAATAAAATGACATATATTGGTTAAATCTGGCAGTTTGTTAGGATAGTTGTCTTGGTTTTAAAAAGCGAGAGGCGCACAAAAGCGACAGGTCTAAAACCGAGGCGCAAAGCGCAAAAGCGGTGGGCTTTCGTACCCGAGGCGCAAAGTGATTATTTAATTTTTTTATATATATCCCATAGGTTTTTAGAATCACTTATCCTAAATATAGCTATAAATAAGGCTTATATATGATTTTACCTACAAGTACAAGCTAAAAACCCTATTGTACAACAGTTTGATGCTTAAAAACAGCATAAAAACACCTTATGTACATGAGCCGCACACCTTGGACCAGAAAAACCCCCAAAATTTGCGCTTTTTTGAGGCTTTTTGTAAAAAGCGTGCCTCGGGCTACCTAAGGCGCCAAGGCTTGCGCCTCGCGCCTTACTGCGCGTTTTTAAAAACCCCAGATAGTTGTATTAAATAGCGGCCTACTTTCACATTCTTACCAATAATAGCAGCATACTTTCACCAATAATAGCAGCATACTTTCACATGTGGTAAATATAAATTATGCTGCTAATTTGGTACAAAAAAAGATAGAACAAAACTATGTTATGATTGTTGAAGATAATGACAGTGTTTTATTATTGGTAAAAGCATAAAGATATGTAATTTTGCACGAGTAGTCCTAGCCCCTAGTCATTTAGATTTATAACTTCTGCAGGGTCACGGTATAAATATGTGGCTCAACCGGGCGACACGTGTAAATGAAGAACGAATTCCAGTATCTTGGATTTGGTAAACTTGGTTTAACAGTACTTTAAGCAAATTAAGTAATTAGATGGGCTTAATTAGAAATTTGTATTTGTATAAACTTATATATGAGATTAATTATGCATTCTATAACATTTAAGGTAATTCTAGACTTGAAGTCACTTTGTAGAGGTTTAAGGTAAATCACAGAGTAAAAATGAAAGTTAGGGGCTCAACATGCTAGACGGTGTAAACCACAGGTACTGAAGTTGTGATTGACTGTGTATTTTTTGGTCATTTTTAATGAATTTTATTCAATTCTTTCGTCTTTTCCCGCCTACCAAACAACACAAAGAAATGATTCATTTCATCCTCGTATAGCAACCAAATAAGACAATGGAATAGTAACGATTCAATTCTTTACCTTGTTCATTTTGTTTCATTGTCTATCCGTTCTCTCTTCCATTCCATTAGCTCATACCAAATAGACCCATAATATTTTTCGAAACAAACATCAATAAAAGGTGAACTACTAAACTCCTTGTTAACTACCAAATATAATAAAATAGTACAGAAATAAGGGCGAAATTTATGATAGATCTAAACACAACACTATGTTTTCAATATATTACACAGCTCATAGTATATTGCATGGTTCATTTGGCAGTTGAACATCATATAATCATATATAGTATTGCTCAATGTTACTTTTGCTGTTAAGTTTTCGGGCATAGAAGTTTTTCAAGAAATCCGCAAAAGGTATCCTAGTAAATCTTGCTGGTGCCTCAGGAGTAACGAGGCTTAGCGCGGGTCCTATCTCTACACCCAAATTCGGGTTTATAAATGTGCCTATGGATATTCTTTCTTTCTCTGCATTCACGACTACTCGATGCTCAATGCTTTTATATTCTCCATTGGATATGATCTGGATGAGTACCACATGTTATTTTCAAACCAAACATACAATCACATTTGAAAATGTGAGACAATGTTAGGTTAAAAGGGTAGGCCTGTAAACGAACTAAACGTTCATGAACTGTTCGTGAACTTGTTCGGCGGAAAGTCCGTTTATGTTCGTTTAATTAAACGAACTCAGTTTATATTTGTTCATTTGTGTTCATTTATGTTCGTTCATTTATGTTTGTTCGTTTATGTTTAAATACCTAAGTAGTTATATTTATATAAATATTAAACATAAAATGAACTTTCTATCTACTTTTATAAATATAATTAATTGGTAATTGGGTTTTCTAGTAATAAAATGGGGGTTTTCATTGGAATGTATCGTAATTAATCACTAATTTATATATATATATATTACTTTATGTTCAATTTGTTGTTTATTGGTTGTTAAATTATGTCCGTTTAAGTTTGTTTATGTTCGTTTACGTTCATGAACTGTTCGTTTCGGTTTTAAACAAACGAACATAAACAGACACAAACATGCCCATTTTCTTAATAAACGAACACGAACAAAAAAAATGAATTCAATTATAAGTTCATGTTTGGTTAAAGTTAAAAGAACGAATATGAACATGTCTTTGTTCGTGTTCGTTCGGTTCATTTACAGGCATATACAAAGGGGAAAACACAATTACTTGTAAGATGTCACCAATATTAACAATGAAAGCTTTGGGATGAGGTATAACGGGGATCCAAGTGTCATCTTTCTTTATTTGGAGACCTTCTACTTGATCTACTTGAAGAAGGAAAGTGATCCCACTACCGTCTGCGTGCGGCGAAATGCCGATGACTTGTTCGGGCTGTGGACACGGTGGATAGTAGTTCATCCTAATATATTGGAGTCCGTTGGAGAACAATACTTTCATCTCTTCATCATCCATCTTTAAAGCTTTTGCCATGAACATTAGAGTTTTTAATGCTACCTTTTCAACTTCCTTTGAGTATTCTTCTATGGCATCTCTATGTTAATTATAAGATTAGGAACCAGATTACAACTATTGGACTAAAAAGGTTATTTTGATTAAGCTACATGGCCTAAAATCATAATTTACACTAGTAATATTTATGTTTAACGAGGGACAGGACAAGAGTGAAAATAAGTGAACAAAACAATGTTTGTACTTTAAAAAGTTGGTTTAAGTTATTATTTTATCTTACTTGTTTCTAAATGGAATTATTTTTTAATACATTTATGTCTATAGCTTGTTTATTGGTTTAATATATAGATTAATGGTCTCTAGTAGCTTCAGCTTATAAAATACTAAAATATACCAACTTTAATATGAATAAAGACAGATATAGAGATAGAGATTGAGATAGAGACAGAGAGTAGAAGATAATAGAGATAGAGATTGAGATAGAGACAGAGAGTAGAAGATAAAGAGTATTTAGAGTATTCATATGTTTTACCATATAATTTAACTAAAACTAGTATTAAGGGCCCCCGCGTTGCGGGGGCGCCGGGGGGGGGGGGGGGGGGAGGGGGGATACACCGTGCCAAGTAGCACTGATGCTACACAACTACCAACGATCAACAACACCAGAAAAAGCTCGTTAAAATAAAATAAATAAAAAGAAAAAATAACACCGAACGAAAAGCATACGTAAAATCGTTGAGCCACGTATGCCAATCGCGACATGTTAATGCGAAGAGATAAGCCTGAAATGTAAAAATAGAAAAGAATAACTAAGTCGATCTAATACCACGCGTGTTGCGACGAACCTGTCAAACAGGGAAAAATAGACGTATTGTGAGGGTCCTGTCAAACATAAAAAAATAGTCGGAAAAACTTTGAAACCCACACGTAGGTTACGGCGTTTTTACTCGGAAAAGTATAACAAAACGTAAAACGAAAAAATCGGAAAAGACGAAAAATACATGGATCAAAGTTGAAAATAAAAAATGTGTTTTGGTTAAATTGCAAGAGATGAAAACTTTTGGGTTAAAAATAAAAAAAAAAAACAAAAAGGTTAAAATGCAAAAAATAAAACCTTTGGGTTACAAATGAAAAATCAACAAATTTTTTTGAAAGACTCCCCATGCTTAAGGTACAAGCCTTAATGCACAAACATTTTGTTAATTTATAATATGGTAATTATACTTTTCAAAATTTATCTCTCATTTTAAAAAACCTTTCACATTCCATTCATCATTTTTATTTACACACAAACACTTAGTTTATTGAATTTCTCGTTCATTTACATTCAAAATAATTGGATGGATGATAAATAGTAGTTTTTCATATATAAAAAGTACTATAGCAAATTTTTAAAATTTAGGTTTAGGAGAGAGATATAAAAGACGGGATGTAGTGTGTTTTTACAAGAAGTTTTAAAATTTGGCGATGGAGGATTGTTTGATGGATGGGATGTGAATGCTCTTTATCGCATTCACAATGGCTTCTTTATACCTATTTATATAAGTTAACAAAAAAGAATAATTTTTATTCTTACATTTTAAAGATCATTTAACAAAATCCCTCACACCTCATTCTCCATTTAATTTAATAATAGTTCTTTATTTTTTATTATCTTTTCTCTTTCTCTCACTCTCACTCACAACCACTTACAAATACTATAGAGAACGATGATGAATCTATACATAGAGAATCACTTTTCATTCTCAATAATTGTTCTTTATTTTAGAGAACCCGTTGGAGCATCTAAATACAAGAATCTATTGTTTTTGTTCCTATATTATAGAGATAAGGTGTTAATTTTAATAGAAAAACATTTTTCTCTAAACTTATATTTCTTTTTTAAAACCCTCTCACATCCAACTCTTTCGACTCTATTTTACTCATAAATACTTATTTTATTATTTTTTTTCTTTTTTTACTCACTCACAAAATAAAATATAAAGGATTGAATATGAATGTCAATATAGAGGTGTAAGTTTAGTTTTCTATATATATTTTTCTATTATAGAGAATTCAATGTAGTCACATTTTAAAGCATTCAATCTCTTTCACCAAATTATGTGAGAGTGTTCTTTATATTATAAAAAGTGATTGTGAGTAGTTAAGAGGGGAGGTGAGAGGGAAAAATGTTACTGTTCATCTTATTTGAAGGACATCGTTTACTATTTATAATTTTTTAATATATTTTGAAAGTGGTTAAGTGGAGGAGAGACAAATGTAATAATAAAGGAGGAATTTTTTTAGTTAATGTATGGATATAAAAGCTCGAACGTGATGAATGCTTAGATGTTGTCTCTGTTTTTTTCTCTATCTTATATAAAAAGTATGGATATAAAAGCTCGAACGTGAGGGTGCAAACGAGCCGAGCCGAGCCCGAGCTCGGCCAGGCTCGAGCTCGAGCTCGATTAACTTATGAGAGCTTGGCTCGAGCTCGGCTCGATTCGAGCTTTGTTTTCAAAGCTCGAGCTCGGCTCGTTTGTATTTTATCAAGCTCGAGCTCGGCTCGGGCTCGGCTCGTTTATTATCTATTAATTAGTATATTAAATAAAAATAATATAAATAATAGACTTTTTAGGCGTGCGAGCTCGATAAGTAAAGCTCGGGCTCGGGCTCGTTTACTAAATAAGCTTATTTTTAGGTTCGAGGTCGGCTTGTAAACAAGTTTAAATAAGCTCGGCTCAACTCGGCTCATTTACATTAAGGCTCGATAAGGCTTGATGAGCCTAACGAGCTTCACATATGAGGCTCGAGCTCGGGCTCGATAAACAAACGAGCTTTGTTTTGAGGCTCAAGCTCGGCTCGGGCTCGATAAGGCTCGGCTTGTTTCGAGCTTTTTCTCGAGCCGATCTCGAGTAGCTCGCGAGCCGCTCGGCTCGTTTGCACCCCTAAGTGCTATAAGGATATAACCTGAATGAATGAGGTAGTTTAGGTAACAAATGAGGCTTTCTAAGATCATGAGGCAGTGTAATCATGCGAAACATGTCACACCAATCAAGCTTCTGCTCTTCCGAGATAACAAAAGCTTGTCCAAATCCTTCAGCATCTCCCAACTTTTGTGCATACTTCTTTTTCTCCTCTAATGGCAACATAAAGAATTCTCCTGTTTCTTCCTTTACTTTCTCCACTAATTCACAACTCACCCCATGATTTATCAACTGTACAATATCAATAAAACTACTAAATAAACTCTCTTCAAATGCACACCTTAGCTAATTTTCATGGTTACACAAGTCCCTAGTCACTCGCAGGTCGATCGACCGGAGAGTTGCGAGTACTCACCCTGGGTAGAGAGTACTCAGGGAGTACTCGGACATGTTAAATTATAAAGAAATTAGTTTTCAAAAAATTATATATATGTCAAATATCATAAGTTTAGTATTATTTATAGCAATGTGAATATCAATATAAATAAACATACGAATTTTAAATTATAATTTTTTAAGTCAAACTTGGCCTCAGTTGACCAACTAGATCTAATTCTGGCCAAAGTTGTCCGTGTTTGATCGATTCCGAGTAATTAGACGGAGTTGAAGAAAATTGTCGCGGCCGCCTACCTTGCAGCGATTTATTCATCCTTTGACCTTGTTTTACAACATTGGCTAATATACGTGAACCATACACGTACCTGAAAGAAGCCCCAGTCTCTACAAGCGAGGTGTAGTTTTTCGATTTCCGAATGAACATAATCTTTAGACGATAAGCGTTCCATATCAATGATGGGTAGTTGAGGCCTTGAAGACGTCGGGGATGATATGATCGGAGAGTCTTGATCGGGACGAGTATACCGAGGTGGAACCCTCTCGAGTGGTTCCTTAGCGAGTTCTTGTACGTTTGGAACCGGAAGTGAAACTCCAAAAATCGTTGTTCCCTTTGATTCCATGATCGTTTCCTTCTATGTTACGTTTGTATTTCTTTCATTTTACATACGAGGTTTCATTTTATATCCACCTTAGTGATGACTTATAATACTAGTTGTTATTAATAATATTTTCACATGGAGTGATACTTTATTATATATGTCTTTCATTTTGCATAAGAGGTTTCATTTTATATCCACCTTATTGAATATTGATGACTTGTAATACTAGTTATTATTAATAAAAAATTCACATGGTGTGATACTTTATTAATATCTAAACATAAGGATCTTATTAATGTGAGCTTGGACCACTCTTGTTCGCAATCATGGTTGTGTTGAAATGTAAGCTTAATTCAAGAAGACAACAAAAGCCACAAGGAAAATTAAAATAACCTAGGCACTAGGCATGGGTGATTAAAAAATAAGTGAGGTACAAGAGAAGCCACAAGGGTCTGTTTGGAATGGATAATAGAATGGATCATTACTAATTTTGTTACTATGTGGGAACTAAGTGAATTATTACTTTGTGTTGTTTGATAGGAAATAAAAAATGATGAATAAAATCAATGGTGAGTGACAACAGTGGGTTGTGATGGTGACGGTGGATGGTGAGTTATAGTGTTGTTAATAATTAACAAAGGATGAAAGAGGGAATGGAATGATTTTTTTTTTTTGATAAATACATGAAACAAACTTCAAAATTTAAGAGGCAAAATAAAAAAAGAAAACTCATTTGCTTTGATGATGAGCAAATATGTTTCAACTTAAAATCTTTCCTAGAATTGTTGCCATTTTCAAGGGATGTAGGAAGAGTTAAAGACCGTGGGGGTATGGTGGGGCGGGGGTTTGGGGCATGGGTTGACACGTGTAACTTTGAAAACTCAATTCACAAACCCATTTTGTATGGGGTATGGTGGGCGTGGCTTGGCTGGCGTGGCCAAGCCACATCAGGTTTATATATATATATGGAGCCGCTAAAATGAAAACCACCTCCAGTTGTAAGAACCGCGAGAACCACTTTCAACCAATCAGATTAAGCCAACGTAAAGGGTATTTTGATCATTTACCCCAAATGTCAAATCTCCTATTCTCTCTCCGGTATTTAAAAAGATTCTTTCTCCATTTATTGCATCCAATATTTTAAAAACCTTTCACCTCTTTCTCTCTCTTCAAGAATATCATCCCTGCTCTCTCTTTCACTCTTGCAAACCCTAACCCAAACACCTCTCTCTCTTCCTCAAGATCCTTCCCTCACCCCCCCCCCCCGATGAACAGGCAGCCGACAACCCCCCCACCCTCGTCTTTCTGATCGGCGATCTCCCCCTCTCGTTTTCAGCCCGGAAACCACAAAGAGGAGCTGGTTACGGCCGTTTTTTCCCCGTCATTTGATGATGATGATACAGACGATATTGATGATGAATATGACGGCGGCACGAGGCGACGGTAGCTCCTGCCGACACCTTTTTCCTGTGGCGGTGGTGTCTCCTGTGCGCCGTCTCGTCTAACCTTTTTTCGGTGGCGGTGGTGTCTCCGGTTGATGTTGTTTCAGTCGGGGTTGGAGTATTCCGGTGACAAGACCCTCTTTGTTTGATGTGGTGGATTAGGGGTGGCGGTGTGTCCGACGGCGGGGGTGAAGGGGGTGGGTCATCTAACGGCGTCGGGGGAGAGGCGATCTGTTTGTTGGTAACTGTTTTTGCTGGGCTTGATTCTGTTGAATCTGGTGCTTTTTGATTCTGTTGAATCTCGGTTTATTTTTCGACTTAATGGATGTTCATGTGTTTTTGTTGGATTTGATTCTGTTGAATCTGGTGCTTTTTGAATCTGTTGAATCTGTTTGAATCTGTTTGAATGATGTTCATGGTGCTTTTGAATGTTTGAATCTGTTGAATCTGGTGCCTTTTTGAATGTTATGAATATGGTGCTTTTTGGTAGATTTCAAACAGTGAACTATGTGGGTTTTGATCCGTTTTGGATTCCGGCGATGATGATGCAAAAAAAAACGTATATTTTGATGACGATGGCGCGGCAAGGATGGTGGAGGGTAGGGTTTTGAACCTGCAACCCCACTTTTGCAGCCTCTGATTATCGGAAAATCTGAGCCAAAACATCGTTTTTTTTTCAAGAATCCACTCGTTCTTTTGATTTTTGTTTGTTGGGTTTTTATATTTTTTTGAGGCGTCGATGATGATAGCAATCTATCTGAGACACCTACCGAGTGACGATTTTCTGGGTGCGTTCACTTTTAGATAAAACGTAAAACGTAAACAGTTTTACGTAAAACGTAAAAATTTTAATGTAAAACGTAAAACGTAAAAAGTTTTACGTAAAACGTAAAACTTTAACGTAAAACTTAAAACGTAAAAAGTCTGAAAAGTTTAACGTAAAACGTAAAAAGTGTAAAAAACGACGCGTTAAAAAAACGGGTAAAAAACAGCGCGTTAAAATAACGATGTTTGAAAAATCGGCGCGTAAAAAACGGCGCGTTAAAAAAACGACGCGTTAAAAAAACGACGCGTTAAAAAAACGACGCTTGAAAAATGCCGGCGTTAAGACAGCGCGTAAAAACCGGCGCGCAAAAAACGGGACATAAAAAACGCCGCGTTAAAAAAACCGACGGGCAAAAAAATTTGTCTTTTGTTAAAAACGGCCCGTAAAAACAGGCGCGCAACAAAATTGGTCTTTTGTTAAAAAAATCTGAATTTAAAAATTCTTTTAATAAAAAATTATGTTTAAAAAATAAAAACTAATATAATAATACAAAAAACTAATAAAAGACAAAAAGACAAAATAGAGTCATTTTACTAAATTATTCTTTTGGATTAAAATATTAAAGACATAATAAGACAAAAAATATTTAATATTATTTTGAGTTACTTTTAATCTCATCCATTGATCTTGAAGATCTAATGGTTAAGAACTGGTTCTCGCGGTTCTTACAACTGGAGGTGGTTTTCATTTTAACGGTCCTATATATATATATATATATATATATATATATATATATATATATATATATATATATATTTATAACCATTAAAAACTACATAAACATACAAAATAAATTATCAAAATAAAAAAACTATCATTCTTCGTCGTCTTCGTCGGTTTCGAACCCAGGAATCGTTGAAACATGATCCACCAAATCAGATCGAAGGTTGTGATGTATATCCCTTGACTTGATCAAAAATTCATTTGGCGCTTTATCTTCGTCTGTTACGTTACCTGGTTGGGGGTCATCGTCATCATAGTAGGTAACGACCACTCTACCTTCATCCTCCAAAATCATGTTGTGAAGAATGATACATGCGTACATCACATTTCCAATCTGATCCTTGTCCCATAGTCGACAAGGCATTGCCAATATTCGCCACCTTTTCTTCAAAACACCGAATGCTCGCTCGACGTCTTTACGTGCAGCCATTTGGACCCTGTTAAACTTTAATCTCTTTGGATCTATGGTACCGTGTTTTGTGAACGATTTTACGAAAACCCCCCACTCTGGGTAAATCCCATCAACTAGGTAGTACCCATACACGTACTCAACCCCGTTTACAAAGAAAGTTCATTTGGGTTCTATACCATTTACCCGATCATTGAAAAGGGGCGAGTGGGTTATGATGGTAATATCATTATGTGAACCTGGCATACCGAAGAACGCATGCCATATCCAAAGATCTTGGGAAGCAACCGCTTCAAGCATGATGGCTGGCATCCCGTGAAATCCACTCGTGTGAGCGCCTTGCCATTGGGTAGGACAAAGTTCCCAAGGCCATTTCAAACAATAATCTACCTAGCATCCCGGGTAGCCCATGATAATCTGCGTGATGTTCCAATATTTGTTGCATGTCACTGAACGAGGGCTTTCTCAAATATCTTTTCCTATAAAGTTCTAGAATACACGAACAAAAGTTGTGAAGACTTTCTCTAGCTACACGTGCATACATTTTTAAATAGTCATCCATAATGTCCGAACTATTGCCGTACGCTAACTGCCTAAGTGCGGCCGTGACCTTTTGCCACGTACTAAATTCTAATTGCCCGGTTACATCCGGTTTTTGTTGGAAATAAACATACTTCTCCTCAAGATCTCTAGATATCCTTAAAAATAAGTTTCTACTCATACGAAAACGACGCCTAAACATTTTTTCATCATACTTAGGTTCCGCTGAGAAGTAATCGCTTACCAACAAATTGTTAGCGGTGTGCCGTTCACGAGCGATGTACCTTCTCCTCTGTTTAGGTTGTTGAGTCTCTTCCTCATCGTCTTCGTCTTCCACGATAGCTTTCACCACCGCCGTGATCGTTTGTAGAAATATTTCCGCACCATCGTCAGATGATGATGACGATTCACTATAACTTGAAGAACTCATGGCAAGATTGTGTTTTATATGTTTGATATTGTGTGAGAAAAATGTTAAATATGGTAAGATATTTATAAAGGAATTTTTTTTAAATACCCTCCAACGGCTAGCCCAACGGCTAGTTTGGTTTGGCCATTGAGAGCCCGCCATGTCAGCTTGCTAGACCCGCCCCACGCCCAGCTTCAAACCCAAGCCCCAAGGGCCACGCCCCAACCCAAGCCTACCCGGGGTGGTGGCTTGGGCGTTTTCCCCCAACCCACGCCTCATACCCCATAGTCTAATTACAAGATGGTTCGTGTGAATGGAATTGTTGCTATTTTTATGGGATGTAGAAAGAGTTAAATGGTTCTTGTGGTATGTTCATATTAGGGATTGGGTCATTGGCTCCTTGCGTGAGTAATTTTATAAATTTAGTCCCAATCTTTTGCCACTTAGTAACGGTCTTGGTTTTTATAACTAATAAACATTACAAATAACTGTTAATTGGATGTGAAATGACCATTTTACCCCTTTAAAATTAAAACAAAAGATAGCAATTATACAAAAACACAACCCCAAATCTCCCCAGCTTTAAACTAGAAATCATTATCAAAGTCTCGGATGAAAACATCAAAGACAAAAACTTAAACCCTAGATTAACAAATCTTAGATTTGTACACCTAAATAAACGAAAACTAAACAAAAATGACATACATAGGTTGTATATGTAGGTTTAAGAACACAAAATTGAATCGTCATTGACACAAAATAGTTATATTGGATATATAAAACACACTATTGCGGTTTACAATTCAATCGGAATGCTTAAATCTGTAAATGGTATAATGAATACCTATATGAAGGAAGGAGATGTCGTGGAATACAAACGTGGTTACGATGATGACATGAATAGTGGAAACGTCTTCAACAAAGATGTTATGGACTAATACCATTGCAAGGTATGGGACTTGTCCCACATCGGTTGTATGGGCAACTTGTAACACCCCGTGTTTCTGAAGTCAAAGTCAAGGTCAAAGTCAACGACCGATTTCGCGCGACTTGATTAATAGTGAAACTCTTTTACGTATTTATTTTAGTTGTATTATGTGGAGTAAGTGTCAATAATTACAATAATCGACGTATGTCATTCGCTATCTAATCGACTTACGACTGTGAACTATAGGAAGTAACAATGCGATAAAGTTAACTAAACGATAATCAAACTATGCTAATCAAGTCGACATGGAATCGAATCGCAACTCGAAATACGCATTTTGGTTATTATTATACGTGTGTGTGTGCCTTATGTGTTACTTGTGCATGTTTATTTATGTTGAGTGTGGTAATTAATCGAAACGCAATCGAAACTCGAATCGCAATCGAACTCAATCGAAAGCGAACTATGTTAATTAGTGGAGAAGAGACAACGCGAGATATGAGTGATTGGGATTAAAAGTAATTTGAATAGGAAACTCTATCGTATTCGCATCGCTCGCAATCGAAATCGAAATATAAAAAATCGTTGCGTCGAACACCCGAACCAAGTGCCATCCGGTCGGATTGCCATCCGACCGGGCTGCCACTTGATTGTGGTGTCAGGTCGCCATCCGACCGAGATGACATCCGACCGGACTGTCATCCGGTCGAGATGCCATCCGACCGACCTGCCCCTTTCCTCTTTTGGAATCCTATAAATACCCATGTCACTCTCAAACTTTCTACTTTTGGCAACTGACGTCCGAACAGCTCGTGCTCCTCACCTTTTCTTTGATTTCTCTCAAATCCAGTAAGATCTCGTCCCAAATCTTGTACTTCCTTAATCTACACGCACTCCTACACCTTTCTCTCTTTTAAATCTTAACTTTTAAACCGTGAAATCACTAGATTTGAGGTGTTATAGGATGATGTCATCATGGTGTTCTTGAGAACTTCATGTTTTGGCTTCAAACCATCAAGAACAACTTAGATCTAACCGATTTCCACACAAATAAACAAAGATCTTGCATAGATCTAAACACATTCATGGTGAAAAAGGACTGAAAGATGGTTTCTAACTTTCTTTCAACTCTTTTACACTCAATGCACTCAAAACCGATAGAATCGGACCTTGTTTTAGTCTTCTACTTATTCTTAGTGTAGTACTAGCTCAAGATCTGGATTCTACACACGAGACCACCGATTTCGGGTTAATCAAGAACAACCGCCTTGAACCGGTTAACTGGTCGAACTAGGGTGATTCCTTTCTGACCGGATCACTTGGGTCAAGATGGGGTTCTGTTGGTTAACACGTTGACAAAGAGTCTCGATAAAACGACAAACAATCAAAACGGCCAAGTGAAAGACGAACGGAACGACCAATCCGGAGTGCTATCCGACCGGACTACTGTCCGAACAGATAAGCCACCTAAGCGATTGGCCATCCGACCGGCTTACACCATGGGTCCCACACTTAATCAACTTTATCTGAAGTTTGAGCATTGAACGAATTGCTATCCGATCGGACTACCATCCGACCGAATTACTCTTCGGATCATGAGATACTTGGACTTTAACACTTAAACAATTTTCAACGTGTTCAATGCACTAAGGATGCCACCCGACCGGACTGCTGTCCGACCGAGTGACAACCTGCTTTGGATTTGTTCTCACTGAGTAACCTCGCCACTCGAGTCGCCGTCCGACCAGATAAATCATCCGAGCGGATTGCCGTCTGCACGACTGACCGGCCGATCGACCGACTTGAAAGGTAGAGATACTTCAATGTTTTCAAAATGCTACAACAAAAACTTCAAAAGACAAGCCATCATACACAAACACATCCTTCTTATAGGAAGAAACAATCCACTCGAATAGTTATCCGACCAAACAATCTGTCCGACCGGATGACCATCCGAACGGATTGTCATCCACACGACTGGACCATCTGACCGAACTGCTATCTGACCCACTTATACTTTGCATCGTTTTACGCGTCACTTATCGTTATGCTATCGTTCTGATCAGGCTAACCCTACTCTCTAGCGCTCCTTTCAATCCATCATCGCTGTAAGTATACTCGATCCCTTTTTGCTTTACGCACTTTTGGGTGTTACATACGTTATGAATATTCAAATCACAACAAACACACTACTCAATACTATTTGAACGCTAACCGTTAATGCATGTTATACGTGGCTTATGAATGCTTGTTTGTTATGTCTACACATGGAATGTTGTCTACCTGCCTTAGCAATGATAGTACTATAGTTTGGACTCAGCACCTGTTCGCAGGGGTTGTTAAGGACAATTACTTGCATGGATTACGGTGGTAATCATGTGTTGCGAACTGCCTTAGGCAGTCAACCCGCAGTCATTGGTATCGATGGATCTATGTCGATAACTAACATGCTTCATTTCACAATGTGTACGTGCTGGTTATGCGTAAACGAATTTCGAACTCTATATGCTATATCAAACTTGTATGCTCACCTTTACATTATATGTATTGACTTTATTTTAACATATGTGACAGGTGCTTAGGATGCACATCTGCTAGGAAATCGAGGCTAGAATAAGACTCTAGAGGCTAACAAATAGTTGTCTGTACAAATTTAATCAAGGGTCTCTAGAAGCAGATAAACAATTTCGCTAATTGAAAATCTGAGTTGTTGGAATAGAACTATTTGCCTAGATTTTATCTGTAATAATTTGTTTACCTTTTGAGACATGGTATGGGACATGTTACTTTAAATTGATTGGTAATGGTAGTTGTTATGGAAACTTCTGGACAATCTGTTTCGCTCAGTGTCATGCCCCGATGTTTCCGCCATCGGTTGGGGTATGACAGATTGGTATCAGAGCCATAACTATAGGGAATTAGGCAAGACACGACCTAGTCCGGGTCGATGCCTTAGAAACCTAGTCTATAGTTAGGAACCAACAGACCGACTTGTGCATATCCAGTAGGGATTATGTACGAGCTTATTTCTCGCTATTCTCGCTTATGCTACACTATCACTGCACTTGAATCTTCAACTATGAATGAGCAATAAAGTCGAGATTAGGTGCGAAAACCTCAAAACTCTGGACTAAAGTTGCTTGATCAACCCGCATTTTATTTACAAACGGGAGAATTATGCCAAATCAGGAGTGAAATCCACATTTTGATGAATAATCTCCTCTATTTTATCAAAAACAGGAACGAAGTTGTTAAGCTAGGGGTGAAACCCTAACATTGATGACTTTTTCCGACTATTACTTGGTTTTACAAAGCTCTCACCAAAGTTTTGATGGATTCCAAGGACTCGAGTGCCTAAACAACTGAAAGGACGAGTGCCATTCACCGCATGACGGTGATAGAGCACAGCCTATTAGGTCAACAAGGACTTGTTGTGCATCCCTGTGAATAGTCGAATCACTTTGGGTAGTCAAAGTCTAATAGCCGCAGACAATCTATTTCTCGATTTTTACGTGTTTCAATTCTGAGCCCGCAATTGCTGACTCTGATGATTCGTTGACTTTATGTGTTTTGTGTGTTTCATGTTTATTTGTTAGCGTTTTGAGATATCACTGGTTTCGATCTAACGCCTTATTGCTTCCGCTACTCACACAACACACTACACATCGCTGACAAATAGCTAAACTATGGACGACCTTATGCAATACTATACGCTTATACTATACAATCCAACATGCCAATCGCGACTGCTATATTCGAACAATCGCAGACCTTGAATGATAGGTTTATGTATTCTGACTGTCTCCGGTGATTAAATGCGTATGTGCTTCTGTGCTCTACGTGCTTATGTGTTTATGTGTTTCTATGCTATACGTGCTTATGTGTTTATGTGCTTCTGTGATTATGTGAGCTGTGTTCCTGAGCTTTAGTAAGTAGTAAACGTGTGAGGTGAGACTCGAATACATTGTGATGAGTCCGGTGACGATGTCTGTCGCAGACAATGTCGTCTGGATCCCGCCACCCATCACTTTCTCGTCAAGAAAAGAGAGACAAACGTCTTGCTGCTATCATCGCTAAACAAGTAGCAAAAGCCGTGAGTGATGTCTACGAGAACGTCAGCAAATCATTTGAGGAGTCGAGAACCGAAGCTCCTAAAGCTACTACCAAAGCTCCCTTCAGTTTCAAGCAATTCAAGTCCTGTGGGCCAAAGGAATTCACTGGCGAGGAAGGGCCTACAACGTTGTTCCAATGGTTTGATTCCATTGAGGTCACTCTACGATAGTGCGGTTGCCCAGACGAGCTCCGCACTCTGAATGCTACCGGCATCTTCCAGTCCCGCGCACTAGACTAGTGGATGGCCGAGAGAAACAAACGAGGGAATGATGCAGCCTACGGTCTGTCGTGGGATGAACTCAATGAGGTCATGCTGGAAGAATTCTGCCCTCCTCATGAGCGCCAAAAGTTAGAAGACGAATTCTGGCACATAAAGCAAAAGGAAGGTGAAAACGCTGCTCTCACTGCTCGCTTCAAGCAGCTCAGCATTATTTGTCCCGATCAGGTCAAGACTCCAGACATGGCAAACAAGAAGTATATCCGAGCCCTGCCTGACTGTGTTGCCGATTTCGTGCAAGTGGCCAAGACTAAGACGATCGAAGAGACTTACCTACTGGCCGCTGAAATCAACGACAAGCGGGTCAAGGCTGGTGTCTGGGATAAAACTTCAAAGCACCTGCATCAAGCTACCACCGCCGCACCACCTGCTGAAACCACCACAGCATCGAACAACAAGAGGAAGAACAAGAGAAAGAACAGCTCCAGCAACAAGAACTGTGCGATCACTGCTGCACCGATACAAGCTGTACCAGCCCAACAGCGTCAAGTAGCGGCGCCTGTGGCAAACGCACCACTTGCTAAGCGTGCGTACACTGGGCCACACCCGCTTTGCCCTACTTGTACCTACCACCACCCGACTACCATCGCTTGCCGTTTTTGTGCTCATTGCAATATGTACGGCCATTTCACTACCAACTGCCGTGCTCGACAAGCTCCTGCTCATCAAGCTCTACTCACCGCCCCTCAGGGTCAACAAGCTCCTCCGGCACCCACGGTCAACGCCAGAGCCTGCTTCGCATGTGGCGATCCTAACCATTTCGCCAACATGTGCCCAAACAGGGTTGTGAAACAAGAGCCCCGGCAACAGCAGCCTCAGCAGCAACAACAACAAGCAGCACGCGCACGAACTTTCAACATCAACGTGCGCCAAGCCCAAGCCGACAACAACGTGGTCAATGGTACTTTCCTTGTGAATGGTATTTATGCTTCGTGTTTATTTGATACTGGAGCCGAGAATTTCTTTGTGTTGTTCGAATTCGAGAAGCTCCTTAGTCGTAAGCGCTCCCAACTCTCCTCGACGTTCGATGTTGAAGTCGCTACCGGAAGAACTGTCGCCGTCAATTCTGTTCTCCGTGATTGTACTCTTGAGCTCAACAATCACATCTTCCCAATCGATCTTATCCCGATGCAACTCGGAAGTTTTGACGTCATAGTAGGTATGGACTTTCTTCGCGAAAATCATGCTGAAGTTGTGTGCTTCGATAAGATGATTCGATTCTTGCTCGCAAACGGTGACTTATTGTGTGTCTACGGTGAAACTGATTCGAAGGGTCTCAAACTCATGTCGTGTGTCCAAGCTAGCAAGTATCTTCGCAAGGAATACAGAGCTTTCTTGGCTAACATTGTAGTTGCGGAGAAGGAAAAGAAAGGAAAGACAAAAGTGGAAGACGTTCCTGTGGTTCGTGAATTTCCTAATGTTTTCCCCGACGACCTTCCCGGCTTACCAACAAGTCGTGATATCGACTTTCGTATTGACCTCATTCCTGGAGCCAACCCTGTTTCCAAAGCTACTTACCGACTCGCACCGTCCGAAATGCGCGACTCAAACCAACTCCAGGAATTACTTGAGAAAGGCTTCATTCGCCCGAGCACCTCTCCTTGGGGCGCGCCAGTCCTTTTCGTCAAAAAGAAGGATGGGTCGTTCAGGATGTGTATCGACTATCGGGAATTGAATAAGTTAACTATCAAGAACCGCTATCCCCTACCCCAAATTGACGATTTGTTAGATCAGCTACAAGGCGCTACGTGTTTCTCGAAGATTGATCTACGCTCAGGCTATCACCAACTACGCATTCAAGAGGAGGATATACCTAAAACCACGTTTCGCACTCGATACGGCCACTATGAGTTCGTTGTTATGCCTTTTGGTCTAACCAACGCACCCACGGTTTTTATGGATCTGATGAATTGCGTGTGTAAACCATGCCTCAACCGTTTTGTCATCGTATTCATCGACGATGTCTTGATCTATTCCAAGTCGAAAGCCGAACACGCGCAACATCTACGTTTGGTACTCGAGCTACTCCAAGGGAACCAACTCTATGCGAAATTCTCCAAGTTGCGAATTCTGGCTGAAGGAGGTTCAGTTTCTGGGTCACATTGTTAATAGTCAAGGTATTCACGTCGATCCAGCGAAGATTGAAACAGTCAAGAGTTGGATTACACCTAAGAACCCGTCTGAGGTCCGTTCTTTTCTCGGACTAGCGGGCTATTATCGTCGATTTATCAAAGGATTCTCAAAGATCGCTGTACCGCTTACCGCTCTCACGCATAAAGACAAGCCTTTTGTTTGGGGAACTGAACATGAGCCTGCCTTTCGAACCCTCAAGCACATGCTTTGCAATGCTCCTGTTCTCACATTGCCCGACGGAAACGACGATTTCATTGTCTATCGTGACGCTTCCAACCTTGGTCTTGGTTGTGTTCTTATGCAGCGGGACAAGGTTATAGCTTACGCATCTCGTCAGCTCAAAATCCACGAGAAGAACTATACAACCCATGATCTCGAGCTAGGCGCAGTTGTTTTTGCGTTAAAGATTTGGCGACACTACCTGTATGGTACCAAGTGTACGATCTTCACCGATCATAGGAGCCTACTATCACACCCCAACCGATGGCGGAATCATCGGGGCGCGGCACTAGGCGAATCAGATTGCTCAAGAGAATCTATAACAACTATGTTGCGATAATATTTAACACATTCGTTATCCCATACTAACAAATAATACAATCACATGAGTTATCACAGATTTCTTGTCCTCTCGAACAATACAAATCCGACAACCTAGATTTTAGTTGAGTTTCTAGACTTCCTAGCTCGATTTGATATAGTCTGTGATCTAACCTGCAACATACGTTAAAATAAAGTCAATACAAAAGTATTGGCGAGTATACAGGTTTGATATGTAGCGTAATAGATTAAAATGTGTAGCGAATTTCCATATGCATAAACGTAACACGCGACATATATACTCACAAAGCTGATACTACCAACTAAGTCCTCGATGCTCGAATATGCGATGGCAAACTAGACCCCGTCGGGCGCAATAGTACTATACTAGTCGTGGTGGGACGTCACGAGTATAAGCCCTAGCACATATGCAACTAGCATCATGTATATCTATGCATAACAGTTATTCGCAAGTGATAATTCGATTGATTGAATAATTCGTTTGATAAGTTCGATTTGTTAGAAACATATGTTACACCCAAAATGCGATTAAAAAGGGTTCAAGTATACTCACAGTGCGCGTTTAGTGAGAATACAACGTGATTGGATCGGTTGAGAGTACGTCTGCGTTAATCATCGAATGATATAGCAAACGATGCACGGTTAAGCGGTAATAGTATCAAAATGACACCATCCAGTCGGATGGTACTCATCCGGTCGGATGACCTTATCCGGTCGGATAACCTCATCCGGTCGGATGACTGTTGAGTGGGTCGGATGACTGATGAACACTCCCATCCGGTCGGATAACCCATCCGGTCAGATAACCCATCCGGTCGGATAACAGTTCAGTGGATCGGATAACTGATGAACATTCCCATCTGGTCGGATAACCTATCCGGTCGGATAACATGTTCAGTGGATCGGATGACTGTTTATCCGATCGGATGACATGCTATCCGTTCGGATGACATGTGGTCCGTTCGGATGACGTGTTGTCCGATCGCGTGACACGTCTGTTTTAACGTCCCGATCAACTTTCCTTGAGTATTTTTGGAAGGAATACATGCGGTTTTACTGGGACGGTGTGATTTCGAATTAACAAATGAAATTCCATCAGTTTCGACCCGTCCTAACGGCCGGGAACCACCCCGTTCCATCAGATTTGGCCGTTCTTGACGTTTTCTCATGTTTAACTCGAAATCGCACAGTTCCTTGGTTAAATACACAGGTTTAGGTGAGATTTGTTATCAAAACATGTGGAAATCACCCAGATCTGAGTCGTTTATGGTGTGATGAGGTCACAACTTGAAGTTCATAGGAACTCTTGGTGACATCACCTTAAAACACCTCAAATCGGTAGATTTCACGGTTAGAAATTGAGTTTTGAAAGACATAATGATGTAGAATTGAGTGTAGATCGTAGAAGTACAAGTTTTTAGGTTGAAATCTTACCGGAATCGCGAGGAATCGAGAGAAAAGGGTCCAAGAGCGTGTTTGGTCGAGTGAGAGCTGTCACATCACTGTTTAAGTGATGTGACGTGCTATTTATAGGCAACAGAGAAGGCTGGAGGGTTTTGGGTCGGAAGGCCCATCCGTTCGGATGGCTATCCGTTCGGATGGCCCATCCGTTCGGATGAGGCTGTCCATTCGGATGGCCACTCCGGCGCGGGGGATTTCTCCGTTTTTGAGCGTTGCGATAGTTTTTGGAGTACGCGCCAAGTTTCGATATAACAATCGGTTTTCGTTTCGAGTGTGCGATTATTAGCGACGTTTCACGGCCATCAAGGAGGGTAGTATAGGTCCTTTCTCGATGTCATCGGGAACGTTATTGTGTGTTGTGCCACAATGACTGATGGGGTACCACTCACTCGTATTGTCATCATCGTCACGACGACTGGAGCTATAGCACTCACCCGTGAGTCTTTGTTAGCGTTAATTGTCTGCGTTTCGACACATCACGGTCACTGAGGAGGGTAGAATAGGTCCTCACTCAATGTCGTCGTGAGTGTTAGTGTTTATGGTGTGATGTAGTGATAATGTATTTGCGAAAATATGCGATTATCCTTCGAATAGCGATGTATGCGATATAGTTACATTATGATCCGAATCTCTGGTGCTAGGCGTAACGAGTATATCGAGTAGTAACAACGCACGAAAGTGCGGGTTGTTACACCTACAACATATCTTTAATCAGAAAGAACTTAATATGCGTCAACGCCGATGGGTAGAACTTCTCAACGATTACGACTGTGAGATTCGTTATCACCCAGGCAAAGCAAATGTTGTTGCCGACACACTCAGCAGGCGGAGTTATCTGCTTAGCACTCGTAATATCCAAGACCAATACGATCTCGAGACTCCGCATGCATGTTTTAATGAACGCACTCTGAAAAAGGAACGAATCTATCATGACGGAGCCCAGCTTGTGAGTAAATCAAATGGGATATTCCACTTTCTGGACCGAATTTGGATCCCTAAACGGACCGATTTGCGACAGATACTGATGGACGAAGCCCACAAATCCCGGTATTCTATTCATCCCGGTGCCGACAAAATGTACCAAGATCTTCGTTACAAGTACTGGTGGCCTGGCATGAAAAGGGATATTGCTCTTTACGTTGGAAAGTGCCTGACTTGTGCAAGAGTTAAGGCCGAACATCAAAGACCCTCTGGCTTACTCGAACAACCGCCGATCCCTATGTGGAAGTGGGAGAGTATAGCTATGGATTTCATAACAAAGCTTCCGCACACGTCATCAGGTCACGACAACATCTGGGTTGTTGTTGACCGACTGACCAAATCAGCTCACTTTTTGCCAATACGGGAAGACTACAAGGTAGAACGATTAGCCCGAATCTACACCGACGAGATCATTTGTAATCTTGGGACGCCTCACGACATTATCTCTGATCGTGATGCTCGGTTTACCTCGCGATTGTGGAAAACGTTTCAAACGGCTCTCGGTACATCGCTGAATCTAAATACCGCTTTCCACCCTCAAACCGACGGTTAGACTGAAAGAACGATCCATACTCTTGAAGACATCTCCGTTCGTGTGTCACAGATTTCGGTGGTAATTGGGATAAATACCTGCCGTTAGTCGAATTCTCGTATAACAACAGTTATCATTCCAGCATTCAAATGGCACCATTCGAGGCTTTATACGGAAGAAAATGTCGATCGCCTATTGTGTGGCACGAGATCGATCATTCGCAACTAACCGGTCCCGAGCTATTGCAAGAAACGACTGACAAAGTCCTCCAAATTCGAGACAACTTGTTGAAAGCTCGAAGTAGACAGAAAAGTTACGCCGATAGACGACGCAAGCCCCTTGAATTTGACGTTGGCGACTACGTACTCCTAAAGGTATCACCTTGGAAGGGTGTGGTCAGATTCGGCAAGAAAGGGAAATTAGCGCCTCGATATGTTGGACCTTTTAAGATTCTGGAAAGGGTCGGAAAAGTTGTAACACCTCGAAAATTCACGTCCTATAATGTGTTGACACGTGTCATAAAATTTGAACGTGTGAAAGAAAGTTAAAAAAAGGACTAAAGTTGACAAACATGGAAAGTATGTGATTATACGGGTTCTAAATGTCAACAGTGAATAAATATACTTCATAATAACCATACATGATGTTTATGACATCAAACGAATAAATCATGGATCATACGAAGCTAAAAGTGAGAGATTACAAACTACAGGGGTTAAACGTGTCAACATGTTTAAAGATATACCTCTGAGTGACCTTTTGACAAACCCGAAGCTTTGTAACTATTAATTATGCTCACTAGAATGCGCGATATAAATTTCATAAAGTTTCGTTATCGTATGAGAAAGTTATGATCAAATTCGTGTGCGAGGGGTTAAAGCGTTAACATTGAAAGTTAAGACTTTTTGGGTTAACCGGAAGTGTCCAGGGACTTGGCGAAGTGGGTACAAGTCCTAAAGCCCTTACAGATAAATAATAAGGGGTCAAAATGTAAAGAATAGGCCTAATTGACCTTTCGTGAAGCCAAGGGACAAGTTGCAAAACAACAAAAATGAAAAATTTGATTTTCAGGGCCCAGGCGGCCCGCGTAGGATCTGTTAAAACTTGAGGCGGGCCGCGTGGGGACATCAGATGCAGAAACTTCAATCAGCAGCCTGTATACGCGAAAACTCGACCCAAAATGGATATTTCTCATCATGGGCGACCCCTAAATGCCACCTAGGACACTAGAGACATGTGTTGATCAATTGTGGTCACTTGTAGAACCATGTGTCAACTTCTTATGGTGGATTGAACACTATATAAATGCCTCATTGTGCAACATTGTTCCACACACCTTCAATTGCATACCTGATCAATTCTGGAGCTTCCAAGCAGCCTCAAGTGATCAAAATTCGTGCATAGGACTCTTGTAAGTCTGCTAATCCTTCTTTAATTGAGTTTAGCTTAGTCATTTAGCTAAAAGTCAAACCGTCGTAATTACGGTTTGACTTCGAGATTAAGGATTAATAGCTTAGGCAATTCTCGAATCAAAAGTAGTTATAAGTTGGTATTTATGTGGGTAATAAAACCTTAAAAGGGTCCCCCCTGATTACCACTCTAACCAGGTCAAAAGTCGGGTCAAACTAGTTTATAAAAAGTCAACAGGATACTTAAAATGCTATTTATGCATAATTAACATTATAGATCATATACAACCTGTTGGATCATTGTTA
The DNA here is from genome assembly GCA_030545235.1 of Helianthus tuberosus. Taxonomy (NCBI): domain Eukaryota; kingdom Viridiplantae; phylum Streptophyta; class Magnoliopsida; order Asterales; family Asteraceae; genus Helianthus; species Helianthus tuberosus. The sequence continues at coordinate 158,174,981 of CM060414.1, read as the reverse complement.
TAACTTGGTAATAAGTGTAAGAACATATCTAAACATGTTCAACCCGACAATTTCCTGTTTAGACCCGGTTCGGAACCGAAAGTCACATAGTTTGACTTTCACTTTGATTTTCAGTTCTGACCCATTTAGGCATGTTTTAGAAATGCCTCAGAGCTTTAATTGGACTAGGTTACTTGTTAGTACAACCCTCTATGATTATACACCTTGGTTCATTAGTTATCCAATTAATATGCATGTTTCCGTTAATTGCCCATATGTTGACCATTATGCCCTTATTGCCTTAAAACGTGATTTTTGGAAATGTAAAAGAGTAGAAACTTTAATTACTGATATATAAAGGTGTATGCAAATTTTGACATCAGTTTGAATTGTAGATTAAGAGTTATGCTCATTATCGCTAAATGAATGCTTTATGTTAATAAAATGGCGTAATTAGCGTATAGCCTACTTAAACATACTTTTTGATATCAAATCTTTTACCCATGATGTAATATATTATTTTGGGATTTTTAAAGATTTTTATTTAATTTTAGGCTGAGCATAACTCATAGTCGTAGGCTTAATCCGGTAAATGTCGGTTTTGCCCTTACGGGCCATAAAATGAGTTTTACATATCAAAACGACTCCAAACCTTTTGCTACAGATTAGTTATGATAAATAAATTATTTTAGACCTTCTAGAATAATAAAAATATCAGCTTTAGGTATTGAACCCGTAAACGGCTCCTAATCGCCTTATTTAGCGTTTTAGCGCATAGTATGTACTAATACTATTTTTTTATACATACAAGGGTGATACCTACTGATGTTTTAGTCAAATTATAACATTTTAACAGTAAGCAAAAGTTGGTTATCTCAGACTTCAGTTTTGAACTTTTCGGCTTATGTGAAATTACCAAAATACCCCTACGGGGCATAGTTTGGTTATAATTGATAAATTTCACATATCTAAAATACCTTACTGTTATAAATCAGTAAACTTAGTATTTTTGCTGATCATATCAGACCTGTAACTCAGTTAAACATTTAAACTCTTTTACAACCTTTTAAATGACCAAACTACCCCTACGGGGCCTAGTTTGTGTTTAAATACGTTTTGGGCATAATGAAAGACATCTTACTGATGTCACAACATATTTGAGGCATAATTAACTTAGGAAACCTGTATATAGCTCTCAAGAATACCCGTCACGCTTATTACGCGTACGGTTTGGTTTATGTAACAAGTTTACATAAGTTAGCCGAAACGGGTCAAACCTTAATGGTTTTAACTCAAAATCCAGAGTGTGAATAATAAACCCATATTAAGCAAGTCTCTGAACTTGTCGGGTCTAAATCACATTCTATCCGGTCTTCGCTTAATCGTGCGTACGAACCGTATCTTTGAAACTAGCCTGTCTAAGCTTAAGCTTAATTAAAGACCCGTTAGGATTCTAATAGGTTATTATAAAAACTTCGTTCCAGATTAGGAGTACCAGTAAAAGCTACTTGCGTTTGCTTATTGTGATTTATACATTGCTCAGGTAAATACTTTTAACTTATTTTCCCTATACGGGCTTGGGTTACGGTATATAGCATACCGCTTGATCGAGCATCAAATCTCCACAGTTGAGTGGGTAGTTGAATAATTTGATCGGCTCGTTTAAACAGTCTTGATTACTTAATGCCTTTGGGGGGTTAATGACCATGTCCCGGATATCCTTGGCATCATCTTACGAGATGGCCACGACCTGAGCACGGGGTGTAGGCGTACACCTGTCAGTGTATAACTCTATGATGTGGTGTGTCTATTGATCTTTAACCCGGACAAGATCCGGGCGACTGAACGCACAAGTAACATGTAATTCGTTCACAAGATTATAATATTAAATAATTCTCCCAAGTTATAAAAATCTTTATGCCATGTGCATCCAAACCAATTTTAAATCATTTTTCAAAATGAGTCAGTTGATTGTATTTACCAGTGTAAACTGACCTATTTTCCTAAAAAGATTAAATGCAGGTACTAAGCGAAATTGGCTGGGATTTCTCCTTAGCATCATTAGAAGTCTCGCAAGCTTAAGATGCTTGAAGTCTGTTGAACTATTGTTTCATATTTTATTTCGATCCGTTCTGTGGATAAACATCCGAACGTTGTGATACTTGATATTACAATAATTTATTCGGTTGTATTACATCTTTTAAATTTGCTTCCGCTGTGCATATTAAATATTGTGTTGTTTGACTATTACGTTGCCAACCACGTCACGATACTCCCCCACCGGGCCCACCGGTGACACGCGGAAATCAGGGTGTGACAGGTTGGTATCAGAGCCAACACTGAGTGAATTAAACACTAGCCTTTTGTGTTTAATCTCAGTTACAAAATTGCACAATCTAAACTTCTGAGTCTAGACTTAACTTAGGAATATTCTCAATCCTAACCTGGAAATTTTTGCTTCCAAATTATTATATATACGTCGCCAAGCGAAGAAGCTGTAATAAAACTTCTCCACATCAGGAGCCTTGAAAATGCTGAGCTTCGTACCGCGGCGAGAATGGGACGAGCATCCAAGGAGAGGACACTCAGAAATAAAATAAAGAAGAAACTCTTCTTGCTGAAGATCGTTTCCTTAATAAGTCCTTATCAGGACACAATTATCTTTCAGTCCCTACGAGGACAACATTATTCCTTTCAAGTCCCGCTTAGGGCAACTTTATATTTTTTTTTATTTTTTTTATTTTTATATAGTGGAATGATTAAGTTTAAACTTTCATTTTAAACAAGAAATATTAAATAAATGGAAAATAACATTTCCTTTTGCAAAATCTACCATTATGATAAAATGGCAAAATCTAAAAAGGACAAGACCTAGCTTCGGGTCATATTAAGACCGGCCAAGATGGCAGTTCCTCAATTTAGATTCAGATCCTTATTCACATTTCAATTTGGAAATTGTTCTGCGATAAATATTAAAAGAATCTTAAGAGTGAAACCTAGCCTGAGTGTCATTATAAAGACCTGGCCAAGATGGTAAGACCTGTTTAAAAAGATTCGTATCCCATTTAACATCTGAAAACATGTTAACACCCCCGACAGATGTGATTCGTTGGAAATCACACACGTTATTAAGGATTCTTCAAAAGATTCCTAACCCAGTATAATGATCTCTGAATCCTGGGTTTACATCATCAATTAAGATGATCATATTGTAACCACACGTGGTAATATAGTGCCTACGGGCCTTGCTCAGTTCTACATGAGCCAAAATACAGTGGTAGCTATGACTCCCTGTCAGGAAAAAGGTAATGAACTTTGATTCAAACCTTAATGCCTCGATTATCTAAAGTCATGGCTTATAAATTTAACTTGTCTACGCGACTAGGCCAATTGTGCTATTATTAACTTGTAAATTAGGATTTATGATAAAAAAAATCCCGAATAAGATAAATATCCTTCCTTCCCTGCCAGTATACATATTAAGAAGGATCTTAAAGGTACGACCTAGCCTATATGTCATTCCAGACGAGGCCAAGATGGTAGAACCTATTCAAAGGATTCAAATCCTTATAACATTGTAAATATGTTACCACTCCTGACAACAGTGAGACGATAAAATCACACTTGTCGTCTTTATATTAGGAATTTTCCAAACCCCTTGTTTAGCCTAAATGATCAAGAGGAATCATGCCTATAAACGTCGAACATGATGAACACATCAAAACATCCATTAGGATGTATACCTACAGGCAAGGATGTATACATGAAAAGATAGTTTTATTTCATAACTTCTTGTCAGGACAATGACATATGAAATTTTCCGATCCAAAGGAATCATTGATTATGATTTAAAAATTTCCCTAGTGACAAGGCCTATGAGCCATCAAAAGTCCTTTGGAACAAGCCCTTGTGCTATATATAAAAGATGTCAGTATGACATTGGCAGCCGTGACTTATGTCCCCTGCCTAATAAATATGGAGGATTATAGTCCGTTTAAACGCCAAAGATAGTTTAAAAAACAAAAAACTTAGGCAAAACATAATCAAATAAAGTTAATACTATCTATTCGCCTATATGGTTTATTTGTACCATGGCTAAATAATCATCAAATTTGACAATTCACCATATACTTAAACCAATTATTACTACTTGGTTTGTAGCCTTCAAAGCTTCACCATGGCTGACTCCTCTGAAGCTCACAATCATCCAGTTAATCAGAAGGATGATGCAAGACTGAAATTAATAAGCACTGGATTAAAGGCTATGATCAAAATAGCCGTAAGCAACGCTGTGGACCGTGTGTTGAAGGATCTTAAGCGAAAGTGCGATAATGCCCCAAATAAAAGTTACAAAAAGGTTAAGACCGGTTCAAGCTATAACCAGTCCAAACCAAGGGAGGCAAAACCCAAATGTAAAACCTGCAAAAGAAGACACTGGGGGCAGTGTCGATCAAACCCAAAGATAAAGAAATGTGGCATCTGTAAAAGAGATGGCCACCACTCCCACGAATGTAGGGACATAAAGAATGCAAACCGTTTCAGCTGCGGCGAAAAGGGCTACATCAGTACTAATTGCCCTAAGGCTGCCAAGGAAGGAGCAACTAAGTCTGGGGAGGATTTAAAGGATAAACAGCAGACCGGTGAGAAGACTAGATGCAAAATCTGTAGGAAATACCACCTCGGGAAATGCAGATATGAATCTCAGCCTCTACCCTGTGGAATCTGCAAGTCCAAGGGGCATAAGACCTTGGATTGCAGGAGATTGGGAGACGCAACCTGCTATGGTTGCAACGAAAAAGGGCACATTAAGACCAACTGCCCTGAATACGCTAAAAAGCTTGAGGAAGCTAAGAAGACCGAAGCTGGAGGCTCTCAAATGGGTGCTCAGGAGGCTATTCAGGATGACAAGGTCATAACAGGTATTTTTATCAATAATGTTCATGCTAGAGTATTAATTGATTCAGGTTCAGATAAGTCTTCCGTAGACAACAGATTTTTGTAAATCATTAAATCTGCCTGCTAAAACTCTAAGCGTTAATTGTAAAGTAAAATTTACCGATAGTACCTCAAAGATGGCTTCAGAAATATTAGATGGATGTTTTATATCCATTAGGAATTTTTCCGATGTCCTAGTTCCGTTAAAATATAAGGACTCAATATAGTGATAAAAATCGATTGGTTGCCTTGAAAATCAAGCCCATATTGTGGGTAATAAGAAGCAATTAATTATCAAGACTCCTTATGAGTCAACCCTCATAATTACATGTATCCGTACGATTAATTAATATTAAACATAAAAAAATGGTGGAACTGGCCGTCCCCGGAATCGAACCTGGGTCTAGGCCACACCCTTTCGCGCGCCTAGCCAACCGAGCTAGGTGCCTAGTTTGTGAAATTTCCATTTTGATTAAATATAAGCACATGTACAATGACTTCCTTATTTCTTCTATAAGTCACCTACTTATCCTCATTATGTTGACTAAGTATTAGAATCCAAGATTTTACCTCTATGTTTTAGTTACTCTTGGCTTGCTTATGTTGACTAAACACTAGAAAGGATGAAGTAGAAACCATTAAGTATATCAGTGGTTATGCTAGAAAGGACATGGTAAGGTATACATCACAGTCATTCGATGGCAATACTCTTAATTAGTAAGGACACTAATGAAATCCTCAAGAAGGATCCTCTTATACATTGTGGGATGGTCCAAGTTTTAAGGACCTTATTAGAAAAACCTAGTATCCGTTTCGCAAAAAAGGGAAAAGACGGAATGAAAATTTTCTGACTCTCGCCATCAAAGTTCTAGACAGTCGACAGTATGTCGCAAATTTTAATTCATTAGCTGAGATAGTACCCTATTCAGTATACCCAAAAATCTAAGCTTAAAGCACATAATTATTAGTGGTTTGACTGCTAAGAGATACGTTTGGGTTAAGACGCTGCTAAGTCTCTCATAAGGTCTTAAGCTTGGCAGACTTTTAGAAATTTTCCATAAAAACCCCAGATATTAAGTGTAAAGTAAAAGTTACAGACGAAATCGAAAGAATCATTTCTTTTGTTCCTATCGGAAACCTTCAGTCGTATGGTTTTCGAAAATGTCCTCTTTCTAAGAGGAAGTGCGTCAGCGCATATAGTTGATATCTATTTAATCTCTATTGATTACGAATACCAAATAGTATGACAAAACCGCCGTATGAAAATTGATGTATCTTAATAAGTTCCATAGATTGCTTCCATGCCTGATCAGTATGGAGGTTTAATGCATGGGACCACAAAGATATCCCAATGATCATATGGTACTAAAGTCAACTAATAGTATTCAAAGAAGATATCCAGAACAGAATTGTCCAAATAAATATTCCCTGGTAACGGGATATGTGGACTCATAACATGAATGTGTCACTTATTAGACACAAGCGTTGGTGAGTGAACTGGAGCCTGAGATATGGAAATCTCTGTAACCTCCTTGTACCTTGATTATCTTCTCCTAAGATTACCCTGTTTACCCCTGGGAGGTAGGTAGAGTTAAGTTTCATATCCCAGTTAAGGCTGTATTACTATGAAATCTCCAAGACGGCTAGTACCATCATTGGAAGAATCGAAACCCTGATTTACTAAGTTTTAAAATAGAGGGTTCATATAGCCTAACTCGATATTCCGAAAGTTTGATATCGTTAAATAAGAAAGACGGTTCATTTTGCTTATGCATTAGTTATCGCAACCCTAATTGGGCAACAATTAAGGAATTGCCATCAGCTGTTCTGAGTCGTCGATTTGTTCAACTAACTTCAAGGATCAACTAATCCTTGAAATTTGTTAAGTAGTGGTTGGAATAACCATCTCACCTTAAGATAAGCTTGTCTATGATAGTTGATATGTAAGCATCAAGGTTGCTCCCTTGGAGACCTTGTAAAGATAAAATGATAAACATCTATTGTAGGGGCAATAGATTTGTAAGTTCAATTACCAGGATCTGAGGGCAAATTATTGGTGGATAGGCTTGAAAAAGTCTGTAGCCACCTATGTAGCTAAATGCTTGACTTGTGCGCAAGTCAAAGCCGAACATCAGAAACCGTCAGGCTTGCTGCAACAGCCTGAACTTCCTACGTGGAAGTGGGAAATGGTAACTATGGATTTATCACCAAGTTACCTAAGGCAAGGAAAGGAAATGATACGATATGGGTCATAGTTGATAGACTGACTAAGTCAGCACACTTCTGACCCATCAAGGAGACTTATAGCTCCGACATGTTAGCCCAGTTATACGTTGATAAGATTGTAGCCTTACATGGCATACCTGTGTCTATTATCTCTGACCAAGATACTAGATACACGTCACATTTTTGGAAGAGTTTCCAACAATCTTTGGGCACGCGTTTGAATTTTAGTACGGCCTATCATCCTCATATTGACGGTCAGAGTGAGAGATTACAAACTACAGGGGTTAAACGTGTCAACATGTTTAAAGATATACCTCTGAGTGACCTTTTGACAAACCCGAAGCTTTGTAACTGTTAATTATGCTCACTAGAATGCGCGATATAAATTTCATAAAGTTTCGTCATCGTATGAGAAAGTTATGATCAAATTCGTGTGCGAGGGGTTAAAGCGTTAACATTGAAAGTTAAGACTTTTCGGGTTAACCGGAAGTGTCCAGGGACTTGGCGAAGTGGGTACAAGTCCTAAAGCCCTTATAGGTAAATAATAAGGGATCAAAATGCAAAGAATAGGCCTAATTGACCTTTCGTGAAGCCAAGGGACAAGTTGCAAAACAACAAAAATGAAAAATCTGATTTTCAGGGCCCAGGCGGCCCGCGTAGGATCTGTTAAAACTTGAGGCGGGCCGCGTGGGGACATCAGATGCAGAAACTTCAATCAGCAGCCTGTATATGCGAAAACTCGACCCAAAACGGATATTTCTCATCATGGGCGACCCCTAAATGCCTCCTAGGACACTAGAGACATGTGTTGATCAATTGTGGTCACTTGTAGAACCATGTGTCAACTTCTTATGGTGGATTGAACACTATATAAACGCCTCATTGTGCAACATTGTTCCACACACCTTCAATTGCGTACCTGATCAATTCTGGAGCTCCCAAGCAGCCTCAAGTGATCAAAATTCGTGCATAGGACTCTTGTAAGTCTGCTAATCCTTCTTTAATTGAGTTTAGCTTAGTCATTTAGCTAAAAGTCAAACCGTCGTAATTACGGTTTGACTTCGAGATTAAGGATTAATAGCTCAGGCAATTCTCGAATCAAAAGTAATTATAAGTTGGTATTTATGTGGGTAATAAAACCTTAAAAGGGTCCCCCCTGATTACCACTCTAACCAGGTCAAAAGTCGAGTCAAACTAGTTTATAAAAAGTCAACAGGATACTTAAAATGCTATTTATGCATAATTAACATTATAGATCATATACAACCTGTTGGATCATTGTTATAACTTGGTAATAAGTGTAAGAACATGTCTAAACATGTTCAACCCGACAATTTCCTGTTTAGACCCGGTTCGGAACCGAAAGTCACATAGTTTGACTTTCACTTTGACTTTGAGTTCTGACCCGTTTAGGCATGTTTTAGAAATGCCTTAGAGCTTTAATTGGACTAGGTTACTTGTTGTTGGTGCATTCATCTGTCGTCTTCGTCTTGCATCGAGTCTCGGGTTCGTTGCGGTTTTGGTCAAGCATGATGTCATGATGACATCATCAATATGACATCATCAATGACATCATTACATATGAGACAACATATGCATGTGCACGTGAAGTGAAAATCCAGGAAACATGTGCTAGAACATGATTGTATCAGGTTCGCTTATGTGTCATTGTAATAGTCTGGACCGCTCATATGTCCTAGTCTGGTTCGTTTATTAGTCAAGTGTTCTGGATCGCTCTTATGGCATGTCATACGAGCGGACCAGAATGTCTATATATAGTCTGAATGAGCGGATCTCAGTAGTAGTTGTAGGTGATTGTCTTCCGGTTAGCCACGAAGTGCTGCCGAAGTGTTGTCAGGTCTGTAATCGTTAGTATATCAATATAAACAACAGTTAAAGGTGAATACGCGCTGAATTACACCGAAACACTTGTTTCCGCCTCTTGTTTTGGTGATAAACTCTTCTAGCCGACTCGTTCGGATCCAAAAACGATCCTACAAGTGGTATCAGAGCCAGTGAAGAAGAGATTTTTACAATTCAGCCGAAATTTCTGTTTCTACACCTTTCTTTTTCGAAAAACAAATTTTTTTACGGTCAAAATTGGTTCAGTTTTTCACATATTGCTCGGAATTATGAAGTAACAAATCCTTGTGATTTTCAGAATTAAATACGACTTAGATCTTAGATTTTTTGAGGTATCGCTCATATGAACTCGTGAAAGGTGACGTAATCATAGGTTTCGCTTATTCGTACCAGCAGATTTCGCTTTTGTGACCACTAGGTTTCGCTTTTGTGACAACTAAGGTCCGCTCTTAGTGACATTCAAGGTTCCGCTTTAGTGACATTAGTCTTCATGTGATTGTACATTGAGTAGTGTGAACCGATTGAAAGTTAATCAGTTTACGAGGTGTCAGTTCTTCGGGAATAGAATATCACATGTGTTGTTGCCAGCTTGAGTGTGTCAGTATCATGTGATTGCTGTGTTCAAGAAATTGCATGTGATATAGTGTTTTGATTTGATCAGTATATAGTTTTGTGTTGGTACATGTGAGCATTTAAAGGTTGTTGGATATTGGGATGTATTACTGATATAGGACATGTGAAAGTGTGATGATTTTTTTTTTGTTTCAACCCATGTGAGACTAACAGATATCGGCCCAATCAAAATTTGTTTTGGTATTAATTGTTGTCTAGTAGTGAAAAGATTCAAAAGAATTCTGTCGGCCTAGTGGATTTTGATATTGTGAGGTTCAATTAAATGGTTAGTAGGTATATGTGATCAGATGTATAAAGGCCCAATCATTAATCAGTGAGTGTTAAAGAGGCCAAATCATATTCTTGGATATTGAAATTGTCAACCCACGTGATTGTTAAGTGAACCGGCCCATGTGATTATATCTTTATTCAATAGTTGCGGCCCAATCAAGGTTTTTTTTTTTAAAAAAGATAAAATTGTTGGTCAACAGCCCAATCTTAGTAATATAGTTCCTATTTTTGTCGATTTAGTGGATATTACGGCCAATATGAATTGTATGTAAAAATCTATTAGTTAACGACCCAAGTTTCTTGAAATATATTTTGTTTCTACGGCCCATGTCTAGATACTAGAGTGTCATGTGATTTGTATTAACAGATTGAATTTGTGTTGTTAAAAGCCCATTTGAGAATTGTGTTTGAAATTTAGAGTTTGGGAATTTAATTGTTCTCGGCCCATATGCATTACAATGATAAATGTTGTTGCTGTATTGTGTCAGATTTGTTTGAGAATTTGAGTTTATATGTGTTAGTTGATCGAGTCGTGTGTGATTTTAGTTCGAAGTGTTGTCAGAATCTACAGGTTGTGTGGTTTGACATTAAAATCCGTTCGCTCCAAATATGTTCACTTCGCACGGTGTGTACTCAGGTCGCGTGGTTTGAGTCGTGGTTTTTGTCAGTTCGTACAGTCTGAAGTTCAAAAATTTCAAAGGGTCAAGTCATTTGCACGATTTGGAGTTTAGTCAATCCGCGAGTCTTCAACACCAGTTCACAAATCTTCGACACGAGTCTTCGATTGATTTTTTCAACTCATTTTTACGTGTTTAATTCGTTTAAAACTGATATTTTGTTTGTGTGTTGTTAGGTAATTGTCAAGGTATTTTACAAGGTGATACAGCTCATTTGAAAATTCGAATCATGGATAACGAGTTTTACAACGCGTTTGCTACTCCGACTACTCCGGGTTCTATCGCTCAGAATATGAACTTGGAAAATGAAACCGGGACATCTCAGAAACCGCCCAAACTCATGGATATTGATGATTACAATGGATGGTCCGAACGGTTTGGAAATTGGGTTGAGGCATATCATTTGGATGCGTGGGAACACACTGAAGTACCTTATGTTAAACCCACAACAAATGGCGTGCAGCAAACAATTAGAGAAATGAGTACGGAAGATAAAAAGAAATATCGAGATGAGAAACTGATGGTGAGTCTGCTTCAGCAAGCGATAAAAGAAGATATCTTGATACTGCTTCAACATGATGGAACTGCTTACTCAATCTGGACAGAATTGGCAACAAACAGCAAAGTGTGTTTGGCAGAACAAGATGATGAAAAACTGGCTGAAGGTTTTAATTGGGACAATTTTTGCCAAGATCAAGAACTTATGGCCAAAGAGATGTCCAAAAACACTTCAAATGCTAAAGCTTTCATTGCAAATGCCTACGATTTGAAATGTGCTGAAAGGTGCAGAAAAGTAATGGAAGCTGCTGAAGCAAGACGGAGAAAGCTTGAAGAAGAAGAAGAAGAGGAAGAGAGATTAAAAGCTGAAGCTAAAGCTGAGAAAAAGAGAAGAGCTGAATTTTTACAATCAAACAGAACAGTCAAAGAGGTTCCTGAATTTGAAGTAAAAGTTGATGCAGAACCTGTCAAAGTTCCTGAAAAGTGCATGAATTGTGATTCTTTAATCAAGCAGAACAATGAGTTGCTTCACAACATAAACAGATTGAAAGAATCTTATGATACATTGAACAGAGAAATTAACAAGTATACTGATTCAAACGGTGAACAAGTTGTGGCAATGAATACGCTGAAAATAGCATACCTGAGACAGCTGGATGAGGTCAACTTTCACATAAAGAAATGTGCTGATCTGGAGTTGAAGTTGGCAAAACAAAAGATAGAAACTGAAAGAGTCAACAAGTTATTAGAAAGTTACTCATGTTCTACTTTTGTTGTTGACAGGATTTATCCGGGTGTGGAGAATTTGAAGACGTTTGAAGAAGTGAAGACTTCCGAAGAAAAGAAATCTGTGACAAAAGATGAAGATAAAATGAAGACTTCTGGTAAGAAACCAAGTGTGGTTTACAACAAATGTCCGCCCCCGGTCGAAAATGGATTTTTACCGCGAAATCCAAATTCCGAAAGAGTCGAAAAGGCAATAAACTTACAATGGGAGTCTGGGCCGTTGGATAACTTGCCAGAAAATATTGATGTCACGTACACGTCGTCTGATACTGATCATGAGTCAAAGTTGATAAAAAGTGTGGTTGATCAGGTGTTAGATAAAGATGACATAGAGGAGTCAAAACCGGAGTCCAAATCCGAGTCAAAGTCTGAGTCCGACAAGTCAAAGTCAACAATTCAAAAGGACAAACGGGTTTATGATAAGAAATTTTTGCTATCAAAATCTAATTTGAATGACGAACCGGTCAAAGTAGCATATACTTTGAAAGATTCTGACAAATTATATTCTGATGAGATTTTTCCAATAAGAAGTGTCAGATTTGAAATGATTCAAAAGGTTTTCAAAATTACGGAAATTAATATTTCTGAAATAAAAGATTTACATCTTATCGGAAAACCTAAACCTTACACCTCAAGAGTTCAACAACGTTTAAACAAGAAAAAGGGTTACAGTTCTGGTTCTGGTTTTCAAAAGGAATGGTCTAGGTTTTATACCACCGAAAAACTATAAAAATGAGAAAATTTATAAACCAAAAACTGTTTTTGTTTCAGGAACAAGTGCTGAGAAAGAACAAAAGAGTTCATTCTGGAAGGAGACAAACCAAGAATTCCTTGCCAAGAAGCAAGAAGAACTGAAGAAGAATGTTGTTCCAAAGAAGATTGAAAAGAGAACATGTTTTCAGTGTAAAACTGTTGGTCATGTTGCTAGGGACTGTCCGAAGACATTCAAACTGAAACAGGAAGTCTATGGTAAACTAAAAGAGAAAGTGATCGAGAAAACTGAACTTTCAACCCAAAAGTTTACAGGCTTTGAAAATTCAACCTTTGAGATTGGTGAATGTTCAAAGAATGTGGTTAAAAGAAAAGAAAATCTGATAAATCAAAAATGGGCTGTTAAGGGTTCAGGTAACAGTTCTGGTGATGAATCTGATTCCACAAAATCAGAGGAGCCAAAAGTTGTTAAAGAAACGGTTGAGAAATCAGTTCCAACTGTGGATGATGAGAATTTTCCATCACTTAGGGCTGAAAATTATAAAAAGAAAATTGGTAAAGTTGAAATTTCTAACCAATTTTATCATGATAAGAAGGTTTTTGATGTGGAGAAGGCTTTTAACCCCAAGGTAAAGCATATTTTTGGTAAGATGATTGACCGAAAAGTCAAAGGGGTAAAAGAGTTCTATGAGAAGAAGACGGGAGGTAAGAAACCGAGTGTTGATGACTCGGTAACACCCAAGGAAGGTCAGGCTTGGGTGGATATATTTTTCAAAGAATAAAAACCTGACTTGCCGGAGATCCCAAGTTGGTAATCGTGGATCATGAATCGGCATCATTCTTTATCATGTTTGTATAAAATGTTTGAAAGTTTTGCAGGACTTGCCGGAACTCCCAGGTTTGTAAGCGAGGAGTAGGAATCGGCACCTTGAGAATTCAACTAACAGATGATGTTTGGTTGAAAATGTTTGATTGGATTGATCTTAAAGGTGGTAAATCAGGGACATTAAGTTGTATCTGATTTTCTACAAGTGGTTGAAAAACAATGTGATGATTTGATCCCTAACTTTACAAGTGATAAAATCAACAAAACTAATTTTCCGGAAAAACCATTTGATTAAAACAAACTTAAGTGTTTTGAAATCGATGGGAAAATAGTTTGTTGTGAGGGGGAGTTCTGATTGTTTATGCCAAGTGGATGGAGAATTGAGGCAATTCGATATCAGCTGTCATGTTCTTGTACAGTTTGTTTTCAAATTTCCTAAAATGTGTTTGCATTTTAGGGGGAGTAAGATTTTTTAGAAAATTCAAAAACATTTGAAAATTTGAAAAAGTCAAAAACATGATAAAATGAAAAATGAGTTTTGTTGCATAAAAGAGGAAATGATAGTACATCAGTGGACTATCACAACACGCTAAAGAAATGGAAAGTCAAAAGTGATAAACGGTCTCACTGATGATATGTCAGTAGGTTTTTACACATTTAGTAGATTGTGACGAGATATAAACCTAAATTTCAAACTTGCTTATATCGTGGGGAAACATCTCTCGGATATATGGGTAACCCCCGAAATCTCGTTTGAAAGGTCTCGTATTCTGATATACTAGGTCTTTATACTCAATGATATCTGGGGTATTATTCCGGGACTTCTGCTGAACGATGGTTCTGACCTAGTCCTTGGATAATACTTTCCACAAATGCTTGAAACATAGCATAAACCCTCAGCATGCAGATGAAACAATAAAATTGATAGTCGCTGCTGTTGTAGCTAAAAGATCCTCTAAAGGGGACATACCAAAGTCGAAGCTGATATCTCTCTGCGTATACGGAAGTATCGACCTGAGATCCCTCGGCCCTCGCATTACCTAATTTATGTACAGATATCATTTGTATCATAATTACCTGTAAGACTGAATATTGGGATCTGGATACGGGAGTATATTCTGAGGTGGGACACGCGATTAAGTTTAAGTGCTTAAAACATTAATATCGTATCTCGGATCAGTTGAACTTTGTGTGAAAATTTAAGTGGACAAATATACTGACAATCTAAGTGGATCTTTTAGAGCTTAAAATGAAATAAAGCTTAACGGTGTTGGTGATTTGTCTCAAAAACTGATATGATCCTCTTGCACGAACTCACAAAAATATTGTTTGTAAATATTTCATTTCTGCATTTTCTTGTTTCTTCAAGTAGTGTCAGTTATTTTCTTTCAGAAAATCCAAAAAGATTTTTGTGTGTTTTAGCATAAAATTTTGAAAAATACAAAAAGATTTTCGACAACTGGTGTTGAAGAGCTGATTTTCAAAATTCCGAGTGCTAAACATGATGAACAAATGGTTTGGGTAAAAGTGTTTGAAGAGTGTTGAAATGAAATGAGAAAAGTTTTGAAATATAAATGTTATTCCTGCAAGTGGTAAATTAGACTTGAAAATCTTATCCACAAAATGGTTATCAGAAAATTTATTTTTGGGTAGAGTTTTTGCAGGTTGGAAAGGTTTCGAAACCTGAGGGTGATGAAGTGCCAGGTTACGATCTAAGAACCTGTGGAAAGTGAATTCTAGACTACAATCCCAGCAGATTGAGAGGGGGAGTCTGAAGACACCATGATATTCAACATTTGAGAGAGAGGAGTTTGTTGAAGATAAAGATAGAGAATGAGGATTCTTGTAATGACAAATACTTCAGAGGAAGATCGAAGACTAATAAAGACTGAAGATGCAAAGACTCGACACTTAAGACTCGTCAACATCTGAGGGGGAGTCTGTTGGTGCATTCATCTGTCGTCTTCGTCTTGCATCGATTCTCGGGTTCGTTGCGGTTTTGGTCAAGCATGATGTCATGATGACATCATCAATATGACATCATCAATGACATCATTACATATGAGACAACATATGCATGTGCACGTGAAGTGAAAATCCAGGAAACATGTGCTAGAACATGATTGTATCAGGTTCGCTTATGTGTCATTGTAATAGTCTGGACCGCTCATATGTCCTAGTCTGGTTCGTTTATTAGTCAAGTGTTCTGGATCGCTCTTATGGCATGTCATACGAGCGGACCAGAATGTCTATATATAGTCTGAATGAGCGGATCTCAGTAGTAGTTGTAGGTGATTGTCTTCCGGTTAGCCACGAAGTGCTGCCGAAGTGTTGTCAGGTCTGTAATCGTTAGTATATCAATATAAACAACAGTTAAAGGTGAATACGCGCTGAATTACACCGAAACACTTGTTTCCGCCTCTTGTTTTGGTGATAAACTCTTCTAACCGACTCGTTCGGATCCAAAAACGATCCTACACTTGTAAGTACAACCCTCTGTGATTATACATCTTGGTTCATTAGTTATCTAATTAATATGCATGTTTCCGTTAATTGCCCATATGTTGACCATTATGCCCTTATTGCCTTAAAACGTGATTTTTGGAAATATAAAAGAGTAGAAACTTTAATTACTGATATATAAAGGTGTATGCAAAGTTTGACATCAGTTTGAATTGTAGATTAAGAGTTATGCTCATTATCGCTAAATGAATGTTTTATGTTAATAAAATGGCGTAATTAGCGTATAGCCTACTTAAACATACTTTTTGATATCAAATCTTTTACCCATGATGTAATATATTATTTTGGGATTTTTAAAGATTTTTATTTAATTTTAGGCTGAGCATAACTCATAGTCGTAGGCTTAATCCGGTAAATGTCGGTTTTGCCCTTACGGGCCATAAAATGAGTTTTACATATCAAAACGACTCCAAACCTTTTGCTACTGATTAGTTATGATAAATAAATTATTTTAGACCTTCTGGAATAATAAAAATATCAGCTTTAGGTATTGAACCCGTAAACGGCTCCTAATCGCCTTATTTAGCGTTTTAGCGCATAGTATGTACTAATACTATTTTTTTATACATACAAGGGTGATACCAACTGATGTTTTAGTCAAATTATAACATTTTAACAGTAAGCAAAAGTTGGTTATCTCAGACTTCAGTTTTGAGCTTTTCGGCTTATGTGAAATTACCAAAATACCCCTACGGGGCATAGTTTGGTTATAATTGATAAATTTCACATATCTAAAATACCTTACTGTTATAAATCAGTAAAATTAGTATTTTTGCTGATCATATCAGACCTGTAACTCAGTTAAACATTTAAACTCTTTTACAACCTTTTAAATGACCAAACTACCCCTACGGGGCCTAGTTTGTGTTTAAATACGTTTTGGGCATAATGAAAGACATCTTACTGATGTCACAAAATATTTGAGGCATAATTAACTTAGGAAACCTGTATATAGCTCTCACGAATACCCGTCACGCTTATTACGCGTACGGTTCGGTTTATGTAACAAGTTTACATAAGTTAGCCGAAACGGGTCAAACCTTAATGGTTTTATCTCAAAATCCAGAGTGTGAATAATAAACCCATATTAAGCAAGTCTCTGAACTTTTCGGGTCTAAATCACATTCTATCCGGTCTTCGCTTAATCGTGCGTACGAACCGTATCTTTGAAACTAGCCGGTCTAAGCTTAAGCTTAATTAAAGACCCGTTAGGATTCTAATAGGTTATTATAAAACCTTCGTTCCAGATTAGGAGTACCAGTAAAAGCTACCTGCGTTTGCTTATTGTGATTTATACATTGCTCAGGTTAATACTTTTAACTTATTTTCCCTATACGGGCTTGGGTTACGGTATATAGCATACCGCTTGATCGAGCATCAAATCTCCACAGTTGAGTGGGTAGTTGAATAATTTGATCGGCTCGTTTAAACAGTCTTGATTACTTAATGCCTTTGGGGGGTTAATAACCATGTCCCGGATATCCTTGGCATCATCTTACGAGATGGCCACGACCTGAGCACGAGGTGTAGGCGTACACCTGTCAGTGTATAACTCTATGATGTGGTGTGTCTATTGATCTTTAACCCGGACAAGATCCGGGCGACTGAACGCACAAGTAACATGTAATTCGTTCACAAGATTATAATATTAAATAATTCTCCCAAGTTATAAAAATATTTATGCCATGTGCATCCAAACCAATTTTAAATCATTTTTCAAAATGAGTCAGTTGATTGTATTTACCAGTGTAAACTGACGTATTTTCCTAAAAAGATGATATGCAGGTACTAAGCGAAATTGGCTGGGATTTCTCCTTAGCATCATTAGAAGTCTCGCAAGCTTAAGATGCCTGAAGTCTGTTGAACTATTGTTTCATATTTTATTTCGATCCGTTCTGTGGATAAACATCCGAACGTTGTGATACTTGATATTACAATAATTTATTCGGTTGTATTACATTTTTTAAATTTGCTTCCGCTGTGCATATTAAATATTGTGTTGTTTGACTATTACGTTGCCAACCACGTCACGATACTCCCCCACCGGGCCCACCGGTGACACGCGGAAATCAGGGTGTGACAGGTTGGTATCAGAGCCAACACTGAGTGAATTAAACACTAGCCTTTTGTGTTTAATCTCAGTTACAAAATTGCACAATCTAAACTTCTGAGTCTAGACTTAACTTAGGAATATTCTCAATCCTAACCTGGAAATTTTTGCTTCCAAATTATTATATATACGTCGCCAAGCGAAGAAGCTGTAATAAAACTTCTCCACATCAGGAGCCTTGAAAATGCTGAGCTTCGTACCGCGGCGAGAATGGGACGAGCATCCAAGGAGAGGACACTCAGAAATAAAATAAAGAAGAAACTCTTCTTGCTGAAGATCGTTTCCTTAATAAGTCCTTATCAGGACACAATTATCTTTCAGTCCCTACGAGGACAACATTATTCCTTTCAAGTCCCGCTTAGGGCAACTTTATATTTTTTTTATTTTTATATAGTGGAATGATTAAGTTTAAACTTTCATTTTAAACAAGAAATATTAAATAAATGGAAAATAACATTTCCTTTTGCAAAATCTACCATTATGATAAAATGGCAAAATCTAAAAAGGACAAGACCTAGCTTCGGGTCATATTAAGACCGGCCAAGATGGCAGTTCCTCAATTTAGATTCAGATCCTTATTCACATTTCAATTTGGAAATTGTTCTGCGATAAATATTAAAAGAATCTTAAGAGTGAAACCTAGCCTGAGTGTCATTATAAAGACCTGGCCAAGATGGTAAGACCTGTTTAAAAAGATTCGTATCCCAGTTAACATCTGAAAACATGTTAACACCCCCGACAGATGTGATTCGTTGGAAATCACACACGTTATTAAGGATTCTTCAAAAGATTCCTAACCCAGTATAATGATCTCTGAATCCTGGGTTTACATCATCAATTAAGATGATCATATTGTAACCATACGTGGTAATATAGTGCCTACGGGCCTTGCTCAGTTCTACATGAGCCAAAATACAGTGGTAGCTATGACTCCCTGTCAGGAAAAAGGTAATGAACTTTGATTCAAACCTTAATGCCTCGATTATCTAAAGTCATGGCTTATAAATTTAACTTGTCTACGCGACTAGGCCAATTGTGCTATTATTAACTTGTAAATTAGGATTTATGATAAAAAAATCCCGAATAAGATAAATATCCTTCCTTCCCTGCCAGTATACATATTAAGAAGGATCTTAAAGGTACGACCTAGCCTATATGTCATTCCAGACGAGGCCAAGATGGTAGAACCTATTCAAAGGATTCAAATCCTTATAACATTGTAAATATGTTACCACTCCTGACAACAGTGAGACGATAAAATCACACTTGTCGTCTTTATATTAGGAATTTTCCAAACCCCTTGTTTAGCCTAAATGATCAAGAGGAATCATGGCTATAAACGTCGAACATGATGAACACATCAAAACATCCATTAGGATGTATACCTACGGGCAAGGATGTATACATGAAAAGATAGTTTTATTTCATAACTTCTTGTCAGGACAATGACATATGAAATTTTCCGATCCAAAGGAATCATTGATTATGATTTAAAAATTTCCCTAGTGACAAGGCCTATGAGCCATCAAAAGTCCTTTGGAACAAGCCCTTGTGCTATATATAAAAGATGTCAGTATGACATTGGCAGCCGTGACTTATGTCCCCTGCCTAATAAATATGGAGGATTATAGTCCGTTTAAACGCCAAAGATAGTTTAAAAAAAAAAACTTAGGCAAAACATAATCAAATAAAGTTAATACTATCTATTCGCCTATATGGTTTATTTGTACCATGAAAGTCAAAGTCAAGGTCAAAGTCAACGATCGATTTCGCGCGACTTGACTCGTAGAAATGTTTTTGTTCTATTTATATTATGTGGAGTAAGTGTCGTTCATTACAATAATCGAATCGTGTTTACCGTATTTCAATCGACCTACGACTGTGAATGATAGGAAGTAACAATGCGATAAAGTTAATCAAGGTATGCTAATCAAGTCGACATCGAACCGTAACTCGAACTGTGTATTTTACTTGTGTTTATACGTGTGTGTGTGCCATACGTGTTATCTGTGCATGTTTATTTTATGTTATGTTGTAATAATCAAGCGAACTCAATCGAACTCGAAGTCTAACTCGAATATAAACGAACCCGAACCCGAATTCCGAGTCGAACCATATAAGTAGTTGGGACTGAAAGTAATTTGACTAGGAAACCCTATCGAATTGCTCGCAAATCGAAACCGAAGCAACATCGCACCGAACGCACCTATTCAGGCGACATCCGCACGGATGGTCAATCCGCACGGATTGCCAATCCGCACGGATTGCCAATCCGCATGGATGACCAATCCGGGCGGATAGCCTATCCGGGTACGTGCCATCCGCATGCCTCACCCTTTCCCTTTTTGGCGTCCTATAAATACACGGGTCACTCTCCAATTTTTCCACTTTTGGCAAGTGACGTCCGAACCGCACGCATTCTTCACCTTTTCTCAGATTTCTCTCAATCCAGGTAAGATCTTGCACTAATTCTTGTACATTCTTGATCACTACACAATTCTACACCTTTCCATCTTTCATATCTCTACTTTTAACCATGAAATCATCAAGATTTGAGGTATTCTCGAGTGACGTCATCATGAAGTTCTTATGAACTTATAAGAACTTCAAGCTTGACTTCATTCCACCAAGAATAGCTCAGATCTGAACGATTTCCACAAGATTTCACAACAACAACACCTAAATCTAAACTTTTCTAAGGATAAAAGAGTTGAAAGAAATAAAACTAAGTTCTCTCCTTCTCTTACCCTTAAAACCGGTACGAATCTGATCGGTTCTAGTCCCTACTCGATAATAGTGATGCACTAGTCCTAGATCTGGACTCCTACCCACCAGACACCTGATTTCGGGGTCAACCAGAATGACCGTTCTGAGTCGCCGACAGGCCAAGTTAAGGTGGTTCCTGACCGGTCTAATCACGCGGGTGAGAATACAATTCCAAGTGGTTGCCACGTAATCAGAACGTCTCGATAGACGACAACAGAAACCAAGAGTAGACGAACGAAGCAACCGGACAGGCTGTCCGCACGAACAGGCTATACGGACGGGTTGTCACCCGGACGAGCTACCCTTGGGACCCACTTTCCAAACAAGGTTTGAGTATCGACGAATGAGCACTCCGGACGGACGACCTCTGAATGGATTACTCTTCGGATCATGAGATACTAAGGCCTTAAAATAAATTCAAACAGTGTTCATCCGCACGGCCAAGTCATCCGCACGGACAGGTTATCCGGACGGATAGTCTCTGTCCGCGCGCACTGACTGTCTGCACGGATTACTATTGTCCGCACGGACTACCGGCTTGAAAGGTAGAAACACTTGAATGTTTTCTAAATGCTACAACGAAAACTCCAAAGCACAAGCCATCATACACAAACACATCCTTAGGAAGAAACAATCCACTTGAACGTTTATCCGCACAAACAACTTGTCCGTACGGATAAGCAATCCGCACGCACGACTAATCCGCACGGATTACCATCCGCACGGACAGCTCACACGCACGGATAACTTATCCGGATGGATGACCATCCACACGCATCACCATCCGCACGGATAGTTCACCCGCACGGATGACTTCCTCTCACGGATAGTTGATCCGCACGATCAGCCATCCTAACCCCTCGCACCTTGTACTGTTTTGCGTACCACTTATCTTTACGTTATCGAATCTATTCAGGCTAACCGTACTCGCTGAAAAGCGCTCCCTTCAATCCATAATCGCTGTGAGTATACTCGAACCCTTTTTGCTTTAGCACTTTTGGGTGTTACATACGTTACGAATATTCAAACTATAACAATCACACTACTCAAGCTATTTTAACGCTAAACCATTTATGCATGTTATACGTGGCTTATGAATGCTTGTTTGTTATGTTTACACATGGAATGCTGTCTACCTGCCTTAGCAACGATAGTACTATAGTTTGGACTCAGCACCTGTTCACACGGGGGTTGTTAAGGATCTTTTACTTGCATGGATTACGGTGGTAATCATGTATTGCGAACTGCCTCGGGCAGTCAACCCGCAGTCATTGGTATCGATGGATCTATGTCGATAACTAACGTGCTTCATTTCACTATGTGTACGTGCTGGTTATGCGTAAACGAATTCGAACTCTATATGCTATTATCAAACTTGTATGCTTACCTTTACATTTTATGTATTGACTTTATTTTAACGTATGTGACAAGTGCTTAGGATGCATGTGTGGTAGGAAATGGAAGCTAGAATAAAGCTTTAGAGCCCAACAAATAGTTGTCTGTAGATGACGTATTAGGGGTCTCTAGAAGCAGATAAACAATTGCTACTTATTTAAATCTGAGTTATCGGGACAGAATATTTGTTTTGATGTTATCTGTAATAACTTGTTTGACTATTTAAGATACGGTATGGGACGTATTGCTTTAATTAAAGGGTAATGATAGTTGTTATGGAAACTTCTGGACAATCTGTTTCGCTCAGTGCCACGCCCCGATGATTCCGCCATCGGTTGGGGTGTGACAGATTGGTATCAGAGCCATAACTACAGGGAATTAGGCAAGACTCGACCTAGTCCGGGTCGAAGTCTTAGAGACCTAGTCTATAGTTAAGAACCAACAGACCAACTCACGCGTATGCGTAAACTCGCCACTATCACTCGCTCTTTTCTATCACTGCACTCGAATTTTCAAGTTATGTACGGGTAATGAGGCCGAGAATAGGTGTGAAAACCGCAAACTCTCGACTAAAGTTGCCTAATCAGCTTGCGTTTTAGCTACAAACGAGGAGAATCATACCAAATTAGGAGTGAAATCCATATTTTGATGAATAATCTCCTCAAATTTTATCAAAAACAGGGACAGAAGTTGCAAGATAGGGGTGAAACCCTAACCTTGACGACTCATCCTGCTTTTATACAAAAACTCCCACCAAAGTTTCGATGGACTCCAACGATCTAAAGACACAATATAACCAATGGGAATTGCGCCAACGCCCAAGAATCGAGGCAAAGGCATAGTCTTGTAGGTAATTGTGCACACAGGATCCTTGCGAATAGTCGAGCCACTTTGGTTAGTCGAAGTCTATTAGCCGCAGACAATCTACCTTCGATTTATCGATCTCTATGAAGATTTTATGTATTTTTCTGTTTATTTGTTAACATTTTGAGGTATTAATGGTTTCGACCCAACACTATTGCTCCTGCTAAAACACAAAACCCACACAACACATCGCTAACACATCGACAATAGAGGCATTCAGAATGCTTTGTATGCCCGTATATACCTTAGTGACTAGGAGCGTATATGTGCCCTTGCTATTGTGCTTACGTGTTTAGGAATACTGTGATTATGTGCTCTATGTGCTTATGTGATTTTATGCAATTCTGTGATTTTGTGACTATATGCGTTTACATGGTACGTGTTACTGAGCTTTAGTAGTAGTAGACGTGTGAGGTGAGATTCGAATACATGTGTTGAGTTCCGTGGCGATGTCTATTGCAGACAATGTCGTCTGGATCTCGTCATACGCTCTCTCGTCAGGAAAAGAGGGACAAACGTCTTGCCTCTATTATCGCGAAAAGTGTGGCAAAAGCTGTGAGCGATGTCTATGAGAATGCCAGCAAATCATCCGAGGAATCGAGGACTGAAGGTCCAAAAGCTGTCGCAAGACCTTTCAGTTTCAAACAATTCAAGTCATGTGGGCCGAAAGAATTCACAGGCGAAGGAGGTCCTACTGCACTATTCCACTGGTTTGACTCTATCGAGGTTACTCTGCGACAAAGTGGTTGCCCTGATGACCTTCGAACTTTGAACGCTACCGGCGTCTTCCAGCCCCGTGCTCTAGACTGGTGGACGGCGTCTTCCAGCGAGGGAATGATGCAGCCTACGGTCTGTCGTGGGACGAGCTCAAGGAAGTCATGCTAGAGGAATTCTGGCCTCCTCACGAGCGTCAAAAGCTTGAAGATGAATTCTGGCACATACATCAGAAGGATGTAGACAACGCTGGTCTTACTACTCGCTTCAAACAACTCAGCATTATCTGTCCCGACCAGGTCAAGACTCCCGATATGACCATCAAGAAGTACATCCGAGCTTTGCCCGACTGCGTTGCTGATTTCGTGCAAGCGGCTAAGACTACCACGATCGAGGAAACCTATCTGCTAGCCGCTGAAATCAACGACAAAAGGGTTAAGGCTGGGGTGTGGGATAAGACCTCCAAGCATCTGCATCAAGCCACCACTGCTGCACCAACTGCTGAAACCACTTCGTCAAGCAACAAGAGAAAGAACAAGAGAAAGAACAGCTCCACCAACAAGAACTGTGCGATTACTGCTGCACCGATTCAAGCTGTACCTGTCCAACAACGTCAAGTAGCGGCGCCTGTGGCCAATGCACCGCCTGCAAAGCGTGCATATACTGGACCACACCCGCTCTGCCCTACTTGCACCTATCATCACCCTACTGCTATTCAATGCCGCTTCTGTGCTCATTGCAATGTTTACGGCCACTTTACTGCCAACTGCCGTATACGCCAAGCTCCTGCCAATCAAGCTCTACTCGCTGCCCCACAGGGTCAACAAGCTCCTCCGGCACCCGCAGTCAAAGCCAGAGCATGCTTCACGTGTGCCGACCCGAATCATTTCGCCAACATGTGCCCGAACAGGGTAGTGAAACAAGAACCGCAACAGCAGCAACAACAGCAGCAACAACAACAGGCCGCACGCGCCAGAACTTTCAATCTCAACGTGCGTCAAGCCCAGGCCGAAAACAACGTGGTCAATGGTACGTTCCTTGTGAATGGTATTTATGCTTCATGTTTGTTTGATACTGGAGCCGATAATTGCTTTGTGTCGCTCGAATTTGAGAAACTCCTTAGTCGTAAACGTTCCCGACTTTCCTCTGCATTCGATGTTGAAGTCGCTACCGGAAGAACCATCGCTGTAAACTCTGTTATTCGTGATTGCACTCTCGAGCTCAACAATCACATCTTCTCAATTGATCTCATTCCGATGCAACTCGGAAGCTTTGACGTCATAGTAGGCATGGACTTTCTTCGAGAGAACCATGCCGAAGTTGTGTGCTTCGATAAAATGATTCGTTTTTAGCTCGCAAACGGTGATTCATTGCGCGTTTATGGTGATACTACTTCGAAGGGTCTCAAGCTTATGTCATGCCTACAAGCTAGCAAGTATCTCCGCAAGGAATACAGGGCTTTCTTGGCTAACGTCGTAGCAGCGGAGAAGGAAAAGAAAGAGAAGAAGGAAGTGAAAGACGTACCCGTGGTTCGAGAATTTCCTAACGTTTTTCCAGAGGATCTTCCCGGACTACCTCCGAAGCGCGATATTGATTTTCGCATTGATCTCATTCCTGGAGCTAATCCTATCGCCAGAGCTCCTTATCGACTCGCGCCGTCCGAAATGCGCGAACTCTCAACCCAACTCCAGGAATTGCTTGAAAAAGGCTTTATTCTCCCGAGCACCTCTCCTTGGGGCGCACCAGTCCTTTTCGTTAAAAAGAAGGACGGGTCGTTCCGGATGTGCATCGACTACCGGGAATTGAATAAGTTGACTATCAAGAACCGCTATCCTCTGCCTCGAATCGACGATTTGTTTGACCAACTACAAGGCGCTACGTGTTTCTCGAAGATCGATCTACATTCAGGATATCATCAGCTGCGTATACAGGAGGAGGATATACCCAAAACCGCTTTTCGTACTCGTTACGGCCATTACGAATTCGTTGTCATGCCATTTGGCCTAACTAACGCACCAGCAGTTTTCATGGATCTGATGAATCGAGTGTGTAAACCATATCTCGACCGTTTCGTCATCGTGTTCATCGACGATGTCTTGATCTATTCCAAAAAGAGGACCGAACACGCGCAACATCTACGTTTGGTTCTCGAGTTACTCCAGGGGAACCAACTCTACGCCAAATTCTCCAAGTGCGAGTTTTGGTTGGGGGAGGTTCAGTTTCTGGGTCACATCGTAAATAGTCAGGGTATTCACGTCGATCCTGCGAGGATTGAAGCTGTTAAGAGCTGGATTACGCCTAAGAACCCGTCTGAAGTCCGCTCCTTTCTCGGGCTAGCGGGCTATTATCGACGATTTATCGAAGGATTCTCGAAGATTGCTGTACCACTTACCTCTCTCACGCATAAGGACCAGCCTTTTGTCTGGGGAACCAAACAAGAGTCTGCCTTTCGAACCCTCAAATACATGCTTTGCAATGCTCCTGTTCTCACACTACCCGACGGAAACGATAATTTCATTGTCTACTGTGATGCTTCCAACCTTGGTCTCGGTTGTGTCCTAATGCAACGGGATAAGGTCATAGCTTACGCATCTCGTCAGCTCAAAGTCCACGAGAAGAACTATACAACCCACGATCTCGAGCTAGGCGCAGTTGTTTTTGCATTAAAGATTTGGTGACACTACCTGTATGGTACCAGGTGTACGATCTTCACCGATCATAAGAGCCTACAACACATCTTTAATCAGAGGGAACTAAATATGCGTCAACGCCGATGGGCAGAACTTCTCAACGATTACGACTGTGAGATTCGTTATCACCCAGGCATGGCAAATGTTGTTGCCGACGCACTTAGCAGACGGAGCTACCTGCTTAGCACTCGTAATGTTCAAGCCCAGCACAACCTCGAAACTCTCATCCGCGACGCCCAGCATGCATGTTTCAACGAACGCACCTTGAAGAAAGAAAGAATCTACCACGATGGAGCCCAGCTTGTGAGCAAATCAAATGGGATATTCCACTTCTTAGACCGAATTTGGATTCCCAAGCGAACCAACCTGCGACAGGTTATCATGGATGAAGCCCACAAATCCCGATACTCTATCCATCCCGGTGCTGACAAAATGTACCATGATCTTCGCTATAGATACTGGTGGCCGGGTATGAAACGGGATATCGCTCTCTACGTCAGAAAATGCCTAACCTGTGCTAGAATCAAGGCTGAACATCAAAGACCCTCTGGCTTGCTCGAACAGCCACCAATTCCCATGTGGAAGTGGGAGAGCATAGCTATGGATTTCATAACCAAGCTTCCAACCACGTCATCAGGTCACGACAGCATTTGGGTTGTTATTGACCGTTTGACTAAATCAGCTCACTTTCTGCCAATACGAGAAGACTACAAGGTAGAACGATTAGCCCGAATCTACACCGACGAGATCATTTGTCGACATGGGACGCCTCGTGACATCATCTCTGATCGTGATGCTCGGTTTACTTCACGATTGTGGGAAACATTCCAAGCGGCACTCGGTACAACGCTTAATCTAAGTACCGCGTTCCACCCACAAACCGACGGTCAGACTGAAAGAACGATTCGTACTCTTGAAGACATGCTCCGTTCGTGTGTTCTAGACTTCGGTGGTAATTGGGATAGACACCTTCCGTTAGTCGAATTCTCGTATAACAACAGCTACCAGGCTAGCATCCAGATGGCACCTTTCGAGGCCTTATACGGAAGAAGATGTCGATCGCCTATTGTGTGGCACGAGATCGGTCACTCGCAACTAACCGGTCCGGAGATGCTACAAGAAACGACAGACAAAATTTTCCAAATTCGAGACAACCTAGCGAAAGCTCGGGATCGACAGAAAGTTTACGCCGATAAAAAGCGCAAACCCCGTGAATATGGCGTTGGTGACTACGTACTCCTAAAGGTATCACCTTGGAAGGGTGTAGTCCGATTCGGCAAGAAGGGGAAACTCGCGCCTCGATATGTTGGACCTTTTAAGATTCTGGAAAGGATCGGAAAAGTCGCCTACAGACTCGAATTACCGGAGGAACTTAGCAATGTCCACCCGACTTTCCACGTGTCAAACCTCCGAAAGTGCATCGCCGACCACGACTTACATGTTCCTCTAGATGATCTACAAGTGAACGAAACATTACACTTCGTGGAAAAGCCTGTCGAAATCATGGATCGCCAAACCAAGCAACTCAGGCGCTCAAACATTCCTATCGTGAAGGTCAGATAGGAAGGTAAACGAGGCGCGGAGTTTACTTGGGAACTCGAAAGCGACATGAAGGCAAAGTATCCACAGTTGTTTAATTAAGAAAATTTGTAGGCTTATAGATCAAGTGTTTTCGCACAACATATCCAAGTTTTAGCAATTTTATCCGTAAAAAGTTGTTTAATTTGGCGATTTTCAGAGAAAAACGTGATGAATATGAAAGATGAAGAAATTGATCAAATCTGAGTGTGTTTAATCATCACAATCGATCACCTGCTCAGATACCACTTGTAGGATCGGTTTTGACTCCGTTACGATTATGTTTAGTCACACACGTTCACGGAATCCGCACGTCTCCGAGCCAACAATTATCCGCGCGAATAGGCTAGTCAACAAGTCAACACGGATATGTTATCCGCACGGACTGCCATCCGTGCGGTGAACATCAACAGCAACATTTGTTAACGAACTCAAATTTTCTCACAAACGACTTCGAAATTAAGATCTGAAACTTTATAGGCTTTTAGATCAGAGAATTTCGCATATCATACCCAAAAAAAAAAAATCAGCAAAAAGTCGATTAATTCGACGATTTTCAGTAGTCCAAACGAAGGACTCTCACATGTGATCCACGGTTAGCTACGGCTTTCAGCTTAATTTCGGGACGAAATTCCCTAAACAAGGGGAGGCTGTAACACCCCGTATTTTCACAAGTGAAAGTCAAAGTCAAGGTCAAAGTCAACGATCGATTTCGCGCGACTTGACTCGTAGAAATGTTTTTGTTCTATTTATATTATGTGGAGTAAGTGTCGTTCATTACAATAATCGAATCGTGTTTACCGTATTTCAATCGACCTACGACTGTGAATGATAGGAAGTAACAATGCGATAAAGTTAATCAAGATATGCTAATCAAGTCGACATCGAACCGTAACTCGAACTGTGTATTTTACTTGTGTTTATACGTGTGTGTGTGCCATACGTGTTATCTGTGCATGTTTATTTTATGTTATGTTGTAATAATCAAGCGAACTCAATCGAACTCGAAGTCTAACTCGAATATAAACGAACCCGAACCCGAATTCCGAGTCGAACCATATAAGAAGTAGTTGGGACTGAAAGTAATTTGACTAGGAAACCCTATCGAATCGCTCGCAAATCGAAACCGAAGCAACATCGCACCGAACGCACCTATTCAGGCGACATCCGCATGGATGGTCAATCCGCACGGATTGCCAATCCGCACGGATTGCCAATCCGCACGGATGACTAATCCGGGCGGATAGCCTATCCGGGTACGTGCCATCCGCACGGCTCACCCTTTCCCTTTTTGGCATCCTATAAATACACGGGTCACTCTCCAACTTTTCCACTTTTGGCAAGTGACGTCCGAACCGCACGCATTCTTCACCTTTTCTCAGATTTCTCTCAATCCAGGTAAGATCTTGCACTAATTCTTATACATTCTTGATCACTACACAATTCTACACCTTTCCATCTTTCAAATCTCCACTTTTAACCATGAAATCATCAAGATTTGAGGTATTCTCGAGTGACGTCATCATGAAGTTCTTATGAACTTCAAGCTTGACTTCATTCCACCAAGAATAGCTCAGATCTGAACGATTTCCACAAGATTTCACAACAACAACACCTAAATCTAAACTTTTCTAAGGATAAAAGAGTTGAAAGAAATAAACCTAAGTTCTCTCCTTCTCTTACCCTTAAAACCGGTACGAATCTGATCGGTTCTAGTCCCTACTCGATAATAGTGATGCACTAGTCCTAGATCTGGACTCCTACCCACCAGACACCTGATTTCGGGGTCAGCCGGAATGACCGTTCTGAGTCGCCGACAGGCCAAGTTTGGGTGGTTCCTGACCGGTCTAATCACGCGGGTGAGAATACAATTCCAAGTGGTTGCCACGTAATCAGAATGTCTCGATAGATGACAACAGAAACCAAGAGTAGACGAACGAAGCAACCAGACCAGTTGTCCGCACGGATAAGCTGTCCACACGGATAGGCTATACGGACGGGTTGTCACCCGGACAAGCTACCCTTGGGACCCACTTTCCAAACAAGGTTTGAGTATCGACGAATGAGCACTCCGGACGGACGACCTCTGAATGGATTACTCTTCGGATCATGAGATACTAAGGCCTTAAAATAAATTCAAACAGTGTTCATCCGCACGGCCAAGTCGTCCGCACGGACAGGCTATCCGGACGGATAGTCTCTGCCCGCGCGCACTGACTGTCCGCACGGATTACCATTGTCCGCACGGACTACCGGCTTGAAAGGTAGAAACACTTGAATGTTTTCTAAATGCTACAATGAAAACTCCAAAGCACAAGCCATCATACACAAACACATCCTTAGGATGAAACAATCCACTTGAACGTTTATCCGCACAAACAACTTGTCCGTACGGATAAGCAATCTGCACGCACGACTAATCCGCATGGATTACCATCCGCACGGATTACCATCCGCACGGACAGCTCACACGCATGGATAACTTATCCGGATGGATCACCATCCACACGCATCACCATTCGCACGGATAGTTCACCCGCACGGATGACTTCCTCTCACGGATAGTTGATCCGCACGATCAGCCATCCTAACCCCTCGCACCTTGTACTGTTTTGCGTACCACTTATCTTTACGTTATCGAATCTATTCAGGCTAACCGTACTCGCTGAAAAGCGCTCCCTTCAATCCATAATCGCTGTGAGTATACTCGAACCCTTTTTGCTTTAGCACTTTTGGGTGTTACATACGTTACGAATATTCAAACTACAACAATCACACTACTCAAGCTATTTTAACGCTAAACCATTTATGCATGTTATACGTGGCTTACGAATGCTTGTTTGTTATGTTTACACATGGAATGCTGTCTACCTGCCTTAGCAACGATACTACTATAGTTTAGACTCAGCACCCGTTCACACGGGGGTTGTTAAGGATCTTTTACTTGCATGGATTACGGTGGTAATCATGTATTGCGAACTGCCTCGGGCAGTCAACCCGCAGTCATTGGTATCGATGGATCTATGTCGATAACTAACGTGCTTCATTTCACTATGTGTACGTGCTGGTTATGTGTAAACGAATTCGAACTCTATATGCTATTATCAAACTTGTATGCTCACCTTTACATTTTATGTATTGACTTTATTTTAACGTATGTGACAGGTGCTTAGGATGCATGTGTGGTAGGAAATGGAAGCTAGAATAAAGCTTTAGAGCCCAACAAATAGTTGTCTGTAGATGACGTATTAGGGGTCTCTAGAAGCAGATAAACAATTGCTACTTATTTAAATCTGAGTTGTCGGGACAGAATATTTGTTTTGATGTTATCTGTAATAACTTGTTTGACTATTTAAGATACGGTATGGGACGTATTGCTTTAATTAAATGGTAATGATAGTTGTTATGGAAACTTCTGGACAATCTGTTTCGCTCAGTGCCACGCCCCGATGATTCCGCCATCGGTTGGGGTGTGACATGACCAGCCCGGAGTTCTATCTGACCGGACTACTGTTCGAACGGATAAGCCACCCGAGCGACTGGCCATCCGACCGGCTTACACCATGGGTCCCACACTTAATCAACTTTATCTGAAGTTTGAGCATTGAACGAATTGCTATCCGATCGGACTACCATCCGACCGAATTACTCTTCGGATCATGAGATACTTGGACTTTAACACTTAAACAATTTTCAACGTGTTCAATGCACTAAGGATGCCACCCGACCGGACTGCTGTCCGACCGAGTGACAACCTGCTGTGGATTTGTTCTCACTGAGTAACCTCGCCACTCGAGTCATCGTCCGACCTGCTGTGGATTTGTTCTCACTGAGTATTTTGCATCGTTTTACGCGTCACTTATCGTTATGCTATCGTTCTGATCAGGCTAACCCTACTCTCTAGCGCTCCCTTCAATCCATCATCGTTGTGAGTATACTCGATCCCTTTTTGCTTTACGCACTTTTGGGTGTTACATACGTTACGAATATTCAAATCACAACAAACACACTACTCAATACTATTTGAACGCTAGCTGTTAATGCATGTTATACGTAGCTTATGAATGCTTGTTTGTTATGTGTACACATGGAATGCTGTCTACCTGCCTTAGCAACGATAGTACTATAGTTTGAACTCAGCACCTGTTCGAAGGGGTTGTTAAGGACAATTACTTGCATGGATTACGGTGGTAATCATGTATTGCGAACTGCCTCAGGCAGTTAACCCGCAGTCATTGGTATCGATGGATCTATGTCGACAACTAACGTGCTTCATTTCACTATGTGTACGTGCTTGTTATGCG
Source organism: Helianthus tuberosus (assembly GCA_030545235.1). Classification (NCBI taxonomy): domain Eukaryota; kingdom Viridiplantae; phylum Streptophyta; class Magnoliopsida; order Asterales; family Asteraceae; genus Helianthus; species Helianthus tuberosus. The sequence continues at coordinate 158,142,633 of CM060414.1, read as the reverse complement.
TAAACGAATTTCGAACTCTATATGCTATATCAAACTTGTATACTCACCTTTACATTATATGTATTGACTTTATTTTAACGTATGTGACAGGTGCTTAGGATGCACATCTGCTAGGAAATCGAGGCTAGAATAAGGCTCTAGAGGCCAACAAATAGTTGTCTGCTAGGAAATCGAGGCTTGAATAAGGCTCTAGAGGCCAACAAATAGTTGTCTGTACAAATTTAATCAAGGGTCTCTAGAAGTAGATAAACAATTGCTCTAATTGAAAATCTGAGTTGTCGGAATAGAACTATTTGCCTAGATTTTGTCTGTAATAATTTGTTTACCTTTTGAGACATGGTCTGGGACATGTTACTTTAAATTGATTGGTAATGATAGTTGTTATGGAAACTTCTGGACAATCTGTTTCGCTCAGTGCCATGCCCCGATGTTTCCGCCATCGGTTGAGGTGTGACACAACTGATGTGGGGTTTATATACCAAATGGGCTCTCTCACCCACCAGACTAGTCTTTTGGGTTGAGTTCTCTCGTTCGGTATGTAACATTGGTATCAGAGCCAGAACTCGTAGTGGTGGCCTGGAGAGAGACATCCGTGACCAACGTGGCAGTGACCAACGAGGCTCGGAGTGGTGGCCCATGGAGTGGTGGCCTGGAAAGAGCCAGCTGTGACCAACATGGCCATGACCAACGAGGACGTTGGCCCTTAACGAGGGTCGATTGTTATGGACTAATACCATTGCAAGGTATGGGACTTGTCCCACATCGGTTGTATGGGCAACTGATGTGGGGTTTATATACCAAATGGGCTCTCTCACCCACCAGACTACTCTTTTGGGTTGTGTTCTCTTGTTTGATATGTAACATTGGTATCAGAGTGTCACACCCCGACCACGTAGAACATACAAAACGTGGCGGAAACATCGGGGAGTGTTGTAACAGAATTAATTGTTTCAAATCCATGGCAATTGAAGTTTCGTTTTATTGATTAAAAGTGTTACAATGTCTTAACAAACAAGGAAATACAACATAATTAACTAGTCTTGCATCTTTTATTATCACTAAAGCCCAAGTCTGCCTATGTGTATCTTGATCATCTTATGCAACAGCTCCTGAAAAACACATGTGAAAATAGGTACGTCAGCATAAAAATGCCTGTGAGATACATAGGTTTTGTGAAAATAGGTTTCATGACTTATGTTTGAGAAAATGTTTAGTCATGAACCTTGTAATTTTCTTTGTTTTGTAAATCATTTGAAAAACGATAAGATCAGATGATATGTATAAATAAGAGAATAATGTATGGTTAAATGAATAACCATTGTAAAATGAGTTTGTATAAGATAAGTTGTTTGTAAATCAATGTCTTGTGAAAAGTATGTTATTTGTATAAAATGTTATATGTCTCAAACTGAAATGATTCAAATAACGCTACGATATGTAATACCATACAAACACTTATATATAGGAAGTACCAGCGGCGTATCCACCATGCTTGTATCATATTACACACGCATCGTTACTTAATCACTTAATCAAACCAAACCACCAAAGTAATGTTTAACAATTATAAAAATGTTTATGTATGGTCAAATACGGTTCACACGGTTCACAGATACAAACGGTTCACAGATACAAACGGTTCACAGATACAAACGGTTCACAGATACAAACGGTTCACAGGTACAAACGGTTCACAGGTACAAACGGTTAACAGATACAAACGGTTCAAAATGCAGTATAATGTGTTCACATGCTGGATGAGCATATGCAACAGAAATGTAATGTAAAACAATGTACTAAGTATGAACTAAATGGACATACATAGCATAAAATGTAATGTAAAACGATGTACTAAGTACGCACACAATGGGCATACATAGCATGAAATGTAATGAAATCATGTACTATAATGTACTAACGAACATAGCAGGTATATGATGTGAAAACATGGAAAGCATGAAAGTAATAAGTAGGCACATGTGTTTCACCCCAAAACAGTTTGGAAAACAGTAAAAGAGAGGTCTATGTACTCACTTGAGATTGCTTAGTAGTCCTTGAGTAACAACCAAACAATGCTAGAGATCACGGAATCAAACGGCACCTAATATAGGTAACTATGTTAATAACCGGACCTAAATCGGATGATCGGGTAGCATGAGGGTTTGTAAACCAAAGGAGTGTGGAGACTCGTGTGATATGGTTTAACAAAGCCTACATACTAAATGAAACCTAACATAACTGCTTACGACCCATTACGACTCGTTTAGGTAGCTTATGCTACTTTAACGCGTCGTTCGCGTGAAACGCGTTCGGACCGCCTAACTAGCCCTATGACAAGTGTTATATGCCTAAACATGTTACATAATCAGTTATGTGACAAAAGTTTAGGTTACATATGCTTAATTACCAATTATACATGAAAAGGGTATTCTGGTAATTTACCTAAGGCATATAAACTACCTATCATACAACTACTCAAACGATGTGACCATAGGGTATAACCTCGGAAGGTTATTCCCTACCTACTATGGTCACCTAATGTATTTGGTCGGATCCTAATGATCGACCAAATGGGTCGGGTTCGAGGTATAAGCGATTTATTAGATCGCTTACCCTACGATCCTAGACAACGTGGTAATCAGCAGGCATAGTCCCAAGGGACTATAACCAACGTGATTACACTCACGTTGCGAAGTTCAAACGAACTTCGCATTGACCATAAACTGGTCAACGCAGAAAGTCAAACAAAGTTTGACTTTCAGACTCGAAAGACTCGAAAAGCAATATAAGAACGAAAGAATACTTACGAAGGGTCCCCGAATGCTAATCCCGATCCAAGTAGCTCAGGTATGAAACAATGGTTTCAACTTAGAGCTTCTCAAATCAGAATTCTTGTAAGTTTTGCAATGGGGTGGATGGGTATTTATAGGAATACCCGAACCGTTAAGATCGTTTCATGGAAACCGTGCTCGAATCCTACCCGTACATGTGTTGGCAAGTTGTGGTGACTAAAAATGGGTTCTTATCAGCTGACTAGACAAGTGAGAACATGTGGTTGTGGATTAAACAGCTGCAATCAGCTGTTAAATGTAGTTAACCTGGTCAGAAGGAGCCACGCGGGCCGCGTGAGGATGTTCAGAAACTGAGGCGGGCCGCCTGGCCTGCACAGATCAGAATTAAGTTTGCAGAATGACAGTTTCAGTCCCTGCACGTGTTTAAGGCCATTTCCGACACTTCTAAGGCCCGTAAAGCCAACTTTAAGGCCCTAAAATGTTGCCTAAACATTTTGGACATGAAACATGCTCAAAAATATGCCGGACATTGGTTCGTTTGGCCGTACGAACGCGATGTTCGCTTAATTACGACGGAATGCGCATAAGCGCGAAAAACGATCCAAATGACGCGACGAATGGATTTTTGGCAAGCCAAACACTAAAGCATAATATAGTCATGCTTTCATAAATTTTTGGATGTCCGGATGTATTCAGAACGTGAGTTATGCGCAAAAGTGCAAACTTGTGCACTTTTTGACACTTTTAGTCCCTGAATGACCCAAAAGTTTATTTTAGCACACCGAACCCCTCAAAGCCTATTTCTAAGCTATGTGAAGGATATTTATGGTATGTTTAACTTATGGTCATGTTCCGGAATGTCTGTTACAGTTCAAATTGGCATACTTTCACAGTTTGTCAAGTTTAGTCCCTGTAAGCGAATAAACTAGATTTTGCCATACCAAAGCCTTCAAAACTTATTTCTAAGTTATGTAAAGGTTACTTAAGGTATGTTAAGCCTATTTCACTATTCCAGAGTGTTTGTTGCATTAAACTGGTTATATTTACGCATCAGTGCGCGTATAACCCTCCAGAAAGCGATTTAGAGCTTGAAATCGAACAAGAATTGATATGTGCAAATGATACACATATTTTTACAGATCCCAAGTATGAAATACAATATTTCATTGGCTTGGTAGTTGTTTGATGGTTGAAGTGACACAGGTGTCACACAGAGCCCATTTGGTGGGTGAGAGAGCCCATTTGGTATATAAACCCCACAACAGTTGCCCATACAACCGATGTGGGACAAGTCCCATACCTTGCAATGGTATTAGTCCATAATAATCGACCCTCCTTAAGGGCCAACGTCCTCGTTGGTCACGACCATGTTGGCCACGACCATGTTGGTCATGGCTGGCTCTTTCCAGGCCACCACTCCATGGGCCACCACTCCGAGCCTCGTTGGTCACGGCCACGTTGGTCACAGCCACGTTGGTCACGGCCACGTTGGTCACGGCTGGCTCTCTCCAGGCCACCACTCCGTGTGCCACCACTCCGAGTTCTAGCTCTGATACCAATGTTACATATCAAACAGGAGAACACAACCCAAAAGACTAGTCTGGTGGGTGAGAGAGCCCATTTGGTATATAAACCTTACATCAGTTGCCCATACAACCGATGTGGGACATCCCATACCTTGCAATGGTATTAGTCCATAACAAAAGAACTGATCAACCGATGTGGGACGTCCCATACCTTACAATGGTATTAGTCCATAACAAAAGAACTGATCACAATTTATGCAACCAATAAGGTGGAGGCAGACAAATTGTTTTTCTTGAAGGTGCGAAGAATGAAAAAAACAAGAAATAAGGGAGCCACCGAACCACCATAGAGGATGATGTGGAGGCGCCAAAGCCAATTTCTTTCAATGGCTATTATGAAGATGATGTGGCAGATCATACAGCTGGTAGGAGTGGAAGGAGGGATGTGTTGGGCGATTTAGTGTGGAGGCACAATTAAGGGAGGGCAACTGACCCTAGCCTTGGGTTGGCCCACATGTTTTATTTTGGAAGTTAAATTAAGGTTTTAATTTAGCCGACCCTAATGATCTTTATGCGGACTTGGGCTTAACTTGGGGATTAAGTTTCCTAACCCTAGATTAGTCTATATATACTGATTGTTTTGTACCTGTAATTCCTTAAAGCCCAGATAATAAATGAAACCCTAGTTACAACACATTGGACGTGGGTCAGCCGATTGAACTATGTTAAATCTCCGGGTTCGTTTATTACTTGTGTGTGTGTTCAGTTTCATGTCTGTTCAATCCTAACAACTGGTATCAGAGCTTAGGCTCCTAATCGTTAGAGTTTTTCTGTTCGTACACACAAAGAACACTGTTTGAACCAGCCGCTACCCTGGTGGTGGGTTCGTCTTTCCGGCATCAATGGCGGTAGTGAGTGGGAGTTCAGTGGTTGTTGGTGTTCATGGTGGAGATGAGATGGTGGTGGTGGTTTGGGGTAGAAGAAGAAGTGGGTAGGGTGGGACCCAAAAAGTTTTATTGTTTTAATTAATTTTTTTGTTAATTTTTTTTTCTTAATAAATAAAGGTATTTTGGTCATTCAACAAGACTTAACTAAGAAACTTAACATGAGTTAGTGATAAAATCACTCGGATGCAAAAATTGTAATCATTGGGACCAAGTCTCCAAACCACAAGAACCAACCAGTCATTTAACTCAAACCTTATCAAGTACAAACAATTACATAACTTACCAAATTTAGAACTAAAATATGAAAACTTCCAATAGAATGAGTCATTGGATACTTAACATGAAAAAATATGAAGTGTTAAGTGTATTAACCAATAAAAGAACCCTGACACACACATTTTTGTAATCCTTAAAATAGCATTCAATAGTAAATTACACAGCACTTGGTTTAATATAAAACTAGTTGATTTCCTCCGCGCTTCGCAGCGGTATCTTGATCGGTATCGATTCGGTTTATTTCGTACTGACACAATACATGCATTCGGTATAGCAATCAACATCTGCTCTACATTGACCGAAAACCATAAAACGAACACGGTGCCAATACCGATGTTGTTGAGTCCGGCTCAATATGGTACAATACAATTAATAGTGATACTATCAGTTTATTGAAACTAAAAGCAAAAATATAAATAACGGTACCAAATATCGATGTTGTTCATTCACTTTTACGTTTGGTACAGTACCGACACAGTGTCTACTTTCAATAAGATTTACCGAAAATCATAAATACGAATACCAACACTTATTTTGTTTAGTCGGTTTTCTTTTCGGTATCGCAGCACGATATCCATCTTCAATAAGATTTATATCGGAATGTTGGAAAAAAATACATAGATGTGTATTTAGATTATTTTTAAAACATTAACGTATACAAATTATTTAAAAAATTATATTAAATGAAGAATACCTAAAACAAATACTTTAAAAAAGTTATTCATTATTCATGATCCCTCTACTTTAATATATATATTATTTTCTAAAAAATCAAGTGAACACTAAATAAAATATTACAAAAAAAAAAACAAATCTTTAATAAATTCATTTACCGTTCATGCTCACTTTCTTTTGATATGTATAATATAATAACTAGTTTTTGCCCCGCCCACGTTGCGGGCAATAAGCCGAATATTTCTCTTTCATAACATGTATGTCTGTACAGAGGGCAAAATCGTAATTATATTTTGAACCGAAGACGAAATCATAATTTTAAACTGAGAGCAAAATCATAATTTTGAGCTAGGGGAGAAAACATATTTTTATTTTGAACTGTGGGCAAAAACATAATTTTGAGCTGAGGGCAGAATCGTAATTTTGAGCTATAGGAAAAAAAACATTTTATTTTTAACTGTGGGCAAAAACGTAATTTTAAACGGAGGGCGAAACCGTAATTTTAAACTGGGAACAAAATTAAAAATGAGTTTTTGAACAGATGGCAAAAGCGTAATTTTGAGCTAGGCAAAATTATAATTTTATTTTGAGTTGGGGGCAAAAACGTAATTTTAAACGAAGGAAGAAAGCGTAATTTTAAACTGGGAATAAAATTAAATTAAAAATGAGTTGGTCCAATAGGGAAGTGACAGACAACTAATAATTTTGAGCTAGGGGGAAACATAATTTTATTTTGAACTGTGGGCAAAAACGTAATTTTAAGTTGAGGGCAGAATCGTAATTTTGAGCCAGAGGAAAAAACAACATTTTATTTTGAATTGGGGGCAAAAACGTAATTTTAAACGGAGGGCGAAACCGTAATTTTAAACTGGGAACATAATTAAAAATGAGTTTTTGAACCGAGGGCAAAAGTGTAATTTTGAGCTAGGGGCAAAATTATAATTTTATTTTGAGCTGGGGGCAACGTAATTTTAAACGAAGGACGAAAGCGTAATTTTAAACTGGGAATAAAATTAAAATAAAAATGAATTGGTCCAATAGGGAAGTGCGTAATTTTGAGCCAGAGGAAAAAACAAAATTGTATTTTGAATTAGGGGCAAAAACGTAATTTTAAACGGAGGGCGAAACCGTAATTTTAAACTGGGAACAAAATTAAAAATGAGTTTTTGAACCGAGGGCAAAAGCGTAATTTTGAGCTAGGGGCAAAAACATAATATTAAACGAAGGAAGAAAGCGTAATTTTAAACTGGGAATAAAATAAAAATAAAAATGGGTTGGTCCAATAGAGAAGTGTCAGGCAAGCTGCTGACACTATTCCCTCAAAGTTGAAAATGTATATGTAGGTAATAATTGTAGCAAGTAAAATATTGTGATGTCATACTTGCACTCTCTTGGTTTTCAACAGCTAATACACACCCCATCTACATTATATTTCAGGTTTGAACTTGGGGTTTTCTCAAAAAAAAAAATTGCCTCTTATCACATGGCTACAAATCTCCAACTCAAGTGGTAAGTGAAAGTTAGACGATGTGTAGTGGTAATGCCTCTATTTTTTGGTGTTTTGCGCCATGTGGCAGCCTAGTCAACAATGAGGCATTATGGGGCGTTTTTTAATTGGGTGTGGTGGGGATGTGAACATTATGTTAAAAGGTGTGTAAAAATTCAATTAAAAAAGAAACCATCAAAAAAGGGTATTGGCCAACCAAAAAGAAGAAAACCTGTGATTGGCCAAAGATCTTGAACATGGGCGTGGAAAAAAGGACGCCATTTGCAATTTTTTTTTTTGTTGAAAAAAACGCCCCCAAGGGTGGCAATTGGCAAATGAGCGTTTTGGGGTGTTTTTTAGGGGAAAACGCCTAAAAAAAACCCCACCACGCATGGTTTTACACACTCATAGCCATTTTCTTATTAAGACCGTGACGTAACTCATCACAAATTACATGCTATGATCTGAGTGTTCACTAATTCACATTACTGTTATCTTTTACTTACTGACGTGTTATATTATAAAAGGTCACTAAACACTTAATATTAAAAAACTAATTATAAAAAATATAAACTATCTGGTCATTTTGCTTCCTTTATACTCCTTGCAACAGAAACAAAATCCCCGTTTAGTTGGGTTTGGCTTAGTCGGATATCTTGATGGTAAAGTGGTGTACTCTATTTAATTAAAAAAAGTGATGTCCTTCATAACCTAAAAGTTACAAGTCTAAATCCCACAGGCTACAAAAATTCATGTAAAGTCCTATAAAATTTAGGAATTGCTGTTAAAATAGATGGTTTGGCTTAACTTTTTATTTTTAACGGCAAATTTCTTTTATTCATGTCGTCTAGTTTTATAATTTCATAACCAAAAAACGAGTTAGCTTCCCAAGTTGGATTACCACTACATCCCGAACTAGTTTACAACTACTTTTCTTTATTATTTTCCTTGCTTTTTAATATAAAATTCATTTTATAATTTTTAGCCAACCTATTGACCTTTTTATAAAAGTGTTAACCGATCTATTATACCTTTTTTCAAGCTACCCATTATACTTTATTTTATTTTCTTCGGAAAAACAACCCATTATACTTTATCCAATATACACTTTTCAATATTAGGTTGATGACTCATGAACTCTTTGGCATTTGTTATATAGATATATAATATTTAGCGACACCAATTTAATACAAAAAAATATTGAACTGACGTGACCTCAAATAAAAAGTTTACTGAATCAAGTTAACCTTAAACCTTCAGGTCATGTAAAACCCTACAAGTTTTTGGTTTTGGATATGTTTCTAGAAAAAATATTCGTACATATCGAAATAAGACATGGGCAATATAGTCTTTTCACTATTCCAAAGATGTTCACTTTTTCGTGGTGGGAGACAGAATAAATTAAAGTTCACGTAATGACCCCATTCCAAATTATGGCATGAATACGCTCCGCACGTGCACCAAATAATTTTCAATTTCGCTAAGGATTAAATCAAAATACTATGAAAAAAAGTTATAATATGCTTTGCATATTAGTTCTTTTAATATAGTCTTGGCGTATAAAAGTTTCTAAAAATTACTAAAAGCATAAAAGAGTGTATCAACCTAATACTTAAATATCAAGTTCTCCATGCTTGTCTGTGTTTATACTTATCAAATTTTACTCGTTAAATAATTACTCCTTAAACGTTAAATTTGTCAAAATTAAATTATAATTTTACATAATTACTCGTTAAACCTTCAATTTGTCAAAATTAAATTATTTTTTAACATAAAAGTTAGATGTCACATTATCAAATTTTAACAAATTTAGGCAACAAGTAATTGTTTTGTTTATTTTCTAAATTAATCTAGACAAGTGTATGAACTTTAATATAAAAATTCTATGTTTTTATATATAATTATATATGTGATGCATATATTATATTATATAGTAGTGAAGTCAATCTTTAGTGTATTTTCAACCTTATTTTCAATCATTCCTCTCTTGTTTAATAGTGAAAAGTGTTTGAACCACACAAGTGAAACGTAAAACATAGAAAACAGTAACTAAGTTGATTTAGGGCCAACGCATTGCGACGGGTCGTTAAACGGCAAAAAGTTCGGCGTAAAAACGTTAAACCATACACGCACGTACGATGTAGTATATAAACTCACAAAATTTATACCGAAAAATAAAACGGAAAGTTTAAAAGATAAAAAGTATAGGGCCTAAAGTTGAAAGTGTAAAATTGTTAGGGCTAAATTATAAAAGATGCAAAAGTATTAGGTTAAATGTATTAAAACTTAATATAAAACTACATGAACTAGGCCTACTATTATAATTTATCGGTTCAATTTTTTCGGTTATAGGAATTGGTTATCCAAAAACCAAACCAAAATTTTCGGTTATTAAAAATCTAAAAACCGAACCGTCGGTTTTTGTTTCGGTACAGTTTTTTTTCGGTTTGGTCTTTTCTGTTATTTCAGTTATGGTTCTGTTAGATCCTAAGCTATGCTCGAGCTTGAAATTTTACTTGTTAGCCGAGCTCATGCTTTACACATAGATCTCAAAACAAGCTTAGTGTGCTCTCTTAAAATTAACTAGTCGATTTTGCTCAGTTCTACTCATTTACACATCTAGTAGTCATGAAATACAAAAAAAAAAAAAAAAAAAAAAAAAAAAAAAAAAAATTAAAAAAAGATTTCATTTTGCATATTTGCCTTTATTTATCATTAAAATTGCCTTGAAAATTTGCATATTTGCCTTTTTAGGTATTTTATTTATTTTCTTAAAACTTGACTAATGTTTTTTTTATATATCACTTATGATGATACACAAATATGAAATAAAACTTGTTCACATATTTTAGATCGGCTTCTTATTCTGGTCGGTTTGAGTAAAAGGAGCATTCCAGTCAGGGGCGGAGACAGCACTACACCAGCCGTAGCACGGGCTACGGCTCAAAGTCGTGTTCGCAGTGTTTCGTAGTGTTAATTTTTTGTTTTTTTTTGGATTTTATATAAAGGATACCCCTAAAAAAATACGAGGATACCCCTATAAAGGATTTTATATGAATACACCGTAAAAAAAAAAAATTTGGGATACCCCTGGTTTTAAGGTCTAGCTCCGCCACTGATTCCAGTGGAATCATTGGTTTATAAGTTGTGTAGTAAGTATGACGAATTGAGTGACCACCTTCTATGTTCGTGTTTCTTCACTTCGATGGTTTGGCATAAAATTAGCAAATGGTGCGGGGTTCCTCTAGTCTTCGTTTTCTCAGTTGGGGATTTACTTTTGGTGCATAAAAATAGTCATTTGGATCTTCGGAAATAGAAGTGTTCCAAGGAGTGATATTTACGGCTTTTTGGTATATTTGGAAGGCGGTGAATGATCATCTTTTCAAATAAAAGGCGTTCATATCAAAACAGTGGAAGATATTAAATCGCTTGGTTATCTATGTATTAAAAATAGATCACCGCTTAAGAATTTGTTTTAGACCATGCGTAGTCATTGGGGTGAATAATGCCCCACCCTAGGGCGTTTTGCGTCATGTGGCAGCCCAGTCAGCAATGAGGCATTATTGCGCGTTTTTACAAAAGGGGTGTAGTGGGGATGTGGGGATTGTGGGGCATTATGTTTGTAATAAAATAAAATAAAAATAAAACATTTAAAAAATCTTATTGGACAAAGCAAATGAAGTTGAATGTGATTGGTCAATTGATTCCCCCATTTGGCGTGATTTAAAACACGCTGAGGGGCCTTTTTTGCAAAAACACGCCCAATCACGCCCATGGGGGTGGGAGTGGGGCAATATTTGGCGTTATTGGGGGAAAATTTTGAAAAAACAACACCCGCTACGCATGGTGTTAGAAAGATTGGTGTAATTTTTGTTTGTAATTTGTCATTTTTCATTTTTTTGTTTGCTCAGCTTTGTTTTGATGAAACTCATCTTTTCAACAAAAAAGAAAAAATAACTATAAAGATATTACGATTGTTATAAAGAAAAAATAAAATATATATGTGACAAAAATATAACTATTTAAAAAATCTTTTTCTTTTCAAAGTTGCAAAATAAAGAAAAAATAAAATATATATGTGACAAAAATATAACTATTTAAAAAATCTTTTTCTTTTCAAAGTTGCAATAATGGTAACTTTTAGGACCTGCAATACGTAACTGAAAGAAGAAAAGATTAAGAAAAGATTGACAAGAACACTATCCCATCCCATCCCATCGCATGTTAGCTGCCTCATGCACTGAATATTATGGTCCAGATTATTGTTTTCTAATAAAACGATAATATGGAAAAGAATTATTCATTGAATAATATTTATAAAACTAATCATGAAAATTGATAATATTTAGTTTTTTTTTAAGGGTTATTGGATTTTAATAATCCAAAGTTTCACTAGTTGGCCGATAATAATATCAACTTCAAAAATTTCCTCTAATAATCCCAACTTGTAAGATGTTGGCCCACATCGATCCTTTTCTAACTGGTTTATACCCAGTTAGTTTTTGCTGACTTGGACGCTGACGTGGCACACAACTTTATTATTTGTTGACGTGTACGATGATTTGGCACTCTCATTACTACCTTACCACCACCACCGCCATCTACACCACCCACCACCACTGCCATCTCCACCAACATCGCCCGTCATCTCCACCAACACCGCCTCCATCTCCACCCACCACCACTGCCATCTCCACCACCACCATTTACTACCGTCATCCCAATTTGTGTGCAAAGATGACCGTAGAAGATGACCAAACATTCGCCGAAGGCTACTACCACCTACCACAGGTTGGCAAGCAAGCACCAGAGGCTGCTACTCAACACATAAGTCGCCGAAGAAGATGATCGGACGTTCGCTGGAGTATCGATCAATAGGACATTTTTGTAATGATTGTCGTCGATAGAGCTGTTTGTTGTTCTGGATTATTGTAAGTATGCTGATTGATGATAAAACATAAGGTTTCATTTGTCCGACGACCTCTACAACTCCGGCTAAGGTCCGGTCTTCTTCTTCGGCGACCTTTGCACACTTTCTCTCTCAAGAAACCGTTTTTTCTCTCTAGAAATAGTTGCAGAGGGACAAATGAGAATGATTCGAATTGATTTTTAGTGGTGGTGGCAGTGGTGGTGGGTGGTGTAGATGGCGGTGGTGGTGGTGGATGATGGTGGTGGTGGTGAGGTAGTAATGAGAGTGCCAAATCATCGTCCACGTCAGTAAATAATAAAGTTGTGTGCCACGTCAGCGTCTAAGTCAGCAAAAACTAACTGGGTTATAAGCCAGTTAGAAAAGGATCGATGTTGGCCAACATCTTACAAGTTAGGATTATTAGAGGAAATTTTTGAAGTTGAGATTATTATCGGCCAACTAGTGAAACTTTAGATTATTAAAATCCAATAACCCTTTTTTTAAAGGCATTATAATAGATAACAAAACAAACACATCAAAATTGGAATTGAGATTTCAATTGGAACAAATTCTATAAGCCAAATATTTTAAGAGTTGAAATTTTGGAATTGAGATTTCAATTGGAACAAATTTTGTAAACCAAATATCTTAAGAGTTGAAATTTAGATTCTAATACCCTTAAATTTGTCGAACCAGATGTACCCTAAGTGCATGATATCAACCGTGGACCCAATGTTGGGGTCATTAGGTAAAGTGGTATATGAGCGGTTTATTTTATGTTATAATATTTTTTTAGTGTTATCTAGTATTCAATAATATTTTTATGCATAATGAATAATGTCCTTACCCCACCTTTTCTTGTCTTATGATAACATTCATACATTACATGTTACTCAGTGCTTGGTGACGAGCACAAAACTTGATAATGTTGGTGTCACTTTGTACAAACCAACCATGAGAACTCATTGGTTTTGTGACCCAAAAGATTTCTGAAATTGCTTCATTTGCTTCTATGTAAGACATTGATTCAATGATCTCTAACAAACCTGTCAGGGATCACAAGCTCCGTCTAGATATGTGCATTTAATATTAATGTGTTAATTAAATAGTGAAACTTTATTTGATTCATGTGTTTATATAGCAAATGAAACTTTATGTCATTATCGCTACTACCACATGATCAAAATGAACCATACACAAGTCATGGTTATGTAGATGATGAAGTTGAGTTAACAAACTATCATCGAAAAGGCTGTTTATGACGTCAGGCAAGCACAAGGGTGATACATGAGTGTGAGGTAGGGTAAATAATGAACATTAGTCGGTAAGCTATCATCGAAGAGACGGTTTATGACATCCAACATGTGAAACAGTGATACTTGAGTATAAGGCTGCGTAGATAATGAATATCAGTAAGTAAACTATCATCAAAGAGACAGTTTATGACATTAGACAAGCGGGATGTGACACGTGAGGTGAGGTCATGTGTCCCTTGCATTTACATATGTAATAACAAGAATAACACATGTATAAAATATGGTTACTATCGTGATTTTCTTGTGTTTTATTTATTTTTGAAGTATAATGTTAGTTATTAACTTGGTAAACTTGTTATATAGACTTTCAATCTATAACTCTAAAAGTTAAAAGTAAAATCATTGTTATAAGGAAAATTGGCATGTAATAATCTCACCTATACATTATTAGTCATTAATAATCACACCTCAGAATATTCCACCCCCCCCCCTAATCAGTCCCACCTTTCACCTATTTTTCCTACAATGGTCTCCCGTTAAAAAAACTTAACGGAGTTAAGCTTTTTTCCAAATTACAAACAAATTTTTTAGGGCTTTTGATTAGAACGAGGATACGAGTCCATTGATGTAAAACTTGTCTCGAAACGGTGCTCCAAACTAGGGGTGTGCACGGTTCGGTTCGGTTCGGTTTTTGGGTAAAATCAAAACCGAAACCGAAATGTCGGTTTTTGGGTTTTAAAAACCGTTCGGTTTCGGTTTTTTTCGGTTTCGGTTTTTCGGTTTTTACGTCGGTTCGGTTTTTCGGTTATTTCGGTTTTTGAAACAAAATTATGTAAGATTAAAAAAATAAAAAGTATAATTTATATTATAACAATCTTTTTATATGTTTATATTTAAGTTATTATAGTTCACCTCTTTAATTAGTATTGTTTACATAAACCTAACATTCTAATATATTTTTATGTTTCTTCAAAGTTTTATTAAATTTAATTTTTATATTAAATTTTGTTATATCTTATAGGTAATAATAAATTATTTCAGTTATAATGTTTTTATTATAAACACTTTACATTCAAGAATAAAATTAACATTTTCTACTAGCATTGGGTTAAACAATTTAAACTTAAACATAAAAATACATGGATTGTAACTTATCGGTTCGGTTCGGTTTTTTTCGGTTATTGAAAACGTTTATCTGAAAACCGAACCGAAATTTTCGGTTATTAAAAATCCGAAAACCGAACCGTTGGTTTTTGTTTCGGTTCGGTTATTTCGGTTATTTGGTTACGGTTCGGTTATTTCGGTTTTCTTGCTCACCCCTACTCCAAACGATGAAAACGACACTTCAATTCGGGCGTTTAAATTTCCAATTAACCAAAATCAAGTCATTTGGAGCCCCATTTCGAAGTAAGTTTTACATCAATGGACTCGTATCATCGTTCTGATTAAAAGCCTTAAAAAATTTGTTTGTAATTCGGAAAAGAGCTTAACTCCGTTAATTTTTTTTAACGGGGGATCATTGTAGGAAAAATAGGTGAAAGGTGGGACTGGTGGGGGGAATATTCTGAGATGGAATTATTAATGGCCAATAATGTATATGTAGGATTATTACAGGCCAATTCCCCTTGTTATAAAAAGTTAAAATAAAAACTTACAAAACCCTACACTTTAAAACATTATCAACCTTCAAAAACAAAATGAAATAATAATGTTTATTTCTACAAAGACTACGGTGGTGTTTGTTTTTTGGCCAGAAGCACTTCTGGCCACTTATGTCTGTGTCGCGCAGACGCGCGCAGACGTTTGAGGTCTACAGTTCGTTTGTTTTCCGGAAGAGCTTCTCACCAAAAACGTCTGCCTCACCTCTCCCCCACGCAGACTTGAACTCATGTCCGCACACCTCTGCAGACCTCTTCTTTTCTCTCCCATTTCAAAACACACCCATGATTCTCTCCCATTTCAAAACACACCCATGAGACCTCTTCTCTGCACCACATCTCCACCACCACACCTCCGCCACCACACCTCCGCCACCAAATCCACCACCACGTCTCCGCCACCCGACACCCCCAATCACCTCCTACCAAACCTACCCACCCCACAGCCCCCGTTCTCCCTTAAGTGAACGGCCGGCCACCACCGGTTGGTGGTGGTGTACGGCGGCGACGGTACAGACAGCGAGAGAGAGGGAGATCGGAAGAGAGAGAGAAAGAACCCGATGAGAGAGAGAGGGAGATCGGAAGAGAGAGAGAGACTGATTGATGAGAGAGAGAGAGACGAAGGGGAATGAGAGACGGCTGAATCGCCGTCTCCGACGACCAGAAACGCCCTCACGGCGGCGGAACAAAGGCGGTGGTGGGGTATGACGGTGATGATGATGTCGATGATGATGATGATTATGTCGATGATGATGATTCTGGTGGTTGCGACAGTGGAGTGGATGGTTGTGGTGGTGGTGGATGGTTGTGGTAGGTGGTGGATGGTTGAAGGCAGAGAGAGAGAGAGAGAAGAGTGTGGTGTGTAGTGTGTGTTGTCTGTGTGTTTAGAAGAGGTTTTGTAGAAGAAGAAAAAAAACAAACAAACCCTCTTCTCCTTGCAGACTGCAGACCTTTGGTCCACCTCTTCTCCTGCAGATGTGGTCCGCAGACTGAAGACCTTTTCCTGCAGAAAAAACAAACACCACCTACCTCTTTTCTCTCTTGGTTCAAGTTTCTTCTCTCTAGATAAAACTTAGATTTGAAGATATGTTTTTTTACTAGATTGAAAGAGGGTTTATGAGTTATGAAGAGAGAGACTTTTGAACTGAAACTACGTGTAAAATCCGTAAAAGATGTTAGCTTTTTATATATTATTGTTTAACAAATCTATAAATGTGTGTGGTGTCAAACTTCACACCTGTTAAAAAGGGTTTCATCATTTTGAACCAATTTTCAGGGTGGTTGATTTTCTTCAACTGTTTCTGTGTTAAAAATTGTAACTTTATAGGTTACATGAATGTCTTTTTCCTACTTAGTTTCCTTGATTCATCTTCCAAGTAGTTATTATGTTGTTTGTGTGTTAATTAATGAGTATAGTGATTTTTTGTTTGAAAATCCGGTATAAGAAGAAAAAGGCTTATCCATCGAGTTTAACAAATCTAATCCGACCTTTGCCAAAGGGAACACAAGAGACACCTAATCGTCGATACAGGTCGGTTCGGGCCGAAACACTGCGGATTAAGGTCAGGTCAGGTCAAAACGGAGCAGGTCGTGTCGCAGTGATGGCAGATGGGGCGGTCGCAACGATGACTAGGAGGTCGGGCGCGATGAATGGTGGCGGATGTCAACTAGTCGATGATTACAAAGAATTTTACTTGAGTTCCTTCACATGTTGGAAAGATATTAAATTCCTTTAGTTAAAGGATTTTGAAGGAATTCATACCAATGTCCAATTCTAATTCCTCTGTCAACCAAACCCTAAAGGCAAATTGGATTTAAATAATCCCAACTCACTGTTATTGGCCAATAATAATCTCAACTCATTTAATCACCAATAATAATCCGAACTATTCACTTTTGTTTGTAAAATACTCCCAGTTAAAAAAACACTAACCAGGTTAAAAAATTGCTGATGTGGCATGCCACGTCACCTGCCACATCAGTTGCCACGTCATCAAAAATGCCACGTAGACTGCACATCTGCTGACACGTCATCAAAAATGCCACATCAACTGCCACGTCAGCAAAATTGCTGATGTGGCATGCCACGTCACCTGCCACGTCAGCAATTTTTTAACCTAGTTAGTGTTTTTTTAACTGTGAGTATTTTACAAACAAAAGTGAATAGTTCGGATTATTATTGGTGATTAAATGAGTTGGGATTATTATTGGCCAATACCAGTGAGTTAGGATTATTTAAATCCAATTTGCCAACCCTAAATCGAGTAATTTCTCTGAACTAAACATCTTAAAAGTTGAAATTCATATTTCAATTTCATTAAATTTCGTCAAACCAGACGTAATCTAAGTGTATGAAATCAGCGGTGGACCCAATGTTGGGGTCATTGGGTCAAGCAGGGCCGGCTCTTGGGCCAGCCAACCCGTGCCGAAGCCCAAGACCCAAATTTTCAAAGGGTCCGAAAAGTCTTTATAAGCTTTTATACATTTATTAAATTATATATTTAGTATATTCATCCATTTATTATGTAAAAAAATGTTGGTGGTGTAGTGGAAAAAAACATCTCAAGATAATGCAAAGATCTCAAGTTCAAGTCTTGGCTTCACCACTAATGTTTATTTTTTTAATTCATTTCCCTTTAACCACAATTTTGAGCCCAATTCTTTTTGTCGCCTGAGGCCTAAATTTTTTTGAGAGTTTTCGGGGATGACTCTGGATCAAGTGGTGTATGAGAGGTTTATTTTGAGTTATATAATATCTTATAACTTTTTTATTGATATCTAGTATTCAATAATCATTTTTATTATCCTTAAAAATTCAAGGGTATGTCATTTCACATGCAAATCACATCCCACCTTTTCTTGTCCTATGATAACATTAATACATTACATGTTACTCACTGCTTGTTGACGAGCACAAAACTTGATAATGTTGGTGTCCCTTTGTACAAACAAACCATGAGTACTCATTGGTTTTGTGACCCAAAAGATTTCTAAATTACTTCATTTGCTTCTAAGTAAGATATTCATATATCACAAGCTACGTCTACATATGTGCGTTTAATATAAACAAGTGTTTAACCCCCGCGTTACAGGGTGGGGTTCTAAGAACTTGCTAAGCAGTAAGCAAATGATGATCAAAACCAGAAAAATCGTAAAATATAAAACGAATTCATATCACCACATGACGTAAAACTTAGGCAAAGAGAAAAGCAAACTTATACTGCAAGTTGGCATAAAACGTATACGAATTCAAATTTATACCGAGAAAGCTTTAACATAAAGATGAAAAACTAAAGCAAAAAGTGATACATACAAACTTGAGTGACTGAAAATGTAAATCACCTTCACTATACACAAAAAAAAAAAAAAAAAAACAATATAATACAAAAAAAATAAGTACAAGAAAAAAAGCAAAAACCTTGAGGAGCTAAACCTGAAGTTAGTTGTTCAAACTCGAAAGTCACCAAAAGTAACTATCTGCGATAATGAAAGTGAAAACCTTAGTGGTAAAAATCTAAAATCCCAAAACTATATTGTTTCTCATTATGTTTTAAATTAATAATATAATATAATACAATACTAGAATTTTGACCTGTGTCGCGCGCTGCGGCGGCACGATTATGTTTGTGACTTTGTTACACGCATAACGATGATGACATTAGCGTGCGCGCATTAACGTGTGGTGCGCACATGTGACACGTCTTATGTTCACGACATTAACGTCATTAGACATATATAAAAAAGAGTATGTCTAAGTCGTTGCGGTGTAAAGTCGTAAAAGTAATTTAGATATTAACGTGGTTAGGCATAGATAAAAAATATAATAATATGTCGCTCGTTGCGGTATAAAGTCGTAAAAGTAATTTAAACAAAAGGAGGTGTTAAATTATTAAGGCATTGTGTTTTTTTTTTTTTTTTTTTTTTGTTACACACGTTACGTTCGTGACATTAACGTCATCAGACATAGATAAAAAAGAGTGTCTCAGACATTGCAATGTAAAGTCGTATAAGTAATTTAGACAGTTATGTAAAGTCGTAAAAGTAAGAAGGTGTTAAGTTATTAAGTAGAAAATGTTGGAATGTCAAAGTTGTCGATTACCAAAATTTAGAAGAAAATGTATAACTTTATCTAAAGATAAAGATTAATAGGGTTTCATATCAAAATTTTAAAGTTTGATGGTGTGAGTAAAAAACAGTTGTTCATTACATAGGCCGCGACCTTTGTTTTTATATAATATAATATAATTAACATTATCTCAAATATTGTTTCACAAAGAAACTCCAAAAGTAAATTATACTCAATAGTCAGTCATTAGGCCACTGGGGGCACTACGAACTTTCCGTGATGGTGCAATTCAACGCGTGATGGAATAACTTTCCCCACCGCCACCGGTTGTTGATAACGCGTGATGGTGCAAATTTCTTTAACGCGTGAATTATTTAACGCGTGAGGGTATTAATTTTGTGAGGGTAATTGTTGGTTGGGGGGGAATTTTTGGGTGTGGTGGTGAGTGATGACCATTGCCACAAAAAAAAGTTGTGAGTGATGGAAAAATGGTTTATGACATGGCGGAACTTGATTGGTGCTTGTGAGTGATAGAATTCTATCACTAGTGACCACCCCCCTCCCCTTATACAGTGGATTTTTGTTACTACTATGGATACAAAATTACCGTTTACACTCAGTAGTAAGTATTTATATAGTGGATTTTTTTCATTAAATAAATAAAAACAAATAAAAAGTAGTTTTAAATGAAAATTTAATTACTTAACAGCCGTAGTAGATCAGTACATCACTCCCATTTGTCTTAAGATTGCCACTTGAATTTGCAACCCCATAGATAAGAGCTTGCCCAATCAAACAAAAACACCTAGACCAAACCAACACAAAAAAAAAAACAATTTGTCGCATACCACCGACCTTTTGTTTTAAGATTATATAATTATATAAATATACATATATAGAATGTGTTTAAATAGTGAAACTTTATTTGATTCATGTGTTTATATAGCAAATGAAACTTTATGTCATTATCGATACAACCACATGATCAAAATGAACCATACACAAGTCATGGTTGTGTAGATGATGAAGTTAAGTTAATAAACTATCATCGAAGAAGCAGTTTATGACGCCAGGCAAGCGAAAGGGTGATACATGAGTGTGAGGTCGTGTAAATAACGAGCATTAGCCGGTAAACTATCATCGAAGAGACGGTTTATGACATCCAACAAGTGTAACAGTGAGACATGAGTATGAGGTTGCGTAGATAATGCATATCAATCAGTAAACTATCAACGAAGAGATGGTTTATGACATTAGACAAGCGAAATGTGACACGTGAGGTGAGGTCACGTGTCCCTTGCATTTACATATTTAATAACGAGAATAACACGTATATAAAATATGATTAGTATCTTGATTTTCTTGTGTTTTAATTATTTTGAAAGTATAATGTTAGTTATTAACTTGGTAACTTTTTTATATAGACTTTCATTCTATAATCTATAATTCTAAAGTTAGTCCAGTGATTAAAAGACATGCCCTCCTTAGTGGAGACGCAAGTTCGACTTCCGTTTGGGCCATTTTCAAAGGACATATGGGTGAAGGGACGAATCGAGGCTTTAACCACGTGTTCGAACCTGACGGGGGGCGAGGGTTTATGGATTCCATCAGGTTCCCAAGCATCAGGGGGCACAATCTCATGACGATCGAGTAGTCGACCTTGAATATAGTATCGAGTAGGATGGATTTATACGTGAGATTCTTTACCGTTAAAAAAATAGGTAAAGGTTTAAAAGAAACAGTTACAAACACTTTAAAACATTATCAACCTTAAAAAACAAAATGAAATAATAATTTTTATTTCTACTAATGTAAACAGGTTTGAGTGTTTGACCAGGTAAAACCAGAGATTGACACACTCAAAGATGGTACAAGTAGTAATGCACAATGTACAACAAAACAAAACACATCCAGCAAGAGATTTCCCACCTTAAAATTTTGTCATAATTCCGACAATGGTGTCGGTGGGTTTGACTGTGGGGACGCAGCGACGGACGTGCTGACTTGTTGTGTTTGACCAACTTGTACATTTGCTTTTTGTGCATTGGGTGTTGTACATTCACATAATAATAATTCAACTAACAAATGTGTGTGTCAGTGTGTGCGTCACAAACTCACATGTTATATGTAGGAGCCTAAGTTTGTTTGTGTATATATATCTACATATATTGTTTGGCTAGTGGTGGTGGTTGTTGGTGGCGGATTACGGTGGCAGATGGCGGAGTTTGCACACTTGGTGGTGGTGAAGTTCAAAGAGGAGGTGGTGGTGGAGGATATTATCAAGGGGTTGGAAAAGCTTGTTTCTGAAGTTGATAGTGTCAAGTCCTTTGTTTGGTAAGTCCAATGTACAACTTGCTAATGCATGGAGTACAAGCTTCTATATTATCATTATACAACTATTTATGCATTACGTACAAGTGTTTATACCGTTATCGTTCCGAGTTCCAAAAGATTTATTTTCTCAAATTCGATATGAACTAACGAGTCTAGCCAAACCTATTCGTGTTTGATAAGTGAAGCATGGGCTCGGGCTCGTCTATGTATAATATTTGGCTTAAACTTAGCTCGATTCGAGAAGTTTTAACGAGTCAGTCTCAAGTAACTCACGAACAGCTTAGCTTTTTTAAGCCCCTAACGTAGAGTACAACTATTGGTCACATGTACATATTTTTGTTGCATTATGTACTAGCTGTTTTTTATATCATTATGCTCCAACTTTGTTTGCACTTTCTTCATTCTTCAACCCACCTATTTAAATATTTTATCAGTAGTATACAATAACTATTTTTCAGTATATCTAAATATTAATATTAACTAGGTTATAACCCGAAAACTTTAAATAAGTTTATATAAACAGTTAAACACGGTCATGAAAATATGTTTAACGTTTTTTTTATGAGTAAATTACGTTTTTTGCCCCTGTGGTTATATCACTTTTATTATATTAGCCCAAAATAAGAATTTTTAACATATCTGCCCCCATGGTCTTTATAACTAACCATTTTGGCCCCTAAGTCTAACTATTTTAGCCCCCATGATCTCTATAACTAACCATTTTGGCCCCTATGATCTCTAGACTTAAGAGCCAAAATGGTTAGTTATAGAAACCATAGGGGCAGATATGTTAAAATTCTTATTTTGGACTAATATAGTAAAAGTGATATAACTACAGGGGCCAAAAACGTAATTTACTTTTTTTATTTATACATAGAAATTATACATTCTGTCTATTTTTAAGTATAATTTTATGTTCTTAAAAAGTGAGTCACGTTTGTGGATTTTAATACATCACATTTATTTATGATAATACACAGAATTAGATATGAGTATCCTATGCAAAATTAATTTTGAAAATGTTTATTTTTTATATTAGTGTTATTTATTGCATAAAGTACAAGTCATTAATTAATGCATTATTTAAATAGTAGTTTATTCATTCATACTATTAATTAACAGGGGAAATGATATTGAAAGCATGGAGATGCTAAGGCAAGGGTTCACTCATGCTTTAATGATGACATTTGGTTCCAAAGATGATTTCAATGCTTTCCAAGCCCACCCCAACCATGTCGAGTACTCAGCGACATTCTCAGCCGCGATCGACAAGATTGTGCTTCTTGATTTCCCGGTTGTCTCGGTCAAGCCTTCGCCTACTTGCCAAGCGGATGCATGAGTATTCGTTTGAAGGCATTAAGGATATTTATTTATATGGAAGTCTATGTTTCTCGTTTTGTGTTTTACGAGTTGATGATTGTACGAGAAACCTTGTCGATTATCGAATAAACTAAGTTGTTGGATGAAAAATGTATTACATTTTCTTGTGTATGATCAGTTTAATTTGACAATCATGCGTCTCACTTTTGATAAATAATCGGATCATTTATCAAACTAGTATGAAACGAAACAGAATAAACCAACTTGATTCAAATAGGTATTAAAAGCTTTTAGTTTTAAGAGGGCTTAAAATCTTTTAGTTTAAGAGGTATTATTAAAAATAATTTTTAATTGCTTTATACAGAGAATAAATTGATAAAGTTTTCAATTCAAATTGAGATTTTTTTAGAGTAAAATGTCCGGATAGTCCCTGTGGTTTGTCAATATCTCATCTATAGTCTCCAAATTTCTAAAATTATATGTATGCTCCTTGTGGTTTGCTCAGTTATTACTCGGATAGTCCATACCATAGTCACCTAATTCGCGGTTCGCTTCGGTACGTGGTTCGGGTTCGCGATTCGCTAGATGGCACGAATTCGGTACGGAGGGGGGTAGGTTCATTTCAGTACGATCCGGTACGGTGTACCTAATTCGCGGTTTGCTCCGGTACGGTGTACCATTGAGACCACTATTTCGTGTTTAGTGATAAGGCAGTAGAAAATTAAAAAAAATAGCTATTCATAATTTATATATTTATAAAGTTTATTTTATATATTTATGTATAAACTTATAAGTTTGAGGACAAAATGTGAACTAGAAGATAGAGGGGGTTAAATGTTCAAATTAATAAACTAATTTTACACTTCATATGTAAAAATTAAAGTTTTAGAGATTAAATATAAAGTCGTAAAAGAAAAAGGGTTTGAATGTAGTTTCTAAACTTATTAAAAACCTAAAGGTGAAACTGAAACGCAAGTTACGGCCGCTATTCTCCTCCTTCCTCTTTTCTGGCCGATATTGCAGCACTGGCCCCGGAATTCTCCATCAGTTGAAACACTCTGGAAACACGAATTGGAACAATCTGGATAAACGAATTGAAACGACAAACCAAACTCTAAATTCGCGAATTGGTAGCGATTTGGGTCGTATACGAATTTCGTATGGTACAAAACGTACCAATTCGAAATTCGTGTTATTTTGAGCGAATTCTGTGACTATGGTCCATACCATGGATGGCAATTAAATTTTTCAGTTAAGTGCATGTAAAATGACAAGAATACGCTTACTTATTAAAACAAAGTTTAAAACATTAAAAGAAATCCATTAATAAATAGTTGTGGGACCCACCAAAACATCATCTTCAACCTCACCCTTCTCCATCTAGCACCACCCTTAACCCCACCTTCTTGCCGGCGACACTACCTAAGTCACCGGAAAAACGAGTTCATCAGCCATCATCAAACCATCATCACCTCATAATGCTACAACTATGATTTATCTCCGGCTATCTTCTCCGATCACCACTACAACTCCAACTTACCCATTTGTCTGGATCTGAAACCTGAGCCGTTGTTGGTATGAAACACACTTCAAAACCAATTATATTGTTTGCTGATATTAGATGGTTCAGAATTAATTATAGTGTTTGCTGATTGAAACAAAAAGGAAATATAACCGTTTTGCTCTACATCGGATCCAACATCCACCGTTTTGATCATCGTCAAAAACCCACCATAGAACACCACAATATTACCTGATGTCGGCTAACTCATTGATAGAAACCCCAGCCGTCATTCATCTATGTTTCATTGGAGTTCTCTTATTCTTCAATACAAATCGTTATCGTTACCGTAACATCCCTCGCCGGAACCCCTACAACCCAATTGGGTACGGAGGAACCGGTTCCGGGTAGGAACCGAGTACATATCAATTTTTTTATAAAAAGTGGAACCGGGTAAGAACCTTTGGGTCTTTTTAACCCGGAACCGGTTCTTCGATAAGGCGGGTAGGAACTGGAACCGGTTCCGGGTCTGTCGGGTCGGGTTCGGAACCGGTTATTATGCCCATCTCTATTTGTTACAGACATTTATAATATTTTATTTATAACTTAATTATAAAATCAAATCATTAAATCTTATTAACATCAGACAAGCATGTCCTCCCTCATATCCTAGCTTAATTATAAAATCAAACCGATGTATACATTAAATCTTATTAACTCGTTTGATGTGTTGCATCTACTAAGGAACTTCAGGACTCACTAGAGTCAAAATACTTGACAAAGGACGCATCAAGTAAGAAATTTCTTGTCATTAATTTTAATTCTTACAAAATAGTAGACAATAAACCTGTTTCCAAATTTCTTTAGGCTAACATGTTTATTTTTTAAAGTTTTGTATAGTAATATGTTTGTTTTTAGGATGCTCTAAAACTATCTTTCCACGAGCAAAAAGCAAAGTTTCGGTATTTTATATTGTTTGTTTAGCAACAAACACCTCGCTCTCTCACTTCTAACCTCCCGCCGCTCGTTTAGCAACCAGAAAAGAAGAAATCTTGTCTTCTTATGTCTACATAGACCTTGAAAATAGCCAAGAGGTCAAGTTTGTTCACGCAACCATAACTGTCTGTGACATTGTAACAGACAATGTACCCATAGTTGTTTACTTATTCTCCGACTTAATGATGCTATTAGTCATACGTTGTCATTGTTATCTATTTAGGTGACCGAGCCTATTGATGGTATCTTCATCAGTTGCTCAATGAACCATCATCTTGTTAATGTAACATCTTTCCGACATGTTCTCGGAGTGAAATATTCATATCTAAAGGGAAAAAATGGTTACTTTATCTCACGTCCTCCGGTGTTCTTGAAGGATCCGATCCAATTGCAAATCTCTCATTCACGATCAATTCATCCAACGGACCAAAAATCAACAAGTTAAAGACAGATTCTTCCATTTCTCCTCAGCTGCAGTCTCTAAACTCAAAACAAAAGCAAATGAGGAATGCAACACTTAAATGATCTCACGTTAATGTATGCGCTTTCGTGGAGATGCGTAACTCGACTTCGATTGATATAGTGAGGGGAACAACAATAGTGAAGCCGTTTTGTAAATTGGTTGCCCATAACTGGTGTAGGCTGAACCCACCTTTGTCGGATGATTATTTTGGCAGTTCGATTGATATAGTTAGGGGAACGGTAACAATTGAAAATCTAATGGCTCACGAGCTTGAATGGGCCGCATTAAGAATGCATGAAGCAGTAATAAACCATGACGATTCAACATGAAAAGTGGGTTGCGTCATGGTAAACTCGGTAGCATACACTCACTAAATTGTTTCTTTCAAACACTGTACACATTGGGAGTTCACCAAGGTTTGACATGTACGTGTGCGAATTTGGGTTGGGGAAAGCACTTGCGCCTAGAAGTGGGTTCGTGAACAAAGCCGACATGAAAATGACATTGTATCTCGATCGGAGAGGCGGCTAGAACATAATTTCAAGCTCCAACGGTTTTCCCCAACCCAAAATCGCACACGTGCAAGCCAAATCTTAGTGAACTTTTAATGCGTACAATGTGCGAAAGAAAAAATTTATGTTTCTTTAACATGACACGGCACACTTTTTTATTGTTGCAACGACATGGTTTGTCACTGCTTCATGCATCCTCAATGTGGCCCAGCCAAGCCCATGGGCAAATAGATACTCAACAACATTGATGTTCTCTAACTAATGAGGCTAACAAAATAATCATCCGACAAAGGTGGGTTTAATGTTGGCTGGTTATTAGCAACTAGTTTACAAGCGATTTCACTATTGCGTGGTTGGCGTCGAACTTGAGCTATGCATCTCCATAAAAGTGCGCTTGCCTATAAACTTGAGATCTTTTGAATGAACAAGCATGGGTACATTAGTGTGTGTAACGATATCAGACACAGTTACGTCCACAGCTGCATAAACTACTAACTGGACTTTGGGGTTGTTTCGGCGTCCATGTAGATGACATATGAATGTGGGTTTTCTTGTTTTCGGGTGGCTTTATGGGCGGCAAGAGGGTAGAAATGAGTGTGGGTCGTGAAGATTTGTGGAAGTCATATAAGAAAGTGGTTATGGAGAAATCTTGATTCTCCTTTGGTGGTTTTGTTAGCCCAAATCGATATCAATCACATCGATATTTGCAGCCCAATCGCGTTAATACTATTACTGATAAAAACATCATGATCGAAAGCAGTAACACAGCAAAGTTTTTGTTGCAATGCACATAGTTAAACAAAAATATTTGAATATTACATGTTACAAATTGTGTTTAAACTTTAAATCGAATCGGTTGATTTGTTTAGTTCAAATAAAGTTTTTGTTATAATGGATTGATCATAGTTCAGAGAGGCACTTACCATTGATGAATTCAACCACCTGGGCAACGACCTTTTGTAATGTCACAACCGTTGCTTGCAGGTTTTGTTCGAATTCTTCATGAATTGACTTTTCTCCATCAACAAAATTTGATACAGCCTTTATAAATATTGCCGGGACTCTCATAAGATTACATACATAGGCCACAGCTGCTCCCTGAAACCCCAAAACTAAACTTCATAAAAATTATCCAGTAATTAAGTGTTATTATAAAAGAAGTTGGAATTATGACTCATTTATGAGCATGAAAACAGTCAAGTCGGGTAACGGCTCAAAACAGGTTCTGACAAAAACGAGTACACGTCAAAACAGTCATTTTAAAAAAGTATCAATCTAATTTGGGTTCATTTTGAAATGAGTCATTTTAGAAAAAAAGAAAAAAAAAACATATTAAAACGGGTTCACCCGCTATATAGTTGTAACTAGCCGTGCACAAAAAACCTGGTTCCGGCCCGATCCAGAATACCCGACCCGCGGGTACAGACCAGTTCCAGACCCAGGTTTAGAAAAATGAACCGACCCAGAACCACCAAAACCGGTTCCACCTCAACATGGTCAAAACCCCGACCCGAACCGGCCAAACCGGAAAAAGTAAACCGGCCAAACTGGTCAAAACCCCAAACGTACCCGGAACCGGTTAACTTTGTTGACCAAACCTGGACCCGGTTTCAGTTCTAAAAAATACCAGTTTGTGCACCTCTAGTTGTAACCCATAACCAAATTTTTCTTCCAAATCAACACATTTATTTGATAAATGGGTTCTAAGTCGTTTTGTTAAAAGATTTATATACTAATGTGATAATATTGTTTTCGTAACCATAACCAACATGATAACTATTTATACAAAACTAAGAAACAAGTGTTTCAGGGTCAGCCCGACTGGCCCGTTTCAACCCAGAACAAAATGAACTTTCTCAACCTGCCCCGTTTTGACGTAATATGTCAAAACACATCAAAATATAATTTGTCATGATGAAAAGATGTACCTCCATATCAACAATTGTTGCATCATTTGCCAAGATGCATGTTTCATCCTGTGGGGACATATCTAAAGAATCTCCAGTGGACAATTTACAAACCTGAGGGATGCATATTTAAGATATAAGTTATTTCACAATTTTATTTCCAAACTATCAACAAACAATTTCTTCGCATTATCTTGTTTTTTTTTATCTTCACAGATCATAAAAGTTAAGTTTTTTTATCTATCTTATATTAAACTTTGTTTCGAATTCAAAGAATGGTAGAATTTATTTTCTTGAATTCCCATGAATAGGAAAAAAGACATTAAAATGAACCGTCTTTTCTTTTTAAATCATGAAAATAGCAAAATCGAATATACAGATTTTGGTTTTTGGAAATATAAAACGTCTGTCGAAAACCATTTTTAGTCACCTTTAGATTAAGTTCCTTCACAAGATTCGGTGTGGAGAAACTCTTCCTTCGACCAAGTCCATACTTATCAGGACCCTGCAAATCAAGACGCAAACAATATAATAATAATAAAGTTAAAATAAAATAAAATAAAATAGATTTCAGGCTACTTACCGGAATAGGAATCCGCCTATCATGAAATGCAAGATCAGATACTATGAACACATCAAATATGGACACTCCTTTCACCTGGTATGCTCAATGTTAATACAAATATACTTACCGAAAACAATTACAAATGTAATAAACATTCTTGAATTATTTCCAGAACAAAAGGGTAAAGGAGAGGATGTACACAAAAGTTATACTTTAAAGCCACCAGCAGTGCCAGCATTTATCAAAAGATCAGGCTTCAATGCTTGAATAGAAGCGTAAGTCACAAGAGATGCAGGAACGGTACCTACGCTATTGATCCCTGAGAAATAAAAAAGCTTAACAAATCACGAATGAGAACCGATGCATACATATCAAATATAAGGTACAAAGTGCATGATGATCATTCAGGGATCATTTATGTTGGTACATGCAATAGTTATGAAAGAAAGTAGGTGAACATGGTTAATCAGTTATAATATAACACCCAAAACAGATATTTAAAAGTGAAATTTTATTTGACTTTATTTGGTCAGATGTTGACAGCTAACTTCTATATTCAATAACATAGTACTAAACAGAATGAAAATATATGAAACAACTTATGTGCACATGTATGACAATATGATACGGGTAATGAAATACGCACCTAAGTCACGGTCCTTTCCCGGATATATGACATTTATGTGCAGATCTTCGTAATAACCATGATATCTGATCCATGGGACGCCTAACGGATACCTGAAATACTTTAAAAATGAAATAAACCTCGAAGGCAGAGTAGAACAATGGAGCTGCAACATTGACTTTATAGTTTAATGTTTAAGTTAATGTATTAAGTGGATCCATAGGAAACATTTCCATGGGGAAATAGCTTAAGAATTATTAAGGGAAAAACAAATATACTATTTCTCTTTTATATGTATTCAGTCTTTGGTTTAAAAAATTGAGTGGCGCTATGAGACGTTTAGGTCCCAAAAGCTGAGGCGTGCACGTCACGTATGCGAGGTGTTGGTCTACGCACAATAAAAAAAAAACTTTATTTGCAACCTGAAGCTGCGTCTCTAACACTTTTTTTTTACATATTAACCCTTTTATTAAGCAAACTGTTCATATTCATGCCTTTGCTTGTTTTTACATGTAAGTCTCCTACACAACCTAACTTTGACAAACTTTGACCAGTTTTGACCCATAAATAGATGAAGTGCCCTCAAGGCCGTGACGCGCTATCCTGATCGCCTTGTACGTAAGGTGCGCCTTTTTAAACCAAGATTACACACCATATTAAAAACTGAAACTCAATGCCTGTTTACCTGTTATAAATTTTGGTATTTCTCAATGTATTAGTTTTTTAGAGTTTTTGAAAGGTATGCTATAAATTTTGTTATTTCGCCAGTTATTCCCCCTCTTGTCACCCAAACCAGTTACAACCTGACCCAAAAAAGAATATTTTTTAAATATCTCTTTATGACCCAGACCCGTTTCAGCCCGACCCAGACCCGTTTGAACAGGGTTCGAATACTTTTCACTCAAACTGGTTTCAACCAGACGCAAAAAAATAATTTTTTTTAAATACTGGTTTATGGCCAATACCCGTTTCAACCCGACCAAAACCGATTTGAAAAGGGTTCAAATATTTTTCACCCAAACCGGATTCAATCTGACCCCAAAAGTATATTTTAAAAAAAATACCGGTTTATGACCCAAACCTGTTTCAACCTGACCCCAATTACATTATTTTAATATCGGTTTATGACCCGGATCAGTTTCAACCCGACCCAAACCGATTTGAACAGGGTTCAAATATATTTCACCCAAACCGGTTTCTCCTCAAACTGGTTTTGACCAAACGGCTTTGGTGTACAACCCGAACCCTTTTGGTAAAAAGAATCCGTTTTTATGACCTGTGACCCGCCAAGATTAACCCAACACCCACAATGAGTACAATTTGAGAAATACCAAGGGCAGAGCTTCACACGCAACCCCCCGTCCCCCACCGACTTTTCGCTCCTAGTGTTAATTTTATCGAAATTTTCCAAAAAGGAAAAAAAATTATAGTGTAAAATATTGGATTCTTAAAAGTCCGGCCCATAGTCACAGGAAACGCTAAAATGCCCTTGTATTTCGTACCAGATTCGCCGTACCGAATCGGGGTACAGAGTCGTCCCAATCGCTAATTTGGACCGTTCCCGACCGTTCCCGATTGTGTACCATAATAGCGTTCCAATCGCGTTTCCGTTTGTGGTGTACGGCGTTCCGGCGTTCCAAAAGTCAGATTCCGGTACAACCAGGTCCTGAATAGTTTTTCCCTCCATTAACTTTTTCCCGCTTTTTATAGGTAACTGAAGAGTTTTTTTCCCACCAATAACTTTTTCCCATGTTAACTATAAATACATGTTGTAACAATCAATCTAGCACACAGAAAATAGCTTTTGATTATGTTCTTGAAAATTTAATGAAAGATCTATTTTATACTTTTTTATATATATGATATGTGTACCAAACTACGGTGGTACGCCATAGGATACACCGTACCATGTACCGAATTAGCGTTCCCAAATGAACCTACCCCCCAACGTACCGATTTTTAGAAAGGCCCGAATTGCGTACCCGTTTTCGTACCACGTACCGGAGCGTACCGCGTTCCATGTGACTATGGTCCGGCCCCCAAATCAACCGGTTTGGATTCTTAAGAGCCGGCCCCCACCGAGTTTTCGTTCAGGCTCCGCTAGTTAGAAATATCATATGGTTTGCATTATATGACATTGACATTATAATCAAATTCAAATATTATAATAATCAAAAGTAACTACAAAAACCGTATGAGATTGATTCAGAACTAGTATAACAGGAAACTCAATAGTATATAATAAATAAAGGGAGATAGAAGGAACTTACAGAGAACCATCATCCGGTGAAAGGTTGAAGTGTTGGACGATGGGAAGAGCTTCGGAATCCATGGCTGCAATACATATAACAAAAGTTATAATAATAAAGCTCAAACATACATAGGTGTGGGTTATAGATGATTACCGGCGAAGATGAGAAGGGTTGAAACGGGCCGTTGGTCATCTCCTCCGGTAGCCATGGCCGCTTCAGTTACTTTGTTCCGCAGGCTTCAACCAAAGTTTGACCTCAAACGGCCGTCTTTCAACTCGCTCGGAATCAGGGGTTCGTTCGTTGGGGAATTAAAAAAAAAGAGTAAATTGCAATTTTACCCCCTCTGGTTAGGGGGCATTGGCAGGTCTACCCCCTAAGGAAGTAATTGCAGTTTTACCCCCACTGTTTGGGGTTATGTCGCACGTTTACCCCCCTGACCATTTCAACGTTAGATGTTACCGTTAATTAGGTTGAAATGTCCAAACTACCCTTCATCTTCTCCATTAATAAGCCCTAATTTTGCTCTTCAATCGACCTCAAGCCTTCAAGCCCTCAATCCCTGAATCGACCTCACTGCCTTGAAAATGCCATCATCTTCGTCGTCTGGGCTTCGATTCAAGGGCAAGAGTCAACATTCAGACATCATATGTCCATGTGGTGCGAAAACAGTGGTGAAACAATCAGCATCAACAGCTAATCCTGGTCGTTGGTATATTCGATGTGTAAGTTTCTTCTGTTTTATGCTTATTGAATCTTAACTTTGTTGGATAGTGTTGCTTATGATGTCCGATAATAGGTTGGAGGATGTGGATTCCTAAGATGGGCTGACAAAGGTGAAGAACAGGGATGTCCGGTTTGTGGAGAGGTAATGCCTGGTTTAATCATTGACTTGGCTAACTGCAAAGAACAGTTGGGTCGGTACAAGAATGGAGATGTGTTGAAACTGAAGATGTACTTTGTGATTACTTGGGTGTTGATTGTTCTACTGTTTTTGGTTAAGTAGTATAATGTTGACAAATTGGATTTGGTTGTGTATCTTGACTGCTTGTAATTATACTTTGTAGTTGCTTACTTTTTGATGCAATGGTCTTTTTCAAGTTCTTATTATATGTTTGTGTTGGTAGCCTTCTTATATGTTTGTGTTGGTAGCTTTCTTGTAATTCTGTAGGTAAGGATGTTGAGAATGAGAAAGATGTTGGTAAGGATGAAGAAAAAGAGGTTGGTAAGGATGAAGAAAAAGAGGTTGGTAAGGATGAAGACGTCGTTGCAGCCGAACAACCAGACAGTTATGTCTACTTTGAGGATCAAGAGTCTGAGATACTCAGACGTTACATGGAGCAAGAAACAGATTATGAAAAGTTATTCGGAGATCCGACAAAGGATTATGACCCTGAAGTGCTTGAACATGCATGGGATTACACATATTGGGATGAAGATGATGATTCGTACTTTGACCCATATGAAGGGGAGCATGGTTCTGATTCGGATTGGTCTTGTTTGGATGATTGTCACTGGAAATAGGCTAGATTTTGTTTGGTTTTAAGTTTGTATGTTGGACAAACCTTTTGTACTAAATGTTGCAATGTAATGTAATCGAATCACTTTCCGCCTCTTAATTGTACCAATTATCCAAACATGTTGCAAACCAATATAATGAACTCAAATGGATCATATGGTCAAAAGCTGCTGCAAATTGATATAGGCTGCAAATGGATCATATGGTCAAAAGCTGCTGCAGATGTACCATGCCAGTTATAATGAACTCAAAACATGTTGCAATGGAGCATATGGTCATTTTGACCATATAAACTAGTTAAAACATGCTGCAATGGAGCATATGGTCATTTTGACCATATAAACTAGTCAAACCTGCTGCAAATGGAGCATATGGTCATTTTGACCTTATAAACAAGGCAAACCTGCTGCTAATGTATAATATGGTTATTTTGACCTTATAAACAAGTCAAACCTGCTGCTAATGTATAATATGGTTATTTTGACCTTATAAACAAGTCAAACCTGCTGCAATTGAGCAAAATGGTCATTTTAATAAAAACATAACATTGTATTGACCAAACCAAACATAAAGGTACAAACCAAACCAAACATTGTCTTGAACATAGTTGACAAATCTAGCATTGTCTTGACCAAACATAAAGTTACACACCAACCAAACATTGTCTTGAACAAAGTCGACAAACCTAACAAACATTGACAAACCTAACAAACATTGTCTAAACTTACAAACCATCCATCACTCATCAAGATTGTAAACTGGTGCACCTTGAGTGGCAGTGTGTGATTCCTGTGAAGCAATGGATTGTTCAGCCCCTTGTCCTTTGCAGCTCCTGACATTGTGACCCATATTCCCACATTTACCACACCTGATGCTACTACCCTTTCTGGTCATTTTACCTCCTGGAAATGGACCTTTCATGAAACAACCATCCACACCCAACAATGGTCTCCCAATCATCTTAAATCCTCTCATCATAGAGGCAAAACCAAAATAAACCCTTCGAAACTGCCTTGTAGGAGTAGCTGGGTTCCCACATGGCTCCACATCAATTTTAATTGTACTACCTGGGTTGGCTTTTAGAAGTTCATCACAGTATGACCTTAGCAGACCATACTGTTCTTGGTAATCACCATAGATCTTTGTAGTTGTTATCCTCTTAGCTCTGAATACCTTATGTAGTGATACATCAAGTTGATGCTTCCGAAGCAGTTGACTTTGGATTGCTTGAATTGGCATGTCTGGATTGCTTTCAATCATGGGTTGGATCTCTTTGGCAATCGAACTCATTGTGTACAAAGAAACGGCCCTTGTTTTCAAACAATTGTGTTGATTATGAATGGTCTTCACACACCACCGGTCCTTGTCATTTTTTTGAATAAAAACATCCCTCCTTACCTTAAGAGCATAATCTTTCACCATCCGATTCATCTTTTTCTTGTCATCAATAAGCTGACCAATGAAGAATGGCAGATCATTTGGACCTTTTGAAGCACTCTTGTTTCTCCTCCTTATCTTCCTAGCAACCTTATCTCTAAGGGTTGAATTGTCATCCGATCCACTTTCAAAATCCTCCAAGTCAACAGGCTCATGACCTTCATCAGTTCTGTCATCATCATGATCCTCATCACCTAAACCATCCAACTCTTCCCTAGTAAAATCAACATTAGCCCTGAACCTCTGCATATCCACCTCTATTTCATAAACCAGATTATCTTCTTCAACATACTCATAATCAGGATCATAATCAGGATCACTACCTTTACTCTCTTCTTCATCACTTCCTTTACGCTCTTCTTCATCTTCATTCATACTATAATCCTGATTATTTATTGTAAATGATGCTGGAACAATTGCTTTACTTGCCCCTACAGGACCTTCACTTGTATTTTCCAATATTGTTGACATCCGGTGTTCAACATACATGTCTATGGTGTGGACTCCTTGACGCACATGATCGAAGATAGGCTCTAAGTCAACATCACATTTTAATGTCCTAAGACCAAAATCTAACGAACAATACGGTTCCTTGTAATGAATGCAGAAAAACAAACCATCATTATATCCTAATTTCTTAACAATCTCCTCTAAAACATCAGTATTCAACACTCTAAAATCTACATGATCAATGTAGCTCATCTTCCCACCAAAGTATTTCCTATTTGGGTTTTCTACAAAATTACCTCCATGGTGAAATTTAATGGTAAATTGAGATTGGGTTTCTCCTGTAAACACACATCAACAACAAATTAATACCGAAAAAAGTTAACATCTTACCAAATTCAGACCCTTTGAACTTGCATGTCACTTACGGTACATTTCACCCGGTTCGAAATACTGATCTTCAGCTCGTATCTTCCACATTTGAACATCCATGCTCGTAACAGACTTCAAATCTGCTGTATCTGTTGAAGAATGGCTGGTTTCGCCTGTGCGGAGGTCTTCAATTTCGACTTAGGTTAACTTCAGGGTTTCAATGTGGTGAATGGTTGATTAATTGAGGTTGCAGGTCAACATGAAAGCCAAATTACCTAATTGCCCCTTGACCATTAACAGTTAACGGTAGCATCTAACGTTGAAATGGTCAGGGGGGTAAACGTGCGACATAACCCCAAACAGTGGGGGGTAAAACTGCAATTACTTCCTTAGGGGGGTAGACCTGCCAATGCCCCCTAACCACAGGGGGTAAAACTGCAATTTACTCTAAAAAAACGTGCCCCCTAGAATTGGGCCCTCATGACTCATGAGAGCGCGTTAGTTGTGGGCGTGAAAATATGGCGTTTAGGCCTTTTCACGTTGTGCATGTGATGAAACAATGGTTAACCGGGTAGGGTTAACTCACTGATCTCGTCAAGAGGGTTAATCCCTTCTTTCCGAGGATCGTTGGCTGGATCGTCTGGTGGTGGGTTTCCTGCACAAGGAAACAAACCGTGACTCGTAACAAGGAGGATGGGGTGGGGGGTGCTCCTTGTTACCACTCTCCGGCGTGAGAATCAGTAAGTTGCTTGGGAAGCAAAGTATGATAGTAGTAGTAGTGAGAGAGTTCGAAAGTGATACCTCAAACCTGGTTTGGGGTGAGTATTTATAGCCGAGGAGTGAAGGAGGGTAGTTGAGTAGCTAGTCTGACATCGCACAACTATTTGCAGGTGTGTCAGACCTGTCGGATGCCGTGGTGATGCCACGTCCGGCTATGGTGTCAGACTGTTGTTCATACGTGGGCTAGTAGGCGACTGTTCCCAGTGCCACTTGCACTGTGGTGTCAGACCCACTTGCCTTGTAGGCAGGATGCGGTGCCAAGCCGCATCGCTGCTTGCGGTCATTGATGTTGTTCCCGCATTGGTTGTTCTATCCATGATTTGCGCGGGATGCGGTGTTGTGTCGCATCGCCTGTTGAGTGACTGTTACTGTTGTCCAGATCCCTTGTCGTGACGAAAATGTTCATAGGATGCGGTGCGAGGCCGCATCGCTATGCGTAACATTAGTTTCCGTCCTTAAGGTAAGTCTTCTCATCAATGGACAGATTGGACCGCAGTGTTCGCGTGTGTCTACGCGGACACTGGAGAGTTAATTGCTGTTGGGGGTTTTTAATGAGGGTAATGGTCATTCGCGGTCGTGCTGACGCGATATTTGGGACCATACCCCTTCAAGTCCCCCCAGTCTAGTGTTCCTTCCGTATGCGAGTCGCATGTGGGAGGGATACTGGACTATGTTGTCTAGAAGGTTAAGATTGTGCCATGCAGATGGCACATTCTTTAAGTATTAGGCCCTTTCTAGTGGATTGTTTCTTCCTTTGAGAAGGGTGCATGGTGAGCAGGTTCTGTCTGATGCGGAATTCTCAGCCAAAGACTTGACTCTGTCTACCTTTTTCTGATGTCATCAGCCACCTGTTGGTGTTTCGGACCAACCTTTGAGACGGTGACTGAAGGTATTAGCAGAATTCGAACCAACCTTTGAGATCGTGACTGAAGATGTCTTCTTCAGTGTAGTTGGAATCTCTGCGTCAGTTGGTGCAAAGTTGTAAGTACTTTGCTCAAGCTCTATGTTCAGCAACTGGACATGTAACGATGATCCCTGTTTTGTGGGGTGTTCGTGTTCTTCAGTTAAGCTTTCTAGTAACCGCGCGTCTTCTGCGGTTTATCTCTCAAGTAACCGCACGTCCTCAGAGGTGTAGCTCTCTAGTAACCGTACATTCTTTGCGGTTACCTCGTTGTCGAACCTCGTTTGCCATGTTTCTTTGAGGATCGTGGGGTATTTGCGTCATTGTTGGTCGTGTTTGGTCGAACAATGTGAATCTGTACTATGGGCAAATAAACATGATCATGGGCAGGGTTGTGCCCACCATTGTTTATTCTATGCGGTCCATAGGAGGGTAACTAGTCATAGGCAGACTTGTTACCGCTGTTCTGGAGCCACTTTCCTTCACGCTTTGGTGGAAAGTAGTTTCCCTGTAAGTAGTGTTGCCGGAAGAGATCGTTTTAGATACTTGGGAAGTTGGTTGAAACTCTTCCGCATTCATTTTGTAGCCACTTTCCTTCACGCTTTGGTGGAAAGCAGTTTTTCTTGAAATAGCTTTGCTCTTCCGCGTGGTGGCTTAGTTGTGGCTCTTCCGTAGCTACCGTTCGCATAGTTGCGGTTTGCAGTAACTACGTAAGAATGGTTGCGGTTTGCAGCAAAGAACTCGCTTCTAGAAGTCTTGTAGCCAGGATGTGGCTCTTGAAGGTTCAGGGGACAGGGTTGCTGATGTGCGGTTGCTCAGCATACTTGTCATGTTCCTTAAGGAGAAGCTGTTTGCGTTCCCTCTGTGGTTGTGAACCGGAAACGAGGGTTTTGAAGCTTGAAGAAGCTTTCATGGGGTGCGGTTTACCGCATCCTGAGAAGCGGTTTTCGCAGTCCAAAGAACCGTGCTGGTTCTAAGTATCTGACACACCTGTGCGGGTTGGTGTGCGTCATCTCCGCATATTCCACGTGTGCTCGTGGATATGTGCGGTTTATGACTTATACCCCTTTATATAATTTAAAGATGTTTATTTTTGCCTTTTTTGAGGGGTATGTAAAAAACGACATGCGGTATGGGTTATGGTGCGGTAACCAGAGAAACCGCATGCCGCTTGTGTTTGGATAAGGTTGTCGCTTTCTGTTGCTTACGTCACGATTGCACGTGTGGGTTGTTGAAGTTGGTAGGATTCTGACATGTGCTGATTTGAAAAGACGTTTACACTGACCGAGGTCATAACTGCACTGTAGCAGGGAGTGAAAAAGTCTTCTTTGTCAGGCGCGTGGGCGGCCACGCGCGCGTGATAACTATCAGCGGAAAGGTCGCTGACCACGTGTCGCCTTGTAACTCGCCTATTTTGAACGTGTTGAGGCGGTTACTGTATCGCATTTATTGCGATTAGTATATAAAGGGGGAACCGTTTGGTTTCCCCTTACTGTTCAAAAAATTTTCGAAAAATTTCTGTTGAGAGAGAGAGCATTCCCTTCGTCTTCTCCGATCAATCTGTCTTTTATTCCGGCAATCTTTTGAGTTTTTCTGAGTTTTTCTTTAACTCGAAACTTCTGCTCTACATATTTCTGATGGCTGATCCATCTAACCCACATAATGTGGAGGGTGAAAACCCTGAAGCATCTTCTCCGGTGGCCGGAGAAGAAGAAGATGATGGTGGCAGTGTTCCTGGTGGTGGCCTACCACCATTGAAGTGGCCGAGAGCTTCATTCGACCAACTGATGGCCAAGATTGAGATGCCTCACGAGTATGGGGCTGTTTATTCCCAAACTGGTGATACTGGTGCCTGTGCTCCGGCCGGTCACATTACCATGTGGGCCGAGTGTTTTACTGATGGTAACCTTCGTTTACCATTAACAGTTTTTGTTGCTCAGGTCTTGGAACATTACAAGATCCATATCTCCCAGATGAGTCCTTTTGGGATGATCCGTATTAGACATTTTGAATCAACTTTTCGTGCTCTTGGTCTGCCGGTTACCGTTGAAAACTTCCGGGGGTTTTACCAGTTGACGGTGAACACCGGTTTCTTTTCCTTTAGAGAAAGGTATGGAAGCCTCAAGTTGATGACCCCTCCGAAGGGTATTACGAAGTGGAAGTGTAAGTTCTTCTACGTTAAAGCTGCCGCAGTTGTTGTGGAGATGAATATGCGGAACGTTAATGAGCCTATCCCTGCGGAGGATATTGGTATGCCTACCGCGGAGACTGCGGAGTGGTTCTCAAGGTTGAAACCCATTGAGCATAGGCAGCTGACCAACAATGAGTTGTGGGTGCTGCGGATGATGTTGACCCGGCCTAAGAGGAATTTCACGCCTGTGGTGCGGGAGAAAACTGGTGGTAAGTGTTACCATTCTTTTGCGGTTTCTTTATTCTCGTGTTTGTTATTAATTTGGATGTATTATCAGAAATTGTGGAAGTGTGGAAGATATTTGATCCAACTTTTACTGGCAAAGTTGATCTTATTCCGACTGCGGAAGGTAAAGGGTTTAACTTGACGATTGTCCCTCTCTTCCGCGTTGCTTCACGTGAGGTGATGACTGCACCCCTGCCGCAGGGCAAAGGTATTATTCATAACCTTTATTGCTTTACAAGGTTTGTTGCTGATCTCCTATACGCAGGTACACTTGGGGACCTTGGTAAATTTGAGCCAAAGGGCGCCCCCAAAAAACATGCGGAGAAAAAGCCTGTGGATAAACCTGGGCGGGGTCGCGGTGTGAAGAAACCTGTTTCTGTTGTTCCGCCTTTGGTGAAGCAAACAGCAGGTATCTCTCGTTCTCATTTCCGCAGATATACCGATTACGTGGTAGTATCTGACACCCTAGAGGGCTTGGGTGTTCCAGGTGTTGGTGCGGTCACCGGTGGAACCACTGCGGGGTCGAAACCTAGTGATGGGAATAAGAGGAAAGCGGAGGATGCTGGTGATGCTGGTAGGGGAAAGAAGCCGAAGATTCAGACCAGGCGCAAGCCTTTTGTCATACCAAGGAAGCCTGCGGTTGTTTCTGGTATGTGATGCATGACTAACAAATATTTTGTGCTGATACTTGTACTTTAAAGTATTTCTGTGTTGATTTCAGAACCGCAAGATGAAGGGTTCTTCGACTTTGATGCTCCTCCTCCCCCTCCGCCGCACGACACTACTGCGGGTGCGGGGGTTCATAAGGCAGTTACTCCTGAAGCCTCTGTGCGGGGGGTGGACACTGGAAAGGGTCCCGCGGCTCAAATCCATGACACGGTTGATTCGAGTGATAATGTTATCACCCCAGAGGATACTGTTGATATGGATTTGAAGTTTGGTTATACCGGAAAGCCAAAGTCTCCTGTTGCCGAGAAGGCTTCCGGTTCCGCGGGTGGTGCGGGTTTTGTAGAGACTCCAATTCAGCCTGAAGAGCCTGAATTGGAGTATTATTATCGCTCTTACACAGAAGACCGGGCCATGTCTTACCACCGCCCTCCGTGGTCTGTGATGCAAGGGGATGACATTTCTGCTGATCCCTCTGCGTGTAGGGAGATTTTGAGTGACTTGGGTACTCCTTTTGAGGTAAACCGGGCCCTTTCTTTACCGACTGAGGTCCAGATGAACCAACTCTCCTCCATGCTTGTGGGGAGCTCCATAATGGCGAATGCCATTATGGAAAAGTGCAAGGTGCTGGGGCGCAAGGAGGAGGAGAATGCGCGTTTACGGGCCGAGGCCGAGGAGTTGGTGAAGGCTGCACGTGAGGGTGCAGCGCAGCTTGAGAGGGATAGAGAGCAGCTTGAGAGGGATAGAGCTGCGTTTGAGAAACATAAGCAGACTGAAGAGTGGGCTGCAACTGCTGAGCTTAAACAGGTTCGTACTCTTGCAAAACTGTTGTCTGATGAGCGTAAGCGTTTTAAAGAAACCCTTTCCGATGAGCGCAAGACTTGGAAAGAATCTTGGGGTAAACAGAATGAAACTCTCTTTCATGTTCGTCAGGAGCTTATAAATGCCAAGGCAGCAATTTCTGCGTTGGCTAAAGAGAAAGCTGAGGCTGTTGCGGCTGCCCAAGGGGCCAAGGAAGCAGAGGTTCATCTTGCCAAGGCTCTGGAAGAGGCCAAGGAGGCGGAGGCTCGTGCTGCAAAAGCTCTTGAAGGGGCAAATGTTGACCGCACCAAGTTAGGCAAAACTATTCTGGATCTTCAGGTATAAGTTTTTCCTAACTTTGAAATTGTGTCTCACAAGTTTGTTGATTTTTTTTTGTAAACTTCTGATTTCTTGTTAAAAGGCTGAAGTGCGGACCCGGGGGGTCGCTATTGAGGAAGCCTCTGCCCGTGCTGCTGAAGCTGAAGTGCGGGCAAGAGAGGCTGAAGAGGCTAGAGATAGCCACGCTGCTTCACTTGAGTTGCTCAAGGCTGATCATCAATGGATGAGTATGTGCGGGATCGGGCATGTAAGTATCCGTTGCCTTGTTATTTTTGTTGTAAGTTTGCCATTGATAACCATTGTATTCATGTTTCGCAGATTGTTACCGCCATTCTTGATGCACCCGAGACCGTAGCAGGTATTAACGAGATCAGGGAGCGTGCCCGGGATGCTGGTTTCAAAGCTGGCTATAACCGCTGTATTAGTCATTTGAACGCTGTAGCGCGTGGCGAGCTTACTGATGAGCGGTCTGGGTTTCATGGCGTGGATACTGAAGCGCTTCTTGCAGATGCGGTTCAGGAGTTTAATGATACAACCCTCACAGGCCTTGAAGAACTTGAAAAGTGTCTTGAGGCGGAGGATTATGTGGACCGGTTGCGAGTCTTATACGCTGATGAAGACGACGAAGAAAAACCATTTGTTGAGGGCAAGGATGGTGCGGGCCCCAGTGGCACAAAGGAAGATTAGATTGGCCTGCGTGCCTCTTTTGTTTCCTTATGTAACCGTTACAAGACTTTATGTAAATTCCTTGTGCAGGAATTTTTTGAATATAAAGAATTGTTGTTTTAATTTTTACAAGTGTTTTTAGTACTTGCATGTTTGAATTTATACGCGTTTAGTGTTACTGTGAGTAATACTAAATCTGTAATTGCCTTTTGCATATCTAGGTGATATGCAAGTATGAAGATTCGTCTCTGGTTAGACAAACAGTATTGCCATTGCTGGCCTATTACAATAATTGCGTGTGGTTACCATTCTGTGTGGGTATCACGAATGAAGATTTTGCTAATCTGTTTTTGTGTATACCTCAGAGTGGAACACGCATTTGTAATAGAAATAAATAAACAATATTGCATTGAATCGTCTATTTATTTATTTGCAAATGGCCTGCGGCCCGATAGATTACATGCAGAAAACATGGCTTACATATAACAGCGTCGAAGTTGCTGTGCGTTCCATGTGCGTGCGATAGTTTCGCCTTCTAATGTTTGTAGTTTGTACGCGCCTTTGCCCAGGACCTCTTGGATGAGGTACGGTCCTTCCCACTTGGGGGCAAGTTTCCCTGGGCGTTCTGCGTTGGATGCTTCGTTGTCACGAAGGACGTAGTCTCCAGGGTTGAAAGTACAAATGCGAACGCGTGCATTGTAGTATTTTTCCAACTTGGTTTTGTACTTGGCCTCGTTGATGGCAGCGTTTTCGCGTCTTTCTTCCAAGAGGTCCAAGTCAACCCTGCGTTCCTCATTGTTGTCCATCTTGTTGATGGCCAACATTCTAGGTGAGGGGAGGCCTACTTCCGCGGGGATCACTGCTTCAGTACCGTAGACCAGGCTGAAGGGGG
Organism: Helianthus tuberosus; assembly: GCA_030545235.1. Taxonomy (NCBI): domain Eukaryota; kingdom Viridiplantae; phylum Streptophyta; class Magnoliopsida; order Asterales; family Asteraceae; genus Helianthus; species Helianthus tuberosus. The sequence continues at coordinate 158,099,334 of CM060414.1, read as the reverse complement.
TCTCGCCGTTGCTTGTTTTTGGGCTTGTCCTGTGAGCCCATAAAATACTTGGGAGTTCATCAACCCAGCCGCGTCTGGCTGTTCCCAACCGTGCTCTGATGCCTTCGACTAAGCTTTTATTGATACTCTCGACTTGGCCGTTCCCTTGTGGATGCGCCACTGAGGAGAATATGTGTTCAATGTTTAGCTCTTTTAGCCATTTTTGAAAGTCGTCGGCAGCGAAGTTGGTACCGTTGTCGGTGACGATGCACATTGGTAGACCGAAACGGCAGATGATGTGTTCCCACACGAATTTCCTTGTTATCATAGCGGTGGTTGATGCAAGTGGCTTTGCTTCTACCCATTTTGTAAAGTAATCAACAGCTACTATGATAAACTTCACTGCTCCTGGTGCGTCTGGAAATGGTCCCACCACATCAATTGCCCATTTTTGGAATGGCCATGCGGTGGTGACGGGGATCAAGTTGTTCTTGGGACGCAAGGTCTTGGGAGCATGTCGCTGACAATTGAAACACTTGCGTAAGACTTTGACTGCATCCAGGTGCATGCCCGGCCAATAGTACCCGGCGTTCATGATTTTGGCCACCACCATGCGTGGCCCTGCGTGTATGCCACATATCCCCTCGTGAATTTCTTTGATAAGGTATGTGGCATCTTGGGGGTTGACGCATCGTAGGAGTGGCCCCAGGTATGATTTACGGTATAAGATACCGTCTACCATTTGGTAATGACACGCTTTGTATTGCAACTTGCGTGCCTTTGCTTTGCTTTCGGGAGTAACCCCTGATTGTAAGTATGCAATGAGCGGTGTCATCCAGGATGTTGTACCGTATTGGATGACATTGACTTGGCGCAGGGGTATCGAAGGATTTTGCAGGACTTCGATGCGTACCTCTTTCGCCAGGTGCTGGAAGCTGGTGGACGCAAGTTTTGATAGTGCGTCTGCGGGTTTATTTTCACTCCTGTTGATGTGGCGAATATTAAAGGAGGTAAACTTTGACTTCAGTTGCAGGGCTTGTTCGAGATAGAGAATCATGGTATCCCCCTTTGCGGCATAGTCACCGCGTATCTGCCCTGCAACTAGTAGTGAATCGACGTGTGCTTCCAAATGTTTGACGTCGAGTTTAATTGCCAAACGCAAACCTGCCAGTAGAGCCTCATACTCCGCTTCGTTATTTGTACTTTCGAAATCGAGGCGTATTGCGTAGGTTAGCTCTTGGCCATCGGGACTGACAAGTCGCAAACCTGCGCCGGAACCATCTTCGTTGGATGCACCATCTGTGAATAGTGCCCAGGTTTCTGTGGATGATGGTTGTGATACAGGGTTTTGTTCTTCTTCGCATTCTTGGATGCGGTTTGCTGGTATTTCAGCGACGAAGTCAGCCAAGACCTGGCCTTTGATTGCGGGGCGCGGCTTATAGTTCAGTGAAAGCGCGCCCAGCTCGATTGCCCATTTTGCTAACCTCCCAGAGATGTCGGGTTTAGATAGGATCGGTCCAATCCTATAGTTGGTTAACACTGTGATGACGGGGTTTGCAAAGTAACGTCGTAAACGTCTTGATGCGTGCACTAGTGCCAGTACCAATTTTTCCATGATGGAGTACCTTGTCTCTGGGTCGTTGAGCATTTTGCTGATGTAGTGGATGGGTGTTTGGACTCCTTCCCGCTCCACTATAAGTACCGCGCCTACCGCGTTGTCCGCGGCAGACAGGTATAAGATAAGTGGCTCATCCTTTCGTGGTGCGGTTAAAGTTGGGAGTTGGATCAAACACTCTTTCATTTCCCGGAAAGCTTTTTCGGCCTCTGCAGTCCATTGGAATTGTTCCTTTTTTAGACAGCTCCGCAGGGTCTTGATGAAAGGGTAAGACTTAGCTACATGGTTGGCTAAGAATCTATTGAGTGCGGCTAGCCTACCGGCTAGTCGTTGCATTTCCTTCATCGTAGAAGGCGATGGCATGCGCTCGATCGCCTGAACTTTTTCCGGGTTTACCTTGAATCCATCTTTGGTTACGATGAATCCAAGGAATTTGCCTTCTTCCATTCCAAACGAGCATTTCCCTGGGTTGAGCTTCATGTTAACGCTTCGCAGAGTTTGGAATGTTCTTTCGATGTCGTCGAGCATGGTGTTTTCCTCCATGCTCATGACGACCAGGTCGTCCATATAGATTTCGACACTTTTGCTGATTTGACCGCGAAAGGTGTCGTTCATCAACTTTTGATAGGTTGCGCCCGCGTTGCGCAACCCGAACGGCATTTTGGTATAGCAGTAATTCCCGATGGGAGTGCGGAATGCCGTTTTATCTTCATCGTCGATTGCCATTTGTACTTGGTGATAGCCTTTGTAACAATCGAGGAAGCACTTCCATCGAAATGGTGCGAGGTTATCGACCTTCTCGTCGATCTCTGGAAGCGCGTAACAATCCTTGGGGCATGCCTTATTGAGGTCTTTGTAATCGACACACATGCGCCAGCCCCCGCTTGGTTTTTCTACCATGACTGGGTTGGACAGCCAAGTCTGGTATTTCACTTCCCGCAGGACGCCTGCGGAGAGCAGTTCCTGTACCTGCTCTTCCATCGCCGCGTTTTTTGCTGATCCAAGGTGGCGTTGGCCTTGGATCACGGGCTTGATACCTGGCATGGTATTCAAGAAGTGTTGCGCAATTTCGCGTGGTACCCCTGTCATATCTGCGGGTTTCCACGCGAAAATATCTTGGTTTTTGAAGAGGAGTTGCTTCAGGCGCGCTCTGATGGTAAGTGTCAAGGCATGGCCCAACGTGACTGTTTGTTCTGGGTGTCTTGCATTAAGGACCCATTTTTCTGGTTGAGTGTTGGGGGTAGGCCTTGTTACCTTTGTCGGACGCAGTTCGTCCGTAGACATGACTTCTCTTTGGGCGTATATTATCGCGATCCCCGTTTCGGTTGGAAAACCGATGGCGGAGTGGGGGACGGATGTTATCATGTTGAAGTCGCCTTGGGACTCCCTCCCGATAATTACGTCATATTTTGAGGTGTGAGGTAAAACCATGAAGTTCACCTCCTCCGTCCTTGTGTGCCTTCCGTTGGTGAGGCGCACAGGGAAGGTAATTTGTCCCAGGGGGAACACGGTTTCCCCTGAAAATCCAGCCAACGGGTAGTCCGCTGGCTGCAGTCGATCTTTGTCTTCTTGATCGAACTGGTTGAAGCACTGCTCGTATATAATATCGGACGTACTGCCCGGGTCGATGAACAATCGCTCGGTGCAGTAGTGAGGTAGGTGCCTAGTGATAACCACGGCGCGCCTATCGCGCGGTCCGCCTCGGACTTTTGGAAAGATGACTTGCTCGTCCTTCCAGTCATTGTCCGGTCTTCTCGCCGCCTTACGCGGTCTTCCTTTTCCTCCATTGATCATGTGGGTAGAGGCCACGTACATGGCCCTTTTACCCATGGAGGTGCCCTCGTTGTGGGGAGTGATGCGCTTGGTAGCTTTTTGTGCGCCTGTCAAAAGGTGTTGCAGTTTCCCCTCCTTTAGGGCTCGCTCAATCTCCAGTCGGAGACTGATGCAGTTGTTCGTGGTGTGGCCCGAGTCCTTGTGATACTCGCACCAGAGTGCGGGATCTTGGTTCTTTTTGGACTTCATTGGTTAGGCCGGTCTCAGGAATTGTGCATCCGTGAGGAGAACGTCGCTTGGCGACTGGTTGATCTCGGTCCAGTTGCGGTCCCGAGACTCTTTCTTTGACGCCCGGTTTTCTCGTTGGGCGTTGATTGTAGCCCTTGCGTCGGGCTGGTTGTTCCGGGGTACATATGGCTTGGGATCGCTGCCGCGATTCCACGTGTCCCTGTTGCGCTTATTGCCGCGCTTGGGCTCTTGGCGGGACGACTGGCCTTCCACTAGGGGTTGTGCCTTTGCCATGTGCGGTCTGAGGGACCGCTGAGTTTGGGCATATGTTTTGACCTTAGCCATGACATCTTCCCACTTCTTAGGCAAGCCGTTACCGCCGGAAATATTCATAACCATTTGTTCGTCTTTGACTGCAACAATGAAATGGTTACGTGCCATCTGGTTGTCAACGTCGCCTATCTCTAGGATCTCTTTATTGTAACGGACAACGAATGCGTCAAGCGATTCGTTGTCCCTGCGCCAGATGTTCATGACGTCCATTGAATCACGTTCATGGCGTCGTTGCTGGCTAAAGTGCGCGAGGAACTTTTGTTGTAAGTCCTCGAATGAGGTCAGTGACCCTGGTGGCAGAGAATCGAACCATGCCCTGGCCAGACCTGTTAGGGTCTGTGGGAAAAAAATGGCACCAGGTAGGTTCGTCCCACCTACCGTTGCACCCAGCACCGACGAAGATGTTGTTGTGATCATCTGGGTCGGTCGAGCCGTTGTATTTCCCAATGTTTAATGGGAATATTGTAGTGGTGACATCGGCGTTGGCGATCTCTGGGACAAACTTAGAGTTTTCGGCCGCAGATTTCGGCCTGTAAGGTTTGCCCTGGTTGCGCTTTGCAGCGCGGAGGTATGTATTGCGGGGTTGACTGGGAGGAACATAGTTGCGTCCGCCCGGTCTACTGTTGGCGGAATGGGACTCCCCGCGGTATGTACTGTCATCTGGATCAGTATGGCCATACCCTTCATGGTGGGACTGTGGTCCCAAATGACTCTGAATGTTTGTGTTGCGGCGCATTGTAGACTGCCGCCTTCTTTCATCTTGAGAGCCTAAACGGCTATGTACGGAGTCCCTGCGGCGGGACCCGTATGAAGAATCGTCCTCATTGATTGTGCGGACGTCACAATAGGAAGAGCCGCGGTCCTCTTGCCTGCTTCTGGAGGCTGGATGTGTGGGTGCCCTGTCGTCGTATCGTAAAATACGACCGGCAGGTGTACGCGGTATCGGGGTAGGTCCGATACCTCCTTGTTCGTCGGCGCAAGCTCTGTTGTACGTTGCGGCCAGAAGGGCTGCTTGTTGGTCATACCAGGTATGAGGGCTCATGCCTGGTGGTATGACGGCAGCGTATTGTGACAGATCATGTCCGAACGTAAGGGATGCGCCCCCTTGCGTAGACGTGCCAATGTGTTGGGCATTTGGGGCTAGGGGAATGGTTACCGCAAGCCCTTGGTTTGCGGGGTTTAGGTTATCCCCGGTAGTGTTGTTTTGACGATCAGACATCTTTGGAAAGAAAAGGATGATTGGAAAAAAGTGCTAAGAGTAGCGGTGGGCGCCAATGATGAAACAATGGTTAACCGGGTAGGGTTAACTCACTGATCTCGTCAAGAGGGTTAATCCCTTCTTTCCGAGGATCGTTGGCTGGATCGTCTGGTGGTGGGTTTCCTGCACAAGGAAACAAACCGTGACTCGTAACAAGGAGGATGGGGTGGGGGTGCTCCTTGTTACCACTCTCCGGCGTGAGAATCAGTAAGTTGCTTGGGAAGCAAAGTATGATAGTAGTAGTAGTGAGAGAGTTCGAAAGTGATACCTCAAACCTGGTTTGGGGTGAGTATTTATAGCCGAGGAGTGAAGGAGGGTAGTTGAGTAGCTAGTCTGACATCGCACAGCTATTTGCAGGTGTGTCAGACCTGTCGGATGCCGTGGTGATGCCACGTCCGGCTGTGGTGTCAGACTGTTGTTCATACGTGGGCTAGTAGGCGACTGTTCCCAGTGCCACTTGCACTGTGGTGTCAGACCCACTTGCCTTGTAGGCAGGATGCGGTGCCAAGCCGCATCGCTGCTTGCGGTCATTGATGTTGTTCCCGCATTGGTTGTTCTATCCATGATTTGCGCGGGATGCGGTGTTGTGCCGCATCGCCTGTTGAGTGACTGTTACTGTTGTCCAGATCCCTTGTCGTGACGAAAATGTTCATAGGATGCGGTGCGAGGCCGCATCGCTATGCGTAACATTAGTTTCCGTCCTTAAGGTAAGTCTTCTCATCAATGGACAGATTGGACCGCAGTGTTCGCGTGTGTCTACGCGGACACTGGAGAGTTAATTGCTGTTGGGGGTTTTTAATGAGGGTAATGGTCATTCGCGGTCGTGCTGACGCGATATTTGGGACCATACCCCTTCAGCATGCCTGTTATCGGTGTGGGCGGGGTTTGAGACGGTAGGATTTCCACCAGCGTAGGACATAAAAATGTTTTTATTTCGGCTTTTTGAAAAAATGTAAAAAGTTGTTTTTCAACAGCCACAAAAACTTAACTTTTTAAATGAATTTTGGTTTTTTAACATAACAACCAAACATGTGAGCTTGCCCCATCCTTTTTGGTCATTTTATTAAAAAAAAAAAAACTAATTTGATTATAAACATTAAAATATTATAATAATTTAAAAAACTATCAACGACTGGAAGGAACTTGTGTTAAAAAAATGATGGGACGTTATGAATGTTGAACACCAACATCACCAAATCTTTATATTATAATGGTGTCTTCTTAATCACGATGTTGAGGTGGATGAAATATGTGGTTGACCTAAAGAGAAAAGAGAGGGATGAGAGGCAGTCTGACATGGCGAGGAGAGAGGGTAAGTGAAACATTTGAATTAGGGATGAGCTCGGTACCGACCGGTACCGAACCTGTACCAGAACCGAAAGTACCGGTACCGAAAATCCCCAAAAGTAGGTACCGGTACCGAAAATGTACCCGGTTCGGTAAATTCAGTACCGGTACCGGGTACCATTTGCTCATCCGTAATTTGAATACATGTTGGTAAGGGCAAGGAATGTGAGAGGGGAGTATGGAGGAAGGGTTGTGCGTGTAATTTTGTTATGGGCAAACTAACGTATAGGGACAGAGGGGCGCCCGTATGGTGTGAAGCTAGCGATGGAGATGGTCTTCGGGCCAAATTCGTAACTGTAGTAATTGTTTTCAGTTCATTTAGTTTAGAATTTATTAAACCATGGCTTGTGATATTTGAATTCTAAAAGATAACATTTAGGTTAAACTTTAACAGGGAACTCGTCGTATCATATAAAGTAATATAAAGTAATAAATGTCTTTCTCGTTTCATTTTTATTATATAAACGGCTTAAATTCTCCGACATATGGCACTCAAAAGAACCGGTGGCCTACCTTTGCTTTCACATACGTGTGTGGATACAAGGCTCGCTAGATGCGACGTGTTTCAAATCCCATGACAGACGTTTGCCTTCTTTTCAACTAAAATGTCAAAAACTATAAATCAATACAATCTAATCCAATAAGTATTAGAAATGCGTATCAGGGTGTCTTCAAACGAGAATAACTAAATAGTAAATACTTATAAAACACACACCATTGAATATTTGATCAAGAATTCATAATCGAGATATAGGGAATCAACATAGCTAACATCTTCTACATACTTGAAAACACATCTTCATTGATTTCTTAAAATTCCAAATGTTGTTTTGTTTGTATATTTTAAATATCCCAACATATGTTGGGTTGATAAGGATTGGGTGTAATCATATCATGATCCCATATCAAATAAAAACAAGTGGAACCACACATTAATCATTTCTAACCTAAGCTCCTAGGTATCAAGGTATTTGTCAATTTATGTTTCCTAAAGTTAACTTTGTTTGCTCAAAACTTTTGTCATTCTTCCTTAAATTAGAAACATGTTTGGATCAAAAAAAATCTAGTCTCAATAGCTATAAATGCTCCTCCAACTTGCTTGAATTTCAATAACCTCAATCAATCTTAAAACAACACAACACAAAACATGTTATCTGTTACTCAATCTTTTGTCATTAGTCTCAACAAGTATATAGTTTCGACGCGATCTAAACACTACTGACTCACGCGCTACCGCAAGTGCACCATTCGATGCGAAAAAGAGAGCCTTCGCTCGGCCACTAATGGTATTGACCCGGCTGCTGTGGCGGCCTCAATCGATAACGTCGCGTTCACTGGAATTAGTAAAACCCGCAATGATTTACAAAGCTCGTGCGCCATACTTTCATCCGGTAACCTCCCAAAACCGCTCACTATCAACGACACTAGTCGAGCACCGATGCATGGTTTGGAGATGCGTGTTGCTTACCGGGTGCCTATAGTGAAGCGGCTGCGGGTAATGCTTATCCTAACGGCGAAATGATTCCTTGTGATCAGTTTGAGGTTGCGTTTCAAGCGGTGGAGCTTTGGGTTGCGGATCGCACTGTACTACCATTAAAGTCACAACTCGGTGGAAGCATTCATCGGAATTACGATCTACTTCTCCGTTACCGCCTCCACATCGTTGGTGAAGTCCAACTTCCGGTCAACCATTGTCTCCTAGCGCTACCTGGAGTCGGTACACAAGATCTAAACCGCGTTATTACACTACTAGAAAATCCAAAATTTTCTACACCGCTTTTCGTAGGAAATGCGTCACAAATCGCGATTTCTGACAAAATGTATATGTAGGAAAACCCCTCGTAGGAAACGGTTTTGTTACGCATTTCCTACGCAACTTACTTCGCATTTCCGACCAAAATTTGGTGTCAAAAATTCCTACGCATTTTCTATGCATTATTACGAATATTAATAATAATAATATAATTATTACTTTTAGTTTTGTTACGCAATTCCGTCACAATTTTCTGACGCATTTCTGACACTCTCCTTTTTGACGGATTTCCGACTCTCTCCTTTTTGACGGATTTCTGACTCTCTACTTTCTGACGCATTTCTAACACTCCTTTCCTACGCATTTCTGACGACACTAAATAAAATTTAATAAAAAAATATAGTTATTTGTTTTGTAACTTCCTACGTATTTGTGACGGAACATTTAAAAAAGAAAAAAAAAATAATTTTTTTGTGAGGCCCCATTTTGGTAGCTGAGCTACTGAACTTGAGGAGTGGAATGAGTGCGAATGGAAGCTCGAATGACAGTATCATCTGCGAATTATCCATATTGAAAACCAGTTCCAAGATACATTGAGATGTGTATAAATAGCCTAAGATGGAAGTACAAACTGATGCTATGACAATTAAGTCTTCCAACTCCAGCTGACCCACCAATTATTGACACAATTAGACTTGGTGTGATGGCAATGCACCTTGTCATTAAATTCCTGAGCCACTTCTTCATTTTTAAGTCCAAGAAACCCTGTGATACCAACAATTACACTGTTAAGTTTGATCCTTAAAATGAAATGGGTGGTTGTCTTAGGATTTAAGCATTTTGTCATAAATCCGTAGGCAAATGTATTGATACATGGATTGTTTCCTACGCCTTTGTGACAATTTGCAATGGATTTAAGCATTCTGTCATAAATGCGTAGAAAACTGTATTGATACAAGGATATTTATCGGAAATGTGTCACAAGTTGTGACGCAATCCCGACGGATGGTTTATGAATCTATATTTTGTCATAAATCCGTAGGAAATTGTATTGATACATGGATTGTTTCCTACGCCTTTATGACAATTTGCAATGGATTTAAGCATTTTGTCATAAATGCGTAGGAAATTGTATTGATACAAGGATATTTGTCAGAAATGTGTCACAAGTTGTGACGCAATCCCGACGGATGGTTTATTTTAATTAATAAATAAATATTTTGTCAGAATTGTGTAGGAAATGCTATCATTTTCCCTTATTTATTTTGCATATATTAATATTTATTCGGTAAACAATTATAAATTAACCTTTTGTAGATTATCTGTGACAGATTTGTGACGCAACTGTCAATTAAATAGGGTTTTCTTATTTTTTGTCGGAAACTTGTCACAAGTTGTGACGAAATTCTGACGGATGGTTTAAGTAAATTAAAAAATAAATATTTCGTCATAAATGTGTAGGAAACGATATTATTTCTCACAGATTTGTGACGCGACTGTCAATTAATTAGGGTTTTCTTATTTTTCGTCACAAATTTGTAGGAAACGATATTATTTTCCCTTATTTATTTGACTTTTATAAATATTTATTCGGTAAAGAATAATAATTAACTTTTTGTAGGTTATTTCTGACAGATTTGTGACGCAACTGTCAATTAATTAGGGTTTTCTTGTTTTTCGTCATGGATGCATCGAAAATTTGTAACAAAATCATGAATTTTTTTTTGTAGGAAATTCGTCATAAAGGTGTTGTAATCTGTGACGAAAAAAATTGTGTAGGAAATTTCTGTAGCAAATTGTCCCCCTTTTCTAGTAGTGTTAGCCATCCACAAGCGCTATCTCAGTGCGAGTTAACACTCACCAAACTAGGCCTAAAAGTCACACGAGAAGCGGGTTACGATACTGCTGGAGCTGCTGAACTGATAGCGAAAAGCAACCTACGTGATACTTCTGCGATCGCATCTAAACACGCAGCGAAGCTCTACGGTCTTAATGTCCTCGTCGACAGCATCCATGACGATTGCAACATCGTTACTCGATTTGCAATGCTGGCTCGTGAACCGATCATACCCCACATCGGTCGCCCATTCAGAACAAGCATTGTGTTCGCTCACGTTAACAGTACAGCCGTGCTCTTCAAGGTGTTGTCGGTGTTCGCCTTTCAGAACATTAACTTGAGGAAAATCGAGAGCAGGCCTCATCGAGTCCGGCCAATCACGTTAGTCGACGAGGCTAACGTTGGAACGGCCAAACGATTCGAGTACATGTTCTATGTTGATTTCGACACATCAATGACGGACGTTAGAGCACAAAATACACTATCAGATGTTCAGGAATACACCACATTCTTAAGGGTGTTGGGAAGTTATCCCATAGATATGACCCCATGGTCTCCTTCAAGCAGGGACTCATAAATCATAATTATAACTTTATTTGATGATATAAATTTTATTTTTCACCTAAACTTACAATACTTTTATTGGAGTTTTTGTATGTGAATTCCTTAGGGATGTATTTAAACTCCATTTATATGTAATTATGAATAAAAGTCACTCAAACGACATGTGTTAAATTATTAAAGCTTTAGTTTTTAATATATGTCTATTTACATATATGCAGTCAAAACATGCCCAAAATACACCCATATTTAACCCAAAATTTCAACTGTAAGGGGCTGTTTGGTAGCCTCTGAATGGTCATTAAGATGCTACCTCTTAATGGAACCATTAAGAATTTTACCAATGAGAAGGTAGAAAAATGTGACATGTGATGATTTACCATTCAGAGGTTACCTCTTAACCATTCAGACTTGAGGTTACCTCTTATTCATTCAGAGGTTTTAAACCATTAAGAGGTAGCATCTGAATGGTCATTAAGAGGCTACCAAACAGCCCCTAAGATAAACTTGTCTCTTAAGTCATGGGTTGACCATCTGCAACAAAGTCTACAAGCTGCCTTTCAGTATCCTCCACTTGTGATGCAGTCAACTTAGCTTTCAAGAATCTACTTGAACTCCAAAAACATTTAAAAACATGTCTAGTTTAGTTGTCACTTCTAAAAACACTCATTCTTCAAAAACATCAAAACCCACCCAATAAAAACACCCAAAACCATTGCCACATCATCACCACTTTTTAATTTTAACCACTCATTTTCTCTATATATATTAAAAGTACACAGACCCCATCACTAAAATGCTTTTAGGTGTTTTTGTGCCCCCTAAAAGCAACCACTACAATAACAAAAACGAAAGATGCGGCAAAAACGTGATAAAAACATCCCTAAAAACGGGTTATTGGCAGTGGCAGATTTAAAAAATCCTTATAGGGACAACGTTTCAAAGAAAAGGGGTAATGAAATAAAAAAAACGTCAATTTTTTCCAAAATTCACACTACCGTCGGAGCGTCAACATAGTAATAGTATGAGACCCTGTGACAAATTCCGATCAACACTAGAAGCATTATGGTAAAACATTTAAAAACAAACAAGAGTTACTATTTCTTGTCGACTCTATGCTAGAAGCACTTCAATGATGATCATTTTGTCGATGGAGTACGTGTGCTGGAAGCTGAATTTGCAGCTGCATTATCATCCCAACAAACTCTTCACCAAATGTGATCTGTTCATAACCAGTGCTGCGCATTTCTTTATGATTTTAACATGATTCTCACCTTAATTAACTAATTATTTTTTTTTGTTGATCTCTTTAGCATCAAGCCTTTTGGACTTCTTATTTTAACACCTTCTTCACGGAAGGTTGATATCCTGAAGCAAGCGGATTGACGTTAATTTGATGGTGACCCAAGAGCCTCATGAATATCAATTAAATAACTAAAGGGCAAGGCTAGTTGATCCACAACCACTTTTTTATCCAAGTGTTGTTGGTCAGTTCTGTTTAGATATAATGGAAAACATGAAAACATACCTTTGATTGCATCAGCACAGGCCAGCAGAGAATCCAGATGGAGACGCCGCATCAGTGTTCGACATGATTGTCAGCTTGATCTGGTTCCTCCTTAGGGTGCAATCTAATGATGGTGGTAAGGGAAACCGAAAAAGGTAATCGGTTATGGGAGAGAGAGGTCGAGATGATGTTATGAGTAATTAGGTTATGTGTCTAACCCTAGAACCTCAACATAAGTCTCCTTATATATGCACCCAGGAGGAAACCCTAATTAGTTAATAAGGGTAATTGGGCCCATCAACAATTACCAACTAATTATTTAATAGGATTGTTATATATTTTGATCCATATAATGTAAATGATTATAATGGCTACTAGATTAAATATAAAATAAATATATTTAATCTTATATTCTCCCACTTAGCCGAGTAATCATTTACTATGAGTATTAGGTAAGCCTGATCAGGAGTTAACACTCATTTTAGCCTTAAACAAGTACTATAGCAGAGAAATACAGCCGTTGAATCATTATGCGACTCAGGACCCCCATTAATCATACTATAGCCTTGATTTAAAACCTAATCGTTATGATCAAAATACGCATAAGCCCTTTGTTTGATTTGTAACTTTATTTGTCTATATGCCATTATGTCGACTTGACATATTCTTAGAGACATACAAATTCAAACTGATGAGGAAAATTAACTAATACTTAGTCATTCATAGTACGATATGCAATTACGCACGACCATTAATTAATACCCGTCTATGAGCTCTCTTAATAAGACTTATGGGTAATAGCCTTTCAGTTATAGGACCCTTAAGCATATCATGAATGTATTCGATACAAAACTTAGTTTCCTCAATTCGTTCATAAACGAATAATTAATTGCGTATCGAAATTTAATGCAGCACCTCTCGAACTGTTACTGTTCAAGGATTCATGGTAGCTGACTTTATCACACTAATTCTTCAAAACATTAATTATATGGAGTTAATAAACTTATGAGTCCACTGGTAAATTTCCAACAACATTTAGTGACTATATTATGTCGTTATAACTTAGGTTGTTGATATCAGTCCATTATGACTCCTCCATGAGATAGGTTTTGTCTGCTGACATAAAGATATACCCGAAATTACATTTTGTCATCTTTGAATATCTCAAAGTTAGAGTAATAAACCTCGTTTCTTTTAAAGATATTGTAATACTCCATTAGATGCTTCACATTAATCTAGACATATCTAGTGTGTTGCAATATGAGTAATATCTAAACGAGTATAGACTTAAACTTACATAAGGCTTCCAATTAATGAAGCGCAAGGAAATAATCTCATTTATCCTATTACCCTCTAAAGGAGAGCAGTATTGTTTGTTACATATGTAAGGACCCATTTAAGGTTAAACTTATGAAACGAAACTAATGTCCCATTGGGTCTATCTCGGTATGTTATGATATCTATTACGTAAGAGATATCTCTGGGATCTATTATATCAAAGTTTGTGTTAACAATGCTTTGACTTATGTAACATATACTTGTCAAAAGAATATCATCTATATAGACAAGTTTAATTTAGTTGCTCCCACTCATTTTGAGGTAGGTACATTAATCCACTTGGTTGTTGATGAAAATAATTACGTTAAGATTTCATCACATTATGATGTTTGCATTAACCCGTACATGGATTTTATTGGCTTATAGACAAACTGTTCTTTAACCTTCAATATAGAACTTTAGGTTGTTATCTAATGAACATGTAAATATATCAGCCGTTTATTAGGGAAAATTGTTTTTAATGTTCATCTAATGTAGCTTTAAATTGTTATAAGCTACTAGAACACTGATGATACTCAAAGAAATCTTTAATAATTTATCTCTTCCTAAGTATAACCTTTGACAATCAATCATGCCTCTTTGAGTGTCTTAACGCTTATATTAGGATTTGGTTTAGTTATGAACACTCTTAGGTACTTCAATCAAATCCAAAACGTTATACGAACACATAAAATCAGTTTTACTAGAAAACTGTTTTATTCCATTCAGAGGATTAATTGACACTAATGGCTTAATTTTGAAGAGATAGGATCAGTAAACATTTCCAAAATCCATTTCAACTTCAGTTAGGGAGGTTATGTAATCATCAGAGTTTGTAGGCTTTTAAACCTAGATGACCTCCTAAGTTGATTATTGGGTTTTAAAAGTTTCAGTTTTATGGATTAGCTCTTGGTTAGGTTGCTATCATTTTCATTCTAAGTTTATAAGAGTTGGTGCAGTATGGTGTACAAGAGGTGTAATCGGAGTGAAATTTAATGACACTCTTCCCCCTGCCTCTTGTATTCCTTGCAAGTCATGATAAGGACTTTGACTGCTCCCACTGACCTTAGAAATCTTTAGGAACTCAGCATGCTTAGGGTCAATATTAAACGGCCAACAAATTCTAATAGAGAAAACAAATTAATGACATCAGTCTTTGTAGTTTCTCTTATTGAGGAGTATGTTAGTTTAGGTAAAAAATCTAAGTGAGCCCACAATTGAGCAACAATGAAACTTTTTGTAAGAGTAGTATTAGATTTTAAAGAGACAAGTTATGATAGAACAGTGTCAAGATGGAGCAGTGTCTTGTACAAGAGGTGTAAATTTAGGTAATGTAAAATTTTCACTCCCCACCTCTTGCAACTATTGCAAGTTATTATTAAGACACTTAATGCTCCCACTGATCTTTAATATCTCTAGAATGCTACAAGAGAAGTTTCAATGAGCTACGTGACGTGGGAACCTATCACATATGCGTCAGACTTTATTTGATTTCTTTAATGTCCAGATATCGTAAGAAACTTTAGGGACATATTTAATAGAAATCTTATTAAGTATATATATGAATAGATTTCTTCTAAGACCGTGTGCCATATGCGACAAAATTTAGATACAAGTTGATAGTCTGTTAAATGATAAATGAATTATGTCTGAATATTCCATTTGGAATAAGTTCCACGAATGTCAATGAATGACTTATGATGGACCCATACTTATTCCTTAAGCCAAGTAATATTTAGGGCTATAACGTCATGATTTAAAATCACTTAGAATGAGATTAGAAAAAAAAATCATCCTCATTAACCATGTCATGATTTCTCATGAATTTCGGTTATAATGGATGGAATTTATAAGTCTCATTTTTCCTTTTTTCAAATTCTCATTTGCATGATGACAAAAGTTGTGAAAGTGTTAGGTATCATCTAGTTTTATCTTAGTAATGTTTCAATCCAGATATTTGGAACAAATAAAATGAGAATTTAAGGTAAGTGTGACTTTATGTTGACTATGCAAACAACATTCATAACATTGCTTAATTATGATACTATATTCTGATTAATCTTCAGAATATATAAGGTATCGAAAAGCGTTGTTAGAAGATTGCTTATTATGGTTCTTATAGCCTTAACATTTAATTTTGTCACTAACTCGCATGTTAGTTATTTGTCGAGTTCTGGTAAGGAAACGTATGGAACTAGTGTCAACTAATCATGTGTTAATTGGAATATTAAAATTACCAGACTTAAATATCATTATTAAGTGACTATCTAATTAATTTATCCAACTATTCTTTAGAATAATGGATAGTCTCGTTGCTTATGTCCAGTCTAATGGCATAATTATGCAGTGAGATTTTCCCTTGAAGAACCTTAAAGTTGGAATTTTTACTTGTAATTTGTCTATGGACCTTAGAACAATCCTCTTTTTAAAGTTTTAAGTGGTTATAAGGTGAGTAACAACTTATCTTCCAGCTTCAAACATTTATTTCTTTGTACATATGTTGCTTATCAACACACTCGTTATACTTTGGTACTTTTAAGTGTTATAGTTGATTTATAAGGCATCAAATTGTACAAGTGAAAATCTTAGTATGTAATGTACTGGAAAAATGTACTTATTTCCATGCGTAAGCCCTTAACTTTATGGGTCATGGTATTGTACATTATTATGTATTCACATATACCACTTAGCTTATAGTTTAGAATTTTAAATGAAGGCATGCATCTTAGGAGTTCTAGTGATTATTCCGCAAATAATAGGTTTGTCTTAGGAAAGACTTAATTTGGAATGACCTTAGTGATAGCAATTATGTTAGAGGGATCTTGATTATCATAAGAGACATCATGTTCGATTTATCCTATTAATCATGCTCTAATTTTCTCCTGTAGTACTTATATCAGAAGAGAGCAATAGGATTATCGTGTCTTAAGAGATAATCAATGATTTAATTTAAGAGCTAATTCTTATAGAAACTTTAAGCAAAACATATTAGATTTAGGAATTAGAGTGGATGAGATATAGATTTATAGAAGAAAATTATAGTGAGTAAAATTATGGGTACTAAGAATAAGGCAGACGAAATGATCATAAAACTTAATTAAGGATCATTAATTTAAGAATCATTATGTGAAGATGTTGTGATATGTCTATTACTAACTTCTAAATAATAGACTTATTTAAAGTTCTACTTAAACGAAGACAAATCGGCTTTGGCCAGAAGTGTAATCATTTAAGCATGTGTGCAAAATGGTTGTAACAAATCAGCTTTGGCCAGAAATTGAGACAAGCACTTTAGTTATGCACTTGTTAAATATGCCATATATGAAGGAATTAAATCAGCTTTGGCCAGATATTAAGACATTCATGTTTATGATGCACACTTAACATAGCTTTCGTAATACTTGAACGATAAGTAGATGCATCAAATCAGCTTTGGCCAGAAGTGATACATCAGAAGCTCATTCAAGTTAAGCCATTTTGGTTTTGTGAAACATTATTTGATCCTTATTAATTAACTAAGTATTTACAAAACCAATCATTTAATAGCAAACCACCTGTTAGCGCGGATCGAACTCTGCGGTGAGTTCGATGGGATTTCGGGGCGGATCCCCGAGCTAAGTCTTAGTTCACATTAAACAGCCTAAAATAATGAGGTTTCGAGTGAGATCTCGACTCAGTTATGAGGTCTCGAGTGAGATCTCGAGTCAAGTCTCGACTCAACTTGTAAAATTATGAGGTCTCGACTCATCAAGGTCTCGAGTCGCAAACTCAGTCTCGAGTCGTAATCATGGTCTCGACTACTGTGTTTTATGAGATCTCGAGTGCTTAATGAGATCTCGAGTCGCAACCATGGTCTCGAGTGATTAAGATTGAAGCCCTTTGTCGAAATCTCAGTGGTATCGAGTCGAGACCCTGTGGTCTCGAGTCGAAATCGTTGTCTCGAGTTGTGAAGATTTGAGAACACTTATGATTTCGAGTAGAGTCCTTATGGTCTCGAGTAGAGACCTTACGGTCTCGAGTCGTTAAACAAATGATCTCGAAACTCCTGTTAACAGCTGTTAGTGTGATAAGTTTGAAATTCGAATTTTAAGGGATTTGGTGTATTTTATTTCCTGTTTTAAAAGATAATTTATATTTATCCAATAATTTCGAAAATTAGATCTAATAACATTAATAGATTTTTCGAAATCTTAAGGGATAAAAATTAATCAAATACAGGAAAAACACCTTCTAATCCTTAATTCATTCCAAAATAAGGGAATTTATTCGAATTTCACTAAGAACATGAAGAACCCTAATAAATAAAATAATAATTCTGGAACCCGAAACCTGAATTTTTAAGAGTTTTCTAAACAGATTTCGGTAATAAGCTTACACGTTTTGATTTCGAGATATTTAAAACAAATTCTTTTCCTCGAAACAATGATCTCGAGTGGATCTTTATGACTCGAAACCGGCTGTTAGGTTTATTAAGTTATCAAAATTCCGTTTTCCAGATTTCTATCCTAGAATTGATGGATACGAAAACAGAACTGACTAATCAACATATGTTCTGATACCACATGTTGATCAGTTCTGTTTAGATATAATGGAAAACATGAAAACATACCTTTGATTGTATCAGCACAGGCCAGCAGAGAATCCAGATGGAGACGCCGCATCAGTGTTCGACATGATTGTCAGCTTGATCTGGTTCCTCCTTAGGGTGCAATCTAATGATGGTGGTAAGGGAAACCGAAAAGGGTAATCGGTTATGGGAGAGAGAGGTCGAGATGATGTTATGAGTAATTAGGTTATGTGTCTAACCCTAGAACCTCAACATAAGTCTCCTTATATATGCACACAGGAGGAAACCCTAATTAGTTAATAAGGGTAATTAGGCCCATCAACAATTACCAACTAATTATTTAATAGGATTGTTATATATTTTGATCCATATAACGTAAATGATTATAATGGCTACTATATTAAATATAAAATAAATATATTTAATCTTACAAGTGTATCATTTTGCTCTAAACGGGAAGCATCTACCGACAAAAATCGTTTTCTTCTTGTAGCACCAAATGCATTTTTAACAAGCATAGAGTCTGACAAATGATATATAAGGAAAAACAAAAGATCTAACATTTTTCAACCAAGAAGAAGGTACCTTCAAGCATCTATACTATATAATAAAAAAAACCTGTTTTGGGACACTTGTCATTCTCTCATTTAATTGATTAAAATTATTAATAATACTAAAAATAATAATATTTAATCTAAATTAATACAAATTCTTATTATTAATAATATTAATCAAATCTAAAATATAGAAGCGTATCAAATGCACAAAAATAAAAAAAGATATTTTATATTTTTATCGCTTGTATAAAAGCATACATCCAGTCAGTTTTCAAAAAGATATTTTACATTTTTTATTTTGTATTAATTCGTTTTTAAAATATTTGTACACAGAACATATTTTCCAAGTCATTTTATTTTTAATCAACTAAAGCTTCGGTTTTTTATTGATAAAAGTTCTTTTTGAGAAAAATATGCTATTTTACATAAGGACATTTCAATCAAGAGCGTTGCCATTAATTTCTACTTCGGTTTGTACGTATATTGAATACTTAAACTTTAAAATACCTATATAACTAGAGGGTAGGCCCGTGCGATGCACGGCATGACCAATATTTAGCGTCCTTTTTGCTGTGCGTTTGGGGAAAATGTTTATGTATGGATAAAAGATAATTAGTAGAAAGACAATGTAAGAGAAGCCATACAAAACATGATAAGAGCATGTACCATGAGCCGGCCACAAAAAAATTAAGGCGTGCATAGAATAGGAAAATTTGTTGCGTAATCTGTTTAAGAGCAAACATGTATGCCAAGTCTAAAAACATACATTACAGCGAAAAAAACTTAAAAGGAGTTCATGAAGTTCCCGGTTTTATTCAATAATTCACGAAATCTTCTGCCGCTAATGCATGGCTATGTAGTCGACGTTCCCCTTAGTAGTTTCTTGTCTACAACAGGTTTAAGGAAGGAAACATAAGCAACGGGTATGAGCTAGTCAAATCAAATATCTATATGCTTATAGGCAAAATATATACCTTTCACCTGGTGCGCTACCCACAGAACCATCTGAATAAGAAGCTTCATAAGTAGGGCTGTGAAATAAAGAAAGGAAATGTTAGGAAGAACTTTAACTTGGATGACGTATATATTAGTAGCTCGTACGCCATTATTTTGTACAAAAAATTGATAGAATGTAACTTCGTTCAAGTAGTGACACAACACAAATGGATATGATGTGTAAAACGTATATGCTTATAGGCTAAAAACATACCTTTCACATGGAGCGCTATCCACAGAACCATCTGAATCAGAACCTGCATAAGTAGGGCTGTGAAAGAAGGAAAGGAAATGTTAGGCAGCTACTTGGCATGTATAGATAGGGGAAAAAAGCATGAACCAATGATTAAACTTAAATATCCAAACGAACAAAGAAGCGTAAATAAATTCACTACAAATTTCATCATAATCGATATAAAGAAAGGTAACCTTACGGAATGTGGGAATCTAGTGGTGGGCTCGCATGTATTCTTAAATCGAAAAAGCACATATCAAAACCAATGGTGCCGATCGTTACTATTTTTGCAGTTGGGCCACCAATAGGCTGATCACTTCAAAGGATCATGCTTCTGTCCAAATTAACGTTGATCATTCGGACGGAAATGGTCTACATACTGGTCAATTTTCCAAATTAACGTTGATCATTCTATTGATTCTCCTGTCCCCACTTTAGCGGTAGTACCAGTAGCCACTGTAACAGTTGGCGGTTGTATCTGAGTGCCACCTGTAAAAGACACAGGATATGCAGTCAGGGTAAACACAGCATAGTAGATAGAAAACGTATAAATAACTAACTATGAAAGTAAATTCCAATCCATTGAGCGTGGCTTGACAGCAGTGGTATCAAAATTGAAGGGCTTAAACTGTTTGCAGCCTAATTAGAGTTGTAATTTGTGCGCCCACGCATGTCGGTAAGCGAACATGATAGCCAAATGATTTTGTTTTCAGGAACAGTATAACTAACCTGCGTTGGGGTCAGCAGAGGAAGTAGATGCATTTATGCTAGATAGGGTAGGCCCACAGTATGTCATGGCCTTCCCACCAAGGCCCACATAATTACGACTTTGTATATGGATAGAATGTTTGCTACCCACGATGCTAGCATTGCTGTAGCTGTTAATCAATGTAAGGCCGAAATATGTTTGTATCTTTCCGTTAGGCATCGTATGGGAACAAAGGCGGGCTTGTATCGAATCACTAACCACACCAGAAGTAGCAGGACATAACCTGCAAACCTCGTCTTTTATGAGGGAACAGAAAGGGGTAGAATTCAGTATTTAAAACTCCATATGCGGGGTCGGGGGTAACACTGCAATTATAAGTTTCATACCTCTATCTACTCCAGCCTGGTCAAGCAGTTTTAGCCCACAAACGTATTGGGTCATCCCGTTAGGCATAACACGTGAACGTGTATGAAAGGCGAAAGCGTCTTTAAGCATCACGAAGGGGCGCACAGGCAGCTGCATGTTGCATACAATGTTACAAAATACATCGTCCAAAATGAAGCATTCATACATGTCCCCGCGCGGGGGGGGGGGGGGGGGGGCAAAACAAAGCAATTAGATGTGAAGGAAAAGGTAGAGAGCATACCGCAAATAACCCTTAAAGAATGCATGTTAAAATTGGTTTGAATATTATATTTATTGTTGGGACACGCCTGTTTTTTTACCCAAATAACAGATACAGGCACAGACAGACAGGAAAGGTCATATGTCGTAAGGTATTTGTTTAGCACAAGTCATAATTTGCTTATTTCGTTGTTGTTTGTAATGCATACTTCCAGGTAGGTGTTCACGAAGATTGTAGAATGACACGGTTATCGCTTGCACATTTGCATTCATCTATATGCTTCATTCAACATCTTAGATAAAAATTCATGTAGGTCTTATATGATTCCAAAGAGACCGGTAAGGTGGGAAAATAACATATATCACGCAATAAAAAAAATAACAGTTTTGGTCTGGGCACAAGTCATAGGTGTTGCCACATTATTTGAATACATAAAAGAGGAAGTCACAAAAGCGTAAACACTTGAAGAAGACGGGAAAAGACCATCGCCATATCAGAAGGAACCCTTCTTAGCATCCCCACTATCGTCTACCATATCGGTAACACCCGCACGGTCAATGTACACCTCATCATCATCGTCATCCGATTCTTCAACGCAGCTGCAAAGAAACATGGGAATGCATGTATTGGCGCAAAGTTCTTACACGTAAACATTCGAAACAGGGTACGATTGGTAGGTGTAACTTACAACTTTCTAAGTTTCCGTCCAGTTCCGGGGGTTGGGGGCGGGAGGTTCGAATCACGCTTTAGGGAGCCAGATGGTGTTGCATCCAAATCCGACGCAACAACATTAACGCTCCCATCTGTATCATCCATACCAGGGCCAACAATCTTCGCGCAATTGAAGCTCTCATATTCTCCATAACGGTAGTATGTGTGGCTCTTAATCTCAAAAGTGTGTTTTGTTCCAATAAGGGCTTCGAGGGCGGGGGGTAGTATGGGAGCATCAATAGAAGTATCCTGCATACCAAGTACAAACCAGGGAAAGTTATCGTAGCAAATTCACATATGCTTCAAAGCCACCTTGCAATGAGTAGAACGCATACCTTCAACTGTTCCTCAACCAAGGATTTTGCAGTCCTATTAACCAGCTGCTCAGCAACTTCATCAAAGAGGGTGACAACGGTGCTCATCGTTCCATCAGTTACATCCGCCTGAATCCGAAACCTAGCAGGGTATAGTAGATCAATAACAATGGGACGGCGGATCCAAAATTCTTTGGCGGTGAAGGCAGAAGGGCACCAAATCACCCCGGACAACAAAGAATCATGCCATCATATGAAAAGGGGAACAAAGTAATGAATTTGTGCCTGAGATGTTGAAGTATATACCTCGTCCTTGGATAGTCAACCTTGGATTTGCACGCCTTGCAAACGAAGTAACCGTCCTCTCTCGTTAGTCCCTTACGACACTGGCTACCGGAACACGCGAAAAGATACACTACTACCGAAAAGAGCAATTGCCACCAAATTTTGCTACCGAAAAACAACCGTAGCAAAAAGATGTAAAAATGACGGTAATACATGACAAAATACTAAATTATTTGAATTGCTACCGTATTAGTGGTGGCAAAAATAATTTAATTAATAATTTACCCTAAATACCTTATAGGGGTATTCATCTCCGCCTAAATCTTCTCCAACCCTAGCTCATCACACTTCACACATACGCCACCGGACACCTCCGATCATCTCCTCCAGACGCCACCAGACACCTCCAATTCATCCACGGGAATACGAACATCTGATTCATCATCACACATACGCCACCAGACGCTCCCGATCATCTCCTCCAGACGCCTCCAATTCATCCACGGGAATACGATTCATCCGGTTTCGTTTTGCTTCAGGTATGATTATGATCGATTCTCTGTTTTACTTATGATTTGTGTTTGTTTGATCAATTTTCTGTTTCGTCAATCAGGATCTCGTGATCGTACATCTATCAAGGTTGATCGATTCAACTACGATTTCTCGTGAACGATCGAGTATCCATTAGTGTGACCGATTCCGTTTTACTTGTTCGATCGATTTCGTTTTGCTTCAGGTATGATTATGATCGATTCTCTGTTTTACTTATGATCGATTTTCTGTTTCGTCAATCAGGATCTCGTGATCGTACATCTATCAAGGTTGATCGATTCCACTACGATTTCTCGTGAACGATCGAGTATCCATCAGTGTGACCATTGGGCCCATTGTCCTGAGCCGTCAAGAATAGCATCGCTAAATTCCGCTAGAATGCCATCGTATAATCTGAACCAGTTGCGCATAATACTTTATTGCAGTTAATGGTGGAGATGTATCTCGGGTTCAAGGTTCTTATGACTACCATCATTACCTTCAAGACGGTTTTGATGACTTGGTAAATTTTTGTTTTAGTTTTTTCTTATTTTCAAGTACTGAATTTAGAAATAAGGAACCCTTTTTTATTATGTTTCAAAATTTGATGTCAGGGCTGGGGTTGTGCTTACCGATCGTTGCAGACCATTGTTTCATGGTTAAAATCCAACAATACACGTATATTGGTGTTCCTTCACATCGGTAAGGCTTCAATTTTGTGTACTGAAGATTAAAATATTAAATAACTGTAATTTTATCTATTTTACAAAATTTGAAAAATCACTCTCTAGCATAACTAAAATCATGATGATCTTAATGTTCTATGTAAGTTTTTCATAAAATTGCTAAATTGTGGCAGGGAAATACAACAGTCGCTTGTAGAAATTGGAGATAAAGACCCTTCATTTATCGGTCCCGTGAGTGGATTGGTGCCATTGAACTAAGCTTTGTTTTGGACAAACTCCTTGGTGTAAGTTTGCCCATTCTTTTATTTTCCAAGACTTTTAAGATTCAAGTATTATTAAATCTTAATGCTGTTAATATTTGGAATAAGGACTTGTTAAAAGTCATCTTCAAAGTGTTTTGTCATGTTAAGAATAATCGTTTGATTAAAGTTAGGGACCATAAAATGTAGTTTACCCAATTTTCATAGTAAGATGATCAACATAACTTGTATTACATGTAACAGGTAAGCTGCAAGGTGTTGCCGTTCAAAAAAAAAAAAAACAGGTAAGCTGCAAGGTCATAAATGTCAGATCTGGAAACGAATTACCTGAAAAATGTAGAGAACTCATAATGCATTTTGAGACCCAAGGAACAATTATATGATGTTTTGATTTGGATGTTTATTATGAGGACCATCGGATGTATAAATGTTTACATTTTAATGTAATTGAAACAAGTTATAAATTGTTATGTTTTTATGAAATGGAATAGCCGAATGCAAATGGAATACCATAAATGGTAGCAAAATGTTGGTAAAATGTGATAAAGCGGTAGCAAAAAGGTGGCAAAATAGCGGTAGCAAAATGGTGACAAAACAAAACGTGGTAGCAAAACGGTGACAAAAAGCGGTAGCAAAAAGGTGGCAACATAGCGGTAGCAAATCGGTGACAAACAAAATGTGGTAGCAAAACGGTGACAAAAGGCGATAGCAAAACGGTGGCAAATCAATGGTAGCAAAATCGGTAGCAAAAAATAAAACGGTAGCAAATAGGTGGCAATAGGGCATTTGCTACGTGTGCTTTTGCCACCGAGTTTTTGGTGGCAAAATGGTGGCAAAAGAGCAATTGCTACCGTTTTGCGACCGAAAATGTGGTAGCAAATACCTTATTTTCTAGTAGTGATACCAGCTGTTCTTGGTTCTAATAGACGTAATCTCTACAACGTTCCGGAAAAGGATGGCCTACAACGAACAAAATAAAAGGGCTAGTTCAGCGAGGCAAACAGGGTGTGGGAGGGGGGTGTATGTACGGTGTTTCCACACATAGTAGGTCAATAGGTAGGTCATGACGGGGAGGGTAATCCCTATCTACGCACAATTGGGAGGCTAGACAGTTCTGTTTAGTAGTGGATCAAAAAAAAATCAAGAACCGTAGATGTTTCCTGTTTTTTTTTTTTTTTGAGTAAAAGTTTAGTAGGGTAATCCCTATCTACGCACAATTGGGAGGCTAGACAGTTCTGTTTTGTATAAATAGATAATTGTGTAACTCGTGTAAAAACTTAAACACGGTACTGCCCATGGCCACACTACATCATAGGCCGATAGTTGCTTGGGTAATTGGGCAAAAGGTGGTTCAGCTGTGAAACGGGTCATTTCTAGTGCTGGTTAAAAAGGGATAGGGCTGAGTCGATCTGTGTTGCTATCATAATGCATATTGGGCAATTTTTAACTTGTTTGCATCAACCTGTTCATAAGTAAATTGCTTGGATTCGCCACCTATAGAACATTCTTAATATATTTTTTTTATTTTTTTAAAGTAAACCTGGTTTGCATTCAAAATATTAATAAAAACCTTGGTAGCAAATTCCTGTATTTTGCGAGTGTTATAGCTGGCCAACTTTTATCGCTGGGGACACACTAAGTACCTATCTGTGGTAACCCATAATTCCATAAATACATAGATAGATGTTAGCCAGTATACTAATTATTATGAATAAAATGATCTCTCAATCCCCAACTATCAATGGGGACTAAATAATCAGCTATCAATAGGCCCACAAAACAATGTAATAAGCCACTCATTTTTGTAAATGATACTATTCAACAGTCAAGTATAAACATGGAGCGGCTAATGGAATATGCAATTTACAAACATGAGTGTTTAGTTAGTAACCAATAAGTACTCTAACCTTTATTAGACCATTTTTTAATATAAGAAAAGCAAACAACCGTAAGACCAGCATGAGAAGAGTAAACATACCTACAAAATACTTGCCCTCTGTGGGTTCGAGGTCCTCAAACGCAGTAAGTAAGAACGGGTAGTGTGTAAATGAACCACTGGTATCGTCAACCCTCTTAACAGTCGTGGAGCCATTCAACCAGATAACAAAGGGGCTGTCTTTTAAAATACGGTATTGATCGGTGCGCTGGACTGTGAAACCCTTGAGTAAATATATACCGCCCTCTTTGAGCTTGTCAAAGAAGTAGTGTGCAATGTTATTCCGCGCGGTACAATGCATCACACCTCCCTATGCAAACCAAACATCAGACTTTCAGTAACGATGAAACTCGTGAAAGGGAAAGGGTATGGGGGTTAAAAGGGTGAGAGTTACCTTTATATCACTGACGACATAGTCGGTGCTCATGTAGCGTCCGTTGACATTTGTGTCGTCCCACTTTCTGCAAACCATAACAGTGATGGGCCCGGTAGTCCCTTCACGGAGGTCAGCAAGTACCATTTGGTTGCCAACACCAATTCCCGCTGTATTCACACTAAGAGAGCTAGCCATGATAATAGAGCAGCAAGTCTGAATATGGACCTACAACAATAGGGAAGGTGGAGCTCATATAATAGAATTTCAGTCCATTCACCTTCCTAGAAAGAAGCCAGCGACTAATCAATGGAATTAAAGCCGACCGTAAATTGTGGAGGTATGTAAACAGCCTCATTAAATGATCATGTAATTGTCATATGTAAATAGCCTCATTAATCAATATCCATCACTAAAACCCCAAAATCTTACTAATTAAATAATATATGATTACCTGACCAGAATAATGCCTAGAATTAACATCAGCTCCATTATCAACTAATAATGTCCAAGCAATACCGGGTTTCCAACCGCGTCCGTTACATAGAAAATGTTTACACTCATACCCATTGTTGTAGATATCTCGGCCTGTGCTACGTTCAACGCGTTTTATGTAAACGTTCGTGCCACTTGGGGCAACAGCCCGGGTTTGCCTCAATATATCATCTTCCTGAAAGGTTTTTAAAAAAAAAATTCCCAAAGCAATAAAAAAAAAACAGTTTAAAATTCAATGATGAAAACAAAAACAAACCTCTTGAGACCAAGAAACTATATGCCTCTCTTTCTGCTGCTGCTGCTTCTGAGGTTCACCATTATTATTGTGATTACTATTGATATTCGTCATGTTTCTCCTTTAGCATGTTAATGTAAAGAAAGTCTTTTGGGGTGGGTTTATAAGCAGGTAGTTGTATATGAAGTTATATAAAAGCAAAATACAGGAAAAGGGAGGCCCAATTTGGGGTCTTTTTAGGGGTGGGAGCTAAAATTCCTGGAAAAATGAAAAAAAAAAACAATTTTAGGTAAATAAACAAAAACCATTTCATATTTTTTTTTGTTAAAATGTATGATAATGTAAACTATGAAGGCTGAATAAGTACCAGATACGCTCCGTCTTCTCCGGTATTGATACCAGATACGCTCCGTCCTCTCCGGTATTGATGGTTGCGTGAAATACAACAGAACTTCGGACAGCATATCTTCGGAGCTAATATTGGATGTCCATGTCGATTTCGAAACCGGTATCGATGGTTGCGTGAAATACGCCAGAACTTCAGCCATAGTTGTATGGTTGTATAATTAAACCAATATCAGTAGAAAACCTATTCTTGTAAATTCTCACAAAACAAAACACTAAATAGTTATCAACATTCAAACCAGGATTGGATTAGGAACATTGATAGGGATTAAATCGAATACTGATATACAAAAAAAACCTTCGCCATGAACAACAAATAAAAAAAAACATAAAGCAGAATCGTAAAACAGCAAATTAGAATAACCAAAAATGGAATGTAAAGGCAATTATTGAAAAACAGAAAGTTAGACTTCAATGTGAAATTACAAAAAAACCTTGTCCATGTTCAAAACCCTAATTAAAAGGAATAAGGTGGATGGAGTCGGACTTATGATTTTGTTCCTGCAATTCCATCACAGTCTCAATCTCAATTCACCAATTTACCAAATCAATCAAGTCTTGCATATGCGTATAAACAACACAAATACTTACAGTGGAGCGAGAGATTTGAGAGACGCCATGGACGCTTGCTTAACCATGGGGGATTCATCGGCGAGAGAGGAGACCAAAACCTGGTTCGCGTCTGCAAAATCGGGGAGAAACATAATATTAATTGGAGAATGAAATTGAGAAGATTAATGGAGGAATTTGGGGAATACCGGGAGCAGGAATGGAGTTTCCAGATTCAAACAATTTCAAAGTTCAAAGTATTTCAAATTAGTAGTTTACCTCTTTGAGGCGAGATGGTTGGGCTGGGCGGCGGGCGACGGGCGGCGGGCGGACGGGCGACGGTGAGTGCCGAGCTTTTTGATATTGGGGAACGAAGAAGAAGGAGAAGTAAAGAGGAAGATGGATCGCGAACAGCAGAGGTGGGCGGTGGGTTCATCATCGATGGAGGCGGAGTTATGATTTTGGAATATATACTAAATTTTAGATTATGATTTTGGAATATATTTTTTAATCAATATTGTTTTAAGTGTTGAATTTATAACATCATAAATTTTGACTTTAAAACAGAAGATGCAACTAAATTTTTGATTATATTTTGGAATATATTTTTTAATCAATATTGTTTTAAGTGTTGAATTTATAACATCATAAATTTTGACTTTAAAACAGAAGATGCAACTAAATTTTTGATTATATATAGATATTATTTAACGAGGGGTTTTTTTTTTCATATTGTCATTAAGGTTGCAAAATTAATGTTGTTACATATTTGTTGTTTTAATCTTTTTGTTCTTTCTTTATTTTGTATATTGAAATCAAGAGCGTTGCCATTAATTTTTTACGTTATCTCATTGATATATACAACTTAAATCTATATCTATACAACCTGTTTTGGCACACTTGTCATTCTCTCATTTAATTGATTAAAATTATTAATAATACTAAAAATAATAATATTTAATCTAAATTAATTCAAATTCTTATTATTAATAATATTTAATCAAATCTAAAATTTAATCTAATACAAATTTTTATTATCAATAATATTTAATCAAATCTACACTTGTCATTCTCTCATTTAATTGATTAAAATTATTAATAATACTAAAAATAATAATATTTAATCTAAATTAATACAAATTCTTATTATTAATAATACTAAAAATAATAATATTTACTCGTGAGAAAGTCGATGATACTGTATGTCTTCTAATCGATGGTTCAAAAGCTTTCATATTTATAAACTTGACAAACATCACAAGTTTTGATCATACATGACACAAAATTTTGTTTGGATATCAGAAAAAGCGTCTTAAAATATCGTTTTATAATTGTTAAATTTTCGTTATTAACTATTTGATATTTTATTTACTTAACCCGTGTAATACACGGGGTTATAACCTAGTTTGATTTAAATTAAATATCCCCAATGGCAGGAAAGCACTGACAATGCTCTACAGTTATTAGAATATACACATACACCTGTGGATGCTTACTTTTAAAATCAGATACAGACCTGGATACAGTGTCAAAGTGGGAGAAGATCATCATTCATAGCGAGATGAGTGTCGTGGAAAACATGAGTTGACAATAAGTTGTATCCTCATCAACTTAAACACCACATGAATTATCAAAGCCTTAGTTTTCAATAATTTCACTTCAATGTTTACGCAATACTCCTGATAAAGGCATTCCTCCGTTTTGTTGACAAATTATAAAAAAAAAAAAATTATTGAACTTGTCAAGAAAACGGAGGATTGTCCATAACCACTAACCAGGTGAGGAAGGCGTAAACCGCCTATCCTTTGTCACCGTACTAAGTGCATACCCGCTCGGACTCACCCTAAACCCTCCATTGGGTGCATATGCCCAGGGCCCGCCCCTGGTTGGGAGGAGGGGTTGGGCGGGTGACCGCCCAGGGTCCCGAAATTTTAAAAAATAAACACTATTTGCTTTAAATTTTTAAATATTTTTTTTATTAAAAATTATATTTTAGGCCCCTTTTTTCTCCTCGCCATGAGTCCCCGGATTTTTGGGGATTCTCACGGTCCACGGACATGCGCATGTGGTGTATAGCTCAACACTAGCTACAACTTATGTGTCCTTAAATAACTCCAGATCCTACTAAATCTGTTATGTTACTTAAAACCGTAGCATAATCATACATATTCATCAAGTTCAGCTGAAGGTTGCAACCAAACTAAGCTCATATCAACAAATTGGTAAAAAAAATAATGCAGGGGCGGATCTAGCCCATATTTGTGGGTTCCTAGGAACCCATTAGGTTTGAAAAAAAATAGAAAAAAGTCAGCGAGAACCTTGTATGATTTAGAAAAATTAGTGAAAATTTACCAAATAAACCAGTAGGAAAAAAAATTCCTGAATCCGCTACTGAAATAAAGCATATAACAACAAACTGAATAATGTTAATGCTAAATGACAACATATTTTCATGCCAAACTTGCATATGAAAACCAGAAGAGAGTAAAATTGATCAAACAACACATTATTAAAAACTAGACAACAACAAAAATCATATTTTTCATACCAACAAGCTCCGATCTTCAAGTGAAACAGATATTGTTCTTCACTCACTCACGAGGTGTGAAATTAGAGATCAAATGGTAGAGGTTTTATATATTTGTTTAGAAGATTAATGTCAAATAGGTGGTTTGCCCGAGTGGTTAAGGGGGAAGACTTAAGATCTTCTGCACACAAGTGCGCGTGGGTTCGAACCCCACAGCCACCATTTTTTTTTTGTTTTTCTAGTATTTTTATCAAATTGTTTTGTTTAAAATTTGTGACATTGGGCTTAGTAGTTTCAAAAGTATTTATATTTTTGTTTCTTTAAGAGTTTAGGTTATTTAAATGTATTTTCTTATCTTTCCATCCAACCATTTATCCTATCAAACATGCTTAATCGTTAATTTTTTTTTTTTTTTTTTTTACCACCTGATATATTTTGTTTCTTTGATGTCAAAACTATGATAGATAGATTATGATTGTGATGTTAATTCGACAAAGAGAACAAAATATGTAAGTGTATTGTTTAATATAATAATGAGAATAGTTAACAAGTCGATATATTTGTAGTTAAAAAAGAACATCACAAATCATAACCGTTCAAAAAAAATGGTTAGTAGGGTCAATCCTTGATGATACTTATTTGTTAATTATTTATAACCTGATGATTAAACTAACGTATTGAGCTCATAATGTTTTATAGTAAAATAAGTTTGAATACATTATGCATTTGATTTCATTTGAAACTTTTTTAACGACCAACAAAACAATTTTATTAATACGAAAACCAACAAGGAGCTGACATATTACAACGACCACAATATTACAACGAAAAAATCAAAATCGAAACAGCGAAGTACTTTACTACTCGACTAGCCAAAATTCCAAGGTTAAATGCTTTCCATTCTTCCCAAGTCAACGTCGTAGCTTTAGACGTATGTTTCACCCACATGTAACTTGATGTTGAGAAAGTCACTGCGGGACCTTTCCAAAATAAATAAATAAATAAGTAAAATTAACAAGAAAGTCAATGTACGATGTATGTGAAACTACGGAATTGTTTAGGGTAGAGGGTATAGAGTGCGGGGAGTGGATCGGTGACTCACACTCACCGATCGGTAACCATACCTTGTTGATGAAGATGTGCGGTGACCAAGAGAGAGAGTATGGAAATCGGTGATTGTTCACCGATGTGATTGAGAGGAGAGGAGAGGAGAGAGGCTCAACCAATCAAGTTTTTTTTTTTAATTGAGAGGTGTTTGACTATACCTTGTGATTTAGTGCAAAATGGGGAGTGGAATGGGGAGTTGACATGACATAATATTATTGGGTAGGATTTCACTTAAACACCCTAGGGTGATTGACCATACCCTCCACCCTTAGGAGTCAATAAACCCACATTTTTCTCGTATTTTTTTTTTTGCATATTAACAACAAGAGAAAGAAGGTCGTTTCATACTTCCATCGTGTTTCCAGTTTCCACATTTAGAATCAAAAGTAGGGATGAGTATTTGGTATCAGATATCGGTATCATACCGGGTATATTTTGTATCAGTGTTCATTTTTCCCGTTTTTCGGTACTGGTATTAGTATTTACTGGTAAATACGGTATCGTACCAGTACCCATTTTCCCTGTTTTTTCGATACCGAACTGGTACGATGTTCATCCCTAATCAAAAGTTGAAGTCAATACACGAGTCATTTGTGTAAGCGAGTAAGTCATCATACATATTCTTGGTGTGCAAAGGAGCACTCTTGGAGGCTAAACCAAGATAAGAAACGTGTTTTCTTTTCTTCATTGTTTAGTTCTCAAACATTGTGGTATAGATAATAGATTATCGAGTATTTGTTCGATTGATAAGTCAAAAACTCAAAATCATGATTGTAAGGCCCTATAATGGTGTAGGTTTACGCCTATCTTTATCAAACACAAATATAGGCTATTGGGCTTAGCCTTGTAGTGGGTTAGATAGTAATGAAATAAGCCATGTGGGCTAATTAGTGATTTGGGCTTGTTTGGTTAGTAATATTGTGCATGTGGGCCTGGCCCAGTCTGTAACTAGGTCACCCTATGTAACTATAAAAAGGGTGAACCTAGGTCATTAGAAGGTTAGACATTTTTGAGAGGTTCTTCATTATTATTTTCGAATTCTTTGTGGGTGTACCAGACGGTTCTCTAGAAACCGTGTGCACTTTGGTTATAATCGATTGAGTGTTCTTGTTCTTAACACTTTTCTCAGTATTCCGCGCTTTGATTAGTGTTTGATATCCGATTGTATTGTTTTGGGACTTACAATTGGTATCAGAGCCTAAGTAGTCTTGCGAAGGCTCGGTTGTAATCGGATATTATTTGAAGATCAAAGAACGAAGAAACAGCTTGAAGATTCGAAGAACACGAAGAAATTTTTGAAGATACGAAGAACAGTTAGAAATTCTCATATTTGATCTGCTTTGGAAAAGTATTAGTTGTGTTTGCTATTATTTCGGAAAGTATTGGTGGAAAGAATCAAGGAAATTGGTTTTCAAAAATTATTCCTTGATTTTCGGGATTTGATTGGCTGCCTCATTATTGTGTGAGTTGTTAATTAAAATTTCATCTTCACGTGGGCTCCTTGTGCGACTACATATTTTGTGGTCACTTGTGCGATTAAGAAACAGTATTCAACATCTTCAGCAAAATTGAACATCTTGTGCGATCCAACTTCAGCAAAATTGAACATCTTGTGCGATCCAACATTATTGTGCGATTGAAACTTCTTGTGCGACCGAGACATCTTTTGCGATTACTCAATTCTTGTGCGACTGCGATCTTGTGCGATTCAGCATCATCATCTTTCTCATCCTGCCACTGAACATATTCTTCATCATCTCCGGTCTCCTCCATCGTCATCGTACTAGCTACCTGCTACTCCATCATCACCGTACCATACATCTTTCAACAGTTCGTCACACCTGTCAAACCACCACCTCCGATCACGTCATCATCATCTTCTCCGTTTCAGTTTCGGGATTTCGAGTTCGGGTTTCCAATATCATACATCCCATCGTCACCAACCTCCAACCACCATCTCCAAACAACCTGCAACTTCAACGACCATTAACAACAATACCGAACCGGCAATCATCATCTGTTCACTTATACTGCATTCATCATCTGTTAACCGAACCAAGTTTACCTACCTCCAGTTGACATCAGTTCATCATCGTAACGATCTACATTAAAATAATCATCCTACATTTCATCGTCACCATTCCGATCATCGTACATCTTTTCACCTTGGCGCCTGAGTTTAATATTTAGGGTTTTGGACGGTTTAAACGAAGAAGAAGAAACAGTTGGTTTCTTTTATTTTGTTATTAGTAAGTAGTTATAATAATTATTTAATAATATTAATTAGTTTTTATATAAATCATAAAAAAGGGTTTTTATATATAAAAAAAACAAAGAGTTTTATTAAAATTAAAAAAAAGGGAGGTTTATTAATAAAAAAAAGGGGGGGTTTTGGTTTTTGTTTGGTAATAAGTTTTGACAGGTTTGGAGGCGCGGTAAAGGAAACGGATTCGTGTGTGTTACAAAGGGCTTGAGTTAGCGAGTACACGAGTTCTTGATTTGGCTTGTGTTTTGAAGAAATAGTGGGGATCACATATTCGGGGGATCATATTTTCGGGGGATCACAGTTCAAAATCTAAAAATGTCTTCTAAGAGAAAGGTGCTTGAGCAGGAACTTCAAGGATTCAGATACTCATATGGTGAAACTATAGAAGCACTTACAGGCCGGTTTACTGAACTGCTCTCTGAGATGGAGAAGGCAGAGATGGTGGTGTCTACTTACATGAGCAACACAAAGCTTCTGGATGCTATAAAAATGATTCCAGATCAGGCAAACTGTAGTTGGTTTAGAAATGTTAATCAGATCATTGTGACAACCGACTGCTACTGTTACAAAATGAAGTCGGATGAGCTGATCTCACTCATCAAGTCATATGACAATGCTGACAAGCAGTCCACTCAAGGTACTCAAATTCACGACTTCACTCCCATTCCCACTGAGGTATGTGTAGATGATGTTTGTTGTACTTTAAAATGTAAAGAGAAGGTAAAAGGGTTTAAAGAACAGGCTCAATCGTTTTCTATGCAACTTCAACTTACCAAATCCAGTAGCTACGAAGTTAAAAAGAAACTGGATGGGTATAAAGAAATGGTAGAGGCTCAAAAACGTGACATTCGACAGTTGCATAGTGATCTAAGCGAAGCAAAATGTCGATATCTCCACTTCAAGGAGCTATCTGAAAAATTAACTGTTGAACTAAACAACTTAAAATCGACTTTTGAAAATACTGAATTTAATTTCAAAAAATTTGATGTTTCAAGTGAAAAGGTCGAGAAAATGATAAATCAACAGTTAAAGTATAGCAAAAGGGAAATGAGGAATAAGGGGTTGGGTTTTGTGGCTGTACCCCCACCCTACAACCATAACTATTCCTCAATTCCTATGACTGAAGAGGAGATAGACAATTTGCCTAATATGGAGTATGGAAAACCAGAAGATAGAAAGTCTGAACCCGCCAAGCCTCGAAAAATAAAAATCACCAGGCCTGATAAAACTGAAATTGTTCTAGAAAAACAGGCATTTGATAAAACTTTCGTGAAACCTGCTGATGTTTTAAAGCAAACTGAGACTCTAAATTTTGAGAATAATGCGAACATTGACAAAAATTTTCAAGTATTAGATAATACTGTGTCATGTTTTTCTCAAAATTCATCTGAAGTGCAACCTCAAACAAAAGAGTCTGAATTAACAGAGCCTAGAGTTAATGTAGACAACATCGAGTTTGCCATGTTAAGAGGTTTGACTGAGTTTGTGAAAGAATTCAATAGGAGCAAACAAAGTGAATCTGCTTCGTCATGTGACACATCTTGCGACACTTCTGAGACATCCACTTCTGAGAAATCAGAAATGGGCGAATCACCTAGTGTCAACAGTGCATCACCTGAGGAAGCAGAGGCATCTCAAACTGAATCATCAGCTTCATCCGATTCAACCAGTGACTCCTATGAAAAGACTGACTGTGATAATTCAGAGTCAGTTGCTTCAGTGGAATCAACAAATGAATCATCTGAAACAGTTGATTCAAATTCGATCAAAGAAGAATCAGAATCGACTTCAGGAGCTTCTGTTGAGTCTAATGGTAAAACGACTACAGAAGCCCCTGCTGCTCTTTCGAATGACAATGATTCTGAAACTACTGAACAAACGGTGTCACTCGAGAATGAAAATGTTACTATGTCTTCGCCTGACACCGTTTGTGAACAAGTGAACGTTACTGATGCTTCTACTTCATGTGCAGATGAGGTAGTAGTAGAGGATTGGGTTGAGGAGGATGACATCGTTTGTCAAAAGGCTGACGATGTTTGTTCTAAAACATCAAATTTGTCTGCTGATGCTCCTCCATATGTGAGAAAGGCTATTTCTGAGCCAGCTTTGAGAGGCCCTTCAAACAAATATGTGCCTCCAAAGCCAACAGTTAGGAATGAAAATGCTAAATCCACTAACTGTTCTAACTGTTGTAAACATAAACATAAGAAGCAGGGGAGAAAGGTTGAAAAATCTGCAAACAAATCGTATAACTCATACCCAGCATCGGTTGGATGGAATGGATCGGGATATGCTCCTTACGTAAAGAAGCAGACCTGCTACAACTGCGGCATACCCGGTCACATTGCAAGAAATTGCACACATTGTCCCTATGTGCCATATTTTACACAACATCAGAAGGTTACATCTAGGAATAGATCTTATTCTAAGCTAATGAAGGTTGAAAAACCTAAGGCAATGATGAATAAGCATCCCCAGGTTAAGCCATCTGATGGGGATTGGAATGCTGCAAAATCTAAACGAAAACAAGCTTTGAAACCAAAACAAGTTTTGAAAAACAAAAAGGTTGAAAAGCAAACTGTTTTGCCAAAGGCACCTAAGAAATTAGAGAAGCCTAAACAAGTTTGGAAGGCAAAACATAAAGCAACAACATCACCAGTCCTTGAATCAAAAGGGGGCATGTGTTTTCGAGAAGTGTCGTACATTGATGCTTCAGGAATACCCAGGACCACGATGGCCTGGGTACCAATGTCTTACTAATCTCCTTACTTTTCAGGGACAACCAAGGAGGAGCTGTTGACAATCCTAGGATGTTGATAGCGGTTGTTCCAGAGACATAACGGGTAACATTTCACTGTTTCAAAAGGTACATTTCTTTACAGTTGATATGTTTCGTTTGAGGAGATAAGAGAAGTAAGTAAGACAGGATCAGGAAAAAGGTACAAAATCTGAATTTCATGTTCGAATTTTGATATTGATTAGTCTAATGATGGAACGGTTAAACAAAAACAACAAAAATATTTTCATTTTCTTTTGTGTTTCTCGTTGTAGATACGTTTTCGTTGTCAAGTAAATTTGCGCATAAGATTTATGCACAAATTTAGGGGGATATCTTAGGTTATCTGTAAATAAAAAAATCAAAAATACAAAAACATTTGAAAAAACAGAAAAATCAAAAATATTTTGTTGCATAAATGGGAAATGAAATAACTTCACTATGTGGATTAAGGCTGACTCATGTAAGACCAATATCGAAATGGTCTGACTCCAGAGTGATGTGCTGGTAGGCTTTATCCTGATGGCTGGACTCTTTGACTGGTACTGCTTAGAACACTAAATTTATTCTATGACCTCAGGAAAGATCGGTCACTTGGAATTAGGACATGTCTATTTGAATGCGTGTGTGACGTCCCGATACACACAATTTCGTTCTAGTTCTGAAATCTTTTCTGTCCAACTCGTGTATCTCCTCTGTTTTGCGTGAGCAAAGACCTGGAGGTGCTAGGCAACGTCAGCTTCTGCTGCATCCAGATACATGCTGACCTAGCTATACGTTGTCGCGCTATAGATCAAATACACCCGAAAGAGGCCCTCTAGTGCCCAAAAGAAACCCGAAAAAAAAACCTATATCAAACTGAGAAAACTCATTTGATCTGTATATTATATCCATCTCTGCAAATGATCTATTCTTTTCTCTTCTCAATCCAGTCCCAGTTAAGATTTCAGAATCCTAGAACGGGTTTGTGAAATATGTGGTAGGGAAACTGCATGTATGATAGCGTGTTCAAATTGAAAATTCTGGGATTTGATTGTGATTGAATTGAGTGTTCATATCAATTAAAATGAAAACATGATAAATCAGTTGCAGACCGTCACTTGAAAAAGGCCTAGGGAGACAAGTTTAAGTGGACAAACATACTGGCAATCGCTCGGATCACCCAAAGTAAATTAGTGTTGATAAGTGTAGTCTGGCCCGAAACACTGTGATTTGATCCCATTGCAACTGTAATTGTATATTAGTTTCTTTGTTTATTTGTGTTTTAGTTTATATTGTTAGTTTTTATAAAATCAAAAATCCAAAAATAGAGTGCTTATTTGTTTTATTAAAAATTTTAACCGTTCTTGAAGATTTGATTGATCATCATAATTTGAAAGAAATTTGAATTGTAAAATCCGAGTACAAATACTTGGATGTACCAAGTGTTCACGTGGTATTTCCCTCTGTTGCACATAAATGTTTGCTTATGAATTTCTGAGTATGTGCAGAATTTAAAATTCAAATCAAGAAACAGGGGTTGTTGAAGATTGAGATGCTGTTGGCTGCTGACAAAGCCTGAAGCATCACAACAACAAGATGTGCCTGAGTCAGAAGAACCAGATACGTGTCATCGTCTGACAGTGATAGTACATTTGAAGAGGTACCTGTGAACCTGCTTGAAAGAGAAGTCATTGACAAAGAAAAGAGTTGCTGAGAATCCTCCGCTTGCATTCTTTTCAACAAGTTTTTCAAGCAAAGCTGATCATGAAAGAGAAGAACAACGAGCCCAAGCTTCAGGTTGAAGACATGAAGTATCTTCCCACAGACACATGATATTGACAACAGTTTGATAAAGACAGCATAAACCTAGGGGGATATTGTAAGGCCCTATAATGGTGTAGGTTTACGCCTATCTTTATCAAACACAAATATAGGCTATTGGGCTTAGCCTTGTAGTGGGTTAGATAGTAATGAAATAAGCCATGTGGGCTAATTAGTGATTTGGGCTTGTTTGGTTAGTAATATTGTGCATGTGGGCCTGGCCTAGTCTGTAACTAGGTCACCCTATGTAACTATAAAAAAGGGTGAACCTAGGTCATTAGAAGGTTAGACATTTTTGAGAGGTTCTTCATTATTATTTTCGAATTCTTTGTGGGTGTACCAGACGGTTCTCTAGAAACCGTGTGCACTTTGGTTATAATCGATTGAGTGTTCTTGTTCTTAACACTTTTCTCAGTATTCCGCGCTTTGATTAGTGTTTGATATCCGATTGTATTGTTTTGGGACTTACAATGATTAACAAGACAACCATCTTTTTATTCTCTAGAGGGTAGGGGTGGTCATCACTTGTACAAATTTCATCACTCACAACACCCAATAAAGTTCCGTCATGTCATCAACCATTATTCCATCACTCACAACATTTTTAGTGAAAATGTCCATCACTCACCATCACACCCAACAATTCCTCCCCCCCCCCCCCCAACCAACAATTTCCCTCGCAACACTAAAACCATCACGCGTTACGCGTTATAAAAATCCTACCGTGAAAAATGGAGGTGGCGGTGGTGTTTTGTGATTTTCCACGCGTTGAAAAGTTCCATCACGGACAAATATGCCACCGCACCGGGTGGCCTAAGAAAGCTTATATTTACGATGATGGGCACTTAGGAATGTGTAAATCTTCTTCCAAACCCTATGAATGGTTAAAAACTTAAAGTATCTCATAAAACACTAGGAGTGCTTTTAATTATAGCGAGTTGGTAGATGCATGGGGATTAAAAAGCCACAACCATTGCTTGGATTGTTGTTGTTAACTTAAAAATCAGAAAGATATCATGCGTAATTTCTAATTATAGTACATAATTAACAACTAAGGTTATGTAAACAGCATTAATATTATAATTTTTTGGTTAAGGTAGTAACATTTTACGTGATATAGTTTAGCAGGGTTTTTTTTTTTCACTTTTCGGTTTGTCCTTTTCATGAAATATTTTTTCTTATTGGTAATGGTTATTTATTTGATATATTTTATGCAACTAAATGAGATCAAGTAAAATCTACATGTTAAATATCGTTACTACATTGTTGGTTTTATCAAGTATTAACTATGCCTTGTTTAATGCATTGAGTCGATTACGATGCTTGAAAACTTGCCACTACCACTATGTTCATGGGTTAAGTAAAGGGGAAAAAAAAAAAAAAAAAACAAGAGAAGAGAAGGGGAATTTTTGAGAGAAAGAAAGGAAGGGAAAGGAAAATATATAATTTTATTTTGTGTTCCCGAGTTCGAAAGAAAGGAAAAAAATATTGATTTTATGTGTTTCCGAGTTGAAAGGAAAAGAAAAGAAATGAATAATTTTACAAGTAGACCCTCGTTGGATTTTATAATAGGTTAAGTGCAATAGTAAATGGCAAAGCCTTTTAATTGTATTCCTTTCCCTTCCTCCATTTTTTAAGGAAAGTTATAAGGGTAAGTTTTTCTTTCACGTCATCCGTTAATAAAACCTGGGAGCAGAGATATTTTCACTTTCTTTCTATTTCCTTTATTTTCCTTCCATCAGTAAACTCGGGAACCCAACGTAAGGGTAAAAACTTGGGATTGAATAATATATACTAGATATGTGAACGATGCATCTAGATTACATGACATGTAGAATGTTTGGTTATCTTGATTTTTTTTGTAAAGATACAAGAATGTGTTTACGGGATCACAACGTTAGCTTATCGCGATCATACATATGATGAAATACTAGTTCTTGTAGCACATTGGAGACCTACGAAGAAATTTATACATATACACCTGCCACAAAAGAAAAAAGTTATAAGTTTTGAATTTAGAACAAAATAAAAGTGTGTTGTTAATATTTATGGTTACATATATATACACATTGTACACCTTTTCATATACATATCAAACAGTCCCATGCATATAATATTTTTGTTTGTTCTGAAATTTATTAATATACTGATTTAATGAATATTGGTAGAACATAATAAATTTAGTAATACTTTTGATATGAAATGATAAAAGTAATATTGGTAGAACATAATAATAGCAATACATAATTAACAAATACTTTTGATATGAAATGATAAAAGTAACGTAACGTTCATCACTAACATAATAATTAAACTATAAAATAAAATAAAAGGAAACACGCGTTCAACGATTCAAAGCTTGTACAAAATAGGCGGGTAAAATATTACCCACACCTAATTTATTCCCGCCAAAATCCCTAATCGGTTTACTTGCTGACTAAAAACCGTACATGTTCTTTTGTAAAACTCTAACGGCCTCCATAATCCGAGTTGACTCAGTTGGCTTGAATCGGGCTGTTTCCATTCCATTCCATGCCTTTTAAATTAATTTTATTTTATTTATATATAAATAATATTTTATCCATGATGTTTTTTTTTTTTTTTAAATTAAGGTATTTTTTTCCTTTCGGTATAATTCTCAGTATATGTTTTTTTATTACTAGCCTTTAGTTCACAACTTTACTTACGTTTGCTATTAATTTATATATTTTAGGGATGTCGTTATAAATAAAATATTCAACTAATTACATTAACGTCATATCCTACAACTACTATTAGCCAATCATCTTAAGCATTAAGGATTTTGTTATATATATATTTTTTGGACTTGGATGGTAATTAGGAAGGCACCACCTCGCTCTTTGATCATCTAAAAATGTTAACATTTTTTTGTTTTGTTGTTATCGGGGTCGTCCTCGATAATCCTCGAAAAAATTGAGTCAATGATGACAGGTAAAAAAATATGAACCTCTATTGGGCCAATTTTAAGTGTGTTAGATTTAAACAATTGGGTCAATGTTAAATGAGTTATACTTTACTAATGGGTATTGATAAGTAAAAGAGTAACATGTTTAACTTAAAATGGTTTTAGTGTTAATGGGTTTAAGTGTTTAACAAAGTATCTGAATTTTCTTTTTTAATATATATATATAAATTCGGGCACTGGGTCGTAACCCACCTTACCCCTTGGGGCCAACCTTGGTTGTTATTTCTAAGTGCCGTGAGATAAAGAAATGTTTATAATGTTGATCGATTAGTGATTACGTTGATTACAACCACGTGTGATTTTTTTACTAACAAGCGGGTGGATACTCGTATGATATATGGTTATCAGTAGGACGATTTTGGGCAGCATGAAACACTAAGCTAGTTAGTATCTTCTCACAAGGGAATCCAAGTGTCAAGGACATATAAAGATGAAATCAACCCAAATATGAGGGGTTAATCGATATGTGTTTTGAGTGTGAGATCATTTTAGCATGCATAACATCATGATTAATATACATGTGTTACTATCAATATATGTTACATACTGGATCACATAAAGATTTATGGTACTTCTTGTACCTCATGTTGGATCGCATAATGACCACTTTATGTTGTCATTACTCATTCCTTGTGTATATCCATGTCATTTGTCTATTGACATGTCATTTGTCTATTGACATGTCTTTGCAATTGAGGAACTTAAATTACATTGATCTAGTTATCAAATGTAAATGTATATGGGTTTCCAAAAAGACATATATAAACCAAACATGAACCATATGGATCAAGGTAGATATATTTTTTTAGTATAAGTATACTTAGAGTATTTTTCAATCATGTAACCTACTTGTTATGAATAATTGTTGTAAAATCGTTTTACATTTCCTCTATATCTTAACTATACGATGCATTTTCATATGGGTATGTAAGTAAAAATGTAACATTATGTACACGTAACATAACATACATATACATAACTATAAAACATGTTTTGAGTAGATAACTTCAAGAACCTGATAAACGTTTGTATCGTTTCTCTTTAATATTATACAAACGATATATATGTAAATGTTTGCCCCACTATGTTTTTGACTCCCATTATATATGGATACATATGTGAGTAATGCCAACTATGTCGAGATTCATATTGTGATGCAATGGATAACAAGACGCCTACAAAGTGAACATCACAAGATAAACACTACTATTAACCGTACATGTACATTAGTAAAGAAAATATTACCGATGTTCCTATTAAAGTTACAGTTTCAAAAGGAAATCATCTTAAACTTATCAAATTTATCGAACTTCCAACTTATATGATACCACAACTAAACTCATTCCACTACACAAAAGATTTTTTTCATAAAACATTATACAAAAAAAATTATTACTATATATTACTATATATTAATAAATTATTATTATTATTATTATTATTATTATTATTATTATTATATTACTAAATGAATTGAAATGAATAGTTACTTTAATATTATAATAATATATAGCTTTTTTAATACTTTTATTTTTTTAATA
The DNA here is from genome assembly GCA_030545235.1 of Helianthus tuberosus. Lineage (NCBI taxonomy): Eukaryota > Viridiplantae > Streptophyta > Magnoliopsida > Asterales > Asteraceae > Helianthus > Helianthus tuberosus. The sequence continues at coordinate 158,056,351 of CM060414.1, read as the reverse complement.
TCATAATAATTATTATTTTCTTTATTTTTTAACTTTAATCATTTTTTAATATCAGGAGTTAGATAAACCTGGTGTCAACCGGTATCTAACCAGTACTGGTATCGAAAATACCGGTACGGTTCTGTTCGGTATTAGTACATGAAGGTAAAAACCGGCACTAATACAGAAAACGCCAAAAGTTGGTGCCGAATTGATATTGGAAATCTTTTGGTTCGGGAAATTCAGTGCGGCTACCCGGTACAATTTGCTCATCTCTGATCACGGTTACCGTACGAACAACGGTATCGTACAACTTTTTTTGTTAATATAAAAGTTAGCACATAACATTAACATAAATTTGATAGTTTGTGTTAGATTTGTTTTATTCAAAAGGATGAAAGGAAAATCTTATAATCTTTACCTTTAATTTATTTAATTCTCAACAAAAATAAATTTAAAAAAAAAAAATTCTGACTCGGAGTCCCGAGTCACCGACTCAAACGAGTTAAATCTACAAACCAGCATCAATATAATGAAGAGTGTGTACTGAAAAACCCAAATATTCGACAGCAGGTTATTTCCCATTTTCCCTCTAGGGCTAATCTTCACACATATATTCATCGTCTTCGAACCACACGAAACCCTAACGGAGACTCTTAACGGCGGCTAACGTTTTCCGACGAGGTAACGCTTTATTTCTGCATCGATTTTGTTGATATAGTTTTCCGACGAGGTAACGGTTAATTTCTGCATCGGTTTTGTTGATATAAACAGTCCTAACTTTGATTATGTGAAAGCGAAAGTTTATTTGAATCATTGAATCGTGTTGATTTTTGCATTCGTTAGGGTTATATCAGCCGATTTTGTTGATTTTTGATTGTTCGGAAGCAAATGTTTGTATGAATCGTGTTGATTTATGCATCGGTTAGGGTTATAGCATTCGATTTTGTTGATATTTGATTGTTCGGAAGCAAATGTTTGTATGAATCGTGTTGATTTATGCATCGGTTAGGGTTATAGCATTCGATTTTGTTGATATTTGATTATGCGGAAGAAAAAGTTTGTATGAGTCGTATTGATTTATGCATCGGTTAGGGTAGGGTTACAGCTGCATCTGTTAGGGTTATATGATTCGATTTTGTTGATATTTGACCATGAGGAAGCGAATTTTTATATGAATTGTGTTGATTTATGCATTGGTTAGGGTTAGAGCGTTCAATTTTGTTGATATTTGATTATGCGGAAGAAAAAGTTTGTACGAGTCGTATTGATTTATGCATCGGTTAGGGTTACAGCTTTCGATTTTGTTGATGTTTGATTATGCGGAAGCAAAAGTTTGTATGAATCATGTTGATTTATGCAATTATGTATCTGTTAGGGTTATATGATTCAGTTTGTATGAATCGTGTTGATTTATGCAATTATGCATCTGTTAGGGTTATATGATTCAGTTTTGTTATATCGCTGTTGAGATTTGTGAAAATTGTAAAAATGGTGCATTATTGTTGCTTAACTCAGGGTTTGGTTGGATCGTGGATTGGTGTATTGGACCTAGGGTTTACAGGAAGTGTGTTTTGGAACTAATTTGCCTAATTGTTGGTTAAATCAGGTTTGATTGGATTGTGGATTGATGCATTGGTACTAGGGTGTTCAGGAATTGTGTTTTGGATTGAACGGAAGGGGTGGGGGTATGGAGCCTGCGGCGGGGAAGCGTAAAGGGAGGAAAAGGAAGAGGAAGGACGGGGAAGATGTGGATAAACCGGAGAAAACAGCGAGAAAAACGGTTCTAGCCATTAGGTCGGTTGTGCTTATTGAGCGGTATGTGAAGAAGATGTTTGAGTGTGGTGAGTTTCTTGGGAAGATTATTTCGTATGATACTGGATTGTATAGGGTTGTTTACGAAGATGGGGATTTTGAGGATTTGGAAACACATGAAGCGAAAGCGCTTCTTGTCGGGGACGATGAATTGGATGGTGCTTTTCGTAAACGGAAGAAGTCTCTTGATCAGTATGTATTGAAAAAGTATGGTAAGAACGAGTCAGTTCGACGGGATGCTGTTTCCAAGAAGGTTGAAAATGTCGGGAATGATGATGCTGTTAAATCAGCGGAGGATGATAAGGATGAAACTGTGAGTAATGATAATGATGCCAATGCTGATAAGGTTGAAAGTTCTGCTGCTGGTGCGGATCGGGTTGAGGTGGACAGTGAATCATCCAGCGACTTAAGTGATTACGAGCCGTCTGTTGACGTGGTGGAGGTTGAACGTCCTTGGGTCCCACCACCACAGTTGCCGCCTTCTTCTGGAAATCTCGGGGTCCCCGAGGAGGATGTGTCACACCTTCTATCTGTGTATAGCTTTCTGCGGTCGTTTAGCGTTTGTTTGTTCTTAAGTCCTTTTGGACTTGATGAGTTTGTTGGTGCTCTTAATAGTTCTGTTCATAATACATTGTTGGATGCCATTCATGTTTCCCTTATTCGTGCTTTGAAGAGTCATGTGGAAACTCTCTCTTCAGAAGGGTCTGAGCTTGCATCAAAATGCCTCAGGTATTTATTTCCTGTTTTCATTAATTCATTATCTCATATATATATTGAAAAATCTCTTCTTTTGTTCAGAATAATGGATTGGAACTTGCTTGATTCATTAACTTGGCCAGTGCTCACAGTACAGTATCTAACGACTATGAGATACACAGAAGGGCAAGAATGGAAAGAATTTTATGTTAACGTGTGGGAAAAAGATTATTACACTCTCTCTGCAGGTAGAAAGTTAGACATTCTGCAGCTGTTGTGCGACGATGCATCAAATTCTGCAGAAATAAGGACAGACATAGACAATCGAGAGGAAACCGAAATCGGCCCAGATTCAGATGGAGTTGTTACTGTCTCAATCGATGAAAGTATCCCTAAAAAAGGTCGCACATCTAAGAATTCTTTATCTCAGGATCAAGAAGCTGTAAAAACAGTTTCGGAAGCTACCAGCGGTGATGATGTTGATGAAGATGGTAATGGTGATGAATGCCGCCTATGTGGCATGGATGGGACGTTAATTTGCTGCGATGGATGCCCGTCATCGTATCACTCCCGATGTATAGGAATGATGAAACTCTCTATTCCTGAAGGGGAGTGGTATTGTCCAGAGTGTACGATTAATAGAATCGGGCCGGTTGTTACCAAGACAACGACCCTTAGAGGAGCTGAGTTTTTCGGGATTGATCCTTATGAACAAGTGTTTTTGGGCTCTTGTGATCATCTGTTAGTGTATGTTTCCAAAACCGTAATTTTTAACTTCTAGCTTCTGTTTCTTATCATAATGTTTTATATGATGCAGGATGAAAGCTTCTATAAGTTCAGGCTCACATATTCAATACTATTCTTCCGTTGATATACCAAAAGTTTTGCAGTCACTTACTTCCTCGGCTGAGTATACAGCTTTATACCTGGACATATGCAAGGGTATTTTGCAATATTGGGAGATTCCCGAAAATATATTTTCTCTCCCTGACCCCATTGGAATAGAATCAATAGATGATAAAATCGGTGCTACTAATGCACAAGATGCAGTTATTACCGCTGAAAATGGTACCGTTGTTGCTGAATGTGACTCAAAGGATGTGGTGACTGCATGTCATGTAGAAAAATGTGAAGGGTTAGCGAATGAATCCGCCACTGAAAACAGGAGTTGCGATAATAAAAGCGATATCAACAGTGTATGTGAACTGTCAACTTTACCCTCTGAGAAGACAGAAGCTAGTTTAGCTAAGTTTTACACGGGTTCATCCTTTAAACCACAGGCATACTTAAACGTCTATGTTAACGGAGATTTTGCCGCATCAGCCGGTGCTAGTTTAGCCATTTTATCGTCAGAAGAAAAGCTGGGTACGCAAACTCAACCGTCAACAAGCAGCCATAGAAAATTAATAGCTGCTAATTACTCACTTCAAGCAAAAGCATTTTCTCTTGCTGCTAAACGTTTTTACTGGCCGGATTATGAAAAGAAGCTTGTAGAAGTTACTAGGGAAAGATGTGGCTGGTGTTTTGCTTGCAAAGCGGTTGTTGCTAGCAAAAGAGGGTGTTTGTTGAATGCAGCTGCTTCAAATGCTGTTAAAGGTGCTGCAAAGATACTTTCTTCTTTGCGGCACTCGAAAAATGTGGAGGGCAGTCTTGCTTCTATTGCGACTTATGTTATGTTTATGGAAGAAAGTTTATATGGTTTAACGGTTGGGCCTTTTTTAAATTCGAGTTATAGAAAGCAATGGCAGAAGCATGTTGAGGAAGCTTCGACTTTGGGTGAAATAAAGGCCTACTTGCTTGAAGTGAGTATTTTGTTCTATCTTTTTTATTTACAATGGCCTTACTAATAATAAATGAAGAGTAAAATGCCATTTTCGTCCCTGAGGTTTGGCCAGTTTTGCAACTTTCATGCAAAGGTTTGTATTTTCGCATCTAGATCCAAAAGGTTTGAAATCTTGCCATTTTCATTCGGCTCATTAACTCCATTCATTTTTCTCCGTCAAGTCAGTGGTATTTCTCTCTTTTTTGCTAAAGGGCAATTCGGTTTTTTTCACTTTATGTAAGAAGACCGAATACCCTTGAAAAAGACTGAATTGCCCTTTAAGTTAACAAAATTGACAAAAATACCCTTGACTTAACGGAGAAAAATGGACGGAGTTAACGAGCCGGATGAAAATGACAAGATTTCAAACCTGACAAGATTTCAATCCTTTTGGATTCAGATGTGAGAAAGCAAACCTTTGGACGAAAGTCGTAAAACTGCCCATACCCCAGGGACAAAAATGGCATTTTACTTTAAATGAAATCATTATCATTTTTCTCAGAACTCGTAGTGATAACGTTAATTAACTTAATTTAAACCCTACTTCCCTAGTTGTCGTTTGAACAATTAATTGAAAACCAAAAAGTGAGATGTTAAGCGAGAACAGAGGGATGCATTTAGCTTTCCCTTTCTACTATTTGTATTATTATTTGTTCATTCATGTCATGTAATTATTGATACATGTAATATTATTGGATGCATGTAGTTTGAGAGGAATATCCGCGACATTGCTTTTTCAACGGATTGGATTAGGCTTGTTGATGATACGGGTTCTGAAAGTCAACCCAGTCAAAGTGCTAAAAGTGTGACGGGGTCAACTCAAAAACGTGGTCTGGGTAGGCGTGGTAGAAAACAAGCTATAATAGTACCTGAAACCTATGACGCTGATGCAAAAGATTTATCAGCCGATTTTGCTTGGTGGCGAGGTGGTATGCTTTCTAAGCACATATTCCAGAAAGGCATATTACCACAAATGATGATTAAGCATGCTGCTCGACAAGGTAAATTGTTGTTGTCACCAACAAAATAGTTTAAGGGAAAGTTCAACTGATTTTTTTTTAATTTTTTGTATAATCAGGTGGTTGTGGAAAAATAAACGGTGTGCAATATGTTGATGGTCTTGAAATCCCTAAAAGAAGCAGGCAGTTTATCTGGCGAGCTGCAGTGGACTTGAGCAAGACTACATCACAGCTTGCTCTTCAGGTATTTCTTTAAAAATTGCTTGCGCTAATTGGGCTTTCATAGCAACTGGTCAAAACGGGGTTGTGTTGAAACATGTCATTTGTGTATGGGTCGAAACTCGAAATTAGGGGTGCAAACAAGCTGAGCCCGAGCTAGATTAACTTATGAGAGCTTGCTCTGTTTTCGCAGTTCAAGCTCGGCTCGTTGGTGGTTTCTCGAGCCCGGCTGGTTTATTATCTATTAATTAACTTATTAAATAAAAATAATATAAATTAAACTCGTTTAAGCTCGTGAGCTCGATAAGTGAAGTTCGGGCACGTTTACTAAACAAGCTTATATTTAGGTTCAGGCTCAGCTCATAAACAAGTTTGGATCGGCTCGTTTACTAGACAACTTTAAATAAGGGATAAATATTAATAAAAACTAATATTACACTAAGGCTCGATAAGGGCTTGACGAGCCTGACGAGCTTCACATGCCAGGGTCAAGCTTGGGGCTTGATATATACACAAGCTTTATTTTAGGCTCAAGTTCGGCTTGGGATCGATAAGGCTCAGCACGTTTCGACTTTTTTTCGAGTAGCTCACGAGCCGCTCGGCTCGTTTGCACCCCTAGCCGAAATGGTTCTATTTAGTAGACCCACTAACATGTTCAGTTCATTTACCTGGCTTAAACGGTTAAGGAGGTTGTATGAGATACAATAGACTTCAATTCACTTGACCCGTTACCGTTATAGATAATTTTATTGATTCGATGCGTTTGAGATAAATGGGCTGTGGTTATCAACAAGTAACAACCATCTTTTGCTTTTGCAACAGGTTAGGTACCTAGACCTCCACATGAGATGGAACGAACTTGTTTGTCCTGAACAACCTCTTCACGACGGAAAGGGTCCAGAAGCAGAAGCATCTGCTTTCAGGAACGCTTGCATCATCGATAAGAAAATGTTGGGAAACAAAATCAGCTACGGTGTCGTTTTTAAAAATCAAACACATCTTCCTTCTCGTGTTTTAAAACGAGTATTGGAAGTAGAGGAAACCGGAGATAAAAAGCCGAAAAATTGGTTTCTTGAGACGCACATTCCTCTATATCTTATCAAAGAGTATGAGGTGGCAATGGTTGCGAATGTAAATTTACCTACCGCTATAACGCATGTGAGCAAATCATCGAGGTTGAACAAAAAGCAGTTAAACGCTTCTGGCAAAAATATATTTTTGTTTCTAGAGCAGAAGAGGGATAACAAGGGGAAGTGCTTTTGTACTTTCTGTCAACACGATGTTTCTTTCAGGTAATGTATTTTCTTCATCAGCTGTATCCTATTTCTTTTTTTTTTTTGGAGTAAAATGCCATTTCGTCCCTGAGGTTTGGCCATTTTTGCGACTTTCGTCCAAAGGTTTGTTTTTTTTTTTTTTGCATTTGGATCCAAAAGGTCTGAAATCTTGCCATTTTCATCCGGCTCGTTAACTCCATCCATTTTTTTCTGTTAAGTCAGGGGTATTTCCATCTTTTTTGTTAACTTAAAGGGCAATCCAGTCTGTTTCACTTTATGTGCAAGCATTTAGTATAATGTACAAGTATTCAAAAGACCGAATTGCCATTTCAGTTAACAAAAAGATGAAAATACCCCTGATTTAACAGAGAAAAATGGATGGAGTTAACGAACCAGATGAAAATGGCAAGATTTCAAACCTTTTGGATCCAAAAACAAACATTTGGACGAAAGTCGCAAAACTGGCCAAACCTTAGGGACGAAAATGTCATTTACTCTTTTTTGTCATCAACTTACATAGTTTTCTGTTTTTAGGATTGCTGCAAGGTGCAGTGCATGTCAAGGTACGTTACCGAGCTAGCTACAATTTTCATTATGAAAATCACATTTTTGTGTTTTTAGGATTTTAGTAACCACATATTTCCGAATATATCCCGTTCTTGATATAAATATTTCCCGCATCTCAGGTTACTGTCACGAGCAGTGCGCTGTCGGCACAAATATCCACACAGTGGCACGAGTCGAGTTTTTAATCACTTGTAAACGATGCTACATTGAAAAAGAAGCCGCATCTAAAACCGAAGTTGTTGGTGATTCTCCTACTAGTCCTTTGCTTTTGCAAGGTCAAGAAAGTCAACATTCCGCAACAGTTATTAAAATCAAATTAGGAAGACAAAACGGTCATGAAAGCTCGTTAGAGTATTCAAATCCTACATCCAATCATAAAAAAAGTAAAAGTGGAAAGAAAAGCAGTAAAAGTCGCGTATTACAATCTGTTGACCAAAAGCCGAAAAGTAATAATTTAAAGAAGGACTCGAAAAAGAAAACCAACAGGTTATGTTTGGGGTTGATTTGGAAGAATAAGAACCCGGATGACACAGGAACGAAATTTCGGATAAATAATATACTTATGAAGGGTAATCCAAACGGGCACCTGCTCGCACCCAAGTGTCACCTCTGTGCAAAACCGTATAACCCTGATTACATGTATATAAAATGCGAGCAGTGCAAGAGTAAGTCTCTCAAATTCTCAATCATCAATCAACCGTACATGTATACCATTAACATATATGTTTCATATATTTAATCATGTTTATGTGCGTTTGCAGAATGGTTTCACGCAGACTCAGTTGAGTTACAAGAGTCTAAAATTATGGATTTGTTTGGATTCAAATGCTGTAGGTGTCGAAGGATACGGATACCCATTTGTCCTTACACGGATCCCGAGACCCGACAGAAATTGGAGGCGAAAAAGGAAGCCATAGCACAGCATCACCGGCGGAAGAATTTAGAATCCGATTACAATTCCGATTTCAACTCAGAAGCCAATGACGAACTAAATGACTGGGAACTTGATTCTGCTCCACTGTTCGACTCCGAGGAGGTCATAAATGTTCAAGAGGAACAACCAAACCCTTACTTTTCCTTTCCAATGGTTGACCAAGTCAACGATGACAAACTTGAAGCGGATTTTGGACCCGTCCCGAAGAAGCTACCCGTCAGGAGACATATAAAACAGGAAAAGGATACCAGTTCTACTTTCGAAATTCCTGGTGCTTACTCGGGATTCAACAACCCGAACCCGGACCTTGCGGCAGGGGAATCGTCAACTCCGTTTGTCGAATGGGATGTTTCCACAAATGAGGTTACGGATGATATGATGTTTGACTACGGTGATTTAAACTATGAAGACATGGAATTCGAACCTCAAACGTATTTCTCATTCAACGAGTTGCTTGCATCCGATGAAGGTGACAAAGTGGGGGACGGGGACCCACTAGTGACGGGACCAGCAACGATCGATTGTAACCCTGAGCAGTACCACATGGGCATAACTTACGATGAACAAGAACCCATGTTTTCCGTAGAAACTGGGCTCGAAATGGTGCCTTGCAAAGTCTGTTCACAAACCGACCCATGCCCTGACCTGTTTTGCCAGACGTGTGGTCTGTGGCTCCACCAGCATTGCTCGCCATGGGGGGATGACGACTCATCTTGGGAGCCCGAGACTGGGTGGAAATGTGGCAACTGTCGGGAGTGGTGCTAGTGGCGGCCTGTCGGGTCCCTTGTTCGGTCAAGGACGATTGTCTCGCGCACCCCACTTCAAACCGTGCAAGTGAATTGTCGTTTCGTTGAGATTGTACAGAGCTGCTCATGGGGAGACGGTAACGCAGGGTGTATCTTGACCTAGATTTTGAAGTTTTCGGAAACGTGTACGGTTGGTTGATTAGACCGCATTCTTGGTTGATATGATATACATGTTTTCGTTTCAACTATGGTTTTTGGTACATTTACAACATTTTGATTGATAGCTATGCGATGGGGTACCTGAGGCTATAGTTTTTGATGGTTAAGTGACTTTATTTTTTAATTGTTTATGGTATTGATTAAGTTTTATAGAAATATTCAAGTTGCTTACTTTGCAATGTTTCTCTTTTGATTATCTGATGTTTTTTATAGGAAAATATCTTTAGTTCTAAAAAAGGGTAAACTCTGGTTAGGTTTTATTTTGCAATGATATTTTTGCAAATTTTATAGATAATAACATTTAAAAAGAAAGGCTTATACTTAAGTCTTGTCCATCCCAAGTCACAAGGCAGACCAGCATCTTAATTGTTGATAGTTGGGGGGTATTTTGTAAAATAGGATAGGGACTTCAGTCCGGTCTATTAGGGATAAGCTCGGTACCAACCGACTGGTACCGAAAATCCCTAAAAATGGATACCAGTACGGGTACCGAAAATATCCGGTACGGTTCGGTACCAGTAGTTGAAGGTAAAAACAGGCACTGTACCGGGGCCGGAACTGAAAACATCAAAAGTTTGTACCGTATTTTCAATTCGATAAATTCGGTACTGGTACCATTTTGCTTATCCTATTGTCTATCACAGTATCACCCTAGTACGTGACAAATAGGATAGGGACTTCATAGTTAATTGTTGATAATTAAGGGGGGTATTTTGTAAAATTGGTCAAAGTTGGGTGATTGCGGTTATGTCGTTATGAGCAGAGAAACACTTGATGTGAGTTGGTATCAAATTATCAATAAATATAAGTTCACTCCTGTTTCTTACTTCTCTCAGTTTGTTAATTTTTTTTTATGTTATATAGTATTTGAGACTCGTTTTTATGAGTTTTTCATGAGTTATTTATATATCTGGCACTCGAGTGACTGATTTATCAAACATTTTTGAAGAGTGAAATAGTTAAAATAATACTTGATCCGTCACTGTATCCATGCCTTGAAAGGTCGAATAGGTTGAATGTGATCGAAAGTCATACTCCTTTTTTGTCTTGATCATAAGGGCGTGTCTTAAAAAGGGATCACGTGACCACATGCCAAATTGCCAAAGCGAGGACGCATAGGCGCATAGCCGTGTGTGATGTAACTAATCTTCATTCTTTGGTTTTTGTCATGAAAACTTTGTTTCTCGTTCCTTATATTATATTGCGAGGACTTAGACCTCCAAAATATATATGAAACAACCAAGTATCAACGTTTTACACAAACGATTAAAATGTAGGGATGCTGCGTATAAAAACTAGTATAAAAGTTCTTCAAATTTCTTGTATATGTTATAAAAAAAATACAAACTTCGGATATCATATCGATTTCCTCATGTAAAAATACAAATTATCGAAACGGTGGATACAAGGAGGAGAAAATTTTATTCCTGACCAGTTTATTATCTACAAATCATATACATTGTGTTATTTCTTGAGGCGTATAATTTATCGCCTACAATAATACACTAGTTTACCTAGGGGTGGCAATTCTTGACATGACACGAAAATAATAAGTTTTGGGTTTTCATGTTAACCAGTTTAATAAACAAGTCGTGTGTAGGTTGACATGTTTAACCCGTTAAATTAAGTGGGCTATGTTTGGATTCACCATGTTAACCTGTTAAATTAAATGGGTCATGTGTGGGTGCAATATTTATAGTGGGACTGTAATGAATTTACATCGAGATAGATGGTAAACGGGCAATAAGCTGCGCCGCTACCTCCTTTTGAATAGCAAAACTAAGTTTTTTAAAAACTACGTTCATAGATCTCGGGGTCATAACATTACTATGCATGACCCTTTGAACTCGATTAAGTAGGTCCACATTCTCTGGCGTCAGAAAACCAAAAGTATCAAAGACAAATGGGATAAACACATGCTCGTTGTCAAGGCACGCTTTCTCGTATTTGGTCACTTTGCCCGAAGCAGCCTTTAAAGCAGTCTGACCCACCATGAAAGCACTACCCCCTAAGCCCACAAGCGGGGAAACCCCTGTTAGATCCACACATGCATGTTTTTCTCCTACCCATCCAAAGACCAAAATGTCGGCTGGTCGAAGGGTAGATCTCTCTTCCAATGGGCCAGTTGAGAAATTAACGGGTGTCTCTTTCTTAGCAGAAATACCAGCACGCCTGAATATGTTAAAAAGGACATCCCTAACCAAATCATATTGGTATTTGAACCCCGTGAGCTCTCTACAATGAACTGCATGCTCCCCAAAAGAATCCAAACACGCCTTATGACAAACAGGGCATATCTCATCAACTAGAAATAAAAGAATTATGAGACGATACTCAAGGATAGTACGGTACTCCACCGGCGACATATGCAGGCCTAACCCATCTATAGGTATAGCAAGAAGAAAATCTTGTGCATGTGGTGCTCGTAGACCTTCAAAAGTGAATGAAAAATATATATTTTAAAAAGTGAATCCGCCCAACTCATTTACAACCCGTTTGACTAGTTTAGATAAATGGGTTTCACGGGTCGTGTTTAGGTTACATGATTTTAAATGTGTCTGTGTTAGGGTTAATGTCTTTGCCACGAATAAATAATCGGATCATGTTAAGGTTCATCATTTCAACCCGCTAACCTGACACAATCACCACCCCTATTTCATATAAGTCTAGTTTGCTATAACTCTTTCAGCAGATAGTTACTTCCAGTAGGGCTGCAAACGAACCAAACGTTTGACGAACAGTTCGTGAACCGTTCGGCGGGAAGTTCGTTTGTGTTCGTCCGTTTAAACAAACGAACACGAACAAGAAATTTCGTTCGTTTAGTTAAATGAACAAACATGAACAGAGGTTGTGTTCGTTCGTTTATGTTCGTGAACGTTTCGTAACGTGTTCGTTTGTGTTCGATAGTTCAGTAGTGTTTTTGGTTTTTATATTTATTTAAATACTTCAATATTTTGAAAAATTAAATATCTAACATGTGTGAGTGTATTATATATTCTGTTCATGAACGATTGTTTGTGTTTGTTTGTTTCCATTTGTGTTCATAAACATTATTTTGCGCTCATTTGTGTTCATCAACGTTCGTTTTTATTTGTTGCCTAAAATTAACAAACAAACACAAACGAACACGAACAAGTTCATTTACTTAACAAACGAACATGAACACAAAATCTCGTTCGATAAGTGTTTGTGAACGGTTCACGAACGCATATATTTCTTAACAAACAAACACGAACAAGGTCTTGTTCGTGTTTGTTCGGTTCGTTTGCAGCCCTAACTTCCAGAAATCATTTTGCTCACCTAGTTCCTACCCTACTCATCTTGGTGCAGGAATAACTAACATGTGATTATGATCTCATTTGGTTGATGTCACAAAGAAAAAAGGAGACTCATAAATAAAAGAGAAGATAGAACCAGTGGCGGACTCAGTAATTATTTTTTAGGGGTGCGGATGAGGGGTTCAACCAAGGGGTGCGATTGGGTTTTTTTTTTTGCCTAAAAAATACATTAAATTTCTTTTTTCAAGGAGTGCGCCCGCCCGCCCACCCACTCATCAACACGGGTCCGCCCCTGCATAGAAGAATGGTACAAACAAATAGAACCTTAACTATTCAACTTAACGGACTCATGCATCGTGGCTGACACGAGAGATAAAAGATTCAACAAGCCAACCGTTGCATTGTGATTAGAAGATCTGCAAAATACAATACACATTACACCCACAAGCATATTTCCTTTCCTAAATAGTTATTAGTTACCATAACCTCTTGAAGGCCGTCTGCCCAGCACAAACTGTGTTTTACCGGTAGTAACAGGTTCATATGGTTATCACAAAAAAAATATTATTAGTTGATGTAACACATGTTCTAAGAGGGTGGGTAATAAAAGCCATGAACTGTAGGCATAGGCAATTGAAGTGGGAATTGAGCCAGCCTACATGTCCATACTTGTTGCTTGCATAACATATTCTTTTGTGACTCGTGCGCGCGTGCGTATGAGAGAGAATGATCTTACTAACTAAATAAACAATCTTACATGCATTGTGGGGATGAACATGTATAGGATATACAACTTAGCATTAAAAACATTACTTGAAGGTCAACTCTAAGCAGTAGGGGATAGTCGCCGTGAGTATTTTTATTGCATACAGCCACCTAAATAGTTTGATGAAAACAACTAGACTAATGCTATAAGATTAAAACGGGTCCATCTTGTGCAACTTAGAAAGGGACGAAAATGGTAGTTCACTCAAACAATTATTTGTAACATAAGTGTTTCGGGTCAACCCAACCCTTTCTAGCTTGCACAAGAAGGACCCGTTTCGACTCATACATAATTAATCTAGAATGGGTTATGTTTAACATGAATTTAAACACCCTGATACTGAAACTAGATGGATCACTAGCTAACTGGTTCATTACTGATCTGGCTATTGATCAATCCACTATATACCCCTGCTTGCTTTCCAGAATCCTAAAGAACACACCATTTGATGCAGGATCATATCTTTTATTTATTTAAATTTGAATTCTTATTTTCTCTTATTTAGTTTCCTATTTGAATTTAGATTCCTAACTATATAAAAGGGATTAAAGGTTTATTGTTTAAGTAGTTTATGTTGATTATTGAATAGAAAGAACTATGTTCTTGAACCTTTTGGTTATTTTTTATTTTTGATTAACGAATCGTTCTTGAGCCATTTGACTGCACTCGAAACTGTATCACCGTTGTTCTTCAAGTGTAAATTAAATTTCAATAAACTCATCATAGTGTGGTCAGGTGAACGTTTAGCAATGGGGACAGCTAACAAACACTACTGACACGTACTATCCAGACACCATTGAATGTCATACGGGTTGTATAGTCTATATGGGTCGTATGACACGGAGAAAATAACCATATGGGCCATATGAAAAATAGTCATATGGGTCATTTTGCTTAAATTCTCATCTCATTAGTGTTACATAGTGTTGAGCCGGCATTAACAATGATGACGCAGGTTTATTTATTTATTTTTTATTAACAACAATTCTTAAATTTTCAAGGATAAGACCACTTCTTAAATGTATCTTTAGTAGCTTTTATGGGTGTAGACACATGATTTCGACTTTAATCTTGACAAATTGTGTTATGGCGTCACTCGAATATTCTACGACCAAGCCGTCTATAAATCATTATTCTTTTTAGAAAACTGATTTTTTAAACATGCTCGAGAATGTTGATAAAGAGTTGAACCTCAAATCAACAATGCATCGTTTGTAACCAAACAAAAGATTATCACTTCATTGAAATTAACTTAAATTACACATAAATATATATATATTATCATTAATTATTAGTTATATAGTTAACACGATAGTGATCTTTCGTTTGTAACCCAACAAAATGATTCTAACTATATATCATGTTTCCCTTTTTAGCGTTCTAAATTATTTATTGTCACCTCGTTTTTATAGCATTAGAAATATATAAAAAAGCCTGTGATATTATAAGCCTGTTTTAACAATTATAACACAATTTGTTTGCCGTTGCTAAAATGTAACGTTCATCTTTTATGGATGTGTGTACCTTGATTTTGACATGAATAATAATAATGTGACTTATATTGACAGATTATGTTCAGGTACCACATACCATTGATCTATACCAAGCCCTTCATTGACTGTGATTCTCTAACGCTATGGGATGTGAAAATTGTCATATACGTGTCACACTATTTCAATACGGTGTCCACATTTGGTGGGCGTGGTGTTCCTCTAGTGGAAATGCCACGTGCCTACACCTGATTGCTCCACTCCATTAATTGAACAAACACCTCCCCCACGCCAATTTTCCGGGCGAGGTGTTCCACGTTATTTACCCACGACCACCTCAACCCACACCCGATAAACTTATAGCTCAACGTTTTAAGAATGTTCAATGACTGGGGCACACATTGATCATCTTATCTTTCGTTCTTTTATTCATCAACTTTAAGTGTTTTTTTACTAAGCCGAAAATTGATTACTTTAGACCGTATTAGCCATGACCATCCTGTAATAAATTTTTCTTTTTCTTTTTGTATAATTTGAAGATACAATCTTTTATGGTTTTGGTATAACAGAAATCCAATTATAACCATATTATCACGTTGGAAGTTAATATTTACATATTTTCTTTACATTTTTTTAAAATAAAAAGATACGTAGAAGAGATCTCATTTTCTTTACATTTTTTAAAACAAAAGGATAAATAAAAGAGATCTCGTTTTCTTATGGTAAAAATTGTTGGAAATCAGGCCCTTGATCGAATAAACAAACACGAGATTGAACAAACTGTACGACTCTTTTATTAATTTATCAATGAGAGCACACCAATAACAATAGACCTAACCATCTATTTATACTAAACCTATTCTAGTCCTAACCCAACTCGAACTCTATAAATACAAATAAATAAACCAACTTGATAAACTTATCTAATTCGAACCAACAATTATCCCTATAAAGACTCAATAAATAATTCAACACAATTATCTATAACCCGTCTTTATCCTTATCTCTTTAATTCAAGATTAACGTCTTCATTCTCCCCCTTAATCTTGAATTGTTCACACCGCTCATTTATGACACCCGAATCACGTTTTCTCTCGAACCATCTCGACTTCTACCCGACACCCGACCTTCACTCGGTCACGTCCAACGTCTTCTCGGTTCAACCCAAATCAACTCCACTACACTTGTAACATATCACATGGCATCCCGTTGGACACACGTTCATTAACATCTTGACTTATCACGGATCGACGACCTCTCCCCGGTCACATCCAAAGCCACCCGAGTGAACTCCAACGCCATAATGTTTACAATGGTGTAGTTTCTCCAATCTCTTCTTGTCTCAACAACCCGCACCTTTTTCCGATCACACCAGTTCCAAGAGGCCTCTCCACCGACAAAGAAAACAAGCTACCCGCTTCTTCCGTTTTCTCACCTTGCCAAACGAGACGAATCCAAAGCCACCTGCTTTGACGGATCTTTTACGCCCGTTTATCACGCAACAAGCCGGTCTCCTCTTATCACGAAACAACACGATCAAGGCACCTACGAAACCTGCTGTTGTCACCGGATATATACAAGTTGCTCAAACCCGCAACTAATAACCGAACAACCCTTTATCTTCCTCCTTTAATCACCACTAACGGCCCCAGAAAGCAAGTGTTTATCACCGGTCACCCCCGTCGTCTTAACCGGTACGTCTACTACAACAACGGCCTACCGAAAACACCATAACGCCTTATTTTCTTTGATCGGATTTTTACAAAAAAAAACTTCCCTAATCGATATAAAAACTCCATGCGTTGGACTCCTCACCCAAGCACACACTTGATTTATTAATTGGTCCATGCAAACATATCCAATGCATTACCCAATTTTGCACGTAAACTGTGAAGTTTTGCAAAAACACCATGTGCCCCATATTTTTTCTTCTCGTGCAAGCAAAAATAAGTTGCCAAAAAATATCACCTACCAATTATTTCTCTTTTGTTGTAATCTCCGTTGCAACCCCGTGAGGGGTTGCTTCCCCTCCTCAGAAAACGACTCTCAAAACCACAGGCATCAAGCTCTGATACCAATTGTTGGAAATGAGGCCCTTGATCGAATAAACAAACACGAGATTGAACGAACTGTACGACTCTTTTATTAATTTATCAATGAGAGCACACCAATAACAATAGACCTAACCATCTATTTATACTAAACCTATTCTAGTCCTAACCCAACTCGAACTCTATAAATACAAATAAATAAACCAACTTGATAAACTTATCTAATTCGAACCAACAATTATCCCTATAAAGACTCAATAAATAATTCAACACAATTATCTATAACCCGTCTTTATCCTTATCTCTTTAATTCAAGATTAACGTCTTCAAAAATAACCATATTTCTTTTTTACTATGTATTATAGTATGTAACTATTATCATGAGAATACAAAAGCAACAAAATGTATGAATCTAAGGGACTGTTTGGCAACATCTGAATCAATAAGTGCTGAATGAATAAGAGGTCTGAATGGGTAAGAGACTCTGAACCAGTAAGTGCTGAACCAGTAAAGTTGTGACAACCCTCACTAAACCAGGTATCCGTACGACTTAAATACTGATTAATTACTGCTTAATTACTGTGCATGATTGAACTAGCTGATGAACTGCTACTAATAAACTGATACATGTACTTACTTGCATCATACTTTACTTGCTGTCACACCATATTCTGCTTATAGCACCTTTGTGACAAACTTGATGCACTAAACGCACAGTAGCACAATAAACGGATACACAGTGAACATGCTGATATAACCAGCATCAGGCAGACACTGCCTCTAAGGCCTGTTAAGAGCCTCAAATATTTTGCTACACTGATGGTGAGTGTAGGATACAAGTATTGTAGAACCGCGTCTCTAGGGATAAGTTACAGTGAACGGATGTGCCTAAAACGTACTTTAAGTACAAAACACAGCACTTTAATAATTTAACCAGCTTCTAGCTGACTAGTAAAGTGCCAAAACAAGGAAAAATATTACTAGACACTTTCTAAAGTGTTGGGATTAAATGGTGTCACTAAAAGTACAATAACGACACTTTAAAGCTTTTGTAACGCTTTAACGAATTACTATCCAACCGAACAACCGGACTTTACCCGAAACACGAAAATATTAATATTTTCACTATTTATATTTTTCTGAGCTAGTTAGGGTCCCTGATTACCCTAACACCCGTCATAACGCGCTTTACATTACTAACGAGGTTAAACACTAAACTAATTTTTTTAACGTAACCACTCCCTAACTAAGCTAGTTGCAATCGAACCAACCCCCCCCCCCCCCCCCCCACCTTATAACCGTCCCCATGTATGGGGGACATGATGGTACAAGTTTGATTAAGATAATCTACCTTGTCTAGTATCTAGACAACACATAAACCAATGGTTAATTACCTTCATGTTTACCTATAAGTTCTTGTCATTACACTCATAATCCTTCACTTCACAATTTCACTAACTCACTCTCTCCCTCCCTATTCACTCTCGGCCGAAGCCTCCCTCACACACACATCCATTGTTCGAACTTGATCACCACATTCCATCAACATACAAGTGTTAAGGGTCTCGGATAAGGAGTCTTGGAGCAAGCGGAACACGAAGGACCACTTCCGTTAGCTTTTATCCACGCGATTTTCATCAAGAAACTTCCCTAGCTTAGAGCTAGAGGTATATCACTTAAAACTTGTTCTTGAACATATCTAAAGTGGTTAAAAGAAATTTCGCCGGTTAAATATCGTTAACTTACGTTTTGAAGCTTTAAAGTCTAGTAAAAACGCTAAAATGGTGGTTAATAGCTTATAACTTGTGTAAAAGATGTAGTATTTGGAATTTGTGATTATTGAGGCCCGATCTATGATGTGGTAGCTCGGATCATCGTTTAACCCAACTTTGTAAGATCATGGATCTTCACATAAGCTCGTTTTTGACTAAATACAAGGGTTAAAGGTGAAACTCTACCACACTTAAAGCATAAACTTGTGTAAAAATATTTTACTCGTGTAAAAGTGATTTGACATGTACAAAGGTGTTTAAAACTAGCGGATCTACGTATCTGCAAGTGGTATTTTTGAAGGACCACACTTTAAAAGAATCGTGTTTTCTAAAGGATAGATCTTGTACTAATAAACATGATTTTACAAACCACAAGTGTGTAAACACTTGTGAAATGAAAAGATCCGACAAGAAAATAGTTTTGTCAAACGTGACTAGAAGTTGTAAAGACAAGTTTTCTCTAGAAACGGGGTTTTCACCAAAGCGGATTATTTACACACAAGATCCACTAAAAGTAAAGAGATTTACTACTTATTTTTAGACAAACCACAAGTTTGCGTATTTTTACGATTATGTCCATATTTGACTAGTTAAAATGTTGAAAGATTGTTTGGAAATTGTTGAGAACAATTGTTGGTTGATTTTAAAAGAAAATGATACGCTTGAAAGCGTGGCCACCTCCAGTTACAGAGGAAACTCTGTCGAAATTTCCCTAAAAACCTAACACTTAAACTTATTTACACTACAAGTGTTAGAACCATTTTTAACATGTTTTCGAAACATAAATTTCGCCATGACTTTATTTACTAAATATTCGGAGGTGGGATTTTCACAAAATATTAACGTGATAAATATATATTTTCACACACTGTTTATGATTATTTTGTGAAATACATAAATATTATTTTTAGAGTATAAATAATGTTTCCGAATGATAACGACTCCAAAATAATACAAACGCTTTCGCCATAAATATATAAGTTACACCGGTAATTATATTACCACTCGTATGTTAAAACGTAACTTACACAATTACGGAAATATTTATGAACGCGTACTTTAACAACGTATTTTGGATAAATACCAATATTTTGGAGTTGGATAAATATATAAAGATTAAGTGAGACTTAATGATGAAATTTGTACGCACATGTATTAAATCCCCCATCCTTGGGAAGGAAAATAACTACCAAGTATATACAAAATGTAACACGAAATAGTTGTCTAACTATTTCCCGTAAACATAAACCTTAAAGCTAAGGCACGGCCGTCCGTCTAATAGTATTAGCACTTGTAGGTCGTCGCACAGCTTTCTGTATTGGAGACACTTGGTAGAGACGCGCATTCACTGTGAGTTCATGTCCCCCTTTTCTCTAACTGTTTTCAGTTTTCTTAACTGCGGGGGTGAAATACATGTTACTTTGTTTACAAGTACTTTATACACGGTATGATTAACGTAAGGAGGTTTAGATCATGTGAATGGGTAGTTAGAACACCGAGGGACTTAAGCGGTAGATCTATCTGGGTGTAGCGAGCCCAACCCCTGAGCCCGCATAATGGACCAGGTGGTGACTTTGTGCCCCAACGCCAAATACGCTAGGTTTGTATCTTCCTACTTGCATTTCACAACATGCTGATGGCCTTGCAAACCATTGGTGATCACAAGTCCTCTTACACTGCTACATACCAGGAAACTTTTATACTTACAAGTGTTTTACTTACTCACTTGCACATGAACTCGCTCAACATTATTGTTGATTTTTCAACTTACATGTATTTCAGGAAATTAACGAGATCTGGCACGGTATGGCATGTTTTTCCGCTGCACTAGTTTCCAAGGTCATCCGGGGTTTAGGGGATGTGTCTCTTTCCTGGACAAGACACAGTCCTTAAACCATGTTTATGTTATGTTTCAAGTTGTAACGTCTGTTGGACAAGGTTATGGTTGTTGGTTAAAACAATGGTATTGTGTTTGGTTTTCAAAACTTAATGGATGATCTTGCATGTTTTTAACTCATATAGCTTTGGTATGATTAAGCTATGGTATTAAGAAGTCACACCAAAATTAACCACGCTTCCGCAAAGCCAGGGTGTGACAAAAGTGCTGTTTGGTTGCATATCTGAATGACTGTGTAAAATGACATTTTTACCCCTTTTAATTAAAAAAACCAATATTTACCCAACTTTCGGTCCTGTTCTGTCCGTTTGAACCTTATGATTTATGACCATTTCTTCATTTTATAAATATATATACATGTTCATCCTCATCCTCAGAACTCTCCACCTCCAGAACTTTCTCTCTCTCTCTACCTAAACCATCTTTTTTTTAAGATCTCTACCTAAACCATCTCCATCCCCATCCCTCCACCATCAACACCACCGTCGCCACTGCAACTCCACCGTCATCACCACCACTACACCGTCACCACCACCGTTGCACCTCCACAACACCCACCACCGCTTCACCACCACAACACCCACCACCGATCTTCAACAACAACAAGACGATCTTCAACAATTGAAACATCATCATGGTAACAAGTCACACAAACTCCGGCAGTGATGTCGATGATGATAACGACCGATGATGTTGTTGATGATGATGATAGCGATGGTTGATGGCGAAAGTGGTGGTGTCGGACAGCGGGTTCGAAGCAGGAAGAAGAAAGAGAGATCAGTGAGCTTGTTGTTTTACCGGAAACCCGAAGACGTCGCCGGTGGCGGTGTTCTTTGTCTGCTGTTCATCGCTCATCTCCGGCGTACAAATGACCGGAACAAGAAGGTCGCCGGCTGGAATATGATGAAGAAGGAGATGTTTATGTTTTTTAGGATTGAGGGTATCCAAGTCACAATTGTCATTCAGAGTTAGTCAGACTCCTCTCCATGTCTGACTCGGACAGAGCAAAACAAGAGGGATGATAAGTTTTAAGAGGCATGAAACAAACAGTCTGAACTCTGACTCAGTCAGACATGGAAGAATAAGAGGCTATTAAGATGTAAACAAACAGGGCCAAAGATACTAAGACCATTCCGCGTGAAAAAGTGAGTAGAAGTCACAACCACGCCAGAACATCACTCCGGAGGTGGCGTTGTGGCTGGCCTGGGGGAGAGTGCGGGAGGATTTCTAAAGGCGCTGTATTGTTGTTGATGATGATGTGGGCAAAGATGATTGGGTGTTGTTCAGAGATTTGTTTTTTTCCTTTTATTTAGTAGATTTGTTTTATAAAATAATGATAAAAAGTCTGTGTCATGTTTCATGTCTCACACCACTCTTTCCCGTCCCGTCTCACTTCTCCTATTTTTAAACCACGTCATTATCTATACTATATAATAAAAGAAATCAATGAGATGACACACGTCATTCATTGAAACCATCTATTTTTTATAGATAATTAATATAAATTAAAAGATAATTATAAAATTAAATTTAATATAAATTTAAACAATTCGTATAGGAGATAATATAATATTTTAAAATATTTATCAAATTTCAAAATTATTTATCCTGAAATTTTTATTAATATGTATTTTATTCATAATAATAGTGTTTTACTACTTTTATTTATTAAATTATTTATTTTATTTTTATACGAAAATAGCAACCTTATTATCTTCTAAAAGTAACAAAACTATTATTGGTTTAATATATTTTAAATTACCGAAAAGAGTAACTAAAGTTATTAATCTAATACAGACATATGATTATCTTTTGTTTATTATTATCATTATTATTATTATTTACGTATATTTTTGTTAAATTTGGATGAAATCTCATACTAGAATCAGAACCCATGTGGTGCTAGAGTTAAAAAAAAATATATTTTTAGTGTGTGTAACCGTTACCTAAACAACTTTTCTATTTTTTATCATCTAAACTTTAACATTATTTTCATTTATTATTTATCTTCCTTAATGTTATATCTAAACTTTAACATTATTTTCATTTATTATTTATCTTCCTTAATGGTATAATAATAAACTAAGATTTTGATCGTGTAATACACGAGCATTTTAAAAATATAACTTTTTTATTATGTAGTATATAAAATTAGATTAATTCAATCCATATAATACATATAGTTTATAAAGATATAAATTTTTATTGTTTTGTATATAAAATTACATGTGCTCAACCCGTATAACACATGAGATTCTTAAAAATGTAACTTTTTTCATTATTTAATATATAAAATTAAATTTACCCAACGAGTACAATACACGGGGTTCTTAAAAATACAATTTTTTTAATATTTAATATATAAAATTACATTTATTCAACCCGTGTAATAAACGAGATTTATAAATATATATTGTTTTATTATTTGATATATAAAATTACATTTATTCAACCCGTGTAATAAACAACATTTTTAAAGATAACTATTTTTTATTATTTTGTATATAAAATTAAATTTATTCAACCCGTGTAATACACGGGGTTCTAACCTAGTTCTAATATGTGCTAACGTAAACGTACACATGTCGCACAATGACCTCTTTCTAATCCGTATAGTCTAAAATTAAAAAAAGAAAATAATCAAGAATTTTAACCGCATATCAAAATTCTCGTTTGTCATTGGCGTCTCTTTAATTATTACCAGCCGTCAGATCACTCACCTGCGACGTGTCAAAAACCCATTACACACACTCTCTCTCTCTCTGCAGTATACCAAAATCACTGACCAACCCAGAGGATCACACACACTCACACTGTCACACACACAGTGCAGCAGAGAAACAAAAATGAGCAAGAAAATGGTACTACTGTCACCACCCACCAACAAAACGACGTCGTCATCATCACCACCACCACCACTACCGTTGGCGGCTGTGGTGGCAGAAGAACAGTGGCGGAGTTGGGAGCAACTAAACCCAGAAATCCTGTCACTCATATTTGGAAAAGTAACACCCACAGAGGAAATGATGAGGAGGGTGCCATTGGTCTGCAAAGGTTGGAACGAGGTTGTTGGAGGACCGTACTGCTGGTCCGAGGTAGATGTCCAGTCGTGGTGTCGGCGCCGCAATGATAGTCATGCGGTGGACCGGGTGGTGAGAGGGTTGTTGAGAAGGAGTAAGTTTATGGTTCAACGGTTGTGTGTTTATAGGATGGGAGAGTCTGGCTTCTTCTTTGTATCTCATTGGTAAGATATTAATTTATTATTCTTGTTGTTGTTTGTGTTTAAAATGTGGGTTGTTTTTGTTTAGAATATATCCGGTTTTTGTTAAAATGTGGGTTGTTTTTGTTTAGAATAAATCTGGTTTTTGTGATTTTTGTTTGATGATGATGACGATCATGATTTATAATAATAATAATAATAATAATAATAATAATAATAATAATAATAATAATAATAATAATAATAATAATATTAACTTATAGTAATAATAAAGATATTAATATTATAGGACTTATTGTTATTGCTTCTCATCTGATTTTTGTGATTTTGGTTCTAGATTTATGGGTTACTTGCACCTCAAGAATGTGAATAAACATGTGTTTTTTTTTTTTGGGCTTTTAAAATCTCAGATTTTTGTGATTTCTGTTCTTGTTTTGATGATTGATCATGATTTATAATAATGATAATATTATTTTACGGTAATCTATTGGTATTATTGTTGTTGATGCTTGGAAACCCATCTGATATTTGTGATTATTTTTCTTGGCTTGAAAGCATGGTGAGTTTGTTTTGGATGATCATGTTCCTTCCATAGATGAAGGTTAATGGTTAGCTTGCACCTCAAGAATGTGAATAAACTTTGGCTTTTACAATTATTATGTGTTTGAATTGTAGTGTGTGCTTCTTTGAAATCTCTGATTTTTGTGATTTCTGTTCTTGGTTTGATAATGATGATGATGATGATAATAATAATAATAATATTTATTTATTCGTTATTATAATTAATCATTTATGAGTTAGAGAATTTCTTTACTATTTTTATAAAAAGGTGAAACTAGTACATGAGGTTATGCTATATGATTCTACGTGTGAATCAAGTTTTATGATGTACAAATCAACCTTATGAGTAGTCTACTTTGTAATTATAATTTGAAAATTTGCTAAAGTAGAAACTAAAGTTGAGCATATGTAAGTTGCAAGTTTCATGTTTATATGGTAACTTTACATCATCTTACTTAATAATACAATTTGTTTTAGGCTAAGGTAATTATTTAGAGGTGATAAATTCTGCTTACAAGTCTTGTTGTGATGTTTTGCACTAGAGAAAAATGCCCGGATAGTCCTTGTGGTTTGCCCATTTTTCACCTTTAGTCCCTAACTTTCCAAAATTACAGCTATAGTCTCTGATTTTTGCAACTATAGCTGTAATTTTAGAAGATTATGGACTAAAGGTGAAAAATTGGCAAACCACAAGGACTATCCAGACACTTTTCTCTTTGCACTACTACAAAATACAAAGTCTATATTGATTACTATATGCATTTCTTGCAATTTCATACTCACTTTTAGGCCTGGTTTAGCGGGCTCAGGCTCACATTGGTCAAGCCCATTGGGCTTGGTCAAACTCTTTATCATGTACAACAAAGTAGAAATCAACCCTATGACTCTACTTTGTTGTTGTGATATGAAAATATGCTAGAGAGTAGAAACTAGACAAACAAAACATTAATATACTACGTGTTTGATGCTTGAAAATTTAAAATCGACGCTCTGAGTTTCATGTTTACGTCGTGTTTACCAATTTAAAATCAACTGATTTTCATCTTTATTACATCAAGGGCGACAAATTCGGTCTTATCACACAGTTTGAATCATTTAGAGGGCCTGTTTGGTTTAGGCTTAACTTTTTTGGAGTCTGCCCTAAACACGCTTACAAGTCATTGTATGAATGGTGTGATGCTTTACACTACTACAAAGTCTATATGCATTTCTTGCAAATTCCTGCCTGCTTATATGTGTTTCATAGAATGTATTCTCTAACTTGATTCTTTGATGTATTATCTTAACTTGATTCTTTAAAGTAGGCGGGTCTGTGGGGTGAACGTGTCAGAAGGGGTAGTCGTGTTCAAACGGGCCGGGCCGGATTGGAATGACTTAAAACGGGTCGGGCCAAGTTAGACTGACTTTTAAACGGGTCGGGATTAAAACGGGTCGGGCCAGGTTAGACCGACTTAAAACGTGTCGGGCTGGGTTAGACCGACTTGTCCAACACCCTTTTTATATTTTAATAAAGAACATAGTTCAATTAATAATATGATATTTTCCTGTTAATTGTATGTCTATTTCAGTGGGAGTTTCCTAAAAGTGCTACAAATGCCAATGACTGATATCACTGACCAAATGGTATTGAAACACATAAAACCACTACCAAATCTCACACTCTTGGATATCAGCCACTGCCTCAAGATCACAAGCACCGGACTCGAAGCATTCGGTAACAACTGCACGTCTTTACTCCACTTGAAACGAAACATGCCTCCACTCGATGCAGGCTTACTACCTGCTGACGATTCTGAAGCCACCACCATTGCTCACACCATGCCACGCCTGCAGCAGATCGAGCTTTGTTTTGGTCGGTTTGGTGACTCGGGCCTGTCCGAAATCCTCACTAAATGTAAAGCAATAACTCATCTTGACATTCAAGGGAGTTGGAATGTGGAGTTGAATGGTGATCTTGCTGAGATGTGTGAAAGGATCCTGTGTTTTCAGAACCCGTGGACCGTTTGTGATGGGCGGTTTTCGGATGCGAGCGAATGTAGCGATGTTGATTTTACAGATTCGGAGTGAGATTTTGGCTGGTTGGTTGATCTTCTTCAATCAGGAAATTTAGAAGAAAAAAAGTGAGTTTAGTCATAGATATATGATATTATGATTCTAGACATATTGGTTGAAATTAACCTTTTTAATTCTGTTGTTTATGGTACTTTAGACCATCATCATCATCAAGATTTTATATGGATTCACAATGTCATACATTAACATATTGTTATCAGATATTATATTTTGGTAGAACAAGTATTTAAAGCATGTTTTTTTTGTTCATGTTGAGAAATAAAATTGTTTTGGAAATACATATACATTCCACAGGATTTTTTTTTTTTGTAAAAATAGATAGAATATAGTTTAAAAATATCATGATAATCTTAGGCCTAGTTTTAAGAAAATTTCTTTGATTATGAAATGTGCTAAAAGTATTATCTTAATACTTTTTTTATATGTTTAGTGTAAGAATAAGAATATGTTAATTTCATGAGGTGCGTAAAGAAGTAAGAACATAACAACTTCTATTTTAGTTATTGTAGGCTTAAAAAAATTGTATACTCTTTTTAATAATTATAAACTGTTTTTAATAACAAAAAATCTACCTGTTTTGTCAATTAAACAAACAATTAGGATAACATATAACAAACTCTGAATAAAGTTTCATCAAACTGAATCGGTTATAATAAAATATATATAGCTTTTATGAAAAATATATGTATATATATATTATTTTACAAAAAAAAAAAAAACGAGAATGATAGTTGCATTTAACACAATTCTTTTACTTGAATGTAAGTTAATGTTTATGGTCGGGTATTCTTGATATGAACTAAAATTCACCATGTAATAAGATCACTAATAAGATCACATGGTGAGTGGTGTATTCAAGGTTTTTTTCCACTTCGATCTCTTCTTCGTTGTAAAATTTTTTCACAACCAAATGTTAAATTTTCAAGTCTATTCGAGGCTAGGAACATAATAAATTCAATATTATAGTAAATACTATTTTTAAGCATTAAGATATCATATAGTGACGATTAATGGGTTGCTTAGAACTGTTACTTCAAAATTTCGTTTTAAGTCTTTTTATTATGGAGATTACTATAATTAAAATTGTTGTTTAGACCATTTGCTAATCAACTATGAAATAAATTAAACCACTCAAATACATTCAATTTATGGTGTACGGTGTGGGCTTGGCAAAGCAGTTTGCCGCGCGGCAAACACCGCCGCCGACCCTTTGCCGATTCGGTGTCAATGTTCACTCGGTGTTACCTTGCCGACGCGGGGAGTTGTGTCAAACGGCTATAATGCCGTTGGGGATTTAATAAAAAAAATTCCTTTTTACCTTTACAAATTAAACAATTTCAAATCCATTTTCATCAAACATTTCACTCTCATCCATTTTTACTACATTTCACTCTCATTTTTTCAAATCTTTAAAAAAAAATAGAAGGCTCAAACAAAGGTGAAGGCAAGAAAAAAATGGTAGGGTCTGATTCGAAGTCGAGGGCTCAAGATAGACGTGGTTCGGGTGGTTCTAGTGCCCCGTTTCATCCCCACCTTGGGTTTGCGAATCAAACCCAACCTCCATTTTATTTTAACCAACTCATGCATCAACCTTTCGGTTATGATACCCAACCCCTCCAAAATTGGATGCAACACGGTCCGACGATGACTCGACCCGGTTATTATGATTACTCCCTAGAAGCCCAAAATGCTTTTGACCCGTTTGCTTTTCAAACCCCAAGCTCACAATCACCGAGACCTTTTCAAACCCCAAGGTCACAATCACCGAGAGACGTACAAGATGACTCCGATGAAGAGTTCGTGCCGGAAACCCAAGAACAAGATTTAGATGAGGATGAAGATGAAGATGTTGCGGTTGAAGAAAATCCCGTGAACGAAAATGAAGCCGCACCGGAAAGAAAAGGAAAAGCGAAACGGGAAACTTGGACGCCTAGACAAGAAGAGGCGTTGGCAAAGGCATTTGTTCATTGCACTTTGAATAAAAAGAAGGGCAATCAACAAAAGGCGGATGGGTTTTGGAAGAAAGTTCTAAACCATTTCAATCAAACGGTCGGAGGAAGTAATCGAACCCACCACCAAGTTCGATCAAAATGGATCACGATGCAAACAAAATTGAACACATTCAACGGTCTATATCATCAAGCGGTATACTTTATTTTTTTTATACGGTTTATTTTTTAACGAAATATTTGGATTAAGTTGTTGATAATTTATTATTTTAGGATCGTTTACGTCCTAGCGGGAGTGACGATGCTTTTGTAATGAAGCAAGCGCTAAAGGGTTACAAAAGCAAAGAAAATTTTGATTTTGCTCATATTGCGGCTTGGGAGATTGTTAGAACAAATCAAAAGTGGTCGCCGGTACCTTTGTTGGGTGAAGAAAGCTTCGGCTCGAGTCAAAAAAGAAAGTCTTCGGATTCGGGAAATTATAGAGCGGATACACCGAATGTCGGAGTCTCGAGCGGATTCGCTATTCCCGACATAAACGAGGATCCCTCGCCAAGACGACAAACGGGAAAGGAGAAAAAGGACAAAGGGCCGTCTTCAAGAAACGAAGATCCAAGAGATATAACACACAAATTCGAAGAGTACAATGCCATGAAAAAAGAGATAATGGGAATTAAACGTATACGAGAAGAAAAATACTTGACCTTGGCAGATGAGCAACGAGAGGCGTTGCGACAAACAATGTACGAAAAGGACTTGGAGACGTTTAATCGGCCTACCGACAATGTTCACCCTGTAATGTTGGAAATCACACTCGTTAGAAAACGTGAGATCGCAAAAAAATATGGATGGCCTTGTGATTTTTAGTTTTTTTTTAAACTTAGATTTTATTTAAAATGTAATGCTTTATTTTTATTTATAAAAGTTTGATGTTTTTTCCATTTTATCTTAAATTAAAAAAAAACAGAAAATAAAAAAAAAGTTTACCACTTCAGCAAGTGTTTAAACCATTGCCAACACTTTTCAGCAAAGTTTAAACGCTTTTGACTGATTGACATGGCGCATTCTGATTGGTTGTTTTTTTGGTTTGCCACTCTAAGGTGTTTAATTATGATTTTTAAAAAAGTTAATTAAACGGTCAGGGTGCAATGCATGCTTTGTTTTTATTAACACTAGTTTTAATTTGGTTTAAAAAAAACAGTCATCAAAGGCTAAAACATGGGATCCCTTTGTTGTTAAACAAGGGTATTACTATTTACCATCATACTAGCTTTGCATTTAATACCATGGGGTCTAACTAATATGTTTATGGAATCATTGAAAAAAATTAACATAGCGGTTCCACTAAATTTTGAAAAAAAAACATTAAGGTCTAGGGCCCTGACCCGCACTATGTAGGTATGCCCCTGCACATGGCCGGTCAAGCTATCCAGCTACTGTGATTCATCAAAGAACCTGGACATGACGAGAATACTCGAAACTCAAAATATATGGGACGTGTATTTAGGTATAGAATTAATTTAAAAAAAAATGGTAGGTTTAAGACGGGTATGGTATTAGATACACCCGCTCAATTACCCGAACTCGAATTAGTAAACTACAGATTACATATCTCTTAGAAGTTTAATTAAAAAAAATAGCATTGAGGCCGGTACACCAATATTTGAGAGTATACTCGCCAATCCAATGGGTAATGAGCAACATGCCAACAAGTACACGACAAGTATGAACAATAACTTCACAATCAGATGTAAGATTAAAATTACCGCCTAATTGTCACTTTGATCTTAAAATCTTCAAATTTGCATTTTTTTTATTTGATTAGTGTGTGCTTGGTCGATGTGTGGTCCTGTTGTGTATCGAGATACCATGTTATACTTTTCTTCTTCCTTTTTTTTTTGTACCTTTTAATATGGTTTTATGATTTTGATATAAGGGATAGTGACATTTGATCACATATATGTCACATAATATCTTTTTCCATTAATGATTTGCATCTTTGAAATAACAAAATTGGTCTATTTTTTCATATTGTTTTCGAAATATTTAATCTTTAAACGTGTTTATCTTTTTTTTTCTTTTTATCTTTCAACCAGTGACTTCTGATCATAACTTTTATAACAGTTTAGTCCTTTAGCTTCTTTTTAAATTAGTTTAATCTTTAAACTTAATGAAAAAATACCTAAAATAATAATAATAATAATAATAGTTACTAAATTTTTAGAAGATTTATAAGTTAAATTACTTTAAAAATTAACTTAATGAAAAATTATAACGTCTTCATTTCCATAAAATTTATTTGCTTTTAACATCTTTTAGAAAAATTATAACATCTTTATTTCCATAAAATTTATTTGGTTTTTAGATTTGATTTTGAGTGATCAAAATTATTTGGTTTTTAGATTTGATTTTGAGTGAAAATATGGCATCTCCTATTGATTTGTAGTTTATACAAAACCTTTCAAGTTTCAACCATCAAATCAATATCTTTTTTATTATTTTTTCAATTATTATTAAGGAAAAAATAAAGATAATATTTCTCGTGTTGTAAAACTAGCCTAATCTATATAACTATATAAAACATAGGGGTGCAAATGAGCCGAGCCGGCTCGCGAGCTACTCGAGATCGGCTCGAGAAAAAGCTCGAAACGAGCCGAGCTTTATCGAGCCCGAGCCGAGCTTGAGCCTCAAAACAAAGCTCGTTTGTTTATCGAGCCCGAGCTCGAGCCTTGCATGTGAAGCTCGTTAGGCTCGTCGAGCCTTATCGAGCTTTAGTGTAAACGAGCCGAGTCGAGCCGAGCTTATTTAAACTTGTTTACAAGCCGACCTCGAACCTAAAAATAAGCTTATTTAGTAAACGAGCCCGAGCCCGAGCTTCATTTATCGAGCTCACAAGCCTAAAAAGTCTATTATTTATATTATTTTTATTTAATATACAAATTAATAGATAATAAACGAGCCGAGCCCGAGCCGAGCTCGAGCTTGAGAAAATACAAACGAGCCGAGCTCGAGCCTTGAAAACAAAGCTCGAATCGAGCTCGAGCTCGAGCTCACATAAAGTTAATCGAGCTCGAGTCGAGCCTGGTCAAGCTCGGGCTCGGCTCGGCTCGTTTGCACCCCTAATAAAACATCTTCCATGGACATAATAGTAATTTCAAGCAACTTTTTTAAGATGGCATATGAAAAGCCAGTTAAAATTCCTAATTTTTTCCCATTTTCTCTCATTGTTGCCCCTCCTCCCCTTTAACACACCGGTCTCAAGCTAAGTTCTATTATTTTTAACCCAGCTCCCGAATCTGCCCCTCATCAATGATTTCTTCAGTTTCTTAATCATGAAGCAGTGTAATAATGAATATGAAGTCGGTTGGGTTGCATCACGTCTTCCGAATTCCACTTCTGCAACCACTCTAAAGTCACCTTCACCCTTTCACTAACCCTATATCCTTTTTTTTTCAAATCAAATCCCCTTTTTCTCTGCTTGAATCGCTACAGCCACTACACCAATTCTTACTGCTCATTCATACCTCATTCGCTACACCAATTTAATTCCCATATACGTTTCATACCACCAACTATTTAGCATCGAACCCATCATGGAACTGGGTACTCATTTGCACTTTGATTTGGCTACACTCAGGTTTCGATTTCTACTTTTCTTGTGAATTTCTACTTTTTCTTGTACACAACCCTTCTACTCACTTTGAATTTCATCAATTGTGAAGCAGGTCCTCCCCACGGCTCCTTAATTTCATGCACCTGCAACCCCGGAATCCCCATATCTAAGGTGCGAATTATGTCATGTTTTAGTATCCTATGAATTACATGCTCAATGGTTGTTGGTTATTTTTGGTATAGGAGTAGATCTAAAAAAAGAGAATTGTCTTGGGCTAACTCGTGCTCTTTTCAAATGTTTAAAGTCCTGTGCTGCTGTTGTGTTTTGTTGCTGCCCCTGTCTTGGGGTGGTGTTGTTTATAAAAGTTTACTTTCAAAAAAAAAGGATACAGTTAGTTCTAGAAGACGGCACTTAAGATCATGGTCGCAAAACGGATATATATAAATTATCATCATTTTAAGATGGTAAATGAAAGATTTCGTTACCTTTGTCGCAGTGGCTACAAAATGTTTATAATTCTTGCCTCCAAATCATAGTGGTTCCCCGTTATTATCTTACTGTAAATTCATGTGTATGTATGCAGTAAATTCATTTTAATATTGAAACACATGTATTACTATTTTTGGTTTAACATAATGTAATTTTTTGTTAACATACAAATGAATATTAAATTACCCCAGATCGATATTGACCCGTTTGAACCATACAGTTTGGTTCAGCTGGAAACCACTGCGTTGCATACCTGGTAGGGTCAAATGGGTTATTACTACGTTTTAAATAGCCCACCGTGATTTGGAGGCAAGAATTATAAGGTTATCTCACATTCTTGATGTGAGATAACCTTCTCACATCTAAACAGCTGGCACAAGTGATGATGTCTATGCCATGCTGCCAAAAAAAGGATGGGGTGATGTTTTGAGTGATTACCTCAGTACTAAATTATGAATTTTTTAAATATTAATTCATTAATTGAACATGATAATATGCATATTATTTAAGTGTATTTAATATACTAATTTAAAATTATATGAATAGTGGGCTCATTTAGCCTTGCGCGCCGGTTTGAGTTCAATAAGAGAAACTCGGGCTCGTTTCCTAAGCGAGCTTGTTTTTAGGCTCGCGCTCGAGCTTTTTTAAACTCAATTCGTTTCGAGTTTTTTTATCCGTGCTCGAGTAGCTCGGCTCATTTTCACCCCTACTAGCAACTACCATTTAACTTTTCGTAGATCATTTACTGAGTCTTAACTTAAAGCCCCTATATGATATATTAAAATATATTGTGGATAGTATTGGAAGTAAACTATCCACAAAAGTGTGTTTACTATATATTTGCATTAATTGCTTATACATTCTGTTGTTATTTTTACCCATTTAGTGAGTAATAATGGAGCTCCATGTTCTCTTTCATGGCAGCTGGTCGACGATTAACAGGTGGGCAGTTAGAGGAGGTGTGTTAGACCGCGTTTAACCTGGCTTTTAAGAAGACGGATGAGATGGCGGCTACGCTGCATAAGCATCGATTCCTTCACTTCCGACAAATCGACTGTTTTGAACTAAGGGTTTCATTTAATAATACTTGCAGGGGTGACAAATCTTATAAACCCAATCCCAGACTTGCTCGACTACTCGATATCCTCTTTATTTTACACGCGGAACATGAGATGAACTGCTCCACTTCAGCAGCAAGACATCCTGAAAACACTTTCTTGTCCCCGCTTTTATTAGATACTTTTCCCAATATTTAATACGTTGCATAAATTAAATTATCACAACAGTAAACTAAATTTATGATTCAATAATGTAGTAGGTTGTATACATTTAAAATACACTTTGGGCAACTCTCAGCCCATTTGACCTGTTTTTTTCTCCACTAATAGAACCAAAAAATATTAATGGATGAACCTGCAAAATGAAGAAAAGTGAAATGGCTGAAATGAATATGACTAAAGATGTTGAATTAGATTGAACTGACTTGTTCAAGAAGAAGAGAAAAGGTTGTTTTTGCAGGAAAGTTCCAGTCCATAAGCGTAGAGATCTGACTTATCAAACATGAGTGACTCAGGTTTCCTTTTTATATACAAGGTGACTAGGTAAAACAGTTCCATGAATTCTTGAAACCGATTATAATTGGTTAATACCACTTACATGAAAATTGATTACCCAAGAGTAAAATAATAAGTTTCATACCACTTGCATCAAAATATATTGCAACACATGTCTTTGTAGCTTTGGCAACACGTTTTGGCTTTTCATATGTCCATAAGTTTGTTCACATTGCCACCACACTAATATTTACATTTTTCCATATCAGATTAGTTATAAACTTATAATCACTATATATTGCCATTTATGTACCAGTGTCATGCTTTTAACATGTATGGTCTTTTTATTTTTTTTGGTTGCGCATTTAGGTATGTGAGGATATAGAAGGGGGCGGCAAGAAAATAACATATTGTATTGGACTTTGCTTCTGTCACGGGTAAAAATGCACTTATGACGCCGCATGATTCAACCATAAAGTTTGTTGGAGGTACTTTGTTTGTGTAGCTGGGACATTAAGATGCTTTTTGTATGAAAAAAACATGCAGCTGTTATTTTTTTTTCTTTTCTTCAGTTCAAACTGTTTTGTTAATTGTGTGTTTGCTAAAGAGACTTGGCTCCAACACTGAGAATTCTCATGCCGCGACTACACAGGCAGGCGAGATGCCGAGATCTCATCTTGCGCCAACATTGAAAACTCAAAGAGCACTCTTCTTTGGTGACTAAACATGTGCTTCTTCTCTTTGTACTGATGGGGTTACCCTTTGTATCTGTGCGACTGCTTGAAGACCGATGTGGGATGGAAAAAAATATACACTTTGTATGTGCTTATTTATTTTATGCTTAAGTTGTAGTTTTATTTTTAATGTTCTCTGAATTTTTGTTTGTTAATTCTAACCATCAAATACATTTTTTTTTGTTATTTCTAAACATCAAACACAATTAGAATTTACTGTATTCTTTTTTACTACATGTGTTATTTAACTCCGAATTTTAAGTCCATGAATAATTGAATTGCATTCTTTTTAGTTGCTACTCAAGAGTTCATACCAGAAGTTCATCCTAAAGTTTGCAACCGTATGTATGTTGCTATGGACAATTAGACAATTACTATTCATTAAACTACTTGTATGTATATTGTCTAGGTATACAATGCTCATTCTTAAAGTGTGACGTTAGTCGAGCCAAGTAACTGAGCCGACCTTGACTCTGGCTTGACTTATTTACAAAGAGAGCCAAGTTGTCTAGGCTTGTTTAAAACAAACATGGCGAGATGATTTCAAGCGACCTATTTTCGAGCGAGCCACGAGCTTTTTGAACACAACCCTACTCCGAGTCTTACTTAGAAAAGGAGTGGACAATATATAATAATGACTCTTCTGCTTGTGTACTTCAGCATGTTAACTTCTTTGGCCCATGTAAATTTTTCGGTTATTAACCAAAAACCAAAGTGACCCCATGTTCATAACTGATTAACCGAAACCTAAATATTCGAAACCGATCGGTTTTTGAAAGACGGAAAATTTGGTATTGGTTACAATTTACAAAATAGAACCGAACTGCCCGTACACACCCCTAAAATCCCCAGCCTAAGTGTCGTGCTACCCGCCGCATCGCGCGGGCACCTTACTAGTAGTAAAGAAGAAGAAGAAGAAGAAGAAAATAATAGGTAGAAATATTTCATTGATTTGAGGTGTATATTACAAGAGATACAAAAGACTATATATAATTGAGGAAAACTTGTGGAACAAGCCTAATCTATTTTAGGTGTTGATAACCACATTAATAATAAATATATTCATAACACTCCCCCTTGGTTATCAACATAATACGCTTGATGCTGCCTCGTTAAAAACCTTGCTAGGAAAACCCGGTGGGACAAAACCATAGCTAAGGGAAAAAGAGTGCAGCGTGTAATGCGCATTATCTCCCCCTGATACTTCTGGATCAGGTATGTTGCCTCATTAAAAACCTTACTAAGAAAACCCATTGGGATAAAACTTAGTTAAGGGAAAAAAAGTGCAACTTGAATAAATCTCCCCCTCATTATAATATGTATCTTTTAAGTAAAATGTGTCCATCATCCTTGAAAGTTGCTCAAAACTTTTGTAGAATGATTTGTCGTTTGATGCCTTGAAGTGCAATCCTTTATATTGAGTAATGTTGTAAAATCTTCTTGTGAGACTTCTAGTGCTTCCTCTTGCGAACGAATACCATAAGATCCAAGAGGTGTTACATTCTTTATATCTACAAGACTAACAGAACTAGCTTTCATGGGTTAGAAAAATATAGACACATATCATTCTTACCTTTAGGGTATCCACATATCTGCTTTACCATTTAAATGTCTCCTCATTGGACATGTGCTATATCATGTTGATAAATAAAAATATACCATAAGATCCAAGAGGTGTTACATTCTTTATATCTACAAGACTAACAGAACTAGCTTTCATGGGTTAGTAAAATATAGACACATATCATTCTTACCTTTAGGGTATCCACATATCTGCTTTACCATTTAAATGTCTCCTCATTGGACATGTGCTATATCATGTTGATAAATAAAAATATATATTATCATGCATAGTTGAAAGTTAAGTTAATGCACAATTGCACTTTAGTCATGGTACTTTTGAAATGAGAATCTCTACTTTGGTAGGAGATGATAATAATCATTTCTTATAAAAAGTGTCTGAACAACCTTTAACATACTATAAGGTTGAGCTCTTTACATACTAAAATGTCCCACCAACATCTTCTAGATGTAGTTTGATAGATGAATAAAAGTATGATTACAAATATACTCGAACTGCAAGTCGAGTAATAATTAGACTGTGCTAGGGTCATTAAAAATTCCCCTTCTAAAAGCTCGCCAGTTTCTCTTGATGATGCTCAGACATCATCACTGTAAATTGCGATTATAGTGAACTTTTAAGAAAGAACATTTGATAAAGATGGATAATATTATCAAACTTATATTGCTCTTTATCAGAATATATCATGAGTTGTACAACACTCAACTTGACTATTTTAGTTCATACTATCTTTAACTTTATAAAGATACATTCTTGAGGACTTGAAATCAATGCTTCAGGCATTTGCAATCATATACATACTTCTTTCAACTTTGAAAAACAATGTATGTGCGTTCACTCTTTAGGAATTCTATTACATATACCTCCTCATTGATTTCTATATCATATGCAAGGATGTCTTGAATATTTAATCCATATTGTACCATGCTTATACATTGTACATTAAGATGCCATAATAACCAGGCACAAGTTTTCTATGTATAGTTATTGGTGCACAAGAATTACATCCTTAAGATGTTTCAACTAACCTTATAAGCACTTAAGTGCTTTACGATACTCATCAGGTGTTCCAATTATATTCAACATATTCAAATATGAATTTGTATACAACGATCATATCGTTCTCGAGAACTCATTTTACATGATTTTTGATAATTCAAATCCTTGAGGGACTTTCATGTAAACTTTTAGTATCAAGTGATACATAACATTCATAAGACGCATATCAATTCTCTCTTTATATTACCAGACTAATAAAATATTGGAAAGTCATTACATCCACCACTAGAGAATATGTCTCATTATAATCAATCATGGGTTTTTGCGAAAATCCTTGTGCATCATATTTGCCTTATCTCATTTACTTTGATTTTCACATGATTCGCATAAAAGCCCCATTAATATCCAACATACTTTACAAATTTGGTTGTATGGACTGTTGGTCCGAAAACTTTCCATTTCATTAGAGAATTTAAATCTGCCATACTTTGCGTCTTTCCATTTTGGCCAATCATTTATGTATTTTCATTCATAGGCAAATCTTAAATCTTGATCCTCGTCATTTCATCATTTCAAGCGCTATATTATATACAAAAGTATAACGACGTCGATTTTGTTTCGATTCCATACATATCTTAGATATGATACAACTTATCGAGATCTCTTTATTTTCAGGTACCTGTGGTTCTTCTTGAACCATCATGTCTACTGTCTTTCCAGAAGATTTTATTACTATAACCTCGACTTGACCATCTTAATTACTTGCTCCAAATTTCGAGGAATTGTATTACTGGAATCGACTAGTCTACCACGCTTCAGGCGTACAATAGACTCATTAGAAAATATGTGGTTGTCCTCTTGGGACACAAATATGACTGGAGCATAAGCAGTTGATTATGTGACTTACTTAGTCACTCTATTTAGGTCAGTGAATTTGTCTGGTAATTTGTTCTTTAATTTTGGTAAATGAATTATCATTTGAACTTTTGGTTCACCGTTTATAGTCTGAGGATCAAGATGACATGATAATTCATTCCACTTTTCACTTTCCAACTGCGTGTTATCTCCCCCTAATGCTGGGAACATTCATTCACAAAAGTAAAAACCAATGAGCCGTAAGCAAATCTTTCACCAATGGCTTTAACTATTTAATCATAGACAATTATTATTTTTTTACCCAACATAAATTCTCGACCCTTTTAGAAGTCCCATCTTTGTGCGGTGTGGTGAATTAGTTTCAATATATGTCGCACAACCAAAATCTTTGATGAGACATCTTTGGTTCCTGACCAAAAACCAACTGTATGGGGAGAACTATAACTTATTGGCTTGATGTGAATTAATGGTACTATATGTGAAATTACATGTACCTAAATGAACTTTTGCTCATCTCATGATCATTGGCTTTGTTATCAATAGTAGACGTTTAGTGATCATCTCAACAGTAATACTTATTCCAATGATCGTTAATAATTTGGGAATCAAATTCATTATTACTAAATAAATATACTAATCTGGATTAATATGCTTGCTATCACAATAGCTAAGCCACAATCGCACAAACTTCAGGTTGTTGATTTGATAACCATTTAGACGATGCATCGATTTTAAAACACTAAATGGTATCATGCTGGGATATGCATATCTTTTAATCATTTCCAGAATATCTAGGGATTCTCACCCTACTTTGGTTGGTAAATAATGAATTTCTCTTGAGAACAAATATTGCATGCGATTACCAACTTGAAGAATCTTCTAGTTCTTCAATACATTTCACATCATCATTGACACGGTGTGGTCTAACCGGTCATG
Source organism: Helianthus tuberosus (assembly GCA_030545235.1). NCBI lineage: Eukaryota > Viridiplantae > Streptophyta > Magnoliopsida > Asterales > Asteraceae > Helianthus > Helianthus tuberosus. The sequence continues at coordinate 158,017,285 of CM060414.1, read as the reverse complement.
CCAATTAATTAATTAATTATGATCCATAAACTTCTGGTTTATGATCAATAACATAAAACGTGAGATAACAATGTGTTATCATTTGAAAGTATCATGTTATATTACTTTGTATCCTTTCTTCACATTATGTTCTCATATAATCACTCTCATAATTTGTCACATCTAGTGTTCAATCTCATCATGACATTTTTACAATTCTGATAGTTGATCTCATTATTAACCTAGCTATCATAACATCTGATGGTCAATCTCATTATCAACTTAGCTATCATAGTACTTCTGATGATCGATCTCATTATTAACATGACCACCATTACAAATTTCTCAATTATGTCCATGAAATTTTCAATGATAATCATATAATCACATCTACTTCAGGGAATGGAATAATCAGGACAAACTTGATAGCTTTTCATTATTTACTCGGCCACACGGATATAAAATCGTTTCAGCCTGTTAATATCCTCTCAATGATATTGCTACTTCGGGAGCATGTCTCACGTGTGATCTATGGAAAATTGTTATCCATATTTTCTACATAAATAATCTTCTCTTCACATGACATCAGTTGAGAAGTAATTACATATATGAGACGTATAAGTTTATCGGTCTAAAATCTTATGACCTTTTATAACTTGATAATGAGATTTGGGGAATACGAAACTAAAGTGTCATATCTAAACATATTTATATGTTTTTATGAGAGTGATAATAAAACAACCAACTTTGGTTTTTATTATATATATTCAACACAATATATATAAATAAATGATAGCATATAGAATACAATACAATGTATAATATAAACTTAAATTATATAAAACACAGTATAATATGTTAGCATATAAAACACTTTATAATAACATATAACCATATACTACTCCTCAAGTTAATATATAAAATTGTCTCTACCACACAAACATTTAACATGTTCAAATCATATCAAAATTACACTTATAGATGGTATCCACGAATATAAAATATGATGATTAAATCTTTAGATCGTATGAATTCAAATTTAATGATTATCTATAACAAATATAGATTAGATAATATAATAATTTCTCCATGATAAAATTGTTATTTATTTCATGATCCATTAAGTAACTTTTGAAATTTGATTCCATAATTTATGAATTATCATTTGACGAAAACACATTATCATGAGGTCACAAATATATGGAATGGATAACTTTCTTGAAATCGTTTATCAAGATTTCAAATCCGTTTGAAAAGACTATGAATATTGTTAATTTTTAGGCTATGGGATGTACTCTAACATTTGGGGTGTTAATGGTGGCATAAGATGTTAACCAAGATTGCAACCACTCCCTCCTAGTATAAAGGGACATTAAATGGGTTGTATGTTAACATGTTAACCGGATGTTAAGAGAACGAATAAATTATTCTTTTATTTTTCAACCAAAAACCACTAAAAATAGGGTTAGATGAAGTTAAAGGGATTAAACCATTTCCTTTGATACCCAAAATCCATATCCATATAGGAAATATTAGTAAAAAGTATAACTATTGAGTTGTTAAAATACCATACCCTTGTTTGTTGAATATATTTAATAAAATATATTGAAATCTTAAATTCCTAGAATAAAGGTGCTATAAATTATATATTAGGAATTAAACTGATGGTTAAAAAGTACGAATACAATTTTTTAGGTGTATTTATATTGTATATAAATCAAAAGCACAACTTATAACAAAAAAAATATCCCCAACAGTTGCGAGTGCCGGTATGGCTGCGAGTTCGAACCACCGATATTTTCAGAATGGAGGGGCAACAATAGAATTTGTCTAATCCAATATAATATTATATAAAAGTTTCGATGATTAAACGTTTTAAACAGTATTGTTCATTATTTATCTTCCTACAAGCCTTTATTAGCCCAAAGGGGCCGCCTAATATCCAGAAAATATTAAAAAAAAACCGATTTCGTGGTTATCATGTGTGGTTCGAGTAAGTAGTCAAAGTAACATATAGTATATAAAAAAATACATTTACAACATTGTTACCTGATTGACAAGGGAGTCAAATGGGTCCTGTTCTTTCGAGAGCAAACTCAACTCTCATGAGTGTAGCCTTCATGTTGTCGGTTGTGTCTGGGTGGGACGGTTGCCACGTTCACAAGGAGTTAGGAAATAGGGTTACGGTTTTTGAGAGAGCATACTCGTGCTGATAACGTGTTGTGAAACTAGCCTAATAGTAAAGAAGAAGAAGAAGAAAATAATAGGTAGAAATATTTCATTGATTTGAGGTGTATATTACAAGAGATACAAAAGACTATATATAATTGAGGAAAACTTGTGGAACAAGCCTAATCTATTTTAGGTGTTAATAACCACATTAATAATAAATATATTCATAACATCTCGAAATTTAATTTCTTTCTGAAATCTTTTATACTTTGATCTTTAAGACTAAAGGGTATGGTGCCTCCACGTAGGCGGCTCGTGGGGGATGAGCCTACATCATATTTGAGGGGGATGGAGGATGGGGCCCCACCCCATTATTTTATAATTTTCTAAGTTTTAATTTATTAACTTAATAAAAACTTTATAAAAATTAAAAAATACAACATAAAACAACATAAATAATTTCATTTCATCACATAAAAAAAAGAGTAAACTTCCGTTTTGCTCCCTGTGGTTTGGTCAGTTTAACGGTTTTGCCCCAAACCTTTCAAAATAGCCATTTTGCTCCCTGATCTATGACGTCATTCTCCAGTTTGCTCCTCAGCTCTAACTCAGTTAAATTGTCTGTTATCTAAAAGGGTATTTTGGTAACTTCAAGTATAAAAGTAGGGGTATTTTAGTAAAACTACAAATAAAAGATTATATTATATATAATAATAATAATATATAACATCATCATCATCTTCATCTCTGATCTCTCTCTCTCTCTTATATTACCCTCTCTCTTATCTCTCTCTACACTCTCTTTCTACATTCAGACAACACACAAACACAAACAATCAACCTCTCTCCTTTCTCTCTCAATAACACTCACAAATAACACACAACCCTAACCTCACCTTCCCCTCTGTGATGAAGAAACAACCGGACTCCGGCCAGACACGGCGGAGCCGGCGACGTCAGTAGGTCCCAGCGGCGGCTCACCCACCTGTGAAACCTTTCAGCGCCAATAACCAGCCGAAAACACCCCCCTCTCATCAATTCTGACCGGCGAACTTGTGGAGCCGGCGCTGACCTCCGACAAGACACCCTCAACACTCTCACCCTCTCATCCCTCTCTCAGTTTCGACGGAGAACACAACCGGCCACAGGAGGAGCTTGCACCGATTAACAGGCAACGACAGCCACACCCACACCCAATCGGACCAGAAATCAAAGAGAGACGATAGGAGAGAGAAGAGATCGGAGAAGAAGAAGGCAGCGACGGCGGCGGCAGTGGCGGCGGCAGTGGCGGCGGGGTGGTGCTCGGACTTCCACGACGGTTTCAGGTTGAAGCTTGGTTCAGGTTCGTCAGTTCAAGTTTGGTTTAAAATTTGGGGGTTTGAAATTTGGGGGTTTTGAAATTTGGGGGTTTTGATGATACGAGTTAGGGTTTTGAAATTTGGAGGTTTTGATGATATGTGTAGTGGGTGGGGTGGTGATGGTGATGGCGGCAGATGTGGTGGCGGTGCACACGGTGGTGGTCGGGTGTTGGCGGTGCACACGGTGGTGGTGATGGAGAAGACAGAGTGTAGAGAGAGAGAATAGAGAGAGGAGAGAGAGAGAGAGATCTGAGAGAGAGAGAGAGAGCAGGGACTTGTGTTATAAATTAATAATTATAGGAAAAGACTAAAATGCCCCTCAGGTGATTTGCATGTGACATGGGTTAACTGGATAAATGGATGAGGTTAAGGGCCGGGGAGCAAACTGGAGAATGACGTCATAGATCAGGGAGCAAAATGGCTATTTTGAAAGGTTTGGGGCAAAACCGTTAAACTGACCAAACCATAGGGAGCAAAACGGAAGTTTACTCTAAAAAAAAATACATTTCCTAAAAAAAAAATTACCGAAAAATAAAAATAAAAAATTACATTTCATAAAAATAAAAAAAAACCTACGACGTCCATTTTTTCATCACTTCTTCCTTCATCCTCCGATAAACCACTCGTTCCTCCTCCGGAACCGAGTCGAGATCCAACCTCATAATCCTAAAATCCTCCACTCGAGCTTGGTAGGCCGACACGGTTTTCTTGTGAGTGTATTTTTCGGCCGCGAACTCTTTGAACGAACGGAATTCGTTTATCAAGTCGTCCATTTTCGCCGATGCCTTCGAGCCGCCACCTCCACCCGAGCCGCCCCCTCCACTCGAGCCGGACGCTTTGCGCTTTCCGGCCGCCTCTTTTTTTGCTTTGTCCCTCCCGGTGGGACGTTCCGACTCGTGAATGGGCAACACGTCCTCGTCATCTTCCGGGTCGTCGTTTATGTTGATTTGACAACGACCGGTGGAGCCTCCCGCACTATAACTTCCGGACTCGGAAGTTTTAGTCCGTTTGGCGGTTGCGACCTCATTTGGAATCGGCATCCATTTTTGTTCTTTCCTTACAACGTTCCATGCTCGGAAGTGCGGGAAAGGCTTTGAATTTTGAGAGTCTCACTTAGCGATAGCAAGGTTAAGAATGTCCGTCTCGTTACTCCCGCTAGGAGGACAAGTGTAAATTTGGTTATAAATTGCGTTAAAGTTATTGATGATCTTGCTCATTTTACGCCACTTGCCCGAGACGGCTTCTACATCACGATCCGAGCTATGCTCCATAATCTCATGAAATCTAGCCGTTGCCTTCTTCCAAAAACTATCACCCGTTTGATTGTTTCCTAAATTTTAAAAAATAATGCATTAGTAAAAATAAAAAATAAAAACTTTTAAAATTTAAATTAAAAATTTAAACTTTGATTCATACCGACTATCGGGTTAGTAGAGGACTTAGCAAACGCCCTTGCTAGCGCCTCCTCCTCTACTTTCGTCCAAGGTCTCCCCGGTTTTCTCGAACCGCTTTTTGGCGCGGTTTCGGGTACGTTTTCAACCTTCTTCCCCTTCCCCTTGTTTTTTTTTTTTTCCGTTGAGCTCTTGCGGTGGCGATTCGGGGACGACTTCATCATCATCATCGTCAAGGTGAACAGGTTGGGAAGTTGGCGGTTGCGATTGGAGTTGTTCAAACGAGTTGCGTTGCATGATTTGTTGTAGCGCTTGGTATTGTTGGAGTTGTTGAACTTGAGACATTTGTGAGAATGCGTTGGGTGTTTGTTGGAAACCCGAAAAAGGAAATTGCGGAGCCCCCCACGATTGATCCATACTCGGAGTGTAAGCGGGGGTCGAAAAAAAGTTAGGTTGGTTCGGGTTGTAATTATTCGGGTTGGGGTTGTTTGGGTTGGGGTTGTTTGGGTTGAAAGGATGCATGACTTAGAGAAAAAGGTATAAAAAAATATGGAGTGTTTTTTATAAAAAAGGAAGAGAATTGGAGAAGAATAAGAGTAGAATAGGATAGAATTGTATAAAAATGGATGAGATATAGGGTATTTAAATTGAAAAATGAATTTTTTTTTAAATAAAAGAGCCGTTTGCAACGGCTAGAAACATGAATGGGGCCCCGTCTTATTCGGCGCTGGGGAGTCGATTGGGCCGAGCCGACCCTCAGGGGGCGGTGCATACCCTTTAGTCTAAGTGAATCAATTCTGATATTGATTTTCAACATGTATCCATGACCATCCATAAACAAAACCCATCATTTTCTTCATTAAATGCTTCAGAATAGTTCATATGACCAAGTTACCAATGCCATAACCAATTTCTTGACATTCATACCATAAATTTCACATACAACAATAATGAGTTAAATGCTTGGTTGGTCCCTGTGGTTTGCAAAAATTGCAGACTTGGTCCCAATGGTTTACTAATTACACGCGTGGTCCCTGTGGTTTTCAAAAATGCACTCGGTTGGTCCCTAGCCCTAACATCAGTTAAATTTCTCAGTTAAGTCCATGTTAAATGACCAAAATACCCTTGCTTATTAACTCTCTTTATAACCCACCTCCTTTCTCTCTATAAACCGCCCCTGTTCCTCCTTCCATCCTTTGCCGACAAACCCACCCAGTAATCACCACCATCGGAACCACCACAGTCACCACAGCCACCATCTGAACCACCACCATCATCATCTTTCTCCGCCGTCAACGCACCTATCGTTGCCACCACCTTCATCAAAACCTAGATGACACCGCAATATTTGGATAGATCAACCCAAAAGAAACAAGAGCAGAACCTAGAACGATGAAATCAGCTGAACAAAATCCCCAACCAAATTTACTAATCTCATTCTGGATAAAATCAGACTCACTAATTTCCTGTTCCTCTACATGGCTACAAACATCAACCCAACAAAACTGAATATCCTTACCATTAAACGCATCACTAACAGCACGAAAGCAATCACGAAATCTCCTTCGAACAACCATCTAAACAATTATTACTTACATCAACACACACATAAAATCTATAGATTTCAACGATCTACAAACCGGAGAAACAATATAAAAAAAAGACATAAAAAAAAAAGACCAAAAAAAATCCGCTATAGAGTTCAACGATCTACAAACCGGAGACAACAATATACCGCGAAGGAGCTGAAGCAGAGAGGCGGCTGTATGCGAGCAATTCGAAGGGGAATACGCCAATTTTGAAACAGATATAGAACTGAGAGTGTTGGAGAGAGAATCTAGGGTTTGTGAAGGGGAATTGAAGGAGAGAGAAGCGGAAGAATGATCGGGAAGTATACGGTGGAGTGTAGATGCAGAGAGGAGAGTGGAGAGAGAAGAGAAGAAGAACTTGAAGGAGAAAAGTGAAGAAGAAAGGGAAGGGAAGGATAGAAGGATCTTGGAGGTAGCGAGAAGGGAGGTGAGGTAATTAGGGTTAGGGTTTAGAAGTAATGGATTGAGGTCTATGAGAAGAACAATGCGGTGTGTCTTGGAGAAATGGAAAGCGTCCGCCATTGAAGTTGAAGGTTTTATCAGACTTTCATGGAGATTTATTTATTTGGGGTTTTGAAGAAGAAGAAGAAAAAGAGGATGTTTGTTGCAGATCCAGGCAGGATATGTTGCCAGTGGCGGCGGTGTGGTTAGGGGGCGGTGTTGTTAGGTGGCGGTGTTGTTAGGTGGCGGTGGCCGCAGGTGTGTGGTAGTGGTGGGTGGTGGTGAGAATAAAGAGAATAAAGAACTAGAGAGAGAGCTGAGAGAGAGAGAGAGTTAGAGAGAGGTGAGAGATTGATCTGTTTATGTATTTGTTAATAAGCAAGGGTATTTTGGTCATTTAACATGGACTTAACTGAGAAATTTAACTGATGTTAGGGCTAGGGACCAACCGAGTGCATTTTTGAAAACCACAGGGACCACGCGTGTAATTAGTAAACCATTGGGACCAAGTCTGCAATTTTTGCAAACCACAGGGACCAACCAAGCATTTAACTCAACAATAATTTATTAAAATGCTCCCGAAAGATAACAAACGAAAAGCAAAACCGAGCTCGAAGATAAGTATCGAGCCAATTCTTTGGTGGTGGAAAACTCATGATACAAGGAGACTCCCTTTTTATTGCTACACATTACAGGTGCAAGTCTCCTAGCAACTACTTTTAGACATGGAAACAAATGTCGAAACAACAAAATGAACCGATATTGCACATACATCTTTAAAACATTCAGTTTTCAAACTTTCAATTGGCTACTGGTTTTGCAATGGATTGCCTGACCGCTTCAGCGTATGTGCGGTGTTGGTATGTTAGTGTGGATTCTAGCAAGTCCCATAGTGATGTCCTTGGATTCCACCCTACACTCCAAACATATACTAGTTAAAACAAAAACAAAAACAATGATTTGATCTCTCAGGGTTGATTTGGGTTGTGCTTTTCGGTCAAAACAAGAAGTTTAGCAAAAAGGGGATTTACTTAATGGGTTGATAGTCGCCCGGCATCTTATTTTTAAGAGTAAGCAGACGTTGTCCTTTAACTAACAAAATTACACTGGATGTCCTTTAGGTTACTGTTTTTCATCAGACGATGTCCTATTGCCCTAACCAAGTTTGTCTTTTATGTTAACTCTTAATGTGCCACTCGCATGAGGCCATAATGGTCATTTTCACTTATTTTGTTGTTAATATATATTATTATTTTAATTTAATTTTGTTTCGTTTATCAAGTGAAAATGACCATTATGCCCTCATGTGAGTGACACGTTTCAAGAGTTAACATAAAAAAAGTTAACTAGGTTAGTGCAAAAGGACATCACTTGATTAGAAGCAGTAACATAAAGGACATCCAGTGTAATGTAATTTCGTTGGTTAAAGGACAACGCCTGCAATTTAGCTAAAAGTTAAAGGACGTAAAATGCAATTTACCCTATTTTTAATAAATAAGTTAATAAAACCTCCTAAATCATTTCGTTTAAATTACTAAATTATGAAAGTTTTATTAAAAAAGCAAAACGGACCAAAAATGCAATTGCTTTTTACCAAACCCTTCATACTACTAATAATACCGATTCGTGGAACATCACTTTAGAAATAAGGATATGGTGGGCATAGTACCTAATTGTTTGTTTATGATGGTCATGTCTGGAATTCTCTTGTCACTGTCATCATAACCTTCGCCGTAAAATTCTTTGGAACTTACGTCAATGGTTGGAGTCTCTATCGAATCTTCTCCACTTACCTTTGCATATACCTGTGTGATATGAGACTCATTTTTAGCAAACTTCCATTCCCGATACCTTTGTGATCAATAATAGTGATGGCAATGGGCCGGGTTTTGGTAATGCCGATCCAATACCCATCGGATACCCGTTACTCATTTTACCCATAGCCCATAGGTAGGCGGGTATACATGCTTACCTGAAGCCTGATCTTCAACCAACCTCAAAAATAGGATTGAAAAAATGATATTACCTTGGTCATCATTTCAGCAAGCTGTCTAACTGTAACTTCATTGTTAGGGTTACCCACATTGAAGATGTGACCATTAGCTCTAGCGGGATTTTCCTGAAAAATATACCAGCAGTCGTCAATTAGATATATATTAATTAAGAAAATATTTTTTTAAAAAAAGAAAAGGAAATCAAGGGTGTAACATACAATCATCAAATGAACAGCTTCAATAGCATCCTTAATATAGACAAAAGTTCTCTGTGATTCACCACCATCCACAAGCTTCAGAGGCTCACGCCTGAGTAGATTCTGAAAGGATTGTCGGGGAAAACATATTTAAATAGTTCAAATTTTGTGATAACTTTAAAGTTTAAGCGTAAAGCTGAAATTGAACATACATTGCTAAAGCAAGCAAGAACCCTCGGAACACCTTCACTTGGACCATCGATCCCCGGAATGAAATCCATTCTCGGGCCAATCCAGTTGAAAGGCCTTACGATGGTGAACTCTAGACCGTTCTCCGCACCCTCGGCTGCAATGAAAACCAAACTGATGAGAGCATGCAACATTGGATATTATCATATTATCACTAACAAGTCAAGAACAAGCATGGTCACCGTAGATGAGCCTCTCGATTAACTGTTTCGCACATGCGTAAGACCACCTTTGTTTCTCAATTGAACCAAAAATGCAAGGGGAAGTATCTTCTTTAAGAATGTAATAAGCAGGATCCTGTAAATGGTTATAATACAAGAAAAAAAAATACTCGATAAGTAGCTATGATTGAAAATAGGAATCACACACACCCACAAACTCGGTAGATATTTGAATCCCTAGGGGTGTAAACGAGCCGGGCCGAGCCCGAGCTCGACCAGGCTCGAGCTCGGCTCGTTAGGTTTTTATGAAGCTCGAGCTCGAGCTCGGCTCGGTTCGAGCCTACTTCTTTGAGCTCGAGCTCGGCTCGCGAGTAAAATCCAAAGCTCGAGCTCGACTCGACTCGGCTCGAACTATTTTTAGAACAACCTTAAACGAGCTAAAAGCTCGGCTCGAGCTCACTTCAACATCGCTTAAACGAGCCAAAGCTCGGCTCGAGCTCGGCTCATCAATGTTATTATCATTATTAATATATTATATATAAAAAAAATTAAAATTTTGTATGGGCTAGTTTAGGCTCGCGAGCCTAAACAAGCTTTGTATGTCAGGCTCGAGCTCGGGCTCGATAACAAAACGAGCTCTATTTCAAGCTCGAGCTCGGGCTTGTTAAGGCTCGGCTCGTTCGAGTTTTTAACCGAGCCGATCACGAGTAGCTCTCGAGCCTCTGGGCTTGTTTACACCCCTAATCCTTACCTGTCGAAGGGGGCTATCAGGTGGAAGAAAGCTACCGATAGTTTTCCCATACACTTCACAAGTGGAAAAGTGAATGAGACGCTTGTTATTCTCCGAGCAGTACTTAACCTAAAATGCGAAGAAGATACAAATTATAAATCACAATATTGCTTCATATATCTGAAGATCAAAAGCAGTAGAATAGTTTGTTGAAAAAGCCATATAAATGTAAAGCATACCACGGGGAGCGCATCGATGAAATTACTGTAAATCGTGTCAAGAGGACGGGTATTGTAATCCGCTGGTGTGCAGATCGCAGCTAGATTTACCGTCTAGATATCAAAACAAACAAGATAAATCAAATTGCACAAAAATAATCAATCGTTGAGACAGGTACACGTAATCAATAACTAATCTCAGCAATTACTCAATTAGCCAACGGTCATTCGATCAATAACAATTTCTATATTATCTCCCTAGTTCAAGCTACAAGCATGGAACAATCAAACTATTTCACTGGATAACGTTTTAAACACTCGAAACTTAAAATAACTTCACATAAAACCTATTCGCACTCTCAAATCGATAAATAAGCAATCAAATATGAAAAATGCAGATCCAAAACAATTGATAACACAAACACAAACAGTGAAACTACTTAAAATTAGACAAATCTGGCAATAACATTTTCTCTACTATTTCACTACTTTAACCTTCAACTTCAAGCATGAAACAATCAATATATTTCACTGGATTAGACTATCAAACACCTGAAACATTAATTAACTTCACAGAAACTAATTCACACTCTCAAATACGAAAATGCAGATCCAAAACACAAATACAGAAGCTGAAACATAATATTTCACCGGATCAAAGTATTAAACACTCGAAACCTAAAATAACTTCACTCAAACCAGTTCACACTCTCAAATAACGAAATAAGCATGCAGATCTAAAAAGATTAACAGCACAAAACACATATACAGAAGCTGAAACAGAATATCTCACCGAATTAAAGTATTAAACACTTCTAAACTTAGAATGAAGCCAATTCACACTCTCAAACACAGAAATAATCAATCAAAACGATTAACATCACAATACACAAACAAAAACAGTTCAACAAACTTAAACCTAACCAAATCTATCAACATAATCACAAACATTACCAGATCGGAGCATTTAATAAGTCCTTCGAGCCTCGAATCGTTCTTAATATTAATCCGGTGGAACTGAATGCGTCCTGACCACGGAACAGAGTCCGGTTCGAGAAGATGCTTGATCTTATCACTATAAACATCAACTGCTAACACAGTGTGATTCGTCTCTGACATCAGTTTCTCGCACAAATGTGAGCCGATGAATCCTCCGGCGCCGATCATGCAAATTGTTAACGGATTGATCGGATTTCCGTCCAGATCTAGCCGCGGTGGTGATGACGTCATCCTGTATCTACGAGTGTGAGTGTGTTTGTTGATATTTTGAGTGTCAATTGGATTTGAGCGGATATTTATGGTGTTTTGGGGGAGCAGAGGGATGTGTTTATATAGCAGTGAGAATGAAGAAGGAGAAGATGTGAAGTGGGCCATATTGATTTTCCTTTTCTTTTTTTTTATTACTTTTTTTATTAATTATGTGAGTGTGAAAAATGTTTTTACGTTTTAATCCAGATTCTTGCACGTATAGGAACAATTTGTTATTTTGTACACCTGTGACGTCACGTCGATGTTTGTGACAGGTGTAACTCTTGTGTCGATGTGGTAACCGTATAGTAAGGGTGCTACTTTCTACACCCCCCTAATTACTTTTTACACCTCCTTCTCTCACATACTTACAGGTGGGGACCGCATGTGACCGGCAGTTTTCCTCTCACAAGGGGGTATAATCAGGAGGGAGGGGGTGTGTTTAGAATCAGCCTATAGTAAATGTGTAAATCGTGTGAGTTGACAGGTTGAATTGTTAAACGCTAAATTGCGTCTCTTTTGTGTTTTTGTTTTGGTTTCTTTCGGTTTTAAGTGTAGGGTGTTATTACTTCTTGCTAGCCCGTTCTTTCTATTATAGAAAATTATTGTTAAAAAGCGGAATTAAACTCGTGTAACATGAATATGACATGTTTAGCTTATTTTATCTATACGTGTTAAATGAATTGATGGGTAATAATCAAGTTGTAAACTATGTTAATCGGGTTGGTGTTTTGTAAAAAAAAAAATGGGTTAAACTAGTTACAAATGGGTTAGTGGATCATCCTGGTCCACTAGTTGAGTTACACAGGTTAGAAATGTCAACCTGAAATGGCCTGTTTGAGTAAGCATGTCAACTCGAATATGACCTGCTTATTGTACGGGTTAAATATGCTAACCTAAATAAAACCTAATTATTTACTGATGATGATGTTCCATCGTATCAGAAGTTAACAAAGCATAACAATATCAATACATAAATAATAACAGTTTAAAGCACTGTTGATGTATACAAAAGTAATCAAACCATATGAATAAAAATAACACTTTACTCTTTTTAAAATTAAGATTTTTAATTTAAAACGATGTTGGATGTATACTTTCAAGTTTCAAGTGATAAAAATTTGAAAGGTAAGATATAGGATTGAAATGATGAAAGCCCAAGCTAGCATTCTTTTAAACTTTGGTTATGTATAGTAATTCAATATCGGGCTTACTTATTTCATACTGTTGTTGATACGTACGTGGGTATGTCACAACGAACATATTTTCTTTTTTGTAAATCATGATTGCTTGTAGGTTACAAGTTAACACTTTTGTTAAATATTTTTGCCCATGGCTTTATAGCCTAGTGTCATATTAAGGGTGGGATAAGTCTTTGAGACCAATATGTCATGCGTTTGGTTCCTGAATTAGTGTATATTGCATTATGCCTAGTGAAAATGGATATGATCGAACGGTTTCGCTCATAGCACAATGATATTCCAGTGCTTCGTCGGTGATCCAAATTTGCGGTAAAAAAAAGTTAAATATTCTTAAAATTCCGCTACTTTGCCTTGATTGGTATCCTAATCTTAATCATTTATATTCAAACATAGTTTAGAAATTTAATATTCTTCTAATTGGAATCATGAAAAGTAGTTGTTATACAGGGCAGACCAATGGGGTAGTGGTCCATTAGTAAAGGCAATGCTTTTAAACATCTTGAGAGATGAAGGTCTTGTGTTCAAGTCATACAAACAAGAGGAATAAAAAGAAATTTGTCAATTCAAAAAAGAAAATACAGGGCAGACCAAATTAAAGTAGAAAATTGTTAGAAGCGTATAGAAATGTATATATACTAGGTGTTGCCCCGCCCGCGTTGCGGGGCGATGACCGAATAATTCTTAACCAATTAAAAAAACAGTACCTTAGTTTTGCTAGAAAGAAAAAGTAAAAAAAATGATAGGCAACTTCTTGACACGATTTTTAGCTACGGGCAAAGTCATATTTTTATTTTTACTTTTACTTTGGGGAAAATCAATTTTTTTCCCGGTGGTAAAATCCTAATTTTTAGCTAGCGGCAAAAGCATAATTTTATTTTGAACTGAGGGTAAAGACGTAATTTTAAACTGGGGGAAAACGGTAATTTTAAAGTGGGTATAAAATAATAAACTGGTGTAAAATCGTAATTTTGAGTCGGGAGAAAAAGAAAATTTTATTTTGAACTGGGGCGAAAACGTAATTTCGGCTGAGGGTAAAAGCGTAATTTTTTTACCGAGGGCGAAACCGTATTTTCGGTTTAGCTAGGTGTAAAGTCATATTTTTATTTTGAACCGGGGGAAAATCATAATTTTGAACCGAGAGTAAAATTGTAATTTTGAGGTAGGGGAAAACCATAATTTTTGGGGGGAAAATGAATTTTAAACTGATGGTGAAATCGTAATTTTGAACCGAGTGAAAAATCGTAATTTTTAGCTGCGGGCAAAAGAATAATTTTATTTTGAACTGGGGGCGAAGACGTAATTTTCAACTGGAGGCAAAACCGTAATTTTAAATCGGGTATAAAATATAAAGCTGAGGGGAAAATCTTAATTTTTTACCGATGGCAAAATCATAAATTTGAGCTGCTGGCAAAAAGGTTATTATATTTTTTAGTTGGGAGAAAAACGTAATTTTAAACTGGGGGCAAAAACGTAATTTTAAAGTGGATATAAAATAATAAAATGATTGGTCTAATAGGGGAAGGCCGGCCGCCCATTTCAGCCAATAGCTGACAAGAACTATTGAAAAATGACGTCAGCATCTTGAAAATGTATGTGTTGATAATTATTATTCTAACTATGATAACACTTAGCTAACTGACATTAGTTCCAGTGTTCCACAAACATTTTTTAAAAAGCAACATTAGTGTAATAATATTGTGTCCGCTATACATATAATAACTAAGTACTTAACACAATAATTATTTTTGTAACTTTTTAAAACGTTATTTTAGCAATATAAAGACAAAATTATAAAATGGATGATAGCGTCTCATTTGTCTGTGTGTGGCTGTTTAATTGTTTGGATACGAGCTGTCTGCGTCTCGCACCCATGTAGTCACGTGGGTGGCTGTCGCTATCCGCATCTCAAGAATCTTCGGAGTTATAGCTCAGTGGTTATGGAAATAAGGGAAAGACTACTTGCTGAATGGTCTCGAGTTCGATTCCTGATTCACCTGGGTTTTACCGGCTCTGCATTGTCGTGCCCTCGAGCGGGTGTAGAGTCGGGTTTTCCCGGAACTAGTGGCATGGTGGGCTAGGGGCTCTGTGCGTGCAGGTTGGGCTGCCACGGGCTACCTTTCGGTCAATGGGTGCCGCGTACGGAGTACCCTGCGATTCTTATGTTAGATGTGAATATCATCTCCAAATATAGGAGATTCGTTTGTACCTTTATATAGTCGTAAATTGTAATGAAAGTAAAGTTGGCAATTATACTATTATACATGGTATCAGCCTAAACCCTGATCCTCCCCTCCCTCCCATCGAACTCCTCTCTGCCGCCGCACTCTTTCTCAGCCGACGGTTCCCTCTCCATCTCCCAATGGCCGATAACAAACTCCAACCTGCCGTCACCGTGTCAAACATCAGAACCCTCATCCCGGTCACCCTTGATAACGAAGCAGCCGACTACAACACTTGGTCCGAGCTGTTTCGTATTCACTGCACGACCTACCTCGTTTCTGACCACCTTGAACCTGGCCCACCACCCGCTTCCTCTTCCAAAACCGCTGATGCTGACAAACAACCTGCCACCCCACCGGCCGCTGACTCGTGGGAACGTCTAGATGCCATAGTCCTTCAATGGATCTATGGCACTATCTCCACGGGTCTACTCAAAACCGTTATCAAGAACAAAACCACGGCATATGATGCCTGGAAAGCCATTGAATCCCTATTTTAAGATAACAAAGCCACCCGTGCCCTTCATCTCAAACAGAAATTTGCTACTACTCGGTTGGAAAGCTTCCCCAACATGAGTCCCTATTGTCAAGAACTCAAGGTATTGTCGGATCAACTCTCCAATGTTGATGCAGCCGTAGACGAACAAGACCGTGTTCTCCAAACCCTTTCTGGCCTTACTGAGCAATATGAAACCGTGGCTACCACTCTCCAAAACACCAAGCCATTGCCATCCTTCTTTGAAGTTCGTTCCCAGCTATGTATGAACGAAACCACGAAAGCCAATCAAGCCCTCCACTCCGCATCCCAAGCCGCCACGGCGCTGCATACTCAAAGCCGATCGGCTTCTTCCTCGACCACTCCTTCCCCGCCCACTGTTGATACCCGTTCGGACTACACACGGGGCCGTGGCAGTTCCCGCGGACGGGGTCGTGGCAGATTCAACTCCTCTCAGCCCACCGGTCGCAACAGGTATTTATACTCGACCCCAGCCCAGCCCCCGTATATTGTTTTCCCCAATAACTGGACTAACAATCAGTGGGCCTCTCTTCTAAATCAGGCCCAGACATACCCTTCACAACAAAACCCAACACCTCCCTGCCCATACCCGTCCACTCCTAAGCCCACAAATGGCCAAGGCATTCTTGGGCCGCGACCGGATCAGGCCCACATGGCCACTTACAGCCCAACACCTACGGACATCGCTCAAGCCCTCTACACTCTTTCTATGGGCCAGCAACCCGAACCAGTCGTCATTATGGACACATGAGCAACAGGACATATGCAACAACTAGGTAACCACTCTCCGTCTGTTTTTAATTCTTGCACTAACAAACAAATTGTTGTAGGTAATGGTACGACCATCCCGGTACTTGGACAAGGCAATCAAACCCTACCACCACCCTTCCCACCTTTCAAATTAAACAACGTCCTATATGCTCCTAACCTTATTAATAACCTTATCTTTGTCCGTCGTCTAACGACTGACAATTTACTTTCCATAGAATTTGATCATTTTGGTTTTCTTGTGAAGGATCTCAAGACCAAGGCTCCTATCCTACGATGCAATAGCTCGGGCGATCTCTACCCTCTCACCACCAACTTTATCAAGTCTCCCATTTTTCCCACCGCTCTCGCTGCTGTTACTCAAGAACGTTGGCATCAACGCCTTGGGCACCCTAGCGCCAACCTATTGCATTCATTAAAATTTTCTTCTTTTATTATAAATTTGTTAAACCCACAGATACAATTTGTCAATCATGTGTTTTGGGGAAAAGTGTCAACTACCTTTTTATGATTCTATTAATCAAACTTGTTTGCCATTTGATATAATTCATAGTGATTTGTGGACATCCCCAGTTCTTAGCACTGGTGGACATCGTTATTACATCTTGTTTCTCGATGACTTTACCGATTTTCTTTGGACATATCCACTTGCTAATAAATCCAATGTTTATCCCACATTCACCCAATTCTATAACCTAATTCAAACCCAATTTGAACGAAAAATAAAGCAATTTCAATGCGACAATGGCACATAATACACTAATAACAATTTCAAGAATTTTTGCCAACTCAATGGAATGCATTTTCGTTTCTCATGTCCACACACTTCTTAGCAAAATGGTAAAGCGGAACGTCAAATCCGCACCATCAACAACATGGTCCGCACCTTATTAGCTCAAGCCTCTCTCCCGCCTTCTTTCTAGCACCATGCGTTGGAAACCGCCACCTACCTCCTCAATATCCTACCAAAGAAAAACCACAAATTTCTAACACCCACCACCCTTCTTTACAACGCCCTACCGACATATGAGCACCTCCGCGTGTTTGGTTGCTTATGTTATCATATCCTTCCCTCCACCACAATTCACAAACTAGCCAATCGCTCTCAACCTTGTGTTTTCCTCGGCTACCCATCGAACCATCGCGGATATAAATGTTTTGATCTCACTACACATCAAACCTTTATTTCTCGCCACGTCCATTTCGAGGAATCCTTATACCCATTCTCCGTTCAACAACCGACCGCCCCCACTCCTATGAATTCCTATCGCCCTCCCTTTCCCCACTGTTATGGGATCGCATTCACCCATCACCCCCCGGCCCACTTTCCGCCAGCCCACACCCACCTTTTACCACCCCGCCTTCCAGCCCACTGTAACATTCCTATTTTTATCATATAAGAATTATAGGTTTGGTTAAATTTATTAACCACTAGTAACTAGTAACTAGTTTATTTTTAATATAAATATTCAACCCAAATAGTTTTAAACACTATTTCATATAGTTGGTTGAAATATTATATTACTTAATTGGCCCGTATATGAGTGACCTTTCTAATAAAATAAAAGTATATAAAAATTTATATTATTAGACGGTTAGATTATGGGTAAGTTGAATGTTAGAAATATGAAGTTCCTAGACGGGCCTAGGAACCGTATAATAATTAAAATATAAAAATACATTGTATTTTGAACCTACTCTATTTTTAATGAAACTTGGTTCAAAATATAGATAAGAATATTCTGGTTCCAAAGACATATTTATTATTTTATAAAACATTATATTTTATAAATTATAAGCGCCAAATAAGTAAAGCAGTTAAATTAATTATAATATATATATAAATAATAAAATGGTATTAAATTTAACCATTGAAATATTATTTAAAGTATATATATGTCGAGACAAAAGAAAATCAAAACAAAAATATAATAATAATAATCTATACATATAATAAAAGAAACCAATAAATGGACACGTGTCATTCATTGAAGATGTCTACATTTGTAATTTCCTGCATTTTCATACTTATCTTATATAAATTAATTAAATAATAAATAATCAATTAATATTAAATCTTATCTTACTTTGAATGTCGGATAGAATCATTCTATTTTTTCTAATAATATATTATCTTCAAATTTAAGATATTCATTGAAGATGTCTACATTTGTAATTTCCTGCATTTTCATACTTATCTTATATCAATTAATTAAATAATAAATAATCAATTAATATTAAATCTTATCTTACTTTGAATGTCGGATAGAATCATTCTATTTTTTCTAATAATATATTATCTTCAAATTTAAGTTATAAATTAAAGATATTTTTTAAATAATAGCACAAAACAATAATCTTAAACTTAAAAAAACAATAATACGCTCATGTAAAAAAGTTAAAGTACAAACAAAATATACAAAATAACTTATTAGACATTAGATCAAACTTTAAAAGAAACACTAATTAGGAAGAGAAGCTAATAATATAATTATATTTTTGATTTTTCAAATTTGGGTTATAATCAATTCGAATTAAACTTAACCAAGTTTGTGATTTGATTCGAATTAAACCGAACCAAATTTATGATTTTTTAAACGAATCCAATAGCATATTATTTACTATACAAAATTACATTTATTTAACCCGTGTAATACATGGTGTTTTTAAAGATATAACTTTTTTATTATTTAGTATATATTCGCCCCGCTTGCGGTATGCGCATATAATGTATATGGATAGTCCCCGAGTAGATGTCAGTTAGTTTGGAAATTGCAAGTATGCTCCCTATGGTTTGTCATTTTGTTACTCGGATAGTCCCCAGAGTAAATGTTGGGGGACTATCCGAGTAACAAAATGACAAACCATAGGGAGCATACATGCTATTTTCAAAATGTGGGGACTAAACGTGAAAAAACGTGAAACCACAGGGACCATCCAGGCAATTAACTCTTACATTTATTTAACCCGTGTAATACACAGTGTTTTTAAAGATGTAACTTTTTTTATTATTTAGTATATATAATTAGATTTATTCAACCCGTACAATACACGGGTTTTATTATTTGGTATATAAAATTATATTTATTCAGTACATTACATGGGGTTCTTAGAGATATAATCTATACATATAATAAAATTACATTTGTTCAACCCGTATAATAAACGAGTTTTTTAAAGAATAATTGTTTTAATTTAGTATATAAAATTACATTTATTCAACCCGTGTAATACACGGGGTTCTAACCTAGTAACTTACATATAATAATATATTTTAAAATACATTCTCAAAATGAAATAGAAAGGAGTGGGACGTGTCCCAAAGAAATTAAATGATTCAAACTATCATTTAAGTAAGGACATGTGTGTATGCATGAATATAGGAAATGGATCCGTGTCCATTGTAGTGTCATTCCTACAGCAATTATAAATAGAAAGAGTTGTGCCCTCTCCCAATTGCTAAAACTTCTTCTGTCGTTTCCTTCTTTTCAGTCTCTCGCTATCTCTCTCAAATATAGTATTTTCTTTTATTATTTACCCTATAATAAATAATAAAGCCATACCCGTTTTAAGTGTTTTAACTCCCGGTCACCGCTACCCTTTTCCGATTGATCTGAGCCTCATAACATATGTCAGGGCTCTGCCCGACTAAGTTTATTGGGGTTCTGTCTCGTGACATAGGGACAAGGTTGAATGAGGGGTACTATACTTAACACAAGTGCATTATATATTTTTAAATAGTCCAGGAGTTATACCCAAAATTTATACCAGGAGACTTTCTAGTTGAACCCTAGAGTTACAAAGTGGGTCTATTCTCTTTTCTAACCGTTTTATTCCCTTTTATCCCAAAACCATAACAACTCTCACCAAAAACTATTATTTATTATTATATTTTGTTCACAAGGAAACCTTAGTTAAGACCCTTAAGTAATCCTACATAAACCCTAAAATTTTCAGAACAAACAGAATCAGGATCAGGGCCCTAAAACTCAGGGGGGGTAAAACCCTAGTTACGATTATCTACATAAAACGCTATCAAAATTGAAATTTACGAATCTGTCAACTCAGCAAGCCTACACACACACGGGGCTACCCTATGACCCTTAGTGTCCCTTACGGACCGTAAGGGATGAGGCTTACGGTCCGTAAACGGGGGTCAATTTTCATGTATAAATAGCAGGCATTAGGACTTGAATTCTGGCATTTGAACGACGAGAAAATTCGTTATACATACTGAGTTATGATCCGATTACTACAAAACACACACTAGCTCGAATTCTGCCGCGATAACAGGGTATTAACTCGATCGCTGCTATGATTCAATGTCCGATCGATTGAAACTATCCGACCGGATGTTTAAGTGCTATCCTTTGTCATTAGTCGTGATTCCGACAGGATGTTTGAGTACCACCCGAACTCGGGGAATACTCTGTCATTTATTGTGAATCCGATGGATGTTTAAGTGATTGCACTTTGTCATTCGTTGTGAGGGTTTTAATCTCGTGAGTTATCGTAAATGATGTATTAGTTACTTACCGAGTTCGTGTGCACTAGGTTACCAGGCTAATCAATAGGCTAAGCTCTGCCTGTATAAATCTGCAATATATCAAGGCTTATCTATAGACTAAACTTTGCCCATATGAATCTGCATGCTTATAATGTGAGTCATTCTCTTTTTATCAAATTTAATTTCAAAATCAAGTTTATTTTCAAAGTTATAGTTACAGGGATTAAGTCTTTGTAATCACCAAACGTACAGCCGGTATGTGGGGTTTTGTATACATTACTTGATAATCGTCACCATTGGGGCAGCCAATGGGGGATATGACCATAGTCACAGATCCGGTCGAGTGACAAATACCGTGGGTAGTTGGTTTGATATCATAAACATTGTAATCGCTCTTAATACTGTAAATTATAACAAATGAGTCGTTTTAGTAAAAATGAATGAACTCACTCAGTATTTCCCGCTGACAAAACATTTTTAACAGTGTTTCAGGTAATTACAGTAGATTGGAGTAAGAGATGGATACGGCACTGAAAGGCTTCAAGAAGTGGCTTATTTTATTAATTAAATCAAATTAAGAAATATTGTTTTATGTAATTGGGTTTATCCCTTATTAAAGCTACCTTTATAAAGCATGGGTTTATCCCATCTATTTAATAAATAAAATCCGGTGTTTTCTAAACTCTGATATTTTTCCTAACTCACGGTCCTGATGAAATTTCCGCTGCAATATTTTTCAAAATAATCACCGGTACCACTTGGCTGTTCGCGGCTCCAGATTCCGTCCAGGGTGGGTCGGGGGTCGTGACACCCACCTATGACCGGCCCAAACATACCCTCTCCTCCTCCCCATTCAGACGCCTTCCCCATCTTCCCTACCCAATCGACCGACTCATCCTCTCCAGGCCCAACCCCAAACCAACCCACTCCTAATCACTCCTTCCCTTCTTAATCGCAGCCAACGCCAACCCAACCCAACCCACTGCCACTACCCAACCTCAAGTTCAACCTCCCATCACCCAACCTTTCCGCACCATGCGCACCCGAGCCATGGACGGTATCACCAAACCGAAACAACTGTTCAACCTCGACACCACCACACTTGTCCCAATTCCAAAAACCCCCCAGGTTGCCTTGTCCACACCGGAATGGTTCAACGCCATGACCAACGAGTTTAGTGCACTTATTAAGAACGAGACTTGGGAACTGGTGCCTCGTCATCCTGATATGAATATTATTCGTAGTATGTGGTTGTTCAAACATAAGTTTCGGTCTGATGGCACTTTAGAAAGGTACAAAGCGAGGTTGGTGTGTGATGGTCGCAGTCAACAGGTTGGCATCGGCTGTGGTGAAACATTCAGTCCGGTCGTTAAACCCTCCACTATCAGGACCGTTCTCACATTGGCACTATCGCAGTCATGGCCAATTCATCAATTGGATGTGACAAATGCTTTTCTTCATGGGCACTTACAGGAGACGATTTTCATGTATCAACCAATGGGGTTTCGTCACCGCGACTATCCGGATCATGTTTGTCGTTTGAAAAAGTCTCTTTATGGTCTCAAGCAGGCTCCGCGCGCTTGGTATCAAAGGTTCACCGACTTCGTTGTGCAACAAGGATTTTCCCAAAGTAAATCGGACAACTCCTTGTTTATTTACCAGCATGACCGCGACGTTGCTTACCTTCTTCTTTATGTCGACGACATCATCCACACTACTTCGACTGACTATCTCCGACAGAAGCTCATGTCTATTCTAGCCGGTGAATTTTCCATGAAAGATTTGGGTCCGCTAACATATTTTTTGGGCATCTCTGTCACTCGCACAGGCAACTGCTTGTTCCTTTCTCAACATGCTGATGCAAAAGACATTATTCATCGGGCGGGCATGGATACTTGTAAACCCACCGCAACACCCGTTGACACGCAAAGTAAGTTGAGGAGTGAACCCGATCCTCTGTTTGAAGACCCTACCACATATCACAGTCTTGCCGGTGTGCTACAGTATCTCACCTTCACAAGGCCGGATATTACATACGCCGTTCCACAAATATGTATGCATATGCACGCTTCTTGCCTTACACACTGGAATGCTCTAAAACGCATCATTCGGTATCTCCAAGGCACTTCTGAGTTTGGTTTCCACCTCGGCTCCTCGTCTGCTCTGTCTATCCGTGCCTACACCGATGCTGATTGGGCCGGTTGCCCTGACACCCGCCGCTCCACCTCGAGTTACTGCTTCTATCTAGGCGACAACCTAGTCTCCTGGTCTTCTAAGCGACAGTCCACCATTTCCCGTTCTAGTGCCGAAGCAGAATATCGAGGCGTTGCAAACGTGGTTGCCGAGATCTGTTGGCTACGCAATCTTCTTCTTGAGCTATGTCACCCGCTTTCTAAGCTTCTCTAGTCTACTGTGACAACATCAGCGCCATCTACCTATCCGGAAACCCCGTGCAACATCAACGTACAAAGCACATTGAATTAGATATACACTTTGTTCGCGAGCACGTTCAGAAGGGGTTGGTTCGCATTCTACATGTTCTGTCTCGCTTCCAAGTTGCTGACATTTTCACTAAAGGCCTTCCACGGATACTTTTTGATGATTTCGCTCCAGTCTAAGCATCTGTCCTCCTCCCACTTCGAATGCGGGGGTATAATAGAGCCCGTATTTATGGAACCGATTGATATTAATATTGTAATAGCTTAGCTGTGAATATCATCTCCAAATATAGGAGATTCGTTTGTGTAACAACTCTCATTAAAAGTCCTATTTATTTTATTATTTTATCCAATAGGAAATCCTAATTGAGACACCCAAGTGATTCTGCACAAACCCTAAAATTTTCAGAACAATCAGAATCAGGATCAGGGCCCCTAAAACTCAGGGGGGTAAAACCCTAGTTACGATTATCTAAATAAATTGTTGTCAGTTTTGAATTTTAAGATTTCGTCGACTCAGCAAGCCTACACACACACATGGCAAGCCTATGACCCTTTCGTGTCCCTTACGGACCGTAAGGGATGAGGCTTACGGTCCGTAAGCCAGGTCAAATTTCGTGTATAAATAGCAGGCATTGGGACTTGATTTCTGGCACTGAAACGACGAAGAAATTCGTTATACACGCTGAGATATTGTAGAAACAGTCTCAAAATCACTAATTAGTATAGTGGGGTGCTGCTACAATACCGGGTATTAATTCGATCGCTGCTACGATTCAATGTCCGATCGATTTAAACTATCCGACCGGATGTTTAAGCGTTATCCTTTGTCATTAGTCGTGATTCCGACAGGATGTTTGAGTACCACCCGAACTCGGGGAATACTCTGTCATTCGTTGTGAATCCGATGGATGTTTAAGTGATTGCACTTTGTCATTTGTCGTGAGGGTTTTAATCTCGTGAGTTATCGTAAATGCTGTATTAGTTACTTACCTAGTTCGTGTGCACTAGGTTACAAGGCTAATTAATAGGCTAAGCTCTGCCTGTATAAATCTGCAATATATCAAGGCTTATCTGTAGACTAAACTTTGTCCGTATGAATCTGCATGCTTATAAGTGAGTCATTCTCTTTTTATCAAATTACTTTCAAAATCATGTTTATTTTCAAAGGTTATAATTACAGAGATTAAGTCTTTGTAATCACCATATTACAGCCGGTATGTGGGGTTTTGTATACATTACTTGATAATCTTCACCATTGGGGCAGCCAAGGGGTGATATGACCATAATCACAGACACCATTGGACATCGGGAGGGCCAATGGGTCGAGTGATAAAATACCGTGGGTAGTTGGTTTGATATCAGAAACATTGTAATCGCTCTTAATACTGTAATTTGTAACACTGTTTTCT
This sequence comes from Helianthus tuberosus, assembly GCA_030545235.1. Classification (NCBI taxonomy): domain Eukaryota; kingdom Viridiplantae; phylum Streptophyta; class Magnoliopsida; order Asterales; family Asteraceae; genus Helianthus; species Helianthus tuberosus. The sequence continues at coordinate 157,992,495 of CM060414.1, read as the reverse complement.
AGTTATACTTTGCAGTGATTAAGTCTTTGCCAATCTTAAAGAAACAAATATAAAAACTCTTAATGCTGTAAATTATAACAAATATGTTTTATCAAAAATGAATGAACTCACCAGTATTTCCTGCTGATAAAACCTTTTTCAAACATGTTTCAGGTAATTACAGTAGATTGGAGTAAGAGATGGATAACGACACTGAAAGGCATCAAAGAAGTGGCTTATTTTATTAATTAAATCAAATTAAGAAATATTGTTTTATGTAATTGGGTTATCCCTTATTAAAGCTACCTTTGTAAAACATGGGTTTATCCCATCTATTTAATAAATAAAATCTGGTGTTTTCTAAACTCTGATATTTTTCCTAACTCACGGTTCTGATGAAATTTCCGCTGCAATATTTTTCAAAATAATCACCGGTACCACTGGGCTGTTCGCGGCTCCCGATTCCGTCCAGGGTGGGTCGGGGGCCGTGACAGAAGGTGGTATCAGAGCCACTGCTTTAAGCCTATAAGTGTTATGATAATAATACCTAAGTTCATATAAAAGAGTTAGGAGATTGCTATCAACTGGTAGCACACATGATAGCATTTAGACTTGAACTTAAGAAAAGATGCCTTAGTATAAGCTTCGAGATAAACTAAGTAATTATGAAAATAAAGTGTGGTAGGTTTTGGTATGCTGTAAGAATGACGATTAGAACATTGCAGGCAATAGCACTTAATTGCTATTAATTCTTGCTTATTGATATTACTTGGTCTAGAATAAAGATATGTTACGGGAATACAAATTTCCTCGATTCTGGATAAAAGCCCTAATAAGAGAGGCATTTTTAAAAATCTTGAAAAGATACTATTTATGGGAAATAGAAAATTTTCTCCGGCAAGACTGGGTATGATGTAGCAGACTCTCTAGCTTGTTCGGATATACTGAAGTTACCTCTCCGGCGCGAACCGGATAAGACGGGGTATAGAATATGTCAAACAAGTGACAAGATTTCCCTAAATAGTATCATGACCTGATATCTGACTTGTTTTTAGAAAATATAAATCTGTTAAATACATTAACCTTATAGAGGGTATGTATATTACAACATGTGAAATATATGATTATATAGATATGTATATCTATAAGAAATTCCAAAAGTCAATTTGGAATAAAGCACAAGCATATGTGTCTAGATTTCTTTATCAGGAATCTCTTTTCCGATATCAAACATTATTTCGTTTGATTATCTACCTCGTAACTCGTACAATGAGAACCCTTTAAGTTGGGACGCTATCAAAATTATAAGAATTTCCAATGCATTATCATAAATTATTAACGCAAGTGGAAAACATGTAAAATTATGCTAGTGCACAAGAAAACATATGAAACTTAAATTATACGTCCACAGACGTTGAAGTATATCACACACGACTTCTAAGGCAAGACCTTTGGAAAATATAAATTAGGCCCGATGACACCAATGTTAATTCTGTCAGTAGAAGAACTACTAATAAAAAAGAAGCACTTTGCCACGTAATCTTACAAACGACATGAATTTCGCTGAGGTACGTTGTAACAAGATTTCACAACTATCGGTGCACAGTCTAATCAGAGTCATAATTATTATCACTGCAAAAGGAGTCACATACTTTTGCAAATTCTCTATTTCATTTTATTCGACATTCCCTGGTAATGTCACTTAACAACGGTTATCACACGAAATTCCAGATAAAGTTCTTATATTTTTTTTTCTGACTTCTGCATATAATAAATTGACTTTCGTGTTTCTACTTCCTCTAATGGTCATCATACCATGAGGATTTCTTTCATAGTAGTGAATATTGATCTGTTTCAATTATTGGTAAATCCACACGTTACACATGCTCTATTTGTTACGCATGTGGTTCATTCGATTTGTGAAGACCACTGGAGGACTTCATTCTAATTTGTCATTCTATCCAAACTCAAATATCATTCCGCTCTTTGCACTATAAACCGCATTATTGCAAAACGATGATTCTTTGATATCGAGTCAATGAATTTTGTTAAATAATTGAGGTGAAGAATTAAACTTTTATATATATATATATATATATATATATATATATATAAATTATGTTGAGGTATACTTTCATTTAAGTTTATGTTTAAGTTATTTATTATTAATAATTTTATTATTAGTAATAATATATTAATAATAGTAGTGTTAAATATTATTTTTAGGTACTAGGGTTATTATCAAGAGCAGGTATTGGATAGCCTAGCCTTAGTTAGGCATGGACTGATCACCTATGCTTAAACAAGGCAGCACTAACCAATATCCACCCATGATAATGACTAGTTAATATATATAAATTAAGTCATCATACTTATGTAGCAAATTTTAAAAATATATTTTTATATATATACTTTATACTGTAAGGAGAAGACATATTTTCATAAAACAATACAAGAATTAGAGGGATGAATAAAATTATATAAATAATTGTCTATCACATGTTTTGTGGTAACTATGTACCGTAACGCTTTGGCAAGAAAATAACCATATAAGAATAATATGGTAGTCATCAAATACGTTGGGTTAGGGGAACATTGTAATATATAAGATTAGTCCCTGTTTTCACTTATTTACAATATTTGTAAATACATTCACAACGTTATATGGTTTCAAAATGAAAATAAGCAATCACATAGAATCAACTCATTAAGTGTTATATATTTACAAAATATTTTACAAATACTTTTGTACAATAAATATTTTTACACATTTATTTACAACTTTCATTTAACGTTATAAATAATAGTGATTTCTTTTACAAAATAATAATACTAAAATATTTTGTAATGTAATAACTTCATTACGGTGTTTTGTAATATATATTACATAGTAAATATAAGTTATTTTACATAGTATAGTAAAATACTAAAATAATATTTATTTAAAAGTGGTGACCATTTACATATAGTAAAAATGCGTAACAAATAAAATATATTACATAGTAATTATATTTGATATGTAAGATACGGCTCAAACAGGAACACAAATAATATATATTACATTTGCTTTACAAATATAATATAATGGTTGGTCATGCCAAAACAACTTGTTCTTATTTCGATCTCTAGGACATAGTATGAAAAATATGGTCACTAAATAGTATACTATCACATTGTTTCACAATTAAAACAACTTGGAACTCTAAACAATGATACACTAACTCTATTGTCTTTTGGTGTATCTTTGCAATTCACTCATCTCAGCACATTGATTTTCTCATATCATAATTCAAATCATTTTCATGCTTTTATTTGGAACATGTCAATTCTAAATCTTCCTCAGTTGCCAATCAAAGTAAGCTTTCTTTTGACAAAGAATTTTATTAATTCTAAAAAGTCCTTTACATTCATTTTAGAATATCTATTGATCATATATCTTTTGGCTTGAACCTAGTCACCTTGGAGATTATATCATTTCATCTCATTCGTTTGTCATCAATTTCTTGAACTAATTCAATTGAACCGTTGAATTCTACTTATTATACAACTCGTATTCATAAAATTTGATATTTTAATTCTGTGTCATCTACCTTAATATTGTTTTTATTAACTAAAATATGACATAAGTCTAAAAGAAATATCATAACCCAAATCTCGAGGACGAGATTTTTATTAAGGTGTGGAGAATGTAACAACTCTCATTAAAAGTCCTATTTATTTTATTATTTTATCCAATAGGAAATCCTAATTGAGACACCCAAGTGATTCTGCACAAACCCTAAAATTTTCAGAACAATCAGAATCAGGATCAGGGCCCCTAAAACTCAGGGGGGGTAAAACCCTAGTTACGATTATCTAAATAAATTGTTGTCAGTTTTGAATTTTAAGATTTCGTCGACTCAGCAAGCCTACACACACACATGGCAAGCCTATGACCCTTTCGTGTCCCTTACGGACCGTAAGGGATGAGGCTTACGGTCCGTACGCCAGGTCAAATTTCGTGTATAAATAGCAGGCATTGGGACTTGATTTCTGGCACTGAAACGACAAAGAAATTCGTTATACACGCTGAGATATTGTAGAAACAGTCTCAAAATCACTAATTAGTATAGTGGGGTGCTGCTACAATACCGGGTATTAATTCGATCGCTGCTACGATTCAATGTCCAATCGATTTAAACTATCCGACCGGATGTTTAAGCGCTATCCTTTGTCATTAGTCGTGATTCCGACAGGATGTTTGAGTACCACCCGAACTCGGGGAATACTCTGTCATTCGTTGTGAATCCGATGGATGTTTAAGTGATTGCACTTTGTCATTTGTCGTGAGGGTTTTAATCTCGTGAGTTATCGTAAATGCTGTATTAGTTACTTACCTAGTTCGTGTGCACTAGGTTACAAGGCTAATTAATAGGCTAAGCTCTGCCTGTATAAATCTGCAATATATCAAGGCTTATCTATAGACTAAACTTTGTCCGTATGAATCTGCATGCTTATAAGTGAGTCATTCTCTTTTTATCAAATTACTTTCAAAATCATGTTTATTTTCAAAGGTTATAATTACAGAGATTAAGTCTTTGTAATCACCATATTACAGCCGGTATGTGGGGTTTTGTATACATTACTTGATAATCTTCACCATTGGGGCAGCCAAGGGGTGATATGACTATAATCACAGACACCATTGGACATCGGGGGGGCCAATGGGTCGAGTGATAAAATACCGTGGGTAGTTGGTTTGATATCAGAAACATTGTAATCGCTCTTAATACTGTAATTTATAACACTGTTTTCTAGTTATACTTTGCAGTGATTAAGTCTTTGCCAATCTTAAAGAAACAAATATAAAAACTCTTAATGCTGTAAATTATAACAAATATGTTTTATCAAAAATGAATGAACTCACCAGTATTTCCTGCTGATAAAACCTTTTTCAAACATGTTTCAGGTAATTACAGTAGATTGGAGTAAGAGATGGATAACGGCACTGAAAGGCATCAAAGAAGTGGCTTATTTTATTAATTAAATCAAATTAAGAAATATTGTTTTGTGTAATTGGGTTATCCCTTATTAAAGCTACCTTTGTAAAACATGGGTTTATCCCATCTATTTAATAAATAAAATTCGGTGTTTTCTAAACTCTGATATTTTTCCTAACTCACGGTTCTGATGAAATTTCCGCTGCAATATTTTTCAAAATAATCACCAGTACCACTGGGCTGTTCGCGGCTCCCGACTCCGTCCAGGGTGGGTCGGGGGCCGTGACAATTTGTACCTTTATATAGTCGGTTAATTGTAATGAAAGTAAAGTTGGCAATTATACTATTCTACGCATCATTTTGGGTTGTTATGCGAAAAGTGGCATGGCACGTCATGGGGCGTTATATCACTAGAGCGCGTAGTCATAAAGCCTCTACCCATCATTACCTAATTATTAATTTTCATTTTTATTTGAATCTTTCTTCTTTCACGCCGCTATTTGCGCAAACCTAAACAAACTCACTATTATATATATATATATATATATTTTTAATTAATATATTGAATATGTATATTTAAATAATAATAATGAGTTATATATAAGTTTTAAAAAATAATACTTACAATTAATATATATTAATTAATTTATAATAAACGAGTTAAGCTTGAGTTTGTGAAACTACCCACAAATCGGGTCAGAGCTTTAGAAATAAAGCTCCAACCGAGCTGAGCTCGATCATAAGCTTCCATAAGAACGAGTTTGAGCTCGACGTTAAAAGTGTTGTAAACTTCTATTTTCCTACCATAATTGTTAAGACCAAATCTAGAGAGTCAAATTATAAATCCACGTTACTAAAACATAGCTTTCTGGACAAATTTTACGTTGACCAACTTAACCATGAATAATAGATATACAGGACTAGCGAGTATTGTTCGGCTTCAAATTACCACCAACACATTTTAAAAACATTAACCGTTTAACAGTTGATGAAAAAAAATCCATAAACTACTCATGTAAAAAATAACATAAACATAAAACAACCATATTTTGTACAATTCAACGTAGGAAATCTCCTTTGAAATGTCCTTTTAACTATTTTATATATCTATGAAACACCCACATTTTAATCTCCAACAAATATGTGATTATTTATATGGAAATGTTCAAATGTAGACAAACTGAGGTATGGCATATTTTATAGTATCAGTTGGGAGTTGTGCCGGTTTGTTTTCTTGGAGACTCCGGTTCAACTCCCGGTGTAGCAAAGGTGTGGGGACCAGACAATGATGGTAAGTGCTTGTTAGCCAATGTTGCGCAAGTTCGAGCCTGAGCCGCCCCGGTTTTAATCCGGCCGTTACTCCAGCGAGGTGTCTCGTGTGGAGGCGGTACGGTTTCCGGGCGAACGTCGTAGCCAAGTCTGACCACTCCCAGTGCGGACCTGGTTAAGACAACGTAAGTCTGGGACAGACTTGGTTAGGGTCCCCGTCTTGGGGATGTAAATATCTTAAGAAAGTTACCGTTAAAAAAAAAAAAAAAAAACTATCACAAATATAAATAAGCATTTATTTTTGTGAAATTTTAGCAGCCACCTTAATTGAGGAATAAGACCATCAGGTATGGGGAACGTGAAAGGCCCGTCCCCCCCTTCAAGGCTCGTCCAACACCACCCCTTAGGGGCCCGTCGCGGCAAAGGAGTCGGATTTCCGACGGTGGAGACGGGGCAAGGTGGTGGGCCCCCATCTGACTTCTCTCACATCCTTTATATATATATATTAATATATTATTAATGGTGGGGTAGTCTTGGCTAGTCCCCACACCCTTGGGTAGTCTCTAAAGAGACTATCCTCCTCCCGTGATTACGTGGCGCCTACGTGGCGGATAGTCCTTTGGAGACTATCCTCCCCCATACCCAATGGTCTAATCGGACAATAACAAAAAGAAAAAATGAAGTCCACACGAAATGTGTGACGTCGATGGGTCACCTCGCTATCATCAAGATTCATCAAAATTTTAAAACAAATTTTTTATTATATTGTCACGTGTTTTATTAGATTTATCATATTATTTGATTATTTTTCTAAACTAGGGTTAAGAACCGCCCGCGTTGCGGCGCGGTTACATCATAAACATTGAATGGATTAGTCCAGACGTTATATGATACATTGACCATATGAAAACACACATTTCGACGTATCCAAGTGAACTCAATGTAACCTGTATAAGCATTGTGATTGGATCAAACGTAAAGTAAATCAAATTCATATCGAACAATCATAACGTATTATATGTGACCCAACTCATACATAAAAAACGTAACGGGTATGAAGGAAAATATGCACATGTAATCGAAAGGGATTAATTAGAGCTTTTGAAAAAAAGGGAGAAAAAGAAACCATAATTTGACTCCACTCGGTTCGAAACAAACTTTACGAAACATACATAAAATAAACACGAAAACATATCATATTTGACCTGAATCATTTCCCGAAAAGTTTACATCGAAACATAGAACAACTTGAATTTATACCAAAACGTACATAACAATATGCACGTAAAAATGGTTTCTTTAAACGAAAACGTATTATATTTGATCTTACTCGTCTATAAAAAAAGTTTACATCGGAATGTAGAACAAATCATATTTATACATACCCGTACATAAAATATGCACGTAAAAAATAGTTTTTAAGTAAAGAAAGTACAGAGGTAAACCGAAACAAAATATGAGTAAAAAATTTAATAGGTTAAAAACGTTCGTAAAACCGTGCCAAGTACTACCAATGCCACAACGACATCGACTCTCAACATCGTAAAAATAAAATAGATAAAATGGTAAAAATTACACTAAACGAAAAGCAGACTAAAATCTTTGAACCACATACACCCGTTACAGTGTGTTAATGCGAAGAAATTAACCAGAAACGTAAAACGTAGAAAATAATAACTTAGTCGATCTAGAACTTGCCCGTTGCGGCGAACTTTTCAAAAGGAAAAAAAAAGGACGCATTGCGACCGGTCTGTTAAATATGAAAAAATAGAGCAAAAAACGTTAAACCTCACATGCACGCTACGACATGTTAACTCGCAAAATTCAGAACGAAACGTAAAACGAAAAACTTGCGAAAGATAAAAAGTATGGGGGACCAAAGTTTTAAATAATAAAGTGTTGTGTTAAATTATAAAAGATGGAAAACTTTGGGTTAAAAGTAAAAAAAAATAAAAGGGGTCAAAATATAAAATATGAAATGTTTGGGTTAAAAGTGAAAAATCAAGTTTTTTTTTTGAAACATTCCCCAAACACATGTTACAACTCATCTAAGCAAAATATAGTTGCTTATTTATAGTGGAATAATTGTTTTGTTAGATCATTCACGATCAAATCTCTAGCTCCATCTCTTAATTATATTAAAAAATATTTTCTCTCTCATTTTCATTTAAATAATATTTTTTTTATATTTTTATCATTACCTTTTGTCTCCCCTCTACTTATAAGCATTTTTAAAAAATATTAAAAAAACTATAGAGGTGAACAATATTTCCTCCAAATTTATTAATGAACAGTAACTTTTTTCTTTTTTTTTTCTCTCGTCCATTCACAACCATTCTCTCTCTACGTAATGTAGTTTTATTCTAGCATTAGTTTATATGAACATATACTTATTTTTGTAGTTTTATTCTAGCATTAGTTTATATGAACATATACTTATTTTTTTGTTATTGTTGCAGCATATGCTAGCAGTTATGTACTTGGTGCGATACGTGTCATCTGTTTGATTTTGGTTAATGGACAAGGTACCCTTTTCAACAACTTTTTTTATGGTTTGATAAGAATTTATTATGTTCCAAGCATTACAAATTTGATGATATAGTCAATGCACATGAAAATTATTAATTGTCTATAGATTAGTAAGATCATATATACATCCATGTGTGAGTGCACATTCTTGTAGGTTTTCTCATGGCAATAAACAGACTAGCAGAGAAAAGAGTAAAAAAACTCATTTTTATGGTTTTTCTTAGAGGTGGCAAAATGATTGGAATTTTTTTCACTCAATTTCTTGTCAAGCTTTGGAATGCCTTCAGTCGTCATTCTGACCCGTTTCTAAATCGTACCGGGTTGTTCGTATTATAGGTTGTATGTAGTGCTTTTGATCATTTGATGTAATCTGCCTTGGGGTTGCTCAAGAATCAAGATATTGTTGGAGAATGCACGACTGTTTTTAGAACCAGTGGAAGGTATTTCAGATGACAAAACATTCTTTTTTTTTGGAAATGGTATATTTTTTATAGCCTAAAGTTGGCATGGATAAGTGTTGTAAGTTGTTACCTTTGATACTGTGGAAATAACAGTTCACATCAATTGAGCTAAAAACATGCGGCCACAAACTTGATCTTTAAAAGACAAATCAAGCAATGTATACTTGACATACTGCACACGAGTGCCTTGTAGCTAATGGCTTGAAATTTTGATCAAATGAAAACCAACTTGCTTGAAATATGTTTAATATCCACACTAGCCCAGCATGGCGCGCGGGCCTGACGATATGTCTACGTGTAAATAAACTGATTTCGAACAAATTGACCAAAATGCTACTTTTTTTTTGGGTAAAGGGATTACCCCAGGTAAATTTTATAAATGAAAAAATAAGAACAAGGACATGCCCGAAACAGACACGCCAACTAGGCTTGACCAAAATGCTACTTATCTCCCTAACTGAACTGCCATAATCAGTTGTTGAATTGGTTGGTCAGTAGTTGACCCGTTCCTATTCTGATCGAAACATTTCTACCCAATCTCGGCTCGGCCGCAACACGCGGGTTCCCTATTAGTATTTGATGAAAGATGTCACATCAGTCAGATCATTAGATACAGATGACAAACAATTATATTTTTGATACATGCTGAAACACGAATGGCATTACTTATTCATCATTACGAACAATGTTGCGACTCAAGTTGTCACACCCCAACCGATAGCGGAAACATCGGGGTGCGAGCAATAAGCGTTCAGATTGCTCATGAGATTCCATAACACTAATAGTTTCAATAGATATTAATCAATATTTCATAACAACCTGTCTAAAAGCGTCAGACATCCAAGTTTATCAAGTACAATCATCCAAAATAGTTTCAAGTTTCTAAATTTAACTAAGATGTGTTTCTAAGCAGCATCCTAGCAAGTTCTTGATTCACAGCATCCTATCAGCCTGCAACATGTATTAAAATAGAGTCAGTACAAAAATGTACCGACGAGTATACAAGTTTGAATAATAGCATAATAATATAAAACAACTCATATCCATATGTAATGTAACAAAAATAGTTTCAGCCATGCTAGTGTTCGATGTCTAACAACTGATAGCCCAAGTATCCCGATGCTTTGTTGTTTTCCCAAGTCTCAAGGAAAACTAGAATCCTCCTAACAATACCTCGAGAATAATGGGGAGGTGCATCTCCTATAGCGCTACTATTGTTAAGGCGGAACTACACACCCTGGATTAAACGTTCACATAGCACAAATAGAATACAAGAATCACAAGCTTCACATACATGTAGGATAGAGTTTAGTTTGCAAAAGTCTCAAGTATCGTAGTTTAATAGAATACATGTTACATCCCAAAGTTTAAAGCAAAAAGGGATCGAGTATACTCACAGTGATTGCTTAACAGATCAACTGTTATTGGATCAAAGGGAGCTCTTTTAGAATTAGCCTGATTAGATTACAATAGATAAGAGTTGGGCAGAATAACGAGATTTTAACAAAGTGTCGGACCAGTCACTGGATCGGATGGCTGTCCGATCGGATTGCCAGTCGATCGAGTGACAAGTGTGTGTGAAGGTACGAATGGCTGTCCGATCGGATAGCTATCCGATCGGGTTGCCACTCGATTTCAAATTGACAAAAGTGAGAAGGGATCGGATGGCTGTCCGATCGGGTCGCCACTCGATCCAAGTTCAAGATTCAAGTTGCCTCGATCGGATGGTTGTTCGATCGGATGGCTATCCGATCGAGCCGCCACTCGACGATTATGACTTTAAGTTTCAAGAATGTTTAGGGTTAGGGACAAGTGTCACTCGATCGGGTGGCTGTTAGATCGGATGGCTATCCGATCGGATTGCCACTCGATCGGGTTACCTTGTCCTGTTCTAAATTTTGTAAAACTCCAAGTTTCTGATTTAAACAATGGTGATGTGTTACGTATTAAGACAACGTTAAACTCATCAGTGTTCTGCCGATCCGATCGGGTGGGAATCACCCCAGTCCGTTCAGTCGTTGGTTCGTGATGATATTTATGTTAGAATCCGTACTCCGGTCACCTTCTCTGGTAACAAATCCCTTTTCCAAGCCGACTCTAGACTAATAATCAAGTCTACAGTCCGTTCAGATCCGGATCTTACCGTTTTATGTAAAAGTTCAAGAACAGATGAAGATAAACATAGGTTTTAGATTGAAAAGTGTAGATCTTGCTTAGATTTAGTGTAAAACGCATGAAATTCCTTATATCTAAGCTAGCTTCCATCAGGAGTAACATCATATAGTAGTTTGTACAAACCACCATTGATGACATCATCCTTAAGAACTCATATCTAAGAGATTTCACGGTGAAAAGTGAGATTTCAAAGGAGAATCTCGTAGAGAATGTTGTGTAGATTAAGAAAGTACAAGAATCTAGTGTAAAACGTACCTAAATCGCCGAAAATCGAAGAAATGTGGTGTGCGTGCGTCTGGGTCGAGTGAGGCTGTCACATCAGTGAAGGACTGATGTGACATGCCTATTTATAGTGTGGAAGAGAGGTTAGGGCGGAGTGCAGCGGATCGGATGGCAACTCGATCGAGTGGCCATCCGATCGGGTGGTCATCCGATCGGATTGCCACTCGGCCAATCCATCATTTCCTTGTTTCCGTCTTTGATTCTTTTCGCGCCTTGGATCAAGTGTTGCGTTGCGTATTTATTGGGTAATAGTACTAGATTATAGCCATAACACAAAAGATTTCAAAGTTTCATAGTTTCCGCCAGTGACAAAACTCCAGTCCCTCGTACAACCAAGTCTCAAGCTTCACGAGCCTCAAGAGTCACGCACCAAAGTATATAGAATTAGGCATACCAAGCATATAGAATTAGGCATTTCAAGCCTATAGAATTAGGCATTTCAAGTATTTAGATTTAGACCTTCCAAGTATATAGAATTAGGCTTTTCAAGTATCTAGTATAGGACATAGAATTCACCAAGTACCAAAGTATTAATGACTACATAGATTAGGGACTAAAATTGACAATTAGGCAAGGTTCAGGGGCTAAACTTGCCAATAGTCTAAAGTTTAGGGACGCAGGGCGTTACAGTCTCCCCTCCTTTAGGAGATTTCGTCCCCGAAATCTTAGAGGAAGACTGCTCGAAGAGCTGCGGATACTTGGCCTTCATCTCACTTTTCAATTCCCAAGTGAATTCGGCGCCACGCTTTCCTTCCCTTCGAACCTTGACAATGGGAATTTTGTTGCGCCTCAACCGCTTGACTCCTTGATCCATGATTTCGACCGGTTTCTCCACGAAGTGCACAGCTTCGTTTATTTGCAAGTTTGCGAGGGGAACCTGCAGTTCCTCGTCGGCTAGGCATTTACCTAGATTGGATTCGTGGAACACTGGATGTACGTTGTTTAGCTCTTGTGGCAGGTCGATTCTGTACGCTACCTTGCCAATCCTTTCGAGTATCTTGAAAGGACCCACATAGCGAGGAGCAAGCTTTCCCTTCTTACCAAAACGAAATACTCCTTTCCAGGGAGATACCTTGAGTAGAACTCGGTCACCAACATCAAATTCAAGAGGCTTACGCCTATTATCAGCATAACTCTTTTGTCTGCTCCTAGCCTTGATCAAGTTATCACGGATCTGTAGAATCTTATCCGTTGTCTCTTGAATTATTTCAGGGCCAGTAAACTGCTTGTCACCAATCTCATGCCAGCTGAGAGGAGATCGGCACTTGCGGCCATACAAAGCTTCAAAAGGAGCCATCTGAATACTGGAATGATAGCTGTTGTTGTACGAGAACTCAATCAATGGTAAATGTACATCCCAGTTACCACCAAAGTCGATGACACAAGAAAAGAGCATATCCTCTTGGGTCTGATTAGTACGCTCGGTCTGCCCATCCGTTTTAGGATGAAAGGCCGTGCTAAGATTCAAATGAGTACCCATAGCGGATTGAAAGGTTTGCCAAAGACGTGAAGTAAAACGACCATCACGGTCCGAGATTATGTCAAGAGGTATGCCATGACGGCATATAATTTCATTGGTATAGATTCGAGCAAGTTTCTCCACTCTGTAATCTTCACGAATAGGAAGAAAGTGGGCGGATTTGGTCAAACGATCAATTATCACCCAGATACTATCGTGACCAGAAGGTGTTCTAGGTAGCTTAGTAATAAAGTCCGTAGCGATGCTATCCCATTTCCAAACTGGGATTTCGGGTTGTTCTAAGAGTCCTGAGGGACGTTGATGTTCAGCCTTAACTTTCGTACAAGTAAGGCATTTAAAAACATATACAGCAATGTCCCTCTTCATGCCAGGCCACCAATAAGTTGTACGCAAGTCATGGTACATCTTATCAGCACCCGGATGAATGGAGTAATGGGATTTGTGAGCCTCCTTCATAATGAGCTCACGGAGATTGTCGCGATCCAGTACCCAGATGCGATTGAGGTAGTATTGTAGTCCGTTAGGTTTAGCTTCAAGTTGTTCAATCTTAGCGCCTTGGATTTCCACTTCTAGACTTCCTTCATTTGCTGACGAATACTGAGCATCACGAATACACGCATGGAGATCATTAGAGATACGAATAGCATTCACATGAGTTTTATAACTAAGGGCATTGGCAACTACATTCGCCTTGCCAGGATGATAGCGAATTTCGCAGTCATAGTTCGTTAAGCAATTCTACCCAATGTCTCTGTCGCATATTCAGCTCCTTTTGGTCAAAGATATGTTGAAGGCTCCTATGGTCAGTGAATACCACACACTTAGTACCATATAGATAGTGTTGCCATATCTTTAACGCAAACACAACTGCACCAAGCTCCAGGTCATGAGTAGTATAGTTTTTCTCATGCACTTTGAGTTGGCGGGAAGCATAAGCAATAACCTTGTCCCGCTGCATGAGCACACAGCCCAACCCACGGTTCGAGGCATCGCAATATACCACGAAATCGTCATTCCCATCAGGGAGAGTAAGAATAGGGGCATTACACAAAAGGGTTTTAAGAGTCTGAAAAGATTCCTCTTGTTCGGGACCCCAAACAAAAGGTCTCTCTTTCCGAGTTAACGAAGTAAGAGGAACAACGATCTTAGAGAAGTCCGAAATGAATCGGCAGTAATAACCTGCCAATCCTAAGAAGGAACGAATCTCAGATGCAGATTTAGGCGTACTCCAATTCTTCACAGCTTCGATTTTAGACGGGTCAACATGAATACCTTGCTTACTAACGACGTGACCAAGAAATTATACTTCATTAATCCAAAACTCACACTTAGAAAATTTAGCATACAAACGTTCACCACGTAAGAGTTCAAGCATCAAGCGTAAATGTCAAGCATGATCAGCTTTACTTTTTAGAATAATTTAGAATATCATAAATAAAGACGATCATAAAATGATCCAAATAGGGCTTGCAAACACGATTCATGAGATCCATGAACACAGCGGGTGCGTTGGTCAATCCAAAAGGCATGACCACGAACTCGTAGTGTCCATAGCGAGTACGAAATGCGATTTTGGGTACATCATCTTCGAGTACCCAAAGCTGATGATAGACCGATCGAAGATCGAAGATCGATTTTTGAGAAACAGGACGCGCCTTGTAGTTTGTCAAATAAATCATCAATACAAGGTAGAGGGTAACGGTTCTTAATGGTAAGCTTATTAAGCTCGCGGTAGTCGATACACATACGAAACGAACCATCTTTCTTCTTGACGAATAGCACGGGAGCACCCCACGGGGAGGTACTTGGATGAATAAATCCCCTGTCGAGTAGTTCCTGAAGTTGACTAGATAATTCTTGCATCTCGGAAGGTGCAAGACGATAGGGAGCCTTGGCGACAGGAGTCGCACCAGGTATGAGATCAATACGAAAATCAACAGATCTAGGATGAGGAAGACCAGGAAGATCTTCAGGAAAGACGTCAGGGAAATTACACACCACTGAACATCGCTTATGTTCTTCCCCTTACTCTTTTGTTCCACCACATGGGCCAAGAAAGCAAGGTTCTGTTTACGTAAGCACCTGCTCGCTTGTGTGCATGACATCAGCCTTAGTCCTTTCGAAGATCGGTCTCCATAGACATGCAAAATATCACCAGACGGTAGAGGTAAACAAACAAACTTCTCATGACAAGCAATCTCAACATGGTTCTTATGCAACCAATCCATACCGTTGATGACATCAAAACTACCCAGTCGCATGGGTATGAGATCAATAAAAAAGACGTGATTGTTAAGGGTCAGGGAACAATCACGCAAAATAGAATCGACGAGAATCGACTTACCATTGGCGACCTCGACCGAGAACGACTCAGGTAACTTGGAGCGTGTACAGTTTAATAAAGATTCGAATTCTACGGACACAAAGCTTCTGTCGGCACCAGTATCAAATAGTATCGAAGCATAAAGGTTATTAATGAGAAACATACTATTCACCACATCATTGTTGTTGCGAGCCTGATTAGCGTTGAGGTTGAATGCCTGTCCACGAGCGGCTGCTTGTTGCTCTTGGTTCAGCTGGGGGCAGCAATTACGGAGATGAGTAGTATCCCCACACTGAAAGCATGTACGTACGGCGTTAACGGGTCCTGGATTCTGCAGAGGAGCTGGTAGAGCTGGTTGAGTGGCCTGAGCTGGAACTTGCTGAGCGGGTTGAGCAGGGTTAGCTTGACGACAGTAAGGGGTCGTGTGCCCATAACGATTGCAGTTGGTACACAAACGACATGCTGAGGTAGTAGGGTGATGAAAACTGCAAGTCGTGCACTTGGGGTAAGGCCCAGAGTACTGCTTCTTAACCTCAGGAGCAGCGGTGACTGGGGCAGCAGCCGCAGCAGGAGTAGGTTTAGCAGCAGGGTTTGTAACAGGAACAATAACATTGCATCCTGAACCCTGAGACTTTCGTCTCATGTTCTTGCTACCACTTGGCTGCTGGGTAACTTGGTGTGCAGACTTGGCGGGAGCAGAGTTAGCAAACTGTTTATCACGCACGCGGTTGTTGTTGAGACTAGCTGCAAGATGGTAGACTTCCTCAATAGTGTCGAGTTGAGCCGCTTTGATAGAATCACACATAGTAGGAGGTAGACCATTGAGGTACTTTATTATCATTCGCTTAGGAGTAGAAACCAAGTGAGGAACAATCAAGCTGAGCTGCTTGAAACGGGTAGTATAAGCCAGATTATCATCACCAATCTGCTTCAAGTGCCAAAAATCTTCTTTAAGCTTCAGGTGTTCATGAGGAGGGCAGAATTCAAGCATCATTAATTCTCACACCTCAGCCCATGGAAGAGCATAGGCTTCTTCATTCGATCGGATGTTTCTCTCATTTGTCCACCACTCTAACACTCTGCCTTGAAACATTCCCGTTTCGCTCCTAGTTTTTAAATGTTCAGGACATTCGCTGTTTATGAAGGTAACCTCGATGCTGTCAAACCACTCAAGCATAGCAGTCACCCCATCACTGCCTGTGAAAGACTTAGGGTTGCAAGAGACGAAATGTTTGTAGTTGAACTTTGTAGACTTTTCCTTCTCCGTCTTAGAGTCAGCAGAAGAGGGCGGAGTGTTCGATCCTTGGATCTCAGAGACGATCTTTGGCACAACTCGAGCGATCTGGTCGGCCATGAAGGACATCATTTTTTTCTGAGACTTTTACCTGGATCTCTTGAGAGTGTCGGAGAGCTTTCGAGAAGACACCCTAAAGATCCAACAAGAGGATCATATAAGTCTATATTAATATAGATCCACATATGATAGACTGAGACTCAAGATTCACATAGATACCGCAACCCACGACCTTCGCATGGCACGTTGTACGAAGTTTGGCGACATGTCAGAAACGCTTATATATAGGAAGTACCAGCGGCGTATCCACCACGCTTCAGGCATAATCGCTTCGACCTCGTACTTGGTGTCATGTTACGTGTCGCAAAACACACTCATCATCATTATCATAGATTCACATAGATTTCAAATGGATTACGATAGGTTTCAAATAGTCTTCAATAGATCCAATAGTCTTCTATAGACTTCAATAGACTTCAATAGACTTTCAATAGACTTCAATAGGCTTTCAATAGATTCACATAGACTTAGTGTTAACACTCCGCAAACAACGAAATACCGCATGACACGTGCTACGAAAGTTCGGCAACATGACGGAAGCCCTTATATATAGGAAGTACCAGCGGCGTATCCACCATGCTTCAATCATGCCACGTCCGTCTCATCATCGGTGTCATGCTTCGTTAACCACCATATTAGAATTCACCACAAGATTTCCACATAGATTGACCAAATAGTTTTAACAACATAGATGAACCCAAATAGATTTCTCAACCTCAACCCAAGCCTACAAACTACGAACTTCACTTAGCGCGTGGTATGAAGACTCGGTAACATGCCAGAAACACTTATATATAGGAAGTACCAGCGGCGTATCCACCAGGCTTCGGACATGCCACTTCCTCCTCGTCTTCGGCGCTAGGCTACGTTTCGTATTTTGTTCCTCAAACATCACCTACGTAGTTTACACATAGATTGCACTAGAGTACTCAATAGGTTTCACATAGGTTTCACATAGATTACACAAATAGTTCCTCCATAGCTTTAGAATTCAACATCCTTATCGATTCGCAGACACTAAGTTTCGCATGGCACTTGGTACGAAAGTTGGTAACATGTCAGAAACACTTATATATAGGAAGTACCAGCGGCGTATCCACCATGTTTCAGACACGTCACTTTTCCCTCGTATTCCATGCCATGTTACATCTAGTGCCTTACAACCATAATATCACATAGATTGCTCAGATAGATTAACATCGTAGATAAACTTCTTAAATTTAGTTTGATCTTAAGAGATTAGATTTTAGGCTTTAGATTGCGGACATACGTGCGATTCGTGTAAAAGTCTCAAAATAGACGAAGAATCAAGATAAACGAAGAATCAAGATAAACGAAGAATCACAAGTAAAATCGAGATAACATAAAAGATTGGCTTATAAAACATAGAGTGTTCCGGGTAGAAGAACGGTGACTAACCAAAGTGATTCGAACCCCTTTCGAATTGAGATAGTGTGTCTTGACTTACTTAGACAAATACATCATCGATGTTAGGCCTACGATATTCGTCCTTTTGGTCATTTCACGTATCCAATTGAATGGAAGTTTCGAGACTTTGGCGAGACATAAACAAAACATCAAGGAGTGGGACTAGTTGTCAAGGTCTGAGTTTCACCTCTAACTTGACAACATCGCACCCTAATAGCGTTGGTACTTATCCGCAGACAAGACCTACTAGAATAGTATGGAGATTTTCCATCAAGGTTCGGATGTCACTCCTGACTTGAGGGCAAGTCTCGTGCAAAATACAAACACCAATTGACAGTGTTTTCAAGGTATCAAATGTATATTGTGTCAGCCTTAGGAAAGGCATGTAAGCTTGATCAGGAAAAAGTGCTGCTAGGAAGCAGATACGGTAGAATGCATAAGTCTTAAACAATAGATAAGAATCAAGATTCCTAGAACTATAGACTAGGGCAAGTATTCCTACTTATCCTAATTCCCTATAGTTATGGCTCTGATACCAATCTGTCACAGCCCAACCGATGGCGGAAACATCGGGGTACGAGCACTAAGCGTTCAGATTGCTCATGAGATTCCATAACACTAATAGTTTCAATAGATATTAATCAAGATTTCATAACAACTTGTCTAAAAGTGTCAAACATCCAAGTTTATCAAGTACAATCATCCAAAATAGTTTCAAGTTTCTAAATTTAACTAAGATGTGTTTCTAAGCAGCATCCTAGCAAGTTCTTGATTCACAACATCCTATCAGCCTGCAACATGTATTAAAATAGAGTCAGTACAAAAATGTACCGGCGAGTATACAAGTTTGAATAATAGCGTAATAGTATAAAACAACTCATATCCATATGTAGTGTAACAAAAATAGTTTCAGCCATGCTAGTGTTCGCAGTCCAACAAGTGATAGCCCAAGTATCCCGATGCTTTGTTGTTTTCCCAAGTCTCAAGGAAAACTAGAATCCTCCTAACAATACCCCCGAGAATAATGGGGAGGTGCATCTCCTATAGCGCTAGTATTGTTAAGGCAGAACTACACACCCTGGATTAAATGTTCACATAACACAAATAGAATACAAGAATCACAAGCTTCACATACACGTAGGATAGAGTTTAGTTTGAAAAATTCTCAAGTATCGTAGTTTAATAGAATACATATTACATCCCAAAGTTTAAAGCAAAAAGGGATCGAGTATACTCACAAGGATTGCTTAACAGATTCAACTGTTATTTGATCAAAGGGAGCTCTTTTAGAATTAGCCTGATTAGATTACAATAGATAAGAGTTGGGCAGAATAACGAGATATTAACAAAGTTTCGGATCAGTCACTGGATCAGATGGTGGTCCGATCGGATGGCCATCCGATCGGATTGCAGTCGATCGAGTGACAAGTGTGTGTGAAGGTACGAATGGCTGTCTTATCGGATAGCTATCCGATCGGGTTGCCACTCGATTTCAAATTGATAAAAGTGAGAAGGGATCGGATGGCTGTCCGATCGGATGGCTATCCGATCGGGTCGCTACTCGATCCAAGTTCAAGATTCAAGTTGCCTCGATCGGATGGCTGTTTGATCGTATGGCTATCCGATCGAGCCGCCACTCGACGATTATGACTTTAAGTTTCAAGAATGTTTAGGGTTAGGGACAAGTGTCACTCAATCGGGTGGCTGTTCGATCGGATGGCTATCCGATCGGATTGCCACTCGATCGGGTTACCTTGTCTCGTTCTAGATTTTGTAAAACTCCAAGTTTCTGATTTAAACAATGGTGACGTGTTACGTATTAAGACAACGGTAAACTCATCAGTGTTCAGCCGATCCGATCGGGTGGGAATCACCCCAGTCCGTTCAGTCGTCGGTTCGTGATGATATTTATGTCAGAATCCGTACTCCGGTCACCTTCTCCGGCAACAAATCCCTTTTCCAAGCCGACTCTAGACTAATAATCAAGTCTACAGTCCGTTCAGATCCGGATCTTACCTTTTTATGTAAAAGTTCAAGAACAGATGAAGATAAACATAGGTTTTAGCTTGAAAGTGTAGATCTAGCTTAGATTTAGTGTAAAACGCATGAAATTCCTTAGATCTAAGCTAGATTCCATCAGGAGTGACATCATATAGTAGTTTGTACAAACCACCATTGATGATATCATCCTTAAGAACTCAGATCTAAGAGATTTCACGGTGAAAAGTGAGATTTCAAAGGAGAATCTCATAGAGAATGTTGTGTAGATTAAGAAAGTACAAGAATCAAGTGTAAAACGTACCGAAATCGCCGAAAAATCGAAGAAATGTGGTGTGCGTGCGTCTGGGTCGAGTGAGGCTGTCACATCAGTGAAGGACTGATGTGACAGTCCTATTTATAGGGTGGAAGAGAGGTTAGGGCGGAGTGCAGCGGATAGGATGGCAACTCGATCGAGTGGCCATCCGATCGGATTGCCACTCGGCCAATCCATCCTTTTCGTGTTTCCGTCTTTGATTCTTTTTGCGCCTTAGATCAAGCGTTGCGTTGCGTATTTATTGGGTAATAGTACTAGATTATAGCCATAACACAAAAGATTTCAAAGTTTCATAGTTTTCGCCAGCGACAAAACTCCAGTCCCTCGTTCAACCAAGTCTCAAGTTTCACGAGCCTCAAGAGTCAAGCACCAAAGTATATAGAATTAGGTATTCCAAGCATATAGAATTAGGCATTTCAAGCATATAGAATTAGGCATTTCAAGCATATAGAATTAGGCATTTCAAGTACTTAGATTTAGACCTTCCAAGTATATAGAATTAGGCTTTTCAAGTATCTAGTATAGGACATAGAATCCACCAAGTACCAAAGTATTAATGACTACATAGATTAGGGACTAAAATTGACAATTAGTCAAGGTTCATGGGCTAAACTTGCCAATAGTCTAAAGTTTAGGGACGCAGGGCGTTACACAAGTCACCTATATGTTGTGTCTTAAGTCAAAGACGTCTAACATCCTACAGTAAAAGAGTCGATTAAACAATCTTCAACTATCTACAATCATATATACACATATTATCACCCTAGAGGTTTATCGTGCATTCAACGTCTCAAAATGAGGCTAATAATGGTTCATAAACCTACAACAATATCGATTCATTATTAATAAATAACAAACATATGAAAAAAACTAGCGACAAACGTTAGAAACCAATCGATCAATTTTATAATGCCAAATTATTATTTAATTTAATTCACCACGTATCTCAATTCTGCTACAAGTAAAAGTATCTCAATTTTATGTATTTATGAAGAAACACCAAGTCTAAACCGTTATGTTTATCCTTGAGGGAGTGGTCTCATCAAGAAAGTTAATCCTTAATCTTTCCTCGAATGATGACTGAAGGATCGATCCGCAAAATAATACACTATGAGACTCGTTACAAGGAGGATAGGTGGGGGTTCTTCTCGTAACTACCCACCGGTGTGAGAAAATGTATCCTTTAAGAACACTAAGCGAGTGTGTGTTAATAACAAGAGAGTAAGGAGCCTGTGGTTGAAGACTGGTATTTATAGCCGAAAAGTGAGAAAGAGATGGCCTGATGGGCCTTGGGCCAAACGTCACCATCGATGATGTCACGGCCCCAGCCCCAGTTTTACCCGGTCAGGAGCCGCGGGACAGGAACCCGTGGTATTTATTAATTGATGCGACAGCGGAAGATTTATCAGAATCTTTTAAAACTTGAAAATGCCCGATTATTTTATTTCATAATGCGGGATAAACCCCGTAATTTACAATAGAGGAATTTCATAAATAAATTCCCTGATTTATAAAACATGTTTTTTTCATTTTAACTGAGCCACCTCTTCAAGCTGATTAGTGCTCCGTAGCACGTTTCCTTGATTTACAGCAGGTCGCCTGAAACATGTTTTAAAAATATTTTATCAGCGGGGAAATGCTGGCGAGTTATTCAATTTTGATAAAACGACACATGGTTATAAATTACAGCATAAGAGCGATTACAATGGCTTCTATCTTATTTTTATCTGGCGCCGTGTCACCTGGTGATGATGGTCATACCACTATTGGGTCTTTCCCCAAGTAGTGACGTTTATCACTGTTAGGATTTATTAGCCTAACCCGTGAGAAATTAGTAATGTGCACAATACCCCACTAGCCAGTGATTCAAGATAACCACGACTTAATCCCTGTAATTATAACTTTTGAAAATGGAGTATTGTAAAATACTTTTGATAAAAGAGAATAACTCACATTGCAGATTTAATACGAGCAGAGTTTAGCCTAACTGATTAGACTTGTAACCTAATTTAAATAACAATGCACACGAACTAGGTCAGTAACTAATACAACATTTACGATAACTCACGAAATCGAAACCTTCACAACGAATGACAAAGTGCAATACTTAAACATCCATCGAATTCACGACGAATGACAAAGTATAACCCAAGTTTGAGCAGCACTTAAACATCCATTGGATTGATTTCTATCGATCGGACATTAAATCGTAGCAGCGATCGAGTTATTACCCTGTTATTGCGGCAGAATTCGAGCTTATGTGTGTGTTTTGTAGTAATCAGGTGATATCTCGAAGTGTAAAACGAATTTTAACGTCGAACCAACGCAGAAATCTAAGTCCCATGCCCCTCTATTTATACTGAAAAAATGGCACCCTCGCGTGGCGCGAGGGGCCGTCGCGTGACGCGAGGGGCACCACCCTATCATAGGGTAGCCCCGTGTGTTTGTAGCTCAGGTGAGTCAGCGATTCATTAAAATTCAATTTTGACAACAAGTTATGTGGATATTACTAACTAGGGAATACCCCCCCTGAGTTTTAGGGGCCCTGATCCTGATTCTGATTGTTCTGAAAATTTTAGGGTTTATGCAGGATCATTTTGGGGTCTCAATTATGGTTTCCTATTGAACAATAAATCATAAGAAATAGTAATTTTTAATGAGGGTTGTTACATCCTCCCCACCTTAATAAGAATCTCGTCCTCGAGATTTACTGGAATAAGTAGGGATATTTTTGCTTCATCTCTGATTCCAGCTCCCAAGTGTATTCAGGCCCTCTCCTTGAATCCCACTTGACTTTGACCAGTACTAGCCGCTTGTGCTTGAGAAACTTGATCTTTTTATCTTCTATTTGTAATGGCTTCTCAACAAATTTTAACTTTTCATTTACCTCTACATCTTGAAGAGGTACTACCAAGGAATCATCAGATAGACATTTCTTGAGATTGGATACATGAAACACGTCATGTACTCCAGCTAGCTCCTCTGGTAGTTGTAAGCGATAAGCAACTGGTCCTATACGTTGGATCACTGGAAATGGTCCTATGTATCGTGGACTTAGCTTTCCTTTCTTACCGAATCGAACTACTCCTTTCCAAGGAGAAACTTTCAAGAGTCCTTGTCTCCCACTAGGAATTCCGACAACTTCCGTCTATTGTCTGCATAACTCTTCTGGCGATCTCGAGCCGTCTTTAGTCTTTCCTTGATTTGAGTAATCTTGTCGGTAGTTTCTTGTACTATTTCGGGTCCTGATAATTGACTTTCTCCTATCTCTGCCCAGCAGACTGGAGTTCTGCATTTTCGCCCATACAGTGCCTCGAATGGGGCAGCTTCAATGCTTGAATGATAACTATTGTTATAGGAGAATTCAATTAAAGGTAGGTGGTTGTCCCAGTTTCCACCAAAGTCTATTACACATGCCCTAAGCATGTCCTCCAGGGTTTGTATCGTCCTTTCACTTTGTCCGTCTGTTTGAGGATGATATGCAGTGCTCAAGTTCAGTTTAGTCCCCATGGCTTCTTGGAAACTTGTCCAAAAGTGCGAAGTGAAACGACTATCTCTATCCGATACAATGGAGAGTGGAACTCCATGTAAGGATACTACTTCATCTACATACAACTTTGCTAACATTTCCATGCTAAAGGTTTCTTTCATGGGTAGAAAGTGAGCTGATTTGGTTAATCGATCCACAATTACCCAAATCGCATCATTACCGTTTCTGGTTTTGGGCAACTTAGTAACAAAGTCCATTGTTATGAGTTCCCATTTCCATACAGACATTTCTAATTGTTGTAGTAGACCTGAAGGTTTCTGGTGTTCTGCCTTAACTTGTGAACAAGTAAGACACTTAGAAACATATCTAGCTATATCCTTTTTCATGCCTATCCACCAGAAATTATTTCTTAAATCTTGGTACATCTTATTATTTCCCGGGTGTATGGTATACCTAGATTTATGGGCTTCATCTAAGATCTCATGTCTTAAATTTCCATGCTTAGGTACCCAAATTCTTTTCTTGTGGAATCTCCAAATTCCATCACTTCCTTGCTCTAATTCCTTTATTCTTCCTTTCATTCCTTCAGCATCGTCCTTGATTGCTGTTTCTTGAATACTTTTCAGTTGCTCCATTAAACCTAACTGTAGAATTATTCTGAGAGCACGAACTCGTCGTTGCTTTTCATGATACTTACGACTTAAGGCATCTGCCACTACGGTTGCCTTTCCTTCGTGATACTGAATATCACAGTCGTAGTCACTTAGGATTTCCATCCATTTCCTTTGCCTCATGTTTAATTCTTTTTGCCCAAATATATACCTTAAACTCTTATGATCTGTATAGACAGTAAACTTACTTCCATACAGATAGTGTCTCCAAATCTTAAGGGCAAAAATTATGGCTCCTAACTCTAAGTCATGAGTCGTATAGTTTTCCTCGTGCATTTTCAGTTGTCGTGAAGCATACGCAATTACCTTCTTGCGTTGCATTAATACACATCCAAATCCTAGTTTTGAAGCATCATAGTATACTTCAAAATCTTCTGTTCCTTCTGG
Organism: Helianthus tuberosus; assembly: GCA_030545235.1. NCBI lineage: Eukaryota > Viridiplantae > Streptophyta > Magnoliopsida > Asterales > Asteraceae > Helianthus > Helianthus tuberosus. Next base: position 157,967,374 of record CM060414.1, on the reverse strand, counting down.
CAAAGCTAGAATTGGAGCGTTTGTTAGCTTTTGCTTCAGAATCCTAAAGGCCTCTTCTTGCCTAGGTCCCCATTCAAACTTAACTGCTTTACAGGTTAGCTTAGTTAATGGCACAACTATCTTGGAAAAATTCTTAATAAACCGTCTATAGTATCCAGCTAATCCTAGAAAGCTTCTAATTTCCATAGCTGACTGCGGGACCTTCCATTTGGTGATCGCTTCTATTTTAGAGGGATCTACATGGATTCCTTCGTGATTTACCATGTGTCCTAAAAAATGCATTTCTTGTAGCCAAAATTCACACTTCGAGAATTTGGCGTAAAGCTTTTCTTTTCTTAACAATGTTAAAAGTGCATGCAGGTGCTCACAACGCTCTTCCTGGCTTCTGGAATAAATAAGTATATCGTCGATGAAGACAATTACAAATTTATCCAAATACGGTTTACAGATCCTATTCATCATGTCCATAAATGCTGCAGGTGCATTTGTTAATCCAAAGGGCATGACTGTAAACTCGTAATGACCATACCTAGTTCTAAAAGCAGTCTTAGGTATGTCTTCTTCTTGTACCTTCAATTGATGATATCCAGAGCATAAATCTATCTTAGAAAAATATCTAGCTCCTTGAAGTTGATCGAATAGATCATCAATCCTAGGTAATGGATATCGATTCTTAATTGTAACCTTATTTAATTCCCTATAATCGATACACATTCTCATCGACCCATCTTTCTTCTTTACAAACAACACTGGAGCTCCCCACGGGGATGAACTAGGTTGTATGAATCCTTTGCTTAGTAATTCATCTAATTGCTTTTTCAATTCTAGCATTTCGGTGGGTGCTAACCGATAAGGTGCCTTGGCTATCGACGTAGTTCCAGGAATTAGATGAATTCTAAATTCAACTTCCCTATTGGGTGGTAATCCTGGTAGTTCTTCCGGAAAGACATCCGGGTATTCTGAAACTACCGGAATTTCTTTAATTTCTTTACCTTTAGTGCTAATGATTACTGAAATCATAAACACTACTCCTTGCTTTCGTTCATAATTAGCAATTTTCATTACTGAAATGAACTTCATGGGTTTTCGCGGCTTATCTCCTGTAATCACCACTAATTCTCCTGTGGGTGTATGAATTTCTATGGAATTCTTATCACAAAAAATTCGAGCATGATTGGCTACCAACCAATCCATTCCTAATATAACGTCGAATCCTGCTAAATCCATAGGTAATAGTTTTGCAGAAAATTTATGACCTAAGAGTTCTATCTTTACATTTTGCAAAACCTTATCTATTTTAACAGAATTTCCATCTGCAGTTTTGACTGTAAAAATCTGTCTAAGGTTGGTTAAAGGTAAGTTAAGAGCTTGGCAGAATGAAGTATTTATAAAACTTTGGTTTGCACCAGAGTCAAATAATACTTTTGCATAAACATAGTGAACTAAGAACGTACCAGCTATGACGTCTGGGATTAACTCAGCTTCCTGAGTAGTTAACTGGAAAGCTCTTACGTTCTTCTTGGTAGCTCCTTCTGTAGGTTTGGCTTTGTTATCAGCTGGTTTGGTCAATTTCGGACAATCTGGCCTAAAATGTCCAGCTTCTCCGCAGTTGTAGCAAACTGTGGATCTCTTCTTCCTGCAGTCTTCTTCTTGGTGCCCCGGGATTTTGCAAAAATTGCAATACCCTTTGCATTTTTCAAAATGCTTCCTTTTACAAGAATTGCAAAATGGAGAAGTGGAAGATTGCCCAGTTCCCTTTTTCCTGAAATTATTACGGTTACCCATACGAAATCCCTGGGTAAACTTTTGGGCTACTCCCTTTTTCCGAGTTTCTTCTCTTGTGCATACCAGCTCGTCAGTTAGGGTGTTAGCTAATTCTACCGCATCGTCAATAGTGCGAGGTCTCGCAGCTTTAACGATATTACGGATTTCGCCAATCAATCCCCAAATATAACGGGAAATAAGCACCGGTTCTGGCGAAGCCAGAGTAGGTACTACTCTCGCATACTCGAAGAAGGTCGAAGTATACCCTCGACAGTTTACATCCACCATCCGGTGGTTCAGAAATTTATTCGCCATTTGTTCCTTTTCATACTCGGGACAGAATTTTCTTTCTATCAGATTTTTAAATTCTTCCCAATTCATGGCATAGGCCACACTTCTTCCTTTGGCTTGAAGTACCGTATTCCACCATTCTAGTGCCCCTTCTTTGAAAAGATGCAACGCGTACATGACTTTGTCGTCCTCGGCACATTTACTAATTGCAATTACTGCCTCGGTTTTCTCTAACCAACGCAGTGCAGCAGTCGCCCCTTCGTTACCTGCAAAATCAGCCGGTGAAACTCCTTATAAGTGCAACCAGGCGTTGCAGATTTCATTTTCTTAAGGAGTGGAGCTTGCAACCCATCATTGTTGTTATTAATATGGTTGCCGCCTCCATTTACACTATTACTAAAATTGTCGCCTTGTGTGCGTTTACTAGGAATAATTTGTTGAGATTCAACAGGTTTCTGAGCAGCAGTAAGGATTGCGGGAATAGCATTGGCTATTCCTTGAGCAACGATATTCTCGATATCTTGCCTATTCAAAAATTGATCTTCATTGTTATGCTCAGATTGATTAACTTCATTAACTGGTTCATTACTAGCATGTGCCATCTGGTAATTAATTTATATAAATAATTAGTATAAGGTAATTAATAACCAAACATAACAAAATAATTACACATAATCACATAAACAAATATATAGCCAAAATTGTCGATTTCTCGATTTCCATTTTATATATTATATTATGCATCCGTACACACTGTTATTTTACAGAAGTTTTATTTTTAGGTTATTTTACAAAGTTATATTGTTATTACTATTATTATTATACAACCACAACTTTATAACCACATTATCCCTCATCAGCTGACACCTCAGAAGCGACGTTCCCTCTCGTCGTACTTTCAGGAGATCTGTTCTCCCACCTCCCAAATCCTATTTCCTGCATCTACCAACTCCTCGCCAAAGTGGCAGAGTTCAGCTAAGTTTTCATTACTCATTGGCGGGTTTGGTACAGGTTCTGGGTCAAACTGAGGGAAAAAGGTGTAAGGATTATTTAGGAGGTTCTGAAACTGCCAGTCGTTGGTCCACCATTCGTCCATTTCTCCTAGAGGTTGAGTATGGATCAGAGGTTCTGGGATGGCTGGTTCCAAATTTAATGGAAGTTGGGTTTCGGCAGGATAAGTAAAAAGGTTTTCATTGACAGGTTTAAAGTTATCACAGCTTGCCAGTATGAAATCTAGCTCTTCCTGCAACGTCATTTCCTTGGTTTGCTTGGAGCTTTCTCCAATTTCTATTTCTGCTTTCCTAGAACTTTCCCCAATCTCGATCCCTTTTCCTTTATCCATGGGATTTTCTATTTTGGGAACTTTCCTAGTCGCTGGTTTTCTCCTGCGCACACGCCTCCAACCCACAAATCTTCTTCTTTTCTTTGGCTTTGCTTTCTCCGGAGGTGGAGCTTGAAATTCCATGGGTTCCTCCACATCAGCCAAGTAACCAGTAAAGTCTCTGGAAACTTCTATTTTCACAAGGTATAGATTGAGATTCTCAAGGGCTTCAGACAACTCATTCATGCTATTTAGCATTTATGAAGAAACACACAAAAATTTTAGGTTAAAATTTTAAAAATTTAAGTTTTCACAGAATCACAAAATAGAAAATTTAATACTAATTACAATTATCTAATAACTCATTTTTACTGAAACAAAATATTTATTTTTAGTACAACTAAAATATTAAAGTTTCTGACTTATGGATAATTATGGGTGCTAATACTGGTTCGGGGTGTTTGGCAGTTTAAAGATTAACATTTACTGCTACAGTAGCTAACATGTAGAGATTTTCCCATTGTTCATCTAACTCATCTTCCCATGGTGGGTTTTCACCTGTTCCTTGAGTCTCTTTAATTATCACTTCTTTTGTTTGAGATTTCCTTATTTTCTCTTGACTTTTCTTAATAATCAAACTTCTTTTATTAGGGGAGAGTGGTTTCTCATACTGTGCCTTACGAACAAATATTCCTTCCTCAGTATCTACTTAGTATCTTGAGGAATTTGATTGGGATGAAGTTCCCTTATCTTTCTGTGAACTATCTAATTTAAGATAGATGTTCGAAAGCTTTTGCTTACCCATACTGTAACTAACAAGTAGTCAGTCAAAAAGACACATAATTACAAAATGGCAAATCAGAAATTTAAGTATTTTAAATACTTAATAGGCTTAAATCATTGGCTCTGATACCACCTTTTCCTGTCACGGCCCCAGCCCCAGTTTTACCCGGTCAGGAGCCGCGGGACAGGAACCCGTGGTATTTATTAATTGATGCGACAGTGGAAGATTTATCAGAATCTTTTAAAACTTGAAAATGCCCGATTATTTTATTTCATAATGCGGGATAAACCGCGTAATTTACAATAGAGGAATTTCATAAATAAATTCCCTGATTTATAAAACATGTTTATTCATTTTAACTGAGCCACCTCTTCAAGCTGATTAGTGCTCCGTAACACGTTTCCTTGATTTACAGCAGGTCGCCTGAAACATGTTTTAAAAATATTTTATCAGCGGGGAAATGCTGGCGAGTTATTCAAATTTGATAAAACGACACATGGTTATAAATTACAGCATAAGAGCGATTACAATGGCTTCTATCTTATTTTTATCTGGCGCCGTGTCACCTGGTGACGATGGTCATACCACTATTGGGTCTTTCCCCAAGTAGTGACGTTTATCACTGTTAGGATTTATTAGCCTAACCCGTGAGAAATTAGTAATGTGCACAATACCCCACTAGCCAGTGATTCAAGATAACCACGACTTAATCCCTGTAATTATAACTTTTGAAAATGGAGTATTGTAAAATACTTTTGATAAAAGAGAATAACTCACATTGCAGATTTAATACGAGCAGAGTTTAGCCTAACTGATTAGCCTTGTAACCTAATTTAAATAACAATGCACACGAACTAGGTCAGTAACTAATACAGCATTTACGATAACTCACGAGATCGAAACCTTCACAACGAATGACAAAGTGCAATACTTAAACATCCATCGAATTCACGACGAATGACAAAGTATAACCCAAGTTTGAGCAGCACTTAAACATCCATTGGATTGATTTCTATCGATCGGACATTAAATCGTAGCAGCGATCGAGTTATTACCCTGTTATTGCGGCAGAATTCGAGCTTATGTGTGTGTTTTGTAGTAATCAGGTGATATCTCGAAGTGTAAAACGAATTTTAACGTCGAACCAACGCAGAAATCTAAGTCCCACATCCCTCTATTTATACTGAAAAAATGGCACCCTCGCGTGACGCGAGGGGAACCACCCTATCATAGGGTAGCCCTGTGTGTTTGTAGCTCAGGTGAGTCAGCGATTCGTTAAAATTCAATTTTTACAACAAGTTATGTGGATATTACTAACTAGGGAATACCCCCCCTGAGTTTTAGGGGCCCTGATCTTGATTCTGATTGTTCTGAAAATTTTAGGGTTTATGCAGGATCATTTGGGGGTCTCAATTAGGGTTTCCTATTGAATAATAAATCATAAGAAATAGTAATTTTTAATGAGGGTTGTTACAGATGAATATCTTGTTTGTCTCCTCTGGCACAATCATTAGTGTTTGCAGAGGATTGAGACGTTTGCGCACGATGATTAGAGCCACATGGCCTGACAGTTTTCCCTGTTGTCGAGTCTGTCACCAGCCGCGAGTGGAGATCGTGTAGTAGTGAACGAGCAACCTGATTGGTTACACGTCAATGTCCTTTTGTACTTTTTGTCTCCTGCATAATTGGTCATCGTGGGAGTTGTCTGGGCAGGGTCTGGCACACGCTGATTGGCTACAACACCTGTCATTTGTACTATTCGTACTTGTATTAGCTGTCACATGTCGTATGCGCCGATGAGAGTTTGCACGCATGCCCTGGTGATAGCCGAGTGCTGTTTTGTTAAGCTTGGGTATGGCCCTCTCCACGCATATCTTGTTATGTCTTGCACGGAATTTAGAACCATACCCCTTCACTTTATATATTTAAACTACATTATTACTAGGTTAGAACCCCGTGTATTACACGGGTTGATTAACTATATTTATATATAATAAAAAAGTTACATCTTTAATTACTCGTGTATAACATGAGTTGAATAAGCACGTGTACTACACGGCTTGAATAAATATAATGTAATCAGTTAACACACACAGTCGTCAAAATACGTTTTTGGTAAAAAGAACTTTGATATACTATTTACATATTAAAACATTTTACTTTGTTTTTTTATTTTTATATTATTAGGTTATAAACTTGTGTATTACAAAAATTATAACAATTGCACTTTGTTGTTTTTTAATTTATTAACAGGTTAAAAACGTGTGTGTTACATGTGGTCGGATCAATAAAATATTAAATAGTTATTATTATTAAGTGTAAAAAATAAAAAGCCTCGGGCCCTCAGCCACCGCCATTAGAGGCTTTTGAGTATGGAATGGATCTATTCACAATTCAAGGAAACGCAAATTTTGCACCCAAATATAATTCAGTCCATTAAATCCACTTATTTCTTCTTTCCCCATTCATGACACATTGCTGTGTACCTAAATATTAGTTTTTATTCTTCCCTGTTTAATACATGTAATCTCAATCAAGTAATCAAAACTAAAGAGGAAAACAATTACAAAAAATAATATGCACTTTTCAATTTGAATTCAGATACAGAACTAACGTGAGGCTATCAACCTGCAAATATGGCTTGTTTGGCAATTAGCCAGCGAAATGCGGGCTGGATCTCTCCTCCGAGTGGATGTTGATAGCTCGGAATGAAAAGGGGCTTGCTCCATGTGAATGGCCAATAAATTTAAGAGATCCAATTGTGTTTGGAGTACATTTCCGGTGAAAACAGAGGCAATTTTGCTTAGGTTTCAAGCAGTTTTGCTTTTGCACCACATCTCCGTTTCATTTTGCGAGTTAGTTGATGTCGGTCATCAAACGATAGTGAGACCCTCACATGTTAGGCATGTGAGGGAAATAAACTGAGATAATTAACTTGGTTAGTCATAAAGGATTAAACCAGCAACAAAAATAAACTTAAAGGGTTTTTTAGCAAGTTTTAAACATTAAGGCTGGAACCTACAAGTTTGAGGAAACATAAGGGACGTTTTGTGCAATTTACTCGCAAAATAATAAAATAAAGATAAGTATAAAGATTGTATTAGAAGATAAATATAAATATAGAGATATAGTTATAAATAAACGTCGACTTAAAATATGGGATAACTTGATAAATTATTTTAAAACTTGTAATTTTTAAGATAAAAATAAACATAGATATATAGTGGGAAAACTAAAAAGCAGATGTATCTCATATCGACACGTGTCCATTAATTGATTTCTTTTATTATATGTATAGATTGTATACATATATATTTACAGACAATAATATTTAATACTAATACTCTAATAGTAATATCATAAATTCAGTTAGGCTATGAGTAGTCTAAATGTCATGTGTTTTACACTATAATTACTATATATCGTTTACTACTTAACTATAAAACAATTAGTAAATTTTGTGAATAGTGTTTCACTTTCTGATTTTTTGTCTTATCTATAATGCTTATCATTTGCGGTATGTGCATATAATGTGTATATATATGTGTGGGTTATTGGGGGGCAAAACTGAAAATGCTTTAGTTTTAACGTTATTTTACTAATTTCGTAAAAATAAGGGGACAGTTAATCATGCATCATGTAGTAGTGTTGATAGTCGAAAGACAAAATGGGTATATGCACTAATCAGCTTTTGCTGAGTGTTATGTGCTTTATGTCAAAGGTTTGATGCAAAACTACTGTCGAGTCGGGGGTTTCACCGAAAGAAGCTTCTCTATTCATACGGGGTAGAGGTAAGGCTGTCTACATCTTACCCTCCTCAGACCCTACTTTAGCTTCGCTGTTGAGGAGATTTACTGAGTATGATGATGATGTCTTTTTTGTGTTTTTTTAATACTTTTACCCCTCAACTTTTAACATTAACACTTACAATCACTTAACTTTCTAAAAATTTTGTAATCGAGTTTTACGTATTTATATTTATCTATGTGTCGGCATAAATTCAAGTTGATTTACGTTTCAATGTAATTTTTTTCCTGGAAATGAATTGGGTCAAATATAATATGTTTTTATGCTTATAATTATGTACGTTTTCAGTTGCTCTACGTTTTAACGTAAATTTTATTTTATTTTCTCGGAAATGAGTCAAGTCAAATATAGTACGTTTTCTTGCTTATTTTTATGTACGTTTTCAATTGCTTTACGTTTTGACGTGAATTTTGTTCGGCAACAACTCGGGTTAAATATAATACGTTTTCATTATAAGGTATAAGTTTGAGTCACTTTACGTTTCGACACCGCCGCAACACGTCGTAGCATTCTTTAACTTAAAAATACTATATTTTCTCACGTGCTTATTTTTATGCACGTGTCGTATAAATTCAGGTTGATTTACCTTTAAACGTGAATTTTCATTAAAGTTGTATTTAAGATAGCGTTTAAATTTCCATTTACAAGAAATTTAAAATCGACCCATACTGCTGTCCAATTTAAATTTAGTTTTATGGTTTTCAATGGATGTAAAACATGTGTAAATATTCTTTTGAGCACATTTGTTTCGGTTGTTATACTGAACCAGAATAGATATCGATCAACCCTGCAGCGCAGCGCATGTAATCTTACTAGTTTTCTATATATATGAAAATGACATTAATGATAGATTAATGTTTTAAATATATTTTTATACAATATAAATGATATTTGCCATTTGTTTATATTAGTAAAACTATACTAGAAGTAATGGTTAAAACAATAAAGACCCTATAAACTATACTAGAAGTAATGGTTAAAACAATAAAGACCCTATAAAATAAAGTTAATATACCTCAAATTTGAATAATATATTCTCAAGTGATCCAATTGTATATCTAAACTTGTTTATATTAGTAAAACTATACTAGAAGTAATGGTTAAAACAATAAAGACACTATAAACATTGGTCAAATCGAAATTTTTATTACTAAGTTAATATACTCCAAATTTGAATAATATATTCACAAGTGATCCAATTGTATATCTAAAATTACTAGAGTTTATTAGTTTGTTAGCACCTATGATAATGACAATTGCATGTCTTGAGAAACTTAGAAGAGAGAAAAGTAACTTTAACATTAATACAAGAGTAAAAAAAAAAACCCAAACCGGGTCCCCTGTGTTATTTGGTTTTCGGGCCGGTAAATTGAAGATTAGATTTTAAATCTTTGATATGGTGTTGGTCTCACCAGTTGTCACGAAAAAAACTATTAACAAATAAAAGAGTTCATATGAATGTTTTATTTTAATCCATTTCAAGCCCACCCCAACATGATCCAACAACTTTTTCGGCTTGGCCCAACCCGAAGTACCCAACTAGTCTTGCACAACTTGGGTATTAGGCAATACCATGTTTCGGGCTAAAACCGGTTACGGGTACTGTTAACAATGTAAATGACAGAGCCGTCCCCGAGAAATTTCAAAAAAAATTAAGCCTCGGGCGACAAGACGAATTGGGCATAAAATTGTGGTTAAGGGGAAATAAATTAAAAAATAAAACATTAGTAGTGTAGCCAAAATTTGAATTTGAGATCTCTACAAGATCTTAAAATGGTTTTTCCCACTCAGCCAACAACATTTTTTTTCATAGTAAATGGATTCATGTACTAAATATATAATTTAATATATATGTAAAAGTTTATAAAAACTATTCGGGCCCTTTGAAAATTTGGGCCTTGTGCGCCGACGCGGGTTGGCTGGCCGGCCCAACAGCCAGCCCTGGTAAATGACTGGGTATGATAATAACTGAGTCAGGCATGGAACTGGGTTTTGGAGAAGAAGTTATTGGTTTTTTCAGGCTTTGATATGTTCAGGTCGGGTATAACTAGGTTGGAATTGGTTTCAAATTGTAGGGTATGGAACCAATATATACCCGATGGTTGGGTCTACTATGGAACCGGGTACACCCTATCCAGTTTTTTCAAGTACTCGTTTTGGGTTTTTTTCGGGGTCGGGTTTCGTATTGACTATTGAGTATTGTTGTGCATCTTTAAGCCGAACATCTTTTCAATGTTTTTTTTTTATTATTTCGAGTCCGGTTTGGGTTTATGTTTCAACCCATTTACACCGCTAAATTCTCAATGCAAGCAAACAATTTAATTAGAAGAGATGATTTATGTTTACTGATACCCAAAATAAAACAATATTTATTTATTATTTTTTTTGTTTAAACACTTTTTTCATTAATAATAAGTGCACTTTACATCAATATCGCAGGTAAGCGAGCAACAAGCTGCGCCGCTACCCCTTTCTGAATAGCAAACCCTAGCCTATTAAAGACAAACCCCTGCCCCCCTGTTGATGAGCAACTGTTATGGACAACCTTTTGGACCCTAGTCAACAAACGGATAGCTTCTGGAGCTAGGGAGCCAAAGGTGTCGAAGGCGAAGGGGACAAATGCATGTTGGTTATCAGCACATGCTTTAGCGTGTTTATCCACCTTTTTTGATTCTGCTTTCCTTATAGCTTGTCCTGCTACAAACCCGCTTTCCCTTAAACCAGCTAAGGGGGAGACTCCTGTGAGATCCACACAAGCATGTTTCCCTCCCGCCCAGCCAAAGACGAGCAGATCCGCTGGTCTCAGTGTAGATCTCCCTTCCATGGGGTCTGTAAGGAAATTCACAGGGGCCTCCTTCTTCGCAGAAATCCCCGCTCTCCTCAAGATGTCCCCCAAAACACCCCTCACCCAGTCATGCCGATATTTGAAACCAGGGAGCTCCTTACAATGAACAGCATGCTCCCCGTATTTATCCGTGCAGGCTTTACGGCAGATTGGGCAGGTTTCGTCTTCTGGATACATAGGGATCATCAGCCGGTATTTAAACCAGAAATTGTGATATTTTCATGAAATAATTAGGAGATCGAAGATGCCTTTGCTGAATGAATATATAGTATGATAGAAAACTCGAAACATTTTAAACATACATATAACAAATATTTGATATCAATTATAATTTTTCATTTGGTTTCTTACATATATGTTAGTAGATGATATCTGTCTGATTATACCCGTTTGCATATGCATAATATTAAAAAAAATATATATATATTTTCAAACTATAAAAAACTTGAAATGATATACATTTAGTTGAGTTTTTGATAATGTATACTCGGTTAAAATTAAGTGTATTAAAGAGGTTGAATGTTTAAATCATGTTCATTAATTAAAAAAATGAATTTGGTTTTGTTTTTTTTTTCTCGATCAGCTGATGTAAATTTTGTTGGCTATTCAAAATACATCATTCTTTGATATCATTCGAGTGTCAATATCATGCTTGTGTCTTGACGAAATGAATCGGTTCAAACTAAACTAAATCGCTACCAATATTCATTTTCATTGTTTTCAACCAATATAACACGTGTCGACATCCTTTTAGGCATATCACTGTCTTCTTTTTCTTTTACAGTTGCTATTGTGCCGTTGTCATTACCAACTAGACCGATAACGATTGAATTTCTGCCGCACGGACAAGAAAACCATCCTACTAGTTTAAATTAGAGTAAATTGCTATTTTAGTCCCTAGGTGTGTCTAAATTTGTCATTTTAGTCCAAATAGTTTTTTTCTCCTCTGGGTCCCTGACTTTTCCCTTTTGTTGCCATTTTGGTCACATACCCTAACACCGTCCAAAAACCCCATTTTTAACCAGGGGTATTTTGGGGATTAACTTTATAAATCTTTTCACTTGCCATTTGATTCATTCTTTTATTACAGTATATAAACACATCACTTTCCGGCTTTCACCATAAACTCTAAAATCCTAATTTTCACACACGATCGTTCATTATCCATCACCTGTTCAAAACATTCTCCTGGAATTAAAGGGGAATGGCGACATTAAAAGGCCCACCAACGTTACCGACACTAACCGGAGATCCTACCCGCTAATAGCAGGGGTTTGGGGGGCAGAATCTGATCTCCTGCCTGCCATTTGAGTGTTATTAGTCATAGATCCCGCCCCACTAGCAACGAGAACAGAAGTCACGGCTGATTTGTCCCGTTGGGATGATCCCATCGCTGAAGGGGCCCCGTACTTCCCGCAACGCCCCAAAAGATACACGCGGACTTTGTGCTGACTTCCGTCTCTGAAACTGATCGTCTTTTCAAGAATTATCCAGATTACTATTATTCCATGGAGTTGGAGGGAAGTTGGATCTTGTGAACTGCGAATTCAGCCACTGTTGTTGCTGTAGTCACGGGTCAACACCTGAATCTACCATATGCATGTTTCGATTTAGCTCAGAGTCCACAAGTTCTTGCTTTAGATTATATATGCTTCCAGGTTAGCCCATTGTAAACAGGTCCTGATTAAAACTTCTGTGAAATAGATACTTTTGATTCTGGTATTATTAGGTACTAGTAGTAAGACCCGTGTGCAAACACGGGTCATTTTTCGAAAACCATGCAAAATACATTAAACAACGAATCACTATATATTTTTTTGAAGGGAATTACTTTCCCGAAAGTTCATATCTGTTGGAAATGTGCTTATTAAACTTCGATATAGAAGCTGTAAAACATCAAACGAATATACTAACAAACTTAAAATCTTTACTTCAAAAAAAATCAATACATGAAATACAACTTGACTTTCAACAAACATTAACTACGATCAAACAGCCTAATAAACTCCTAACATCTGCTATTAGCCTAAGCACTGTTACATTGTTAACCTCTGTTGAGCAGCATCTGTTGAATATCATATGTTGGTCTTTAACATCTGTTGAGCCATAGCAGACCTTTGCTTCTTCAGAGTTTGTCACACCCCAACCGATGGCGGAATCATCGGGGCGTGGCACTGAGCGAAACAGATTGTTCAGAAGCTTCCATAACAACTATATTTACCAAATATTTAAAGCAACACGTCCCATACCATGTCATAAATGATAATACAATTATTACAGAAAAGATCTAGTCAATTGTTCTGTTCCGACAACTCAGATTTTCATTACAGACAATTGTTTATTGTTGACCTAGGTCTTTCCTAGCCTCGATTTCACAGCAAAGTAAGCAAATAAGCATCCTAAGCACATGTCACATACGTTAAAGTAAAAGACAATACACATAGTGTAAAGGTGAGCATACAAGTTTGATAATAGCATATAGAGTTCGAAAGCGTTACGCATAACCAGCATGCACACAGTGTAAAATAAGGCATGTTAGTTATCGACATGAACCTATCGATACTAATGACTGCGAGTTGACTGCCCAAGGCAGTTCGCGATACATACTCACCACTGTGAGTCATGTAAGTAATTGTCCTTAACAACCCCTGAGTGAACAGGTGCTGAGTCCAAACTAATAGTACTATCGTTGCTAAGGCAGGTAGACATCATTCCATGTGTAAACATAACAAACAAGCATTCATTAAGTCACGTATAACATGCGATAACGGTTAGCATTTAAAGTATTGCGTAGTGTGTTCGATGTGATTTTGTATAAGTAACGTATGTAACACCCAAAAGTGCGTAAAGCAAAAATGGATCGAGTATACTCACAACGATTGATGGATTGAAGGGAGCGCTAGAGAGTAGGGTTAGCCTGAACAGATTGATAGCATAACGATAAGCGACGCGTAAAACGGAACAAGTGTTAGTGGGTAGAATCAGCAGTTCGATCAGATGGTAGTCCGATCGGACAGCCGATCGTTCGGTTGTCAGTCCGCTCGGATGGTCATCCGGTCGGGTGACCTTTCGAGTGGATTGTTTCTTCTTTTGTGAAGGATGTGTTTGTGTATGATGGTTTGACTTTTGAAGTTTTCGTTGTAGTATTTTGAAAACATAGAAGTATCTCTACCTTTCAGGTCAATCGATCGAACGACCGTTCGATCGGGCGACAGTCCGATAGGTTGTGCACTTCAGCGAGAACAAGTTCACAGCAGGTTGTCACTCGATCCGACGGTTGTTCGATCGGGTGGCATCCCTTGTGCATTGAACATGTTGAAAATTTGTTTAAGTGTTGAAGTTTCGAAACATCACATAGTCGGATGGTCGGTCGATCGAGTGGTAACTCGATCGGACGGTAATCCGTTCGGTGTTCCCAAAACTCTTGAGGGTTGATTTAAAAAATTAATTGTGGGGCCAAGGTGCAAGTCGATCGGATGACCGGTCGTTCGGATGGCTGTTCGATCGGACAGCAGTCCGATCGGACGACACTCCGTCCTGGTCGACCTGTTCATCTTACACTTGGTTGTTTTGATTGTTTGTCGTTTTATCGAGACGTTTTGATAACGTATTAAGCAACAGAAATCTTGTCAATACTTGGTACCCCTGATCGGACAGGAATCACCCAAATCCAACCAGTTAGCTGTTCGAGACGGTGTTCCATGTTCAACCCGAAATCGGTAGTCTCGTGGAAAGAATCTAGATCTTGAACCAACACAACCACAAAGATGAGTAGTAAGTCGGCACAAGCTCCGATTCTATCGGTTTTGAATGCATTGAGTGTAAAAGAGTTGAAAGAAAGTTGGAAAACCATCTTTCAATCATTTTCATTGTGAATTTGTTTAGATTTATGAAAGATCTTTGTTTGTTTATGTGGAAATCGGTTAGATCTAAGTTGTTCTTAGTGGATTGAGGCCAAAACATGAAGTTCTCAAGAACACATGATGACGTCATCCTAGAACACCTTGAATCTTGATGATTTCACGGTTAAAAGTTAAGATTCAAAAGATAGAAAGGTGTAGGAGTGTGTGTAGATTAAGGAAGTACAAGATTTAGGACGAGATCTTACCGGAATCACGATAAATCTGAAGAAAAGTGGGGAAGATGAGCTGGTCGGAGGAGAGTTGCCAAAAGTGGAAAGTATGATGGTGACATGGGGTATTTATAGGGTTTCCCAAAAAGGAAAGGGGAGGAGAGGGGCTGGTCGATCGGTTGGCAGTCTGATCGATTGGCTGGCCGATCGAGCGGCAGCTCGATCAAACAGCTGGTCGATCGGTTGGCCACTTGTTCAAGTGTTTGGTGCGACGAGTTTTGCCGTTTCGATTGCGATTGCGAGCGTTGCGATGTGAGAGAATTTCCTAATCAATTTACTTTTAATCCCAACTACTATATCAACATACAATCATCCTTATTTCATATTCGTTTAGCGTTTGCGATTGAGTTCGTTTTCGTTTCGATTGATCACCATAACATAACATAAATAAACACGCACAAGTAACACATAAGGCACACACACGTATAACAATAACCAAAATGCGTAAATTCGAGTTGCGAGTGCGATTGTGATAGCGATAAAGCGATTAATCAAGCGATAAATAGCGATTACTATGCGATTATTAATAGATACTCCACATAATACAACTAAAGCGATAATAAAATAGGCAAATTACAAGTCAGAGAAGTCAAAACAGGAATTGAGCAAGGAGAGACAGATCGCAATTAGCAATCTTTTCTTCCTTTGACTTCAATCTTGACTTTGACTTTGACTTTCGAAACACGGGGTGTTACAGCCTCCCCTAGTTGAGGGAATTTCGTCCCGAAATTAGGTCGAAGCCGTAACAAACAACTGTGGGTACTTCGCCTTCATGTCGCTTTCGAGTTCCCAAGTGAACTCCGCGCCTCGTTTGCCTTCCCATCGGACTTTCATGATGGGAATTCGTGAGCGTCTGAGCTGCTTGGTTTGGCGATCCATGATTTCGACAGGCTTTTCCACAAAGTGTAGTGTTTCGTTTACTTGGAGGTCATCGAGAGGTACAATCAAATCATGCTCAGCCAGGCACTTTCGGAGGTTTGACACATGGAAAGTCGGGTGGACATTACTAAGTTTCTCCGGTAGTTCGAGTCTGTAGGAGACTTTTCCGATCCTTTCCAGAATCTTAAAAGGTCCAACATATCGAGGCGCTAGTTTCCCTTTCTTGCCGAATTTGACCACACCCTTCCAAGGTGATACCTTTAGGAGTACGTAGTCGCCAACGTCAAATTCAAGGGGCTTGCGTCGTCTATCGGCGTAGCTTTTCTGTCGACTTCGAGCTTTCAACAAGTTGTCTCGAATTTGGAGGACTTTGTCAGTCGTTTCTTGCAATAGCTCGGGACCGGTTAGTTGCGAGTGACCGATCTCGTGCCACACAATAGGCGATCGATATTTTCTTCCATATAAAGCCTCGAATGGTGCCATTTGAATGCTGGTATGATAGTTGTTGTTATACGAAAACTCGACTAATGGCAGGTAAGCATCCCAATTACCACCGAAATCTATGACACACGAACGGAGCATGTCTTCAAGGGTACGAATCGTTCTTTCAGTCTGACCGTCGGTTTGAGGGTGGAATGCGGTACTTAGATTAAGCGTCGTACCGAGAGCAGCTTGAAACGTTTCCCACAGCCGCGAGGTAAACCGTGCGTCACGGTCAGAGATGATGTCGCGAGGCGTCCCATGTCGACAAATGATCTCATTTGTGTAGATTCGGGCTAATCTTTCTACCTTGTAGTCTTCTCGTATTGGCAAAAAGTGAGCTGATTTGGTCAAACGGTCAACAACAACCCAGATGCTGTCGTGACCTGATGGCGTGCGCGGGAGCTTTGTTATGAAGTCCATAGCTATACTCTCCCACTTCCACATAGGGATCGGGGGTTGTTCGAGTAAGCCAGAGGGCCTTTGGTGTTCAGCCTTGACCTTCGAGCAAGTCAGGCACTTTCCAACGTAGAGGGCGATATCTCTTTTCATGCCCGGCCACCAGTACTTATAGCGAAGGTCCTGGTACATTTTATCGGCACCGGGATGAATGGAATATCGGGATTTGTGGGCTTCGTCCATCAATATCTGTCGCAAATTGGTCCGTTTAGGGATCCAAATTCGGTCCAGGAAGTGGAATATCTCATTCTATTTATTCACAAGCTGAGCTCCATCGTGGTAGATTCTTTCCTTATCCAAAGTGCGCTCGTTAAAACAAGCATGCTGGGCTTCGTGGATGAGGGTTTCGAGATCGTATTGGGCTTGGGTTTTACGAATGCTAAGCAAATAACTCCGTTTGCTGAGAGCGTCGGCAACGACATTTGCTTTGCCAGGGTGATAACGAATCTCACAGTCATAATCGTTGAGAAGTTCCACCCATCGGCGTTGACGCATATTAAGTTCCTTTTGGTCAAAGATATGTTGTAGGCTCCTATGATCGGTGAAGATCGTACACTTTGTACCATACAGGTAGTGTCACCAAATCTTTAACGCAAAAACAACTGCCCCTAGCTTGAGATCATGGGTTGTATAGTTCTTCTCGTGGATTTTAAGTTGACGAGATGCGTAAGCTATAACCTTGTCCCGTTGCATGAGGACACAACCAAGACCAAGGTTGGAAGCATCACAATAGACAATGAAGTCGTCGTTCCCGTCGGGCAATGAGAGAACAGGAGCATTGCAAAGCATGCGCTTGAGGGTTTGGAAAGCAGACTCTTGTTCAGTTCCCCAAACAAAAGGCTTGTCTTTATGCGTGAGAGCGGTAAGCGGCACAGTGATCTTGGAGAATCCTTTGATAAATCGTCGATAATAGCCTGCTAGTCCGAGAAAAGAACGGACTTCAGACGAGTTCTTAGGTGTAATCCAACTCTTAACGGCTTCAATCTTCACGGGATCAACGTGAATACCTTGACTATTTACAATGTGACCGAGGAATTGAACCTCCTCCAGCCAGAATTCGCACTTGGAGAACTTGGCATAGAGTCGATTCCCTTGGAGTAGCTCGAGAACCAAACGTAGATGTTGCGCGTGTTCGGCTTTCAATTTGGAATAGATCAAGACATCGTCGATGAATACGATGACGAAGCAGTCGAGATAAGGTTTACACACGTGATTCATCAGATCCATGAAAACCGCGGGTGCGTTGGTTAGACCGAAAGGCATAACAACGAACTCATAGTGGCCGTATCGAGTGCGAAAAGCGGTTTTGGGTATATCTTTCTCCTGAATGCGTAGCTGGTGATAGCCTGAGCGTAGATCGATCTTGGAGAAACACGTAGCACCTTGTAGCTGATCAAACAAATCATCAATGCGAGGCAGGGGATAACGGTTCTTGATAGTTAGCTTATTCAATTCCCGATAGTCAATGCACATCCGGAACGACCCATCCTTCTTTTTGACGAAAAGGACTGGCGCGCCCCAAGGAGAGGTGCTCGAGCGAATGAAGCCTTTCTCAAGTAATTCCTGAAGCTGACTCGAGAGTTCACGCATTTCGGACGGTGCGAGTCGGTAAGGAGCTTTGGCAACAGGGGTGGCTCCAGGAATGAGGTCGATACGAAAGTCGATATTAGGGGTGTTCATCGAATCGAATATCGAATTTTCGAATTATTCGAATCGAATTGTTCGAATAGTTTTTATTTTTCCTTGAATTCGTATTCGATTAAAACCTATCGAATTCGATTCGAATTCGTATTCGAATAAAAAACCCAATTCGTATTCGATTCATATTCGATTAAAATTTCGAATTCGAATAAATTCGATTTAATTCCGATTCTTTAAAACATTTAAAAAACTATCAAATGAAACATAAATTTTAAAGCAGCCATAAAGCACAATATCACATTAAAATGTTTCAAATAAAGTACCACAAGTCTAAAATTCAAAGCGAGAAGTCGGGAATAATCACTCCACATTACAAGTTAATATTTTTATGGTTAGAAATCAATTGATAAATCTGTTACTTAGGTTTTACTTATGGGTCATGTAGTGGGTTTGGTAATGGGTAATTTTAATACTTGGAAAAAATTTTGAAAATAATTTATAGTATAGCTTAATAAAAGTTATATATGTATTATATATAAAAATGATAAATAAAAATGTATAATACTTATTCGAATTTCGAATCGAATTTGAAATTATAAATTCGTACTCGATTCGTATTCAATTTACTTGACTCGAATTGAATCGAATTCGAATTCTTATAATCGAAACGAATTCTTGATAATCGAATCGAATTTAAACGAATTTCGAATTTTTCGAATTCGAAACGAATCCTGAACACCCCTAGTCGATATCACGACTTGGCGGTAGTCCGGGAAGATCCTCAGGAAAAACGTTAGGAAATTCTCGGACCACTAGAACATCGTTTACACCAGGTCTTACTTTCTTTTCCTTCTCCGCTACTACAATGTTAGCCAAGAAAGCTCTGTATTCCTTGCGGAGATACTTGCTAGCTTGGACACATGACATGAGCTTGAGACCTTTCGAAGCAGTTTTGCCATAAACACACAATAAATCACCATTCGCGAGCGAGAATCGAATCATCTTATCGAAGCACACAACTTCAGCATGGTTTTCGTGAAGAAAGTCCATGCCTACTATGACGTCAAAACTTCCGAGTTGCATCGGAATAAGGTCGATTGGGAAGATGTGATTGTTGAGCTTAAGAGTACAATCACGAAGAACAGAATTAACGACGACAGTTCTTCCGGTGGCGACTTCAACATCGAACGTCGAGGGGAGATGGGAGCGCTTACGACTAAGGAGCTTCTCAAATTCGAACGACACAAAACAGTTATCGTCTCCAGTATCAAACAAACACGATGCATAAATACCATTCACAAGGAACGTACCATTGACCACGTTGTTGTCAGCCTGGGCTTGGCGCACGTTGATGTTGAAAGTTCTGGCGCGGGCGGCTTGTTGCTGTTGAGGCTGCTGCTGCTGCTGCTGAGGCTCTTGTTTCACAACCCTGTTCGGGCACATGTTCGCAAAGTGGTTGGGATCACCACATGCGAAGCAGACTCGGGAGTTGACCGCGGGTGCCTGAGCCGCTTGTTGGCCTTGTGGGGCTGGGAGCAGAGCTTGATGAGCAGTGGCTTGAGTTGGTGCTTGTCGGGGACCAGTACGGCAATTTGCAGTGAAGTGGCCGTACATATTGCAGTGAGTGCAAAAATGGCAAGCTAGACCCACCGGGTGATGATAAGTGCATGTCGGGCAAGCAGGGTGAGGGCCTGTGTATGCACGCTTTGCAGGCGGTGCATAGGTAACTGGTGCTGGGCGGTGGTGAGATTGATGCTGAGCTGGTACGGTTTGAAGTGGAGCAGCAGTGGTAGTGACATCACAGTTCTTGTTGCTGGAGCTGCTATTGTTCTTCTTCTTCTTGCGGCGAGAGGCTTTTGATGACTGAGCGGTGGCGGTTTCGGCGGTTGGTCCGGCGGTGACTTGATGCAGGTTCTTTGAAGTTTTATCCCAAAAACCAGCTTTTACTCACTTGTCGTTGATTTCGGCGGCAAGCAAGTATGTTTCTTCGATCGTTGGTGGCTTTGCGGCATGCACAAAATCTGCAACACAGTCGGGCAGAGCTCGAATGTACTTCTTGATCGTCATGTCGGGCGACTTCACTTGATCAGGACAGATGATGCTGAGCTACTTAAAGTGAGCAGTTAGGGCAGCGTTGTCACCTTCTTTCTGCTTAATGTGCCAGAAC